>JASTWF010000055.1:1348570-1948570 GCA_030390025.1 Squalus acanthias
TCGGTCACTCTGTGTGCATTCTCTCGGTCACTCTGTGTGAGTCTCCTCGGTCACTCTGTGTGGAGTCTCTCGGTCACTCTGTGTCAGTCTCTCGGTCACTCTGTGTGAGTCTCTCGGTCCCTCTGTGTGAGTCTCTCGGTCCACTCTGTGTGAGGCTCTCGGTCACTCTGTGTGAGTCCCTCGGTCAATCTGTGTGAGTCTCTCGTCACCTCTAGTCTCTCGGTCACGTCTGTGGGAGTCTCTCGTCACTCTGTGTCAGTCCGCTTGTCACCTGGTCTCTCGGTCACTCTGTGTGAGCTCCTCGGTCACTCTGTGAGTCCTCTCGTCACTCTGTGTGAGTCTCTCGGTCACTCTGTGTCAGTCTCTCGTCACTCTGTTGAGTCTCCTCGGTCACTCTGTGTGAGTCTCTCGGTCACTCTGTGTGAGTCTCTCGGTCACTCTGTGTGAGTCCCTCGGTCACTCTGTGTGAATCTCTCGTCACTCTGTGTGAGTCTCTCGGTCACTCTGTGTGAGTCTCTCGGTCACTCTGTGTGAGCCTCTCGGTCACTCTGTGTCAGTTCCCTCGGTCACTCTGTTTCAGTTCCCTCGTCACTCTGTGTGAGTCTCGCGTCACTCTGTGTTCCCGGTTCACGTCTGGTAGTGAATCTCTCAGTCACTCTGTGTCCTCTCTCGTCAATCTGTGAGTAGTCTCTCGTCACTCTGTGTGAGCTCTCGTCCACTCGGTGTCAGTCTTCGGTCACTCTGTGTGTGTCTCTCGTCACTCTGTGTGAGTCTCCGTCACTCTGTGTCAGTCTCTCGGGTCACTCTGTGTGGTTCTCTCGTCACTCTGTGTGATCTCACGGTCACTTCTGTCTGAGTCTCTCGGTCACTCTGTGTGACTCCCTCGTCACTCTGTGTGAGAGCTCTCGGTCACGTCTGTGTAAGTCTCCTGGGTCACTCTGTGTGAGTCACTCGGTCACTCTGTTGAATCTCTCGGTCACTCTGTGTGAATCTCTCGTTCGCTCTGGTGTGTCTCTCGGTCCGCTCTGTGTGAGTCTCTCGGTCCACTATCTGTGTGAGTCTCTCGGTCACCTGTGTCAGTCCCTCTCGTCACTCTGAGGTGGAGTCTCTCGGTCACTCTGTGTCAGTCCCTCGGTCACTCTGTGTGAGTCTCTCGGTCACTCTGTGTGAGTCTCTCGGTCACTCTGTGTGAGTCTCTCGGTCACTCTGTGTGAGTCTCTCGGTCACTCTGTGTTAGTCCCTCGGTCACTCTGTGTCAGTCCCTCGGTCACTCTGTGTCAATCCCTCGGTCACTCTGTGTGTGTCTCTCGGTCACTCTGTGTGAGTCTCTCGGTCACTCTGTGTGAGTCTCTCGGTCACTCTGTGTCAGTCCCTCGGTCACTCTGTGTGAATCTCTCGGTCACTCTGTGTGAGTCTCTCGGTCACTCTGTGTCAGTCTCTTGGTCACTCTGTGTCAGTCCCTCGGTCACTCTGTGTCAGTCTCTCGGTCTCTCTGTGTCAGTCCCTCGGTCACTCTGTGTGAGTCTCTCGGTCACTCTGTGTGAGTCCCTCGGTCACTCTGTGTGTCCGTCGGTCACTCTGTGTGAGTCCCTCGGTCACTCTGTGTCAGTCCCTCGGTCACTCTGTGTGAGTCTCTCGGTCACTCTGTGTGAGTCTCTCGGTCACTCTGTGTGAGTCTCTCGGTCACTCTGTGTGAGTCTCTCGGTCACTCTGTGTGAGTCTCTCGGTCACTCTGTGTGAGTCTCTCGGTCACTCTGTGTGAGTCTCTCGGTCACTCTGTGTCAGTCCCTCGGTCACTCTGTGTCAGTCCCTCGGTCACTCTGTGTCAGTCCCTCGGTCACTCTGTGTCAGTCCTCGGTCACTCTGTGTGAGTCTCTCGGTCACTCTGTGTGAGTCCCTCGGTCACTCTGTGTCAGTCCTCTGGTCACTCTGTGTGAGTCTCTCGGTCACTCTGTGTGAGTCTCTCGGTCACTCTGTGTCAGTCTCTCGGTCACTCTGTGTCAGTCTCTTCGGTCACTCTGTGTCAGTCCCTCGGTCACTCTGTGTCAGTCTCTCGGTCTCTCTGTGTCAGTCTCTCGGTCACTCTGTGTGAGTCTCTCGGTCACTCTGTGTGAGTCCTCGGTCACTCTGTGTGTCTCTCGGTCACTCTGTGTCAGTCTCTCGGTCACTCTGTGTCAGTCTCTCGGTCCACTCTGTGTGAGTCTCTCGGTCACCTCTGTGGGAGTCTCTCGGTCACTCTGTGTGAGTCTCTCGGTCACTCTGTGTCAGTCTCTCGGTCACTCTGTGTGAGTCTCTCGGTCACTCTGTTCAATCCCTCGGTCACTCTGTGTGAGTCTCTCGGTCACTCTGTGTGAGTCTCTCGGTCACTCTGTGTGAGTCTCTCGGTCACTCTGTGTCAGTTCCCTCGGTCACTCCTGTGTGAGTCCCGGGTCCTCTGTGTGAGTCCATCGGTCACTCTGTGTCAGTCTCTCGGTCACTCTGTGTGAGTCCCTCGGTCACTCTGTGTCAGGTCTCTCTCACTCGGTCTCTCTGTGTGAGTCCTCGGTCCACTCTGTGTGGAGGTCTCTCGGTCACTCTGTGTCAGTCCCTCGGTCACTCTGTTGAGTCCCTCGGTCACTCTTGTGAGTCTCTCGGTCACTCTGTGGCAGTCCCTCGGTCACTCTGTGTCAGTCTTCTCGGTCACTCTGTGTGAGTCCCTCGAGTCACTGTGAGTCCTAGGTCACTCTGTGTGAGTCTCTCGGTCACTCTGTGTGTCTCAGTCATCTGTGTGGTCCCTCGGTCACTCTGTGTGAATCTCTCGGTCACTCTGTGTGAGTCTCTTCGGTCACTCTGTGTGAGTCTCTCGGTCACTCTGTGTCAGTCCCTCGGTCACTCTGTGTCAGTCCTCGGTCACTCTGTGAGTCCCTCGGTCACTCTGTGTGAGTCTCTCGGTCACTCTGTGTAGTCTCTCGGTCACTCTGTGTGAGTCTCTCGGTCACTCTGTGTGAGTCTCTCGGTCACTCTGTGTCAGTCCCTCGGTCACTCTGTGTCAGTCCCTCGGTCACTCTGTGTGAGTCTCTCGGTCACTCTGAGTCTCTCGGTCACTCTGTGTGAGTCTCTCGGTCACTCTGTGTGAGTCTCTCGGTCACTCTGTGTCAGTCTCTCGGTCACTCTGTGTGAGTCTCTCGGTCACTCTGTGTGAGTCTCTCGGTCACTCTGTGTGAGTCTCTCGGTCACTCTGTGTGAGTCTCTCGGTCACTCTGTGTGAGTCCCTCGGTCACTCTGTGTGAGTCCCTCGGTCACTCTGTGTGAGTCCCTCGGTCACTCTGTGTGAGTCTCTCGGTCACTCTGTGTCAGTCTCTCGGTCACTCTGTGTCAGTCTCTCGGTCACTCTGTGTGAGTCTCTTGGTCACTCTGTGTGAGTCTCTCAGTCACTCTGTGTGTCCGTCGGTCACTCTGTGTGAGTCTCTCGGTCACTCTGTGTCAGTCCCTCGGTCACTCTGTGTCAGTCTCTCGGTCACTCTGTGTGAGTCTCTTGGTCACTCTGTGTGAGTCTCTCAGTCACTCTGTGTGAGTCCCTCGGTCACTCTGTGTGAGTCTCTCGGTCACTCAGTGTGAGTCCCTCGGTCACTCTGTGTGAGTCTCTCGGTCACTCTGTGTGAGTCTCTCGGTCACTCTGTGTGAGTCTCTCAGTCACTCTGTGTGAGTCTCTCGGTCACTCTGTGTGAGTCTCTCGGTCACTCTGTGTGAGTCTCTCGGTCACTCTGTGTGAGTCTCTCAGTCACTCTGTGTGAGTCTCTCGGTCACTCTGTGTGAGTCTCTCGGTCACTCTGTGTGAGTCTCTCGGTCACTCTGTGAGAGTCTCTCGGTCACTCTGTGTGAGTCTCTCGGCCACTCTGTGTGAGTCTCTCGGTCACTCTGTGTGAGTCTCTCGGTCACTCTGTGTGAGTCCCTCGGTCACTCTGTGTCAGTCCCTCGGTCACTCTGTGTCAGTCTCTCGGTCACTCTGTGTGAGTCTCTCGGTCACTCAGTGTGAGTCCCTCGGTCACTCTGTGTGAGTCTCTCGGTCACTCTGTGTCAGTCTCTCGGTCACTCTGTGTGAATCTCTCGGTCACTCTGTGTGAGTCTCTCGGTCACTCTGTGTCAGTCTCTTGGTCACTCTGTGTCAGTCCCTCGGTCACTCTGTGTCAGTCTCTCGGTCTCTCTGTGTCAGTCCCTCGGTCACTCTGTGTGTCCGTCGGTCACTCTGTGTGAGTCTCTCGGTCACTCTGTGTCAGTCTCTCGGTCACTCTGTGTCAGTCTCTCGGTCACTCTGTGTGAGTCTCTTGGTCACTCTGTGTGAGTCTCTCAGTCACTCTGTGTGTCCGTCGGTCACTCTGTGTGAGTCTCTCGGTCACTCTGTGTCAGTCCCTCGGTCACTCTGTGTCAGTCTCTCGGTCACTCTGTGTGAGTCTCTTGGTCACTCTGTGTGAGTCTCTCAGTCACTCTGTGTGAGTCCCTCGGTCACTCTGTGTGAGTCTCTCGGTCACTCTGTGTGAGTCTCTCGGTCACTCTGTGTGAGTCTCTCGGTCACTCTGTGTGAGTCTCTCGGTCACTCTGTGTGAGTCTCTCGGTCACTCTGTGTGAGTCTCTCGGTCACTCTGTGTGAGTCTCTCGGTCACTCTGTGAGAGTCTCTCGGTCACTCTGTGTGAGTCTCTCGGCCACTCTGTGTGAGTCTCTCGGTCACTCTGTGTGAGTCTCTCGGTCACTCTGTGTGAGTCCCTCGGTCACTCTGTGTCAGTCCCTCGGTCACTCTGTGTCAGTCCCTCGGTCACTCTGTGTCAGTCTCTCGGTCACTCTGTGTGAGTCTCTCGGTCACTCAGTGTGAGTCCCTCGGTCACTCTGTGTGAGTCTCTCGGTCACTCTGTGTCAGTCTCTCGGTCACTCTGTGTGAATCTCTCGGTCACTCTGTGTGAGTCTCTCGGTCACTCTGTGAGTCTCTCGGTCACTCTGTGTCAGTCCCTCGGTCACTCTGTGTCAGTTCCTCGGTCACTCTGTGTCAATCCCTCGGTCACTCTGTGTCAGTCTCCCGGTCACTCTGTGTCAGTCCCTCGGTCACTCTGTGTGAGTCTCTCGGTCACTCAGTGTGAGTCCCTCGGTCACTCTGTGTGAGTCCCTCGGTCACTCTGTGTGAGTCCCTCGGTCACTCTGTGTCAGTCTCTCGGTCACTCTGTGTGAGTCCCTCGGTCACTCTGTGTGAGTCTCTCGGTCACTCTGTGTGAGTCCCTCGGTCACTCTGTGTGAGTCTCTCGGTCACTCTGTGTCAGTCTCCCGGTCACTCTGTGTCAGTCCCTCGGTCACTCTGTGTGTCCGTCGGTCGCTCTGTGTGAATCTCTCGGTCACTCTGTGTGTGTCCGTCGGTCGCTCTGTGTGAGTCTCTCGGTCACTCTGCGTGAGTCCCTCGGTCTCTCTGTGAGACTGTCTCAGTCACTCTGTGTGTGTCTCTCAGTCACTCTGTGTAAATCCGTCGGTCACTCTGTGTGAATCGGGAATAACAGAAGATATTGTCTCAAACACTTTGATGAATTCATCGCTCGGCACCATTCTTACCCTGAATTGTAAAGGACACTCCCCAGCACTGGGTTTAAGGCAATAGTTTTGTGTCGGCCTTTTACTGATGTCTCTCGTAGTACCCGACACCTTGCTCTTGATTTATGAAGTGACCTGAAGCATTTAGTTGAATTACTGCCTTGTAACTCAATGCTGGTGGCTACATAATTGTTTTCAAATGAAGGAGATGCCTTGTTCAGTTTTCTCACTGAAATAACTTACTCCCTTCACTCTGACACTTTGATGGAATCCATTCTGCTCCCTAAATTCACCATCCGGTGTTGCACTATCCCACAGACCATAGGATCTGAGCTTCCTGTAGGTTTAGGTGTCAGAAGGTCGTGGGTTCAAGCCCCACGTTCGTGACTTGACCATATAATCTAGGCTGAGACTCCAGTGCAGTACTGAGGGAGTGCTGCACTGTCAAAGGTGCCGTCTTTCAGATGAGATGTTAAACCGAGGCCCCATCTGCCCCCTCAGGTGGAGATAAAAGGTCCCATGCACTATTTCAAAGAAGAGCGGAGTTCTCCCCAGTGTCCTGGCCAATATTTATCCCTCAAACAACCCGAATAACAGATTATCTGGTCATTATCACATTACAGTTTGTGGGATCTTGCTGCGATGTTCCCTACATTACAACATTTTGCGGTAGGAATAATGGTGAGGCTATCAGCGCTCACTGTTATTATGGAGTAAATCAGACAGCAACTTCCAGCATCTGCACATGCGCAGTTAAATGCAGGAAACCGGAAGTTGCTGTCCAATTTACTCTGCTCCTCCACAAGCTTCGCTATATCGGTATCTCGCTGAGAGATTTGGCATTCGAACACATGAAGGACGTGAAGTTGAGGTACTTACCCACGAGATACCCACTAAACTTGCCAGAAAAAGTTAGGGCTTGTCCATTCAAGTGTAAATTAATTTTTAACGGCGTGATGAGCCTTAATTACCCCCAAACAACCTCTCTGGCACTGAAAATTTAACTTTACAAGTATGGAGTCTCATTCCTTCAGATTTTAATTATTGTTGGAGATTTATTTTTAATTAAAAATTAAAATAACAACTTTTTTTACCTTTCCTTTCTGTCTCTTTTATCTCTCTCTTAATCCCATCTTTCTTTCCCACTCTTTATTTTTGCTTTCTGTCATTATTTTACATCGGATTAAATATTCTAATTTACACTTTCTGGTTTAGACACTGCGTGCCTCAGTAACGATTCTTCAATGGATTGGTCAAAGAGACACGCTGTCGCTTGCCCTGATCACATAGGTCTCAGATCCCCTGTAGAGTGTGCCGCGCTGAACTGGCTCTCTAATTAGCATAAATTGCCACGCAAAAGCCCACGAAAAGTCTGTGGGCAGCTGTAAGCGTGATGAACGGCGAGCGCCGGTCCTTCGCCGCAGACCGCAAAATGTGGGCCAGTGACTACCCTTCAAAAAGTACTTCATTGCCCGCAAAGTGCTTTGCGATGCCTTGAGGATATGAAAGGCACTAGATAAATGCAAGTCTTTCTTTCCACCGTCGGCCTGTGCTGAGCTCGCTGGAATATCGGTTGGTGTTACAATCGGGTTCCGTGCCCCTGAAGCAGAGAGTGGTGAAACCAGCCAGGGTTCTCCTCCTGCTCCTGATGCCAGTTGCTTGACCCACTGTTGGAAAGTGTGGATGTTGGGTGAGGACGCGACCCAGCACGGCTTTCGATGCCCCCCATGATCGAACAGCCTGCCAATACCCATCATCTGAAGTCACGAGTTAAGGATGCTCACTAAATGCAGTGTCAGGGGGAGGCTGACGCCCGTAGGACTGCAATCTGGCAGTGCTCAGCACCTTCAGAGGATTGCAGGGAAATAATTGGAGGAATGGTGACCTCAGATACTGTTCATAGTGGGATTTTACAGGGCAAGGTGCTGTGCCATCTCTCTCTCTGTTCTTATGTCCATCTTTCTCTCTCTATCTCCGTTCCTGTGTGTCTCTCTGTTCCCGTGTATCTCACTCTCATTGCTGTATGACTGATGAAGCTGTCTCTCCTGCTCTCTATAAGTATCTCATTGCCTCTAGTACAATTCAGCTCATGAAAGGAAGATGAAATCTGTTCAATTTTATAGCAATAATAATAATTTGTTTAAAAGATTCTGTTCTGAGGCTTATCCTACTATAAAATAGGTGACAATCCCAGGGCAGGTACAGCATAGGTTAGATACAGAGTAAAGCTCCCTCTACACTGTCCCATTAAACACCCACCCCACCTACACGCACCACCCCTACACCCAACCTACTCCACCAACACCCACTCCACCAACACCCACGCACCTAAACCCACTCCACCTACACCCACCCACTCACCCCACCTCCACCCACCTACGCCCACCCCACCTACAGCCTACCCACCCCACCTCCACCCACCTATGCCCACCCCACCTACAACGCCACCTGTAATCCATTGTCCATCTGTCTGCAATGGAGAGAGATGTTAACCTGATTCCCATCTGCCTGATCTACTGCCAGCATCAGATCAAATGGCCCTTCTTCGTCCAGACCGATCCTATGGGGTGAAATGCAAGCTACACTTCTGGGACTTGTGAGCAATTAGCAGATATAATGGCCCCCTTTTAAAATGGGTCAATTACTCCAAACCTTACAAATAAAGGGGCATTCAGGGGGCTCAAGAGAAGCTGGCATTGCTAATCTGGGCGCATTTCATGTCTGTACCTATATAACTGCATGTTGCAGACAGCAATCGATTATTCAGCTTTGTGTGTCTGTGTAGAAATGCTACAGCTAGATCAAAATAAAATATTTGTATTTTTTGTGGAAAACTGCATCTATCTCCATGCACGTACCTGCTTCAGCAGTAACCAGATCTGGTAATCATGTATTATTAAGGAGTTAAAGCTTTGTAGTCTTCATTGTTTGTGTGTGTATATATATATATATGCGTGTGCATGTATAATATATATATATATATATATGTGTGTGTGTGAATATTTATATGTGTGTGTATATATTTGTGTGTATATATATATATATATATTTGTGAATGCGTGTACATATATTTGTGTGCATGTATATATTTATGTGTGTGTGTGAATATATATACGTGTGTCTGAAGTGTGTGTATATATATATGTGTGTTTGTGTATATATACACAAACACACAAAGTGGGTTGATCATGGTAGTGCGTTTGATGTTGTGTACATGGACTTTCAAAAGGCACCACATAATAGACATGTTAGCAAAATTGAAGCCCATGGGATCAAAGGGGCAGTGGCAGCGTGGATACAAAATTGGCTAAGGACAGAAAGCAGAGAGTAGTGGTGAACATTTTTTTTCAGACTGGAGGGAGGTATACAGTGATGTCCCCCAGGGGTTGGTATTAGGACCACTGCTTTTTTTGATATCTATTAATGACCTGGACTTGGGTATACAGGGCACAATTTAAAAGTTTGCAGATAACACGAAACTCAATAAATAGTAAACAGGGAGGATAGTAGCAGACTTCAGGAGGACATAGACAGACTAGTCCAATGGGCAGACGCATGGCAGATGAAATTTAACGGCGAGAAGTGTGAAGTGATATATTTTGGTAGGAAGAATGAGGAGAGGCATTATAAACTAAATGGTACAATTTTAAAGGGGGTGCAGGAACAGAGAGTACAAAAGCAAGGACGTTATGCTAAACCTTTATAAATCACTGGTTAGGCCTCAGCTGGAATATTGTGTCCAATTCTGGGCACCACACTTTAGGAAGGAAGTCAAGGCCTTGGAGAGGGTGCAGAAGAGATTTACTAGAATGGTACCAGGCATGAGTGACTTCGGTTATGTGGAAAGACTGGAGAAGCTGGGGTTGTTCTCCTTAGAGCAGAAAAGGTTAGGGGGAGATTTGATAGAGGAGTTCAAAAGCATGAAAGGTTTTGATAGAGTAAATAAGGAGAAACTGTTTCCAGTGGCAGAAGGATCGTTAACCAGAGGATACAGATTTAAAGTAATTGGCAAGAGAGCCAGAGGTGAGATGTGGAGAAATGTGTTTTACACAACGAGATGTTTTGATCTGGAATGCACTGCCTGAAAGGGTGGTGGAAGCAGATTCAATAGTAACTTTCAAAAGGGAATTGGATAAATACTTAAAGGGGAGAAAAGAGCAGGGGAGTGGGACTAATTGGGTTGCTCTTTCAAAGAGCTGGCACAGGCATGATGGGCCAACTGGCCTCCTTCTGTGCTGTAATGTTCTATGATTCTATATGTGTGTACATATATGTGTGAGCATGTGTATATATGAGTGTGTATATAGTGTGTGCTCGCAGGCCTACATTGGCTCCTGGTCTAGTAACACCTCGATTTTAAAATTCTCATCCTTGTTTTCAAATCCCTCATTTGTCTCGGCCCTATCACTGTAACATCCTCCAGCCCTACAAACTCCGCGATCTCTGTGTTCCTCCAATTCTGGCCTCTGCGCATCTCCGAATCTGATCACTCCACCATTGGCAGCTGTCTGGGCCCTAAGCTCTGGAATTCCCTCCCCAAACGTGTCTGCCTCCCTCTCCTCCTTTAAGATGCTCCATAACACCTACCTCTTTGATCAAGCTTTTGGTCATCTGTCCTAATATCTCCTTATGTGGCTTGGTGTCAAATTTTGTTTGATAATCGCTCCTGTGAAGCGCCTCGGGACGTTTTACTACATTAAAGACGCTACATAAACACAAGTTATTGTTGTGTGAGTGTGTGTATATGTGCGTATACATCTATGTGTGTATGCAACTGTGTGATGTGTGTATATATATATATATATATGTATGGGTGTATATATATATATATGTGTGTATATGAGTGAGTGTGTATGTAAGTATGAGTGTTTGGGTGTATGAGTGTGGGTGTGTGTGTGTATGTATATATATGTGTGTGTGTATATATATATATGTATGGCGTATATATATATATATATATATGTGTGTGTGTGTGTGTCGTGTCTATATATAGATATCTATGTGAGTGTGTATTTAAGTGTGAGTGTTTGTGTGTATGGAGGTGTGTGTATATGTGAGTGTGTGTGTGCGGGTTTCCAAAAGGTTTGACTGGTTTTTTTCTCTCTCTCTGTCTCCCCCCAGTGATGTGATGTCGATGGTTAGTGCACGGAGCATGCCTCTCAGTCCGACAGCCAGGAAACATGAGGAGGAGCAGCAGCAGAACACTTGCAACTGCAGCGAGGGTGAAGAGGAGGAGAGTTTCAGCAGAGAGGACACCATCTACCACACCATCAGGACAAGTACAGCAGCCAAAACCGGCCACCAAATGGACAACCCCGCGCCCAGCACTGTAGTCATTCGCATTGGGGTACCTGACCTGGAGCAGACGGTCAGTATGTGCGATTTCGATGTGCAATTTCCCCTGAAATTAACAGATGCAGTTACCTTCTCCGGCGAAGGGGTGGGTCTCACACTGCACTTGCCACATAAAGTAGCGTTCAGGTTGCGTGCATTGAACTGGAAGCCGGAGTTTAACCCTTGGCTTGCTGGATTGTCATGTAACAGCATACAGCATCACACCTGTGTTGTGCCCAGCGAGTGCAGGGTCCAAGAAAGGGTGTCTTAGTATTGGGAATAATCCTAATCATTTGTGTGTGTGTGTGGGGTGGGGGTGTAATGCATTTTTTTTTGAAAAGAATCACTCTGCCTCTCAGCATTTTCCTGCAATCGAGTTCCCGACAGTTTTCTGTTACTGTAGCCTGGGCTGAGGTAGTTGATTTTCTCTCTCTACTAAACTGTGTGTTAACTAGTGCGCTGGGTCGCTTTGAGTTTGTAATTCCCTGGTTGGGCAGCTTGTTTGCACGTGATGTGACAGCAGTGGGAGAATGTTACAACCCCTGATGTAAGCAAGGCCAGTATAGTACTGGCATGGGATTGCGAGGGAGATATATAACTATTTAAAACACACTACTGTGGTCTTCCATGTTTCATTTTATCACAGTTAAGTGCTTCATTCTGTGAATTAACCATTATTCAGATTTTACTGGGTCTGAACAGCAGGGACAAAGACCAGGATTCCCCACATGACACCAGCCAGTAATTTATTTATCAACCTCTTCCCATTTTACCCCCAAGTTATGACAGGCAAGGGTTAGACAGTGGGGTCTAACAGTGCCCTCACAACCCATTCCGCACACTACTTCAGTTCTGACCTGCAGAGAAGCAAATATTTAATTCTGGGGAGGGGGGAACTGTGGGGTATTGTACCTTTAAGAGGCTCATCTCTTTCTTCCCAATTATCTGGTTTTGCGATTCGGCTAAAACCCTCATCCATGCCTTTGTTAGTTCTAGACTTGACTATTCCAATGCTCTCCTGGCTGGCCTCCCATCTTCCACCCTCAGTAAACTTGAGTTCATACAAAACTCTGCTGCCCATATCCTAACTCACACCAAGTACGTTCACCCATCACCCCTGTGCTTGCTGACCTACATTTGCTCCTCCAGCCCTACAACCCTCCTAGATCTCTACGCTCCTCCAATTCTGGCCTCTTGTGTATCCCTTGTATATCCCCAACTCCCTTTGCCCCACCACTGGCGATTGTGCCTTCAGCCATCTAGGCCCTAAGCTCTGCAATTCGCTCCCTAACCCTCTCCAACTCTTTCTCTTTTAAAACCTACCTCTTTGACCCCTGTCCTGATGTCTCCTTATGTGGCTCAGTGTCAACTTTTGTCTGATTACGTTTCTGTGAAGTGCCTTGAGCTGTTTTACTATGTTCAAGGCTGAGACAGAGAGATTTTTGGACTCCAGAGGAATTGAGGGATATGGGGATAGGGCAGGAAAGTGGAGTTGAGGTTGAAGAGCAGGCTCGGGGGTCAAATGGCCTACTCCTGCTCCTAATTCTTATGTACTTATGTTCTTAAGGGTGCTATATAAATGTCGTGTTGGTGTGTGATATGAGTGTACAAATGGTGAAATTGCATTGTTGGTTAATTTTACCATTGTTTTACACAGGTTTGCGCTTCTGGTACAATGAAGAGCAAATCATACAGAGACATGAAGTGTTTGGATAGGTAGATGAGGGACAAAGGGGTTGATTGGATAGGGCAACAGGCAGGGTTGTATGAAGAGTTCTCCGGGCCCTGGTACCCAAGAACACTCAGGCTCTCCCCTCCCCTACCCCCACGCGACCTCCCCCATCCATTAAGCTGCAGAAGCTTCTAGAAGTTCCTCCACCACGTCTTCCCGCTACTGGGACAGCGTGCGAGCCACAGTCAGGGAAAGACACTATCCCATCGCCGCAGCCTTCAAATTCCAGCTGTGGATTGCAATTAACGGAACCGATAGATGGCTCGGTGTATGTTAACGGTGTTCTGTGTTCAGGCAGACTTTGGGTACAGGCCCTGTAGGCCCCGTACATTGTTATGACCCTGGGCAGAGGGCGGTTAAATGAATTGAGGGCTATTTGTTTGCGTGGAGGGTAAACGCTGTCATGGACTAACCCAAATGGCCGGTATCCATGTTGTAACTTCTATGTGTTGTATGTAAATTCAGATGACCTAATCACCAGGTGTTAATAACCGCAAAATTACCAATTTCTGCAACCCACTTCATTGGTCCAATCATTCGCTGTGTAACTTGCCTTCCTGCACAATGTGGCTAGCGAAATGTTGTTTGAATAGAGCAACGGGATGATCCCTACCCTCTGGGACTAGGTTCAAATCCTGTCCAGGGATAGAGGATGGAAGTCTTCTGTGACAAGATCATGCTCAGAGTCCACAGAACAAATGGTGTAGGAAACAGGAAAATATCACAATAGAGCAGTAGGGGGGCCCTCATCTGAGGTTCAAGCTGAGGCATTTGGTGCGGCAGTGTAGAGGGAGCTTTACTGTGTATCTAATCCATGCTGTACCTGCCCTGGGAGTGTTTGATGGGGCAGTGTAGAGGGAGCTTTACTCTGTATCTAAGCTGTGCTGTACCTGCCCTGGGAGTGTTTGATGGGACAGTGTAGAGGGAGCTTTACTCTGTATCTAAGCTGTGCTGTAACTGACCTGGAAGTGTATCTGAAGTGATGTGGTTCATCCAGCTCAGAGGAATGGCCTCTCAGCTGGGTGTAATTGTCCATTCCCTGCAATTTCCAATCGATAGCAGGGCCTATCATTGGGTGAGGCAGTGAGAAGGTGTACAGAACACCTCATTGCTGCTATTCCCTCCACTGCTGATATCAGTGGCACTGAATAATATCTGAATAACTGGCATCAGGCAGATCCCCTATATAATGGGAGCTATTGATTTCCCCGGTTCTCTCCCCACTCATATCTGGAAGGTGCTGGGATCAGTTCTCCGACACTAGCAGCTCTCTGATACCTCTCCCAGGCAGCCATTCTTCCACCAGGAGTATCCAGGGTCACACAACAGTGCAGGTCAGCCAAGTGTAGGTATCAGAACATGCTCTCTTTTGTTTTTAGGCAGTATTTAATCCTATTTACCCAGAGGGGCATGAAGACACAACTATATCGTGTGGGTTTGCAGTTGAGTTGTATTACAATCTGACAGTTTTTATGGCCATTTTCTGGCATCTACCAGATTGATGGAATTTAATTTCACAATTTGCTGTGGTGGGATTTGAACCCATGACCCATCGTCCAGGACCATAACCACTCGGCTACCATGCATGAAGGATCGCCATGGATACCCGTGAGTCAGCACGGATGATGTCACACTCTGGATCATCTATATCAAGAAGCGGCTCAGGGTGTAAGTGGGTCATGGGTTCAAAGAAGAATTTGGAGCTGAGATTGTCTTGGTTTATCTGCTTCCCCCGTAGGTGCCCTCAATTTTAGTGGAGCTGTACTAGAGGAGGCTCCCTCTTGCTCAGTTCAGGATGTATGAAGCTGGAAGCCATGCAGTCAGCACTGCTCCTCCTCAGCAGATTGTTTCCATTCTGAGGGGGTGTGACTTTGTCCCGCTCCCTCCATGAGGGGTAACTCTGCTGTGTGTCCCACCCTACAGTGCTCGCTCTGTGTCTGCCAACAGCTTCTACCATCCCAAGCACCGGGACTTAACCAGTTGAAACTCACTCTCTCATGTAAGTGGGTCTCTCTTTCCTACTTAACTGTTGGCGCAACTTGTGATCGATTAAAACTGGGCAGGGGGGCCTCTGCAACTCGGGCTCGATCAGAATTAAGCGCTGGGGAAACCGTTAGTTGTCTTAATGAACTAAATTAAGTCTCTCACCAACCTCTCACTCAGCTCATAGACTTTGAACTGTTGTTCTGTGAGCAAACCGGTCAGCCATTTTATGCACAGCAATATCCCAGAAACAACAGTGGAGATCCAAGCTCAGTCAATCTGTTTTTGGTGGTGTTGGTTTAGGGAGGGTCATTTGGAGAACTCCCTTAATCTTCCAATATTCCCATGGGATCTTTAATATCCATCTGAACAGGCAGATGTGCCTCGGTTTAACATCTCATCTGAAAGACGGCAACTCCAACAGTGCAGCGCTCCCTCAGCACTGCACTGGGCGTGTCGGCCTGGAAGAAGTGCTTAAAGTCACTGAGCGGGGCTTTTTGTCCGAGAAGGAAGGAGTGCTACCAACTGAGCCAAATGGACACTGGCACGATGGAGTCAGCGAGCCGGATCGTGAAGCCTAGTGTGGCTGTGAAGAGCAGTTCAATGACACATTATGGGAACTGCAGTCAGAGACTGTAGCACCCTCCATTATGATGAGTGACTTTTATTAAATATGACTAGTGTTTAAAGACTGCAGTAAAATAAAAATTAAAATATAAATAAAGATGACACGTTTATTTAGTGGATGCAGACTGCACTGTAACTAACACATGAAGGCCAGAAGGATCTTTTCAGTTTGAAAATTCAGCCGTGGACGACTAACTCTCCCGCCTTTGGGAATTTCGAGTGAGATTCCCATCTCTGTGCACTTTACCAGTGATTTTCAGCTTCCACAGTCCTCTCATTCACTGGCTTTAACAGAGATCTCTGAAGGCCCACTTCAGGACCTGAGTGTATAATCTAGGCTGACGCTTCAGTGCTGCATTGTCAGAGGTGCTGGTCTTCAAGTGAGTGTAAAATCTAGGCCCCGTCTGCCTGTTCAGGTGGATGTTAAACATCCCATGGCACAATTCAAAGAGCAAGGTTGCTCTCCCCGTATCCTGGCCAATATTCCTCCCTCAAACTACACCAGAGATGGCATTGAGTGGATAGAGTGTAATTGCATGCAGGGTGTGGAGGGGTGAGGGCCATGAGTGGGTAGAGTGTACATTACAGGCAGGGTGTGGAGGGGACATGGCGATGAGTGGGTAGAGTGTACATTACAGGCAGGGTGTGGAGGGGAGAGGGCCATGAGTGGGTAGAGTGTACATTACAGGCAGGGTGTGGAGGGGACATGGCGATGAGTGGGTACAGTATACACTACAGGCAGGTTGTGAAGGGGAGATGGCCATAAGTGAGTATAGAGTCTATCAGCAGCTGTGCTGAGTTAGCTGTTCTCAGACAAGCCTGTATTTGGAGTGCTACAATGCACCAACTTGCTTCCGGAGAGATGAGAATCACCAGGGATATTTGTTCTGATGCCTGTGCAGAGAATCCTGCTTGAAAGCTAATGTCAAGTGAGGACAGACTAGTCGTCTCTCTATCTCTCCTCACTCATACAGTACGGCCATTGATGTGAAACCATAAACCAGTGGCGGGAGGGGTGGGCGAGGGGTGGCGGGTGGTGAGGGAGCATAGTCAGGGTAACAGGGAAAATTGAAAATTAACAACCTGTTGATCTGAAGACAAGTTTGTTGCAGTGTTGGGGGAACAGGGAGAAGGTCGGTGCTGAGCTGTTACATTCAATCCCACCGGTACATTAATGCTGTTCGGCCTGTATTGGATCCAGATTTATTGTCAGATACCAGCAAGTTATTCCTCTTTGTTTAGAATAACAGATATCCGCAAGTAAGTTACAGGCTGAAATCTAATTGAGGGTTTCGGGGGGTTTATATATAAAATAACAGATACCTGGGAGTGAGTTACAGACTGGAATCTAATTGAGGGGTTCAGGTGGTTTATATATAGAATAACGGACACCCGGGAGTGAGTTACAGGCTGGAATCTAATTTAGGGGTTTTGTGGTTTATGTATAGAGTTACAGATACCTAGGAGTGAGCTACCAGTTGAAAACTAATCGAGGGCTTTGGGTGGTTTATATATAGTGCAATGGATACCCAGGAGTGAGTTACAGGCTGGAATCTAATCGAGGGGTTCGGTGGTTTATATATAGAATAACAGATAACCGGGAGTGAGTTACAGGCTGGAATCTAATTGAGGGGTTCGGTTGTTTATATATAGAGTAACCGATACCCAGGAGCGAGTTACAGGCTGGAATCTAATCAAGGAGTTCTGGTGGTTTATATATAGTGTAACGGATAGCTGGGAGTGAGTTACAGGCTGGAATCTAATCGAAGGGTTCGGCGGGTTGATGAGGGGGGCCCCAATCATACGGTTCATCTTGTGACGTGCTGACCATGGCCCACCCTCTGTATCCCTTTGTGCTCCTGACTGTTGCTGGGGTTCTGGTACCACAGGAGTCGGACACCTTTGGTTTCTGTTCAAATGTCCATTCTTTATTTGTGAGCCTCAACACTGAGACTAATGGGTCTAACTAACAGCCACAGGGTAACATCCCAGCAGAGCCCCATGCTGCCCTCACCCTGATCTCAATGTTCACACTTTGCAGGAGGTGTCATGGAATGAAAATGATGAGTGACAACCCTGGCAGGTTTTCCCCTCCCTAGCCCTGGAGGCACTGAAGCCTTTTCCAGGGTACCATGCAAAATCACATCATAGCAAGAGCTAAATTGAAGGAAAAGGACTTCAGCACCACTACTCAAATGTCAGAATGGTTTAGGGCCCTGGATAAGCTCCCATGCAGGTTCTCTAAAAGCTTTGTGTGTTCCATGTACTGTGTTGAGCTTCAGTTGTAGGCTGGGAGCAAGGAAATCCTGAGGGATATAACTAAATTCACTGAAAACTAAAGTCAGGAATATTAACTTATTTAATTCTCTTGCCTCTCCCAAAGTCACAAAGATGTACACTTCCCACCAACCAGTTGGTACAGTCTTCCATATCCAATTCCCGACTGCTTCAGTAGGGAGATGCGACTGTTTCACACTGCACATCACTGTCAAAAACTACTCAGCTGAGAAAGAGACTGCTCATGAGGGGTCACACTGAGATTTGAACTCAGAAAGGCCACAAGGATGGCAGGTTTGAGAATTGGAAATGTCACACTGTTGGGATTAAACCATATAACTGGAGCAAAATGGGGGGAGCTTTACTCTGCTGCTCGCTACAAAAGGTCAAAGGCTTCTTCTGAATGTCACCAACACGACACATCACTTGTCCAGTGTCACATATCAAGAAACCAGCCAGACTCACAGCACAAGACTGTCTGTCTATATGGCCCTGGTTTGGAACAATGTAATGTGCAATAATCAATAAATGGAGGGGGATGATACCTACCATAAGCATTAGGGACTGCCAAGCCAGGGATAGCCCGGGTTAGATACAGAGTAAAGCTCCCTCTACACTGCCCCATCAAACACTCCCAGGGCAGGTACAGCATGGGTTAGATACAGAGTAAAGCTCCCTCTACACTGTCCCATCAAACACTCCCAGGGCAGGTACAGCACGGGTTAGATACAGAGTAAAGCTCCCTCTACACTGTCCCATCAAACACTCCCAGGGCAGGTACAGCACGGGTTAGATACAGAGTAAAGCTCCCCCCATTTTGCTCCAGTTACATGGTTTAATCCCAACAGTGTGACATTCCCAATTCTCACCTTGTGGCCTTTCTGATTGAAGTCACCAATTTTGTGGCAAAATAGGGTCAGTTTTATGCATTGGCTTACACTGACACAGAATTGGACTGAAACTGCCACAGGCACATGTCCGCAGTGGACATAAGTAATGGAATCTATAACCCAAGATCATATGATATCCAAAGCCCAGACTCCCAGTGCATTCATAAACTTGCAAGTCAATCGCCAGAGGAGACTTTCTGAGCTGGATTCAGACTGAGGATGAACTCACTGCTCTACATGTTGTAAAAAAAAAATTGCTTCACTTGGGGGAGACTTTCCTGGGCACTTGGTCACTCTCATGTTGGGGGAGGGAGGGGATGTGTGCAGCACAAAGGTAGGGAGTCACCCTGTAACATCACTGTGACTGACCGATCTTCAGCAGAAGCAATAAGAGGGCTGCAGATTCAACGAGTACGCACTGGTGCTGGGCAACACCTACACTAACTCAGAAAATGACTGTTACCCTGTCAGCTTGGCTCAGTCAGTAGCACTCTCGCCTCTCTGAGTTAGAAGGTTCTGGGTTCAAGTCCCACACCAGAGACAAGCACAGTGCAGTACTGAGGGAGTGCTGCCCTGTCGGAGGTGCCGTTCACTGGATGAGATATGAAACCTCGGCTCCTTCTGCCTCTTCAAGTGCTTTGGTTCGATGTTCAAGATCCCGTGCCACTACTGGAACAGGCACGAGTTCTCCCGATGACCTGGACAACATCCCTCCCTCAACCAACGCCACCAAAAACTGACTAATTGGTCATTCACCTCATTCCTGTTTGTGGGATCTCTGCTCTGCACACAATGTCTGCCACATTGCCTACATGATAACAGTCACTGCACTGCAAAGTAGTTCATTGTTTGTGATGCACTTGAGATGTGTCATGGAGGTGTGATCAGTGCTCAAAGACAATTCTTTCTTGCCATCGATTTTCTTTGAAAAGAAAAGTGAATGATTAGACTTCAGTATCACTGGGGAACTTTCATCTGTTTTGATGGTGTCTTGTTGTGGACCTGGGGTCATACCATGATCTTGAATCGGCGGGGGGGGGGGGGGGGGAGGGGGGAGGGAGGGTGGGTAAGGAGGTACACTGTCTGTTTACCTCAACGTAGCAGTCAATTCTGCAACAAGACAAACAACACAGAGTGCAATGCCACAGGGTATTGCAGTAGAGTCAGCCTCTGCTCTGTGACATTACTTATGTGAAATGTCAAAGCTTGGTTAATCTGTACCCATTCACCTCAGCAAAAAATCAATGGGCTTTAGGAGACAGATAGAAAGATGATATTTACCAAAGCTGGTTAGAACATTCCAGACTAAAGATGAGATTTGGTAAGATAAATATTTGTAGTAAGTAGTAGGTGAAAGGGAACGATTCACTTCCATGTGGTACTGCATGGCCCGCGTGTGTCTCCGTGTCAGCACCTGTACATGAACAGTACACAGCAGGTAAAAGGGAACGATTCACTTCCATCTGGCACTGTACAGCCCACGTGTGTCTCAGTGTCAGCTCTTGTACATGTGTAGTGCACAGCGGGTAAAAGGGAATGATTCACCGAACTGGACACAGTACTCAAGGTGTGATCCGAGCAGAACTGGACCCAGTACTCAAGGTATGATCCGAGCAGAACTGGACCCAGTACTCAAGGTGTGATCCGAGCAGAACTGGACACAGTACTCAAGGTGTGATCCGAGCAGAACTGGACCCAGTACTCAAGGTGTGATCCGAGCAGAACTGGACACAGTACTCAAGGTGTGCTCTGACCAGAATTGGACCCAACAACAGCAACAACAACTTGTATTTATATAGCGCCTTTAACGTAGTAAAACGTCCCAAGGCGCTTCACAGGAGCATTATAAAATAAAAATTTGACACCAAGCCACATAAGGAGATATTAGGGCAGATGACCAAAAGCTTGGTTAAAGAGGTAGGTTTTAAGGAGGAAAGTGAGGCGGAGAGGTTTAGGGAGGGAATTCCAGAACTTAGGGCCTTAGCAGCTGGATGCACGGCCACTAGTGGTTGAGCAATTCAAATTGGGGATGCTCAAGAGGCCAGATTTAGAGGAGCGCAGATATTTCAGAGGGCTTTGGGGCTGAAGGAGATTATAGAGATAGGGAGGGGCGAGGCCATGGAGGGATTTGAAAACAAGGATGAGAATTTTAAAATCGAGGTGTTGTTTAACCGGGAGCCAATTTAGGTCAGCGAGCACACGGGTGATGAGTGAATGGGACTTGGCGCGAGTTAGGACACGGGCAGCAGAGTTTTGTAAGACCTCAAATTTACAGAGGGTAGAACGTGGGAGGCCAGCCAGGAGTGCGTTGGAATAGTCAAGTCTAGAGGTAACAAACGTATGCATGAGGGTTTCAGCAGCAGATGAGCTGAGGTTGGGGTGGAGTCAGGTGATGTTACGGAGGTGGAAATAGGCGGTCTTAGTGATGGCGCGGATATGTGGTCGGAAGTTAATTTCCGGGTCAAATGACACCAAGGTTGCAAACAGTCTGGTTCAGCCTCAGACAGATGCTAGGGAGAGGGATGGAGTCGGTGGCTAGGAAATGGAGTTTGTGGCGGGGACCGAAGACAATGGCTTCGGTTTTCCCAATATTTAGTTGGAGTAAATTACTGCTCGTCCAGTACTGGATGTCGGACAAGCAGTCTGACAATTTAGAGACAGTGGAGGGATCGAGAGAAGTGGTGGTGAGGTAGAGCTGGGTGTCGTCAGCGTACATGTGGAAACTGACACTGTGTTTTCGGATGATGTCGCCGAGGGGCAGCATGTAGATGAGAAATAGGAGGGGGCCAAGGAGAGATCTTTGGGGGACACCAGGGGTAACAATGCGAGAATGGGAAGAGAAGCCATTGAAGGTGATTCTCTGGCTACGATTAGATAGATCAGAATGAACCCCGGTGAGTGCAGTCCCACCCAGCTGGACGACGGTGGAGAGCTGTTGGAGGAGGATGGAGTGGTCAGCCGTGTCAAAGGCTGCAGACAGGTCGAGAAGGACGAGGAGAGATAGTTTACCTTTGTCACAGTCACATAGGATGTCACTTGTGACTTTGATAAGAGCTGTTTCGGTGCTGTGGCGGGGTGGAAACCTGATTGGAGGGATTCAAACACCAGTACTCAAGGTGTAATCTGACCAGAACACTGCAGTCTGAGCGAGACATCCTCTGACTCTGCTCTTTTGGGTTTATAGTTTAACATTCTGTTTGGTTGCCTGACTGATGCTCTGCACTGGTTGGACGTGTTTCGAATTGATTCTACTAAAGCTCCAAAATCACTTTCAACTTCACATGGCAGGAGATTAAAAGACAAAAGGGATGATGGTGCAAGGCAAAAGGGACAAGTTATGAAACAAAAGATGACTCTAGATGAGGTGTAAATGGCAATGGCAGAATTATCAACAGATGCCATGTGAGAGAAAAAAAAAGAATTTTTTTTAAAAAAAGGAACGAGGTTATAGTCTAAAATTGTTGAACTCGACGTTGAGTCCAGAAGGCTGTAAAGTGCCTATTCGAAAGATGAGGTTGACACGGCCCTTGACCATGTCCGTTCTATTTCCCGCACTTCTGCTCTCACCCCTTCCCCTCCCTCCCAGAACCATGATAGGGTCCCCCTTGTCCTCACCTTTCACCCCACCAGCCTCCACATTCAACGGATCATCCTCTGCCATTTCCGCCACCTCCAGCGTGATTCCACCACCAAACACATCTTCCCCTCCCCTTTCAGCATTCCGAAGGGACTGCTCCCTCCGCGACACCCTGGTCCACTCCTCTATCACCCCCAACACCCCCTCCCCTTCCCACGGCACCTTCCCGTGCAAGCGCAGGAGATGCAACACCTGCCCTTTTACCTCCTCCCTTCCCACTGTCCAGGGCCCCAAACACTCCTTCCAGGTGAAACAGCGATTTACTTGTACTTCTTGCAATTTAGTATACTGTATTCGCTGCTCACGATGAGGTCTCCTCTACATTGGGGAGACCAAATGCAGATAGGGTGACCGCTTTGCGGAACACCTCCGTTCAGTCCGCAAGCGTGACCCCGAGCTTCCAGTTGGCTGTCACTTTAATTCTCCACTCCCACTCTGATCTCTCCGTCCTCGGCCTCTTGCACTGTTCCAACGAAGCTCAATGTAAGCTCGAGGAAGAGCACCTGATCTTTTGATTAGGCACTTTACAGCCTTCTGGACTCAACATTGAGTTCAATAATTTCAGACTATAACCTCGTCCTCTTTCTTAAATTTTTTTTTTCTCTTAAAACCTTGCTTAAAAACCTGACACATCTCTAACTTTTTCCAGTTCTGATGAAGGGTGATCGATCTGAAATGTTAACTCTGTTTCTCTCTCTACAGATGCTGCCTTATCTGCTGAGTATTTCCAGCATTTTCTGTTTTGACTTCAGATTTCCAGCTTCCGCAGTATTTTGCTCTCTCTCTTATTACTTTGCTGTTTACCCTCAATAATTTTTCTTTAATGCTGTTCGAATTCTGTGCCCAGTTGAGGGAGTGCTATCCGTCCAGTACATACAGGGGGTGCTATTTCCTCTGGTACCTACATGGAGTGCTGGTCCCTCCTGTAATACAGGGCGTGCTATTCCTTACTGTATCTGCAGAGGGTACTATTCCCTTTTGTACCTACAGGGGATGCTATTCCCTACTTTATGTACGAGAGGGTGCTATTCCCTTCTGCACTACAGGGGGTGCAATTCCTTACTGTATATGCATAGGGTGCTATTCCCCTCTGTACCTATGGGTGGTGCTATTCCCTACAATACATACAGGGGTATGTAATTAATTAGTAATTAATCAGTAGTTAATGGCCTCGCCCACAGTGGAACAACTCTGCAAAGACCTACGCTTGAGGTGAAGGACTCCATCCCCAGCCCTGGCAACTGTCTGAGATTGAACCAGACTGTTTGCAACCCCGGCTTTCTATTTGACCCTGAGCTGAGCTTCCAACCCCCTATCCTCTCCATCACAAAGACCGTCTACTTCCACCTCCGTAATATCGCCCATCTCTGTCCCTGCCTCAGCTCATTTGCTGCTGAAACCATCATCCATGCTTTTGCTACCTCTAGATGCGACTATCCCAATGCTCCCCTAGGCAGCCTCCCACCTTTCACCCTCCGTAAACTTCAGTTCATCCAAAACTCTGTTGCCTGTATCATAACTCGCACCAAGTCCCATTCACCCGTCACCCCTGCGCTCTGGCAGTGGCTCGAATTAAAAATTCTCATCCTAGTGTTAAAATCCCACCATGGCCTCACCCCTCCCTATCTCTGTAACCTCCTCCAGCCCTACAACCCTGCTAGGTCTTGCTGTTATGTGGTCTCTAGGTTATGTCATAAAACTCTACTTCAGTTGTCTCCCCTGCTGGCTCAGTAGGTCACTGCACTGCCTGGTGCAGCACCGTTCCAGGTTTGATCCCAAGTCTCTTCTAAATTAGCTGAACTGAGCCAGGAGGTCAATTTGGGTAATTGATGGTAGTTGACCTCAGCACCCATTTTTCTAAGGGGGGGTGGGTGGTGGGGGAACAAAATCAGCCAGAAGTCTTGCTCCCGATCACTATCTACCGACCTCTACTGGAAAGTCCATTCTTAGTTGATGTCGGGTGAGGGCAGAATTGGCTGCGATGCCCTCTGTGGCCAAATAGCCGACTGTCGCTCACCGCCTAGGCTCAAATGCTAAGAACAGGTACTTTGGGCGAGGTAATGGAGGCATGCGGCATCTGCAGAACCGTAGTCCATCGAGAATCTGGGCCATCAGGAGGCAGGGATTAAATCAGGGACAAAATTCAGTTTGGAGGCAGGGGAGGGTTTGCGGGAGGGAGGGACAGACACGGACAGGGTTACATGGAACATCCCACCAGCAGTCAGCTCTCCTAGCCAAGCAGGAATTTCCCATAGCCTTTTGAGGGTGCCCTTGAGTCAATTGCATTTCATTACCCTGTGACTAAATCTAAAAACATGAGCTGCCAGGTGTCAGGAACCAGGGCCAACTTGACTGAAGACAGATATTAAGAATAGCAAGGAGTTTGAATGAGCCTCACAACTGTTGCACAACGGCAGCAGGTTCTCTGGGTATAAAAATAGCATTGAGTCGATTAGCAAAGCCTATATTTTTGTCTGGCGAATCGCGGAGTGAATGAAACCTGTATCACTGCCTGAATACTAATGATGGTGGAAAAACTGGTAAATGGTCACATATTCGGCCAGCTGTTTTCTGGGAATTCTTTAGCAGGCTGTGAAATTCATTAGCATCTGTTACCCTATAATATGAGGGCTTCAGCTGAATAATGCAGCGCAGTGTCAATTAAAGAGAACAAGGATTTAGCAAGAGGTTTCATCTCTCAGACTTTAACTTCAGACGTGGAGCAATGAAGATCTTGGTGAAGTAATGTGAAGCTTTGGAGTATTCAAGGCTTTTTTGAGGTATATCTGGTTAAGAGGTCACCCTAGGTTACATACCGTCTCTCTGTGGGATTCATTGACGACATTAGACCAAGGATTGTACGAGTCCATTCAGACTTCTTAAAAGCTGAGATTGTGACTCTGTTCAGAATCTGGAGTATTCTGTCAAATCAAGGATTCCCCTCTTCCCACCTCCCCCTCCCTAGCAGTGACACTGCCCAGTGTGGTACTGAGTCCAGGTTCCAGGCCTGGTCTGTGCTGAGTTGGCTGCTCTCAGCTTGGGCCAGCTGTAGGTACAGTACAATTGGATGGGGGAAAGGAAAAGGGGGAATCTCTCAGGGTTCCTGCTCTAGCACTATTGAGTAATGAGTGAGGTTATCTGGCGAGGTCAGGATTGGGTGCGACTGTGGTGGAATAGTTCAGTGACATTCACTGTCTAGGCTTGTTCATGAATAATGGCCACTTGACCTCTGCTCCGGTCTAGTGAGACCCCAAACTGAAAGGACCTACGTCAGAATTGGAGCCTCTAATCTTACCCTTTAGGAATTCACTGAGATCCAAGTCTCAGCAGATTGTAACTGGAATTCAGAATTCTGAATGGAGAAAAACTTGATGTAGCAACTGTATCCTCCTCATTGTAATGTTATGCATGTGAGTGTGGCTTAACATGCATGGTCCAATAACAACTTGCATTTAGATAGCGCCTTTAACATCATAAAACATCCCACGGTGCTTCACAGGAGCGTTATCAAATAGAATTTGACACTGAGCCACATTAAAATTGGGGATGCGCAAGAGGCCAGAATTGGAGGAGCGCTGAGATCTCGGAGGGTTGTAGGGCTGGAGGAGGAGAGATAGAGGAATGAGGCCGTGGAGGGATTTAAAATCAAGGTTGTGAATTTTAAAACTGAGGTGTTGCCGGACCAGGAGCAAATGTAGATTAGGGAGCACTAGGGTGATGGGTGAATGGGACTTGGTGTGAGTTAGGATACGGGCAGCAGAGTTTTGGATGAGCTTAAGTTTATGGAGGGTGGAAGATAGGAGTCTGGCCAGGAGAGCGTTGGAATAGTCAAGTCTAGAGGTAACAAAGGCATGGATGTGGATTTCAGCAGCACATGAGCTGAGCAGAGTTGGGTGATGTTAAGGAGGTGGAAGTAGGCGGTCTTGGTGATGGAGCAGATATGTGGTCAGACGCTCAGCTCAGGGTCAAATACGACACCAAGGTTGCAAACGGTCTGGTTCAGCCTCAGTCAGTTGCCAGGGAGAGGGATGGAGTCGGTGGCTAGGAGTTTGTGGTGGGGACAGAAGACAATGACTTCGGTCTTCCCAATATTTAGCTGGAGGAAATTTCTGCTCATCTAGTATTGGATGTTGGACAAGCAGTGTGGCAAATCAGAGACACAAATCAGAGACAATGGGGAGGTTGAGAGTGGTGGAGGTGAGGTAAAGCTGGATGTCGTCTGCATACATGTGGAACCTGATGTGTTTTCGGATGATGTCGTCGAGGTGCAGCATGTAGATTAGGAATAGGAGGGAGACAAGGATAGATCTTTGGGGGATTCCAGAGGTAATGGTGTGGGAGCAGGAAGAAAAGCCATTGTAGGTGATTCTTTGGCTACGACTGGATGGATAAGAATGGAAACAGACGAGTGCAGTCCCACCCAGCTGGATGCTGGAGGAGAGGCGTTGGAGTGCGATGGTGTGGTCAACCATGTCAAAGGCTGCAGGCAGGTCGAGAAGGATGAGGGCGGCTAGTTTACCATGCTTACAGTCACACAAGATGTCACTTGTGACTTTGATAAGAGCCATTTCGGTACTTTGGCAGGGGCGGAAACCTGACTGGAGGGATTCAAACATGGAGTTGCAGGAAAGATGGGCATGGATTTGGGAGGCGACAACACGTTCAAGGACTTTGGAAAGGGGTTGGAGATGGGGAGGTAGTTTGCAAGAAAAGAGGGGTCAAGGGTGGGTTTTTTGAGAGGGGTGATGACGGCAGATTTGAAGGGGAGAGGGAACCTCTAACAATATCAGCTAAGATGGGGGCCAGGAAGGGAAGTTGGGTGGTCAGCAGGTTGGTGGGAATAGGGTCGAGTGAGCAGGAGGTGGGTCTCATGGACAAGATAAGCTTGGGGAGGGCATGAGGGGAGATAGGAGAGAAACTAAATAAAGATGCAAGTTCAGGGCTAGGGCAGGGGGAAACCTTAGGGGAAGTTTGGCCCAGTGGGCTAGGGGAAGGGAGGGAAGCAGCAGAGGCAGCTGTAGGGATGGTCTCAATCTTTGTGACAAAGAAGTCCATGAGCACCTCGCACTTGTTGGAGGTGAGGGTCGAGGAGGAAGGAAAGAGGGGTTTACGAAGACAGTTTGTAGTGGAGAAGAGAAGCTGTGGGTTATCTTTGCATTCCCGGGTGATCCTGGAATAGTGAGCAGTTTTGGCAGAAGAGAGCAGGACCCGATAGTGCTTTATGTGTTCCAGCCAGATCTGGCGATGAATGGCTAAACCAGTTGTCTGCCATAAATGTTCAAGTCTGCGTCCCTTGGACTTAAGGGAGCAGAATGAGGGCTGTACCAGGGGGAACAACCAGGATGAGAGAGAGTAATGGTTTTAATGGGGACAAGGGCATCAAAGGTAGAGGTGAGGGTGTAATTGAGCAGATTGGTACCTGCAAAAATGTTGTGGTGAATGGAGGGCCAAAGGCTAGACAGTTGGGAATTTGAAAGTGCAGTTTTAAGTGACTTGAGGGAGAGTTTTTTCAAGGGTCAGACGCAGAAGATAGTGGGGTTGGAAGGGGGATCTGGGTGGTGAGTAATACAAGGAAGTGATCAGAGATGGCCTTATCTGTGATTGACATGATGGGAGTAGCGAGGCCACGTGAGATGGCAAGATCGAGGGGGTGGCCATGAATATGGGTAGGGGAGTTTATATGGTGGGAGAGATTAAGGGAGGATAGGAGGGATGTGAACTCAGAGGAGAGAAAGCATGATAAGTTGAGATGGAGGTTGAAATCACCGAGGATGAGAAGTCACTCAGTGCAGAGGCTGAGGGGGGAAAGTAGAAGTACATGCCCCTACCCACAATGCCAGCAACTGCCTTGGGTGGATTCCTCAATGTCATCCTCCAGCACACTTAGGAACAGGAGTAGGCCATTCCACCCCTTGAGCCTGTACCACCATTCAATTAGGTCATGGCTGACCTGTCACTCAACTCCATTTGTCTGTCTTTGTTCCATATCCCTTCATACGCCTCTCTGCCATGTTGAACATAGAAACATAGAAGATAGGAGCAGGAGTAGGCCATTCGGCCCCTCGAGCCTGCTCCGCCATTCGATGAGATCATGGCTGATCATCTAAACTCAGTACCCTGTACCTGCCTTCTCCCCATATCCCTTGATACCTTTAGCTTTAAGAAATATATCTAACTCATCCTTGAATATATTTAATGACTTCGCCTCAACTACCTTCTGTGGTAGAGAATTCCACAGGTTCACCACTCTCTGGGTGAAGAAATTCTTCCTCATTTCTGTCCTAAATGGTTTACCCGTTATCCGTAGATTATGACCCCTGGTTCTGGACTCTCCGACCATCGGGAACATTCTTCCTGCATCTAGTTTGTCCAGACCTGTCAGAATTTTATATGTTTCGATGAGATCCCCTCTCATTCTTCTATACTCCAGTGAGTATAAGCCCAATCGACCCAATCTCTCCTCATATGTCATTCCTGCCATCCCAGGTATCAGCCTTGTGAATCTTCGCTGAACTCCTTCCATGGCAAGAACATCCTTCCTCAGATAAGGCGACCAAAACTGCACACAGTACTCAAGGTGTGGTCTTACCAAGGCCCTGTACAACTGCAGCAGGACATCCCTGTTCCTATACTCAAACCCTTTCGCTATGAAGGCCAACATACCATTTGCCTTCTTCACCGCCTGCTGCACCTGCATGCTTACTTTCAGCGACTGGTGCACAAGGACACCCAGGTCTCGTTGCACTTCCCCTTCTCCCAATCTATTGCCATTCAGATAATAGTCTGCCTTTCTGTTTTTGACCACTTCTTTACTCCTCCATTATCTCCCCTCAGTGGTTCCACATCTACCTGATCCAATGCACATTTCCTACAATGGTTTCTCCTCCCAATCCCTGTACCATCACCTTGGGAATGCCCCCGTGATTCCATTGTTGGCCCTCTCCTTTTCCTTGTTTACATGCTACCCTACAACAACATCTTCATACAACTTTCATTGAACCATAGACATTTACAGCAAAGAACCCCCATCTATGCTTCAAGTTTTTCCTTAAAAGATGCAATGGTGGTCTGCCTCAACCAATCCCTGTGACAAAGCATTCCATGCTCCAGCAACTCTCTGCAGTAGACACTACACAGCACTGCCGAATGTCACATCGGAATCTTGCAGGATTAAGAGTGGAATATTTTTTCACACTCTCTGTGTCTCTGGGGGGTGAAATTAGTCTTCTCTGATAACGTAAAACATGCAATAGCAAATCGGCCACCCAATTTATATCTCACATGACATGGGTGTAAAGCAGGCTGATGATTCGCTAGCGCCTGTTTTGTGCTATCATCAAAGATCAATTTCACCCCCTCTGTCTTTGCAAATGGCCCAGAAATTGATCTCGCTCTGTTCCCGCGGGGGTAAGGCTTTCCCGCGATCTCTCACCTCGCTTGTGCTTTTTCAGATCCAGCTCGCACGAACTTCATGTTCTAGAGATCAGCTGGGCAGTGCTTGCGTATCCCAGCGGCGTAGTGAATTCGTGCGAGCTGTGGGATCACGTGACTCAGTTAGAGCCAATGGCAGCACACCATCTTCCATTCATAAGTTTCACAGCACGGCTGTGAAATCTATGAATCTTACACCCCCCCAAAATAACAGCTAAACCTCAATTAAATTTAAAAAAAAAACCATCACATTAATAAAATAAGTATAGTTAATTAAATTAACCATTTTAAATAAAAAATAAAATTTTTGAAAAAATTTAAAATCTTTTAAAAAGTTATAAAAATAAACTTACCTGTCTTTAAAGTCTCTAAAAAAGATATACCTGTTAAAAAAAATTCAAAAAAATACTTAATTCACTACTTACCTTCTTAAAAGTGGGTCTTACTCCTCCTTTTTACATTTCCAAAATCTTCCGTACTTACCTGCGCGTCCAAAGCATGAAGTGCACAGCGTGCGCGCAGCCTGTAGCGCGCACGCGATGCACCGAGGACCTGCCCCCTTTTTAGAAGAGCAATTGCCGGTTTTCAGCGCATGCGCAGGGCATGCAGAAAACCGGCAATTGGAGTGGGAATACGCGAGAGTATGCAGTGCGTACTCTCGCGTCCCGGGATCAATTTTCGGCCCAATATCTTTCATTTACTCTCTCATGCTCTTTCTTTCTTTGTCTCTGTTTGTCTGCATCCCGCTCACTCCCCCTGCTTTTGTCTGTCTATCTCTCTGCGTCTGTCTGTCTAGCTCTCTTTTCATGGGCTGTGGAAAGAGAATAATTGGATGGGTAGAGTCCAGGATAGGGTAGAGTGTACAGGGGCTGTGGGTGGAGATTAAATGGGTGGATAGAGTCCATGATAGGGGAGAGTGTACAGGGGTTGTGGAAGGAGATTAAATGGGTGGGTCGAGACCACGATAGGGTAGAGTCCTCTCTCTTCCTCATTCCTTGCTTCTGCTTGTATATGTGTCTCTCTTTCTGTTGTTCTATCACTCTCTTTTTTAACTATTAACATTTCTCTCTCTGTCTCTCTGCCTCTCTTTATCTCCTTCTATTTCTGTCTCTCTCACTCGCTCAGTATTTGTGCATGTCTCTTTATTTATTTGACCATCTCTGATGGCTTTGATCTCGATTCTCTTTTCTGCAGTATCACAGGGTGGAATCTGACGGTTCTTTGTGGAGTTTGGCCCTTTCACAGGAGCTGCTGCAGCGGCATTGATAAAACATGTGTGAAGCCTATCCGCCTGCCAATTTCTCCAGCATCTGATAGATTCAAAACCCTGGGGTGCTCCTCCATCTGAAATCATTATTCTGATTATCAGAGAATCTGTGAGTTTGTTGTCTTATTCTGACACTCCACAGATGTGCAGCTGATCACAAGGACCTCCTTCTAATGATGGATTAACCATTGGGATCTACCTTAAAAATCTGGTCAGTACATAAGTGGAATTTACAGGGATGGGTACAGACTGAGATGAGCAAATACTGCAGGGGCTGTGATAGGTCCTGTACTGCTGGGGTGGGGGAATATTGTGTTGGACAGCACGAGGGTAGAATTGCAAAGTGGAGATGTGTGAATAGATGAATGTTCTGGAATTTTATTCAGTTACCTTTGGGGTTCAGGGAATATTTACATAAGTGATTAAATGGGTGGGATAGAGTCCATGATAGGGTAGAGTGTGCACGGGATGTGGAAGGAGATTAAATGGGTGGGATAGAGTCCATGATAGGGTAGAGTGTGCACGGGATGTGGAAGGAGATTAAATGGGTGGGTAGAGTGTACATGGGTTGAAGAAGGAGATTAAATGAGTGGGTAGAGTCCATGATCAGGTAGAGTGTACAGGGGCTGTGGACGGAGATTAAATAAGTGGGTAGAGTCCACATTAGGATAGAGTACACAGGGGCTGTGGAAAGAGATTAAATGGGTGGGTAGGATCCATGAAAGGGTAAAGTGCGCATGGATGTGGGAGGAGAATAAATGGGTGGGTAGAGTCCTTGATAGGGTAGAGTGCGCATGGATGTGGGAGGAGAATAAATGGGTGGGTAGCGTGCACATGAAATTTGTCAATATAAAGGCGCTCTACTGGAGATACCCGACCTAGAACTTTCACGGACTGTAAAGAGGGATGGAAATGCATCGGAGTTGGACTTCCATCTGCCGCTTAGGCCTTGCTTGTACCCTGTCTCAAATTGTAGGGACAGGGTCATTTGAATAATCGCGACAGGCAACCTGCTCTGTAGAGATGCAATAGAGAGCTGCCTGCTCCAGTGAGGTGTCAGAACATTGGAGCTTGCACCCTACTGCCCCAGGGGGTGGTGTTTCCCCAGGCCCTGACCGAGCCAAAGATTGCTGTAAATATTTTGTTATTCCCCATCGGGCTTGTTTGTCCAACCATTCGAAGGGAATAGATTCTTATGGGGTCTAGTTCATTTTTGGCCCTTTAAAGGCCCACAATGGAACCCAATCCTGCCCTCAGAAGGTGAGGGAGCTGCTGGATGGGTCCCCAAAATATCCAATAAACACCCAAAAACGCTTCTGGGTCATGTGGGTAGAACATAAGAAAATAAGAAATAGGAGCAGGAGTAGGCTATTTGGCCCTTCAAGCCTGCTCCGTCATTCAATAAGATCATGGCTGATCTTCTACCTCAGCTCCACCTTCCCCCACTATCCCTCTATCCCTTGATTCCCTTAATATCCAAAAATCTATCGAGCTCTGCCTTGAATATACTCGACGACTGAGCATCCACAGCCCTTGGGGTAGAGAATTCCAAAGATTCACAACACTTTGAGTGAAGAAATTTCTCCTCATCTCAGTCCTAAATGGCCGACCTGAGTAATGTATCCAAGATTCTGAGACTGATCCTGTCAAGCCCTGGAAGAATTTTATATATTTCAATGAGATTACCTCTCATTCTTCTAAATTCTAGGGAATATAGGCCTAGTTTCCTCAATATCACCTCATAGGACAATCCCCCTATCCCAGGAATCAGTCTGGTGAACCTTTTTTGCACTCCATCTGAGGCAAGTATATCCTTCCTTAGGTAAGGAGACCAAAACTGTACACAATACTCCAGGAGTCCAGGTATGGTCTCACCAAGGCCCTATATAAATGCAGTCAGACTTCTTTACTCTTATACTCCAATTCTTTTGTAATAAAGGCTAACATACCATTTGTTTTCCTAATTACTTGCTGGACCTGCATGTTAACTTACAGTGATTCGTGTACAAGGACACCCAGGTCCCTCTGAATACCAACATTTCCCAATCTCTCACCATTTAAAAAAATATTCTGCTTTTCTATTTTTCCTACCAAAGTGGATAACTTCACATTTCTCCACATTATATTCCATCTGCCATGTTCTTGTCCACTCACTTAACCTTTCTATATCCCTTTGCAGCCTCTTTGCATCCTCCTCGCAACTTACTTTCCCATCTAGTTTTGTATCGCCAGCAAACTTGGATACATTACACTCGGTCCCCGCATCTAAGTCATTGATATAGATTGTAAATAGCTGAGGCCCAAGCGCTGATCCTTGCAGTACCCCACTAGTTACAGCCTGCCAACCCGAAAATGACCCATTTATTCCTACTATCTAATATATTAGCCCCAATCCTCTGACCACTAATTTTGTGTAATAACCTCTTGTGTGGCACCTTATTGAATGCTTTCTGAAAATCCAGATACACCACATCCACTGGTTCCCCCTTATCTACCCTGCTAGTTACAACCTCAAAAAACTCTTAGATTTGTCAAACTCAATTTTCCTTTCGTAAATCCTTGTTGATTCTGCCCAATCATATTAAGATTTTCTAAGTGCCCTCTTACCACGTCCCTAATAATAGATTCTAGCATTTTCCCTACTACTGATGTCAGGCTAACTTGTCTATTGTTCCCTGTTCTCTCTCTGCCTCCTTTCTTGAATAATAATAGAAGATGCCCCTGCCCTTCCCCCTAGGTTGGACTTCGCGGGGCAAGTTAGTTTTTTCTGGGTTCCACCCTAAATTTCAATCCCCTCACCATAACTACTGAATTCTGCCTCCCCTCAGGGTCCAGATTTCTAGGCATCCCTCTTTAAAAGGGGTTCAGATGATGGGACATCCTCTTTAAAAGCAGTATGGATGATGAAACTCCCACCTTAAAAGGGGTCCTGCTGATGAAACTACCTCTTTAAAAAGGTCCTGATGGTGAGTCTCCCTCTGTAACAGAGATCCTGATGCTATCCCCCTCTTTGGATCTCAAACGTGCTGAACATTACAAATTAATAGGCCTCTGCTGAAGACTGCAGATAATTTGATGTCTTTGCCTGGTTCACACTAACTGCAGTCAGACAGGGAGGTGTGGTGCAAGCGATGAGCTTCAGATAGCCCAGTAACTAATTGGAAGCAAAGTAGTGAAGCGTATAAACATTTTATGGTCATTTTATAATTCCACACTTCGATTAAAATAACAATGTGATAATTTTAAGCAATCAAATAATGATTTAGAATAAAATTCTGGAGGATAAGCAGACAGTGGGATTAATATAGGGTGACCATCCGTCCCCGTTTTCCGGGGACAGTCCCCAGATTAGGTACTGTGTTCCCGGGCAAACAATGTCCCCAGAAGAATTCCCTGAATAAAATGTTCAGTGATTATAATTAGTTATCGCAGGTGCGGCTGATGTTTAAGTCAACAGCCTTGGTTGTCACATGCTGGTGGCGCCGCCCACCACGTCGTCAAACTGGGGTGACTGATGATTGATGGCAGAACTGACCAATTAAAGCAGGGGGAAATTGAGCTGCATCTACGTCATAAATAAATTAGACAAATAAAGTGCGGGCAGAGGCGGGATTATCTGGTGAAAGACGGAGGGCGAATGGGTGGTGTATTTGTGAACGAGCGAGTAAGAATGGAACAAAGAGAGCGCGCCAAATTTAAGAAAGTAAATCTATTTAACCAGTATCTTTTAAGTACTTGGATATGTTGCGTTCTTACTAATTGAGGTGCTTTATTCAGCCCCTAGTTCTAAAGAACTCTGGTCCTAAAAATTTTATTTATTTTCATAAATGCTGATTGAGCTGTTTGTTTTTGTTTCAAATTTCTAGCATATGTAGTTTTTTATCTTATCTAATCAATCTTTACCGCTCACAGATTGTGTGTCGTGATACAGAGATAAACACTAGCAGTCCACTAGTGGCCAACAGTTTAGTGGGAATGGGGTCAAGGGAGCCAGGAAGTGGGTCTCATTCACATAGAAAGAGAAGTAGGTAAGGGAGAAACTGGAGAAAGACATGGGTTCAGGGCTATGGCACAGTGGAGCCTTGGGAGAGGACAAGGGGATTGGGGGGTGTGGCAGAGGCAGATGAACAGATGGTCTTAATCTTCGTGACAAATAAGTCTGTAAGGTCCTTCCACGTGTTGTTGGTGAGAACATTGGAATTTCCATAATACATACAGTGGAGAAAATTCTGAAAGCTGTTTTTAAAAAAAAACTCAGCTATAGGAGGGAAGGTGGGCTGAAGCAGGAGCAGGAGTGGGCAATGTTACAGAGGTGGAAGTGGGCGGTCTTTGTGACGGAGAGGATTATGGAGTTGGAAGCTCAGTTCAGGAGCGCAGCGGTAGCAAACCACTTGGTTCAACCTGAGATAGTGGCCAAGGAACGGAGAAGGAATCGGTTGCCAAGGAAATATAAACAGAAAATGCTGGAAATACTCAGCAGGTCAGGCAGCATCTGTGAGAGAGAAACAGAGTTAATGGGCGCGATCTTGCCAGCCCTGGGGAGGTATGGAGGCGGGACTGCCGGGAAAGTGGCAGAATCTGGGGGTGGGTGCCCATCTTGCCCCCAACCCGCCTTCGTGCCATCTTCCCAGGAGGCGGATAGCCGACCCGCGCCGGGTCCCGTCTCCTGGAGGCGGGAAGGGGATTACAGCCACTTAACTGCCTGTTAACAGGTAGTTACCAGGCAGTTAAGAGGATTATCCCCATTTTTCCAGGAGAGGCGCGGGCTTCCCAACGTCGGGAAACCCCGCCAGGGTCACCGAGGCAAGCAGTGGGTTTGCGGGGGTCGGAGGGGTGCAAAAGTGCACTGTGAAGGTAAGTGATGGGTGCAAGTGTGGAGAGGTAAGTGTGTGAGGTGAGTGGAAAGTGATAGAAAATGTTTACTTACCTTTGTTTCTTCCTGCAGGCTTCAACAGTTGGGGATGCGGAGAGTCTCGCATCTCACCGGCAGAGATGACAGATGGCTGCTGCATTCCTCGATGCAACAACCATCTAATTTCTGCTAACAAAAGAGGTTTGATGAGTCTTGAATACAAGGACTCATCAAACAACATAGAATGTCAGTGGTTGACAGCTTCACAGAGCTGTCAAACGATGACAATTCATCTGTCAAAAAGTTTTGACAGATGAAACGTCATACGCTGACATTCTCTGTAACCGGCTTCCCCTTAATTGGCCTGCTAAGCCCGCTGGGCGGGCTTAACGAGGTCAATCAAGGGAAAACAGCGTGGGTTGGCCAGTGGTCGATGGAGGCGGGACTAAAACCCGACAAGCAGCAGTCCCGCCTCCAACGCGCCCCCATTGGCAAAATCGCCCCCAATGTTTCAGGTCAATGACCTTTTGTCAGAACTTTAAAAGTAGAGATGTAACAGGTTTTAAGCAAGTACAGAGGCAGGGAAAGGGGGGAGGGGAGGAAAGAACAAAAGGGAAGGTCTATAATAAGGTGGCAAGCAGGAGAGATTAAATGACAAAAGGGATGATGGTGCATGGCGAAAGGAGATGGTAATGGGACAAGTAAAGAAACAAAAGATGTTTCTAGAGGAGGTGTAAATGGGAATAGCAGAATTATTAGCCACAGTTACTGTCTGAAAAAATTGGGGCAGTGGTTATGATCTGAAATGATCTGAAATTGTTGATCTCAATGTCCGGAAGGCTTTAAATGTGCCTAATCAAAAGATGAGGTGCTGTTCCTCGAGCTTACGTTGAGCTTCATTGGAACAGTGTAGGAGGCCGAGGTCAGAGTGGGAGTGGAGCGGAGAATTAAAATGACAGGCGACCGGAAGGTCGGGGTTACGCTTGCAGACTGAACGGAGGTGTTCCGCAAAGTGATCACCCAATCTGCGTTTGGTCTCCCCAATATAGAGGAGACTGCATTGTGAGCAGCAACTACAATATAGTAAATTGAAAGAAGTACAAGTAAATTGCTGTTTCACCTGGAAGGAGTGTTTGGGGCGCTGAACGGTGGGAAGAGAGGACGTAAAAGGGCAGGTGTTGCATCTCCTGCGCTTGCATGGGAAAGGGAGGTGGTGTTGGGGGTGATTGAAGAGTGGGCCAGGGTGTTGCGGAGGGAACGGTCCCTTCGGAATGCTGAAAGGGAAGGAGAGGGGAACATGTGTTTGGTGGTGGCATCACGTTGGAGGTGGTGGAAATGGCGGAGGATGATCCATTGAATTTGGAGGCTGGTGGGGTGGAAGGTGAGGACAAGGAGAATCCTATTGTGGTTCTGGGAGGGAGAGGAAGGGGTGATGGCATAAATGCGGGAAATGGGATGGATACGATTGAGGGCCCTGTCAACCACGGTGGAGGGGAATCCTCGAGTGAGGATTCCCGTCCTTCCTTTTAGTTAAGGAGATATTAGGACAGGTAGGCTTTAAGAAGCATCTTAAAGGGAGAGAGAGAGCTAGAGAGGCGGAGAGGTTTAAGGAGGGAATTCTAGAGCTTACTGCCTAGGCAACTGAAGGCACAGCCGCCAATGATGGACCGATTAAAATCGGAGATGCGCATGAGGCCAGAATTGGAGGAGCGCATAGATCTTGGAGGGTTGTTGGAGTGTAAAGCACTTAAACTAGTGAGGTACGGGGTGTGGGGTCAGGGGAATCAAAATTTTAAACTAGCGTGGTGGGAGGGTGGGGAAGTTGGGACAGTGGAAATCGAAAGTTTTACAGAAGTTACAGAAGGTGGTAAATTAACAAAGACCAGGGGACCAATCGGGTAGGGGAGCTGAAACAGACAACCAGACAAGTTGTCTCTGTAGGTTAAACTCACTGATCCCACTCTCCCAGTGAGGAGCTGTGTTTGGAGAGAGTGTGGTGAATCGCTACTGCAATGTTGTCATCCTGTGTGCAACCCATGTTCCCTTTAGGTGTGGCTCATCATGGGAGGATGTGGGATCGGTGAATTTATACCATGCTTGGATGTGGGGGATGTGGTGAGATCAATTAGAGAAACCTGGATTTGTTAATGGCAAGCCATGTTTAATCAAGTTTTTTGAATAAGTGGCCAATTAGATAGATAAAGATAAAGTAATAGATGTAGTGCGTATGGATTGTCAGCTGGCTTTCAGTTAGTAGTCTCAAAAGAGGCTTGTTAGAAAATCTCAGACCTATGGTACAAGAGGAAATGTTGCAGCTTGGATAGAAAGTTGGTTGATGGACAGGAAACAAAGTGTTTGGGTTCATGGGAGTTGTCGGATTGGAGAAGGGTTGGAAATGTTGTACCCCAGGGGTGAATGCTAGGTCTATTTTTGTTCTTTGTATAGAGACCTCCTGACTGTGATGAGTTAACAGAGGAAGGTGTGTATATGCAGATCAGAGGGGCCTGTAAGAGGAATAATGTGGTAATAATGGGAGACTTTAATGTACAAATAGACTGGGACAGATATAGCAGCAAAGTCAGAACAGGAATCGATTTACTGAATGCATTGAGGATAGTTTCCTATAGAATTTGTTTACAATTATGGAGCAGATGGCACTCGATTTAGTTATGAGAAATGAACCAGAGAGAGTGGCGACTTAAGAACATAAGAAATAAGAGCAGGAGTAGGCCATACGGCCCCTCGAGCCTGCTCCGCCATTCAATAAGATCATGGCTGATCATCGAACTCAACTCCACTTTCCCGCCCGATCTCCATATCCCTTGATTCCCCTAGAGTGCAAAAATCTATCTATCTCAGCCTTGAATATACTCAAAGACTCAGCATGCACAGCCCTCTGGGGCAGAGAATTCCAAAGATTCACAACCCTCTGAGTGAAGAAATTCCTCCTCATCTCAGTCTTAAATGGCCTACCCCTTATCCTGAGACTACGCCCGCTAGTTCTAGACACTCCAGCCAGGGGAAACAACCTCTCAGCATCTACCCTGTCAATCCCCCTCAGAATCGTGTATGTTTCAATGAGATCACCTCTCATTCTTTTAAACTCCAGAGAGTATAGGCCCATTCTACACAATCTTTCATCATAGGACAGCCCTCTCATCCCAGGAATCAATCTAGTGAACCTTTGTTGCACCGCCACCAAGGCAAGTATATCCTTCCTTAGATAAGGAGACCAAAACTGTGCACAGTCCTCCAGGTGTGGTCTCACCAAGGCCCTGTACAATTGTAGCAAGACTTCCTTACTCTTATACTCCAACCCCCTTGCAATAAAGGCCAACATGCCATTTGCCTTCTTTATTGCTTGCTGTATCTGCATGCTAGCTTTCTGTGTTTCTTGCACGAGGACACCCAAATCTCTCTGAACACCAACATTTGAAAGTTTCTCACCATTTAAAAAATATTCTGTTTTTCTATTCGTCCTACCAAAGTGAATAACCTCACATTTCCCTACATTATACTCCATCTGCCATCTTACTGCCCACTCACTTAGTCTATCTATATCCCTTTGCAGACTCTTTGGGGGAAAAATTCAGTTGGTTTGCGCCTCCCATTAGCGCCTTAAGAGGGCGCTAATGGAGCGCAAAGCAACTAGTGCCCGTGCGCGGCGATGTTTGTGCCGCTCACGAAATTAATGACATTTTGCGGCGGCACTAAACACTACCGCCACGATCTCCTGCGCTGGCAGATCGTGACGTCAGTCGAGTGCGCAACACCCCGGTAGCGCCCCGGACCGTATATTGAGTGGCGCCCCCTGCCTTACCGCCTGCCACTAGCAACGACAGGTTGAGGGGAGCATTTTGCAGTCAGGAAGGGACTGGGGGAGCGCTATTTAAAGGCGACCGCTTCCTGCCTTTTTTTGTTGGTGACATTTTTGCACCACGCATTCTGAGAGAGAGAGAGAGAGAGACTTCTGGAGAGATTCAATGCTGTGTGAAGGAGTTTTGGGTACTGAGCAGCACTGCAGGTTCATTTTGATCTGCCCTTCCTTGTATCGATTTAGAAGAGACTGTGGGGGCTGCACTCTGAGCTCTTTCCCTGGGTCTCTCCATTGTTCTTTCCAGCAGATTTGATGTACAGGTCTCTCCAGGCGTAGATTCAAGGCTGCAATGAGCAGGATGTGGATGGAGCGCAAGATTAACCCTCCCCTTTAAGAACTGGCTGGCGCCATTGTGTCTCTGTTCCGTTGCTGACTGACATCACATGAGCTTCGCCAGCGCTCTGAGGTAGCGCCTCGCTCCTCGGCCTTTGCGCCTTAAGACAGTTGTGAAGCGCCTGATTTAGCGCTCCAATCACCTCCAGGGGCGATAAAAGCCAAGTTTGCAATTGGAGGCGATAATTAGCGCCAGGCACTAATCTTTGCGCCCGGCCGATAATTGCGCCCCAAATGGGGCGATACTGAATTTCTCCCCCTTTGTGTTTTCCTCACAGCTTACTGTCCCACCTAGCTTTGTATCATCAGCAAACTTGGATACATTACACTCGGTCCCTTCATCTAGGTCATTAATATAGATTGTAAATAACTGAGGCCCCAACACTGATCCTTGTGGCACCCCACTAATTACAGCCTGGCAACCTGAAAAAGATCAGTTTATCCCTACTCTTTGTTTTCTGTCCGTTAACCAATCCTCTATCCATGCTACTATATTACCCCCAACCCCATGAGCCCTAATCTTGTGTAATAACCTTTTATGTGGCACCTTATCGAATGCCTTTTGGAAATCCAAATATACTACATCCACTGGTTCCCCTTTATCTACCCTGCTAGTTACAGCCTCAAAAAAACTTGGTAGTAAGGGAGCCTTTTGGGGATAGTGACCGTAATATGATTGAGTTGACTACAACAGCAACAACAACTTGCATTTATATAGAGCCTTTAGTGTACTAAAATGTCCCATGGCATTTCACAGGACCGTAAACAGACAAAAATTAACACCAGTGCTTTAGGCCTAGATGGCTGAACGCCAGCCTTCAATGGTGGGGTAAAGGGAGTGGGGATGCACGAGAGTCTAGAGTTGGACAAATACAGAGTTATTGGAGGATTGGAGGGCTGGAAGAGGTTACAGATATAGGAAGGGGCAAGGCTATGGAGGAATTTGAAAACATAGATGAGAATTTTAAAATCGAGGTGTTGGTGGACTGGGAGCCAATGTAAGTCAGCGAGCACAGGGGTGATGGGTGAATAGGACTTTGTGCGAGTTACGATTCAGGCAACAGAGTTTTGGATGAGCTCAAGTTTATGGAAGGTGGGAGGCCCGCCAGGAGAGCATTGGAATAGAGTTCGGAGGTAACAAAAGGATGAATGAGAGTTTCAGCAGCAGATGAGCTAAGGAAGGGCGGAGACTATGGGGGTTCAAGGTTCACAAACCAAGAGGTTTAGGTTGGCTTAGAAGGGACGAGGAAGGAATTGGCTGGAATAAAGTGGGAGGAAATTATGTTCTCAGAACAAGGGTAACAGGAAAGAAAGGTTTTATATTTAAGTCAAGTGAGAGAATTAGTAGTAAGGAAGCAAGCGGTCCCATTAAAGTCAGATTTAGGTCTGTCAGCTGTAGTAGAGGATAAGGACGTGGCAGATTACAAAATGAATATTTTACTTCATTCTTCACAGTGGACAAAAGATATGATAGCAGAGGTGCAGGGAAGACTAAAGATTAGTAGAGGGGAGAGGCTTACTGGAATTGTATAAACAAAACATTTATAATGGATAAAATGGGATTGTCATCTCCAAGCCCAGATGATTTTCACCCAAGTTGAGGAAATTGGGGCTGCATTAGTCTTCCAAATATAATTTGCCAAGTTCACCGATTTGGGGTTAATACTGAAGAAATGATAGGGAGAAAACATTACACATTTATTCAAAAAGGGAGGAACGGTCAAACTGAGTAACAGCAAGTTAGTGAGCTTGTCAGTGGTTCAAACTTTTTTTTATTATTCTCGGAATGTGGGCATCACTGGCAAGGCTGGCATTTATTGCCCATCCCTAGTTGCCCTTGAGATGGTGGTGGTGGGCTTTCTTCTTGAATCGTTGCAGTCCTGTTAGGTAGGGAGTTCCAGGATTTTGACCCAGCAATGATGAAGGAATGGTCGATATATGTCCAAGTCAAGATGGTGTGTGACTTGGGATGGGGAATTTGGAGATGATGGTGTTCCCATACTCCTGCTGCCTTTGTCCTTCCTGCTGGGATCCATAAGCAAGGACAGAGTAAATGACCACTTGGAAAGGTATAAGCTGATTAGGGAGAGTTAGCATGGTTTTGTGAAAGCTGGGTCATAACTAATGAATCTTTGACCAGTGTTGATAGACGAGGATCAATGGATGTCCTAAATGTGGATTTTCAAAAGGTATTTGATCAGGTTCTACGTAAGAAATTGCTAACTAAAAATGAAGTGTGTGGAATTGGAGATAGAAAATTAGTTGGGGAGTAGGAGACAGTGTTGGGATAAAAGTATAAATGCAACATTCTCAGATTAGTCGGCAACGACAAGTGGTGTCCACAGGATTCGGTGCTGAGGCCTCAGATAATTGTCCATGACCTTGTCCAAGGATGGTTGATGATAAGGTTTTCTTATGTCCAAGATGGCAGTGGGGTTGGGACAGATACTTCAGAAATTTCCTTCATGAAGCCACCTAGTGGCCAGAGCTTGCAATGACATTGTGGATGGGGGAAGTGCAGTGGATGTGGTGTACATGGACTTTCAGAAAACCTTTGATAAAGTGCCACACTGGAGACTATTGGAGAAGATTAAGGAGTATAGAATTTGGGGGAGGGTTGCGAATTGGATTAAAAACTGATAGAATGGAGGAAACAGAGAATAGGAGTTAAGGGCAATTTCTCAGAGTGGATGGAAGTGTTCTATTCTGGGGCCTCTTCAGTTCACTGTGAGCATCACTGATTTGGATATAGGGGTAGAGGGACTGGTGTCTAAATTTGCAAATGATACTAAAATAGGCATAGTAAATAATTCTGAGGACCAAAGGAAGCTGCAAAGGGATAAAGATAAGATGGTGGAATGGGCGAAAAGTGACAGATGCAATTCAATGTCAGTAAATGTGAGATGGCAAATTTTAAATAAAAGTAAAATTATATTTTGAGTGGAGGAAGGTTGGGTGATGTGGAAGAGCAGAGGGATTTGGGGGTTCAGATTCAAAAGGACATTTAAAGCAGCATCAGAAATTGATAAGGCCATAAAAAAGCTAATGGAATACTGGGTTTTATGGCAGGAGGTGTAGAATATAAAAGTCCAGATGTAATGATGAATCTATATAAAACCACAGTTGGAATATTGTGTGCATTTTTGGGCTCCACACTGTAGGAGGGATGTTGAAGCAATAGAGGGGGTACAGTACAGATTCACCAGCATGTTGTCTGGTAAAAGGAAATACAAATACAATGAATGACTTGAAGAATTGGGCTGTTTCTGTTAGAACAGAGGAGAGTACGGGGTGATTTGATAGAGGTGTTTAAATTTATGAAAGGTTGTGACGGGGTAGTGAGAAACACTGTTTCCAGTGATTGAGGGGTGTGGAACGAGGAGACATAGATATAAGATTAGTTGCAGGAGATTTAGGACAGAGAGCAGGAGGAACTTTTTTACATAGAGGATTGTGAGGCTGTGGAATTCACCAGTGGAGTTAGTGATTGAAGCAAAGACCATATCAATAAGTTAAGAACAGGTTAAGACAGGTGTTTGAAGGAAAGGGGAATAAAGGGATATGGGAACACATGGGATTGGGACTACTGCTCGTGTAGAGGATAAACACCAACATGGACTGGTTGGGCCGAACGGCCTGTTTCCGTGTTGTAATTTCTATGACAGTTGACAAAGCAAAATTGAATGGGAAATGTTAACGTAGCAAATGTGTATGTCTGCATTTACTTTCTGTGCCAACTATAATGGAAACTGCCTATGTAAAGTTGGCACACTGTAATTACATCATCCTGCCAGTAGTGGCAGGATCTTCTAATCCAGGCAGTATCATAAGGACCTGTTATCATGTAGACTCCCTTCAGTGTTGTGTCTCCCAGCAACTCAGCCTGTTCTGCAGGAGAAACTCCTGTCCTCCAACCAACTCCACTTATCCGCTCCCAAACTGCTGTATGTTTTGCTTTTTAACTATGAATAATGACATGAAAGTAAGGACTAAATTATGTCTGCATGGCCTGGTCGGATTATTAATCAGTTTGCAAAACAATGACAGATGCCGTTTAACACAAGAATGTAAGGGTAAGAATGGCAGATTGGAGTATAATCGAAATGGGGAAGTGCTGTTGGTGTAGGTGAATAAAGAGATTTAGGGCTCCAGGTACAGAGTCATTAGAGTTAGCTCCCAGGATCAAATCGACTAGGATCAGTTCGAGGTGTTTAAAATAATGAAAGGGATCGGCAGGGGAAATGGGGAACGACTCTTTCCTCTAGCAGTGAATCTACAACAAGGGCACAATCTTAGAATTGGAGCTAAGCTGGGTAAAAATAAATGTAGGAAAACGTCTTCACAGAGCTGTGAGAATGTGGAACGCACTGTCCCAGAAGACTGTATGTCCAGAGTCAGTTGAAGTATTTAAAGGAGAGGAAAACACAGCAGGAGTGAGTTACATGATGGAATCTAATCCAGGCAATGTCATAAGGACAGAAGTATGTTTAGGATCAAGAAGAGGCCAGTAGGTCCTATAAACTCATCTCCAATAGGTCTTAGCCCCATCTTCCCACCTTCTCCACATACCTCTCAACCCACCTTCTCCCCATACCCCTCAACCCCACCTTCTCCCCATACCCCTCAACTCCACCTTCTCCCCATACCCCTCAACCCCACCTTCTCCCCATACCCCTCAACCCCACCTTCTCCCCATACCCCTCAACTCCACCTTCTCCCCATACCCCTCAACTCCACCTTCTCCCCATACCCCTCAACTCCACCTTCTCCCCATACCCCTCAACCCCACCTTCTCTCCATACCCCTCAACCCCACCTTCTCCCCATACCCCTCAACCCCACCTTCTCCCCATACCCCTCAACCCCACCTTCTCCCCATACCCCTCAACCCCACCTTCTCCCCATACCCCTCAACTCCACCTTCTCCCCATACCCCTCAACTCCACCTTCTCCCCATACCCCTCAACCCCACCTTCTCTCCATACCCCTCAACCCCACCTTCTCCCCATACCCCTCAACCCCACCTTCTCCCCATACCCCTCAACCCCACCTTCTCCCCATACCCCTCAACCCCACCTTCTCCACATACCCCTCAACCCCACCTACCCACGGCCCCTTTAATAGGGCTGTTTCCACCTGGGAAAACTTGGTTAAGTTTTATTCAGTTGATCGAAAACACATGGCACACTGAAATATTGACGGCATCAATTGCACGTGTGACGTTGTCAAACATTTCATTGAGCCCACAGACTTCCCCTTAGAGGCGGTCTGGCTATCCAAACATTTTCCCGAGGGCACCCGAAATGTTGACAGCTGATTTCGGAGCGCACTGACCTTCGAAAGCCGGTCTTTCTCCGGGGTCCTCGCCTCCCCCCCACGCTGTTGAGTTCGGTTCACACCTCTCCCCCGCGCATGCTCGCTGATCCTCCAATCACAGCTTGACTTTTTGCTGCTCCCTGCAGCCGCTCGCGCCTTTGCCGTTGGGCCTGAGCCTTCAGCTCGCGCGCCTCCTGCAGCCGCTCGCGCCTTTGCCGTTGGGCCTTTGCCGTTGAGCTCGCGCGCCTCCTGCAGCCGCTCGCGCCTTTGCCGTTGAGCTCGCGCGCCTCCTGCAGCCGCTCTGCGCTGAGGGCCTCGTGCTCCTCTCTTCTGCAGTTAACCACCGTGTTGAATGAGATGGTTCTGATGATAAAGCCAACAGTGGAGCAGCGAAATGGAGAAGGGGAGAGGCCCAGCTTCGCCCTACATTCAAAGGAGCAAAACAGGAAGGCAGAAAAAAGAAAGAGCTGAGGAAAAAAATCAGAAGCTGTTTGAGTGAAGCCGACTTGGATGAGGAGGCAGTGACAGCCAGCTTCAACTCCGAGACCAAATCCAGGGACCACTCACAGTCAAACTATAATATGGAATCAGAGTGCCTCAGTAATGGTCATGCTGGTGAAACTGGCTTTAGTGAAGATGAATGGTGGGTAATGGGTGAGAACATGATAGTGGAACCAGATGGTGACTGGTGGGGCCTGGTGACTTATTATTGTCAGCAGTCCCTTGCAGGCAGACCGATGATTGGATCTAGCCAGTGCAACTGGATTCGCCTGGTCATGTTCCAAAATTGCAGCGTCTAATGTCTTTTTTTCATTGAGAAATGTAGACATATGAAAGGAGGGAGTAAATTGGGCTCGAGCTGCAAAGAAGGTTCCTTGAATGAACAATTAATGTGGCTATTTTGTGACTGGCCTGCATGAGGTAAAAGAACATGAAATGAAAAAGGACACATTTGGTGAAATGACGTTGTCAATCGTGGTTTCTAACCCTAACTGCTAACCCTAACCTTAATGCTGTGTCAATAGCATGAAGCAGGGCGGTGTGTCAACAGTCATTGTGATGTCATCGATGATGCGGGTCGGATGCACTGTCAACAGTTATGATGATGTCATCGATGATGCAGGTTGGATGCGTTGTCACGGATATATGTCAGCCGCTTGTCAGTAGTCACTCCAGATGGCAAAAAAGATCATCCAAAGAAACGGTGAAAAAAGCCAGAAGGGAGTTAGTTTATTTGAACAGTAAAGGTTACTGAGTTAAGCACACAGATTGCCATGGGAAGGAAGGGCTCTTTTTTTTCTCTTCTTGCAATTTTCCTTCCCACTGTGGAGGACCCAGGGATAATGCTTACAGGGTGTGTGCAGTCGAGAGTGTTCTGTGCTTGTGATTTATAGTTAATAATAACTGAGGCAACCAGTTGTGGTTGTATAACAGATTAGGAGTACAGGAAGTCAAACAAGACGGATGCATTCCTGACTAGAATGGTAGATGGTCAGACCCATTCTGACTCTGTGCTCTTTGTTAGGACTCATCCTTCTCATATTCAACACATATTCTAGGGTGATATGATAGAAATGTTTAAAATGCTGAAAGATGGGATGGGGTAGCTAGAAGCAGGCTGTGTGGAGCCATAGATACAAGATTAAATGATCAAGAGAAACATCTTCACACAGAGAGTTGTGAGGCTGTAGAATTCACTTGCAGGGTTAGTGGTTGGGACAAGTGGTTCTCATGTTTTTATCCAAGACAGGCCTCAGCTCAGTCATTTGCTTCAAATGTTGTTACAATGTTTCCATCTAAGAAGTGACAGGTATTGGGAACAACAGTAGCAGTAAATAAAATCTAACTAAGTAAGAACCAACATATTTTATCTTCATCTATTTCTATTTTATAACTTTTGCTGAATGTGGCCCACGCCAAGTGCCAGGATATTGGAACAGGCCCACCAAAGAAAATTAGTTTGACACCCTTGATTTAGATGAAGGTAGATCCCCTTTAAGATAGCAGGGTATTCCTGTAGAATCCAGTGCAAGGATCTGAAATGTTCACAGTGACCCAGACTGCAGTGAGCTGCTACAATAGTGCCATCCAGTGGGACTGAGTGCTCTTGGGATGAGGAGACCCTTCGGATAATCAGGTGCTGGCATTTTCCCTCCTATATCCTTTGTACCTTTGAACAGTGTCTGTCAGTTGACTCTATATTGGCGACAGAGTTGAGAATCAATATTTTGTTTTAAACTTCAGATCTGCCTCAAAACAAAACATCCCTTTTTATTTGAAATAATCTTTCCTCTGCCCCTGAATGTGTGAGCTGAGACAGTGAGTATCGACAGGCTGTTCGACCATGTGGGTAGTATCTTAGCCAAACCCAATCCTCTTCTCAGCCAAGATGCACACACGTACATACTTCTCAGCAGAAGTAACTGGATGGTGATCAAGAGCTGGAATCCTGGATTTTTTTTTGTCTGTTCTATAACCCAGGGACACTGAGGCCAATTGCAGCACCTCTGAGATAACTGCTAACTCAGCACAGACCAGGCATGGAACCTGTGGCCTTCCTGGTCTGAATCACTCAGTACTGTACCGGGTGGTGCAGATACTCCCTCAGTCCATGGAGGGAACATTTTTACTAATGATCCACACCTCATTATTTTACCCTGCTCTCTGATTTCAAACACAATTATAAGGCATGATTCCAACTGATTAAAATTCGGAGCTGTAGGGTCAGCACGTGGAGCCTGATGTCCATCGACTAGATGCTCTCTTTCCTTTGGATGGAGTCAGGTAAAGGAGCTCCTAGTTTGCTAGTGTCATCTCATTATAACAAAGGGCTTCAAGTTTCATAACCTCCAGAACAGTCCTGTAATGAAGAATTCAGTTTGTTAATCAGTTGAGGGCAGTTATATTCCTCTTGCAAAACTCACTCCACACTTCCACCCCCCCCCCCCCCCCCCCCCGTAATTTTTTTTTTTAGCAGTTTAGGAATGAAAGGGAGCTTGGAAGGAGATTAAATGGGCGGGTAGAGTCCATGATAGGGTAACATGTACATGGGCTTTGGAAGGAGATTAAATGGGTGGATAGAGGATAGAGTCCATGATAGGGTAAAGCGTACATGAGCTGTGGAAGGAGATTAAATGGTGGGTAGAGTCCATGATACGATAGAGTCTACATAGGCTGTGGAAGGAGCAGGCTTGATTATCCTTTTGTTGTTTCACCCTCTTATACTCCTGAGATCCCACTATAAATTTGAATAAAATTGGTAATCTGATTCAGAGATGCCATAGGAGAAATGGAGGACTATCACTGATAGGGGGAGGCCACTCTTTTGATGATGGGGTTAAGGTTGATTGATGGGGCAGATTAGAGGGAGCTTTACTCTGTAACTAACCTGTGCTGGAGCTGCCCTGGGAGTCTTTGATGAGACAGTGTAGAGGGAGCTTTACTCTGTATTTAACCCGTGCTGTACCTGTGCTGGGAGTGTTTGATGGGACAGTGTAGAGGGAGCTTTACTCTGCATATAATTCAAGCAGTACTTGAGCTGGGACTGCCTATGGTAGTTGTGACCTTAGCATCAATCAGTGGTCTGTCAATGTGGCAATTAAGCAATTGGTTAGATAGATGTGAATGAGGCTGCAAGGTGGAGTTTGTAAGTGAGCTGTGAGTTGCTAAACATAACATTGTTTCTAACTATAACAAATCCAGTTGTTTTTTGCTCATCAGGAATCTGAACAGCAATAAGACACAATGCAAACTGGGCATAATAGTGTGCTGAGCCAAAGTGGGCAAGTCAGCTGGTGTTCAAAGCCCTAATTGCTGTTCAGTTTGTGTGTGGACATTGGGAGAGGTTGGGATCCGCTGTGATTTCCTCCTCCCCAAACCCCCCAATAGAATATCCACCTGAAAGTCACACATGAAGAATGGGCGAGGCATGGGGCGGGTAGGGGTGAGGCTGTTGGCACCTGTAGGAGCCGTACTCTAGTGACAGTCAGCGCCTTCAGGAGAGGAGGGGGGTGATAAACTGGCATTGAAAGAAACAATAAACTGCAACTAATTATTATTTTTTTTTAACTGCGATGTTGTTCTGTAACAGCTGCATGTTGTGACTGTGTTACAATCAGACAGAGGGAAATGGAACAAGGCTGAGCTAACACTCACATTCTAAAAAAAAATTACTGCTAATGGCAGCCAGCAATTGTGTCCCCAAAGGAATCTTTGCAGCTCAGCAATTAAGGCTCATGAATATGACTGGTATTATTCCCCTTGGCAATTATAATTAGGAGACTGACAATTAGAGCTGCAGGTATAGTCTTTATTAGCATTCATACACAACACCACAAACATTTTAACCCAATGCTTACTCCCACCCCACCCCACCCCACCCCCCTCACCCGATTATTATCGCCTCCTTTCCTGTAGGTGCTGGCTCTCCTTGGGATACAGGTTCCATGGCCCCTTTCGCCTCGTCTTAGTGACCGCTCTTCACCCGTAATCCTAGCCTAGGTGAGAACTGGCAGGATTCTCAACCGTAGTGGGCCTCACAGCCAAGCCTGGTCCCATTCTCGCCCACTGCGCACTGTCAGTGTTATGGCGATCAGGAGCATGACTCCCCACCACCTCCCTACCCCAAAAGCATTAAAGCCAATTTTGCCACAGCTATTGCATTGGCTAGGGGTCAGATAACTCCACGCAGAGTGGGGAATTGAACTTGGTACATTCCTGGTCTGTATTGCCTGGCTCCCTGTTCAAACTCCCTCAATTCAGCTTCTACCTCACCTTTTTTTCCATTATTCATTCTCGGGATGTCGGCGTCACTGGCAAAGCCGGCATTTATTGCCCATCCCTAGTTGCCCTTGCGAAGGTGATGGTGAGCCGCCGCCTTGAACCACTGAGTAGTGGTTTGATACAACTGGAGTTACATACAGGCCAGACCAGGTAAGGATGGCAGGTTTCCCTTGCTAAAGGACGTGAGCGAACCAGATAGGTTTTTACAGTAAAACAACAGCTCATGGTCACTTTTACTGATGCAGACTTTTTTTAAACTAGATTCAAATTCTCAAACTGCCATGGTGAGATTTGAACTCCCATTCTCTGTATTACTAGTACAGTAACATAACGATTACACTAATGGATCGAGCCTATGGCTCAATGGGAGCATTCCCGGCTCTGAGTCAGAAGGTGCAGGGTTCGAACCACACTTCGGACAGTCCTGGCGAGTGGAGACTGGAGCTCCGGCTCTGAATTCTGGGTTGACATCCAGCAGGATACTCACGTCTGGTGGGTGTGGGTGGAATCTCCTCATCGTATGGGTTGTGGGAGCTCATAAAACCCTCTCGCTTTACCGAACTAAGCACCCTTTCGGCTGGTAAAAAGAAGGCCGTGGAAGGAGCGTTAATGTCGTGGCCTGTCAGACTGTTAATCAGCCTGCGAATCCTTCCACTACTTCACACTGTTCTCCAAGGGAAGAGCGAGAAGATACGAAAACTGTTACAATCAGTACACTACCCTAATAAAAACAGAAAATGCTGGAAATACTCAGCAGGTCAGGCAGCATCTGTGGAGAGAGAAACAGTTAATATTTCAGGTCGATGACCATTCCTCTGACGAAAGGTCATTGACCTGAAATGTTAACTCTCTTTCTCTCTCCACAGATTCTGCCTGACCCGATGAGCATTTCCAGCATTTTCTGTTTTTATTTCAGATTTCCAGCATCTGCAGTATTTTGCTTTAGTACACTACTGTACCCCAGTAATATCCTATGTGACTGCAACCGTGACAGTCTATCCCACTCATCCCCCTTGTCTTCTTCACTGCTTTTGAGAAGGTCAATCACCCCTCTTCATCGCCAACATGTTTCATGCAATGGCTTCTGCTCTCACTGGCACAAAGCCACCATTGGTGTGCCCACAGTTCCATCCTTGGCCCTGCCCTTTTTCCCCTGTCCTGCTCCTCTGCAGCATCATCCAAAAGTAAGAGATTAGCTTTCTTTCCCTTTCCGCCCTGCTCACTCAAGCTGAACCACAGCCATGGAGATCTGCTCAACCCTGATCTGAGCTTCAAGCCCTACTTCCAGTCAGTTGTCAACTTTGTCTAATTTCATCTCTGTAACATTGCCCACCGCTGTCCCTGCCTCACCCTCAACGTGGCTGAAAATCCTCTGCGCCTCTGTCACCTCGAGGCTTCATTTCTTCAATATTCAGGAAGGACAGGCAAAAAGGAAAAGGAGGTGGGGTAGCATTGCTGGTTAAAGAGGAGATTAACACAACAGTAAGGAAGGATATTAGCTCTGATGATGTGGAATCTGTATGGGTAGAGCTGAGAAATACCAAGGGGCAGAAAACGTTAGTGGGAGTTGTATACAGACCCCCAAACAGTAATGCTGAGGTTGGGGATGGCATTAAACGTGAAATTAGAGATGCGTGCAATAAGGGCACAGCAGTTATCATGGGTGACTTTAATCTACATATAGATTGGGCAACCAAATTAGTAACAATACTGTGGAAGAGGAATTCCTAGAGTGTATACGGGATGGTTTCCTGGACCAATATGTCGAGAAACCAACTAGAGATCAGGCCATCTTAGACTGGGTATTATGTAATGAGAAAGGATTAATTAGCAATCTTGTTGTGCGAGGCCCCTTGGGGAGGAGCGATCATAATATGATAGAATTCTTCATTAAGATGGAGAGTGAAGTAGTAGCTGACTCAGAGACTAGGGTACTGAATTTAAATAAAGGAAACTACGATGGTATGAGGCGCGAGTTGGCTCGGATGGATTGGGGAATGTTACTTAAAGGGTTGACGGTGGATAGGCAATGGCAAACATTTAAAGATCGCATGGATGAACTACAGAATTTATTCATCCCTGTTTGGCATAAAAATAAAACAAAAAAGGTGACTCAACTGTGGCTAACAAGGGAAATTAGGGATAGCATAAGATCCAAGGAGAGGACATATAAATTGGCCAGAAAAAGCAGCAAACCTGAGGATTGGGAGCAGTTTAGGATTCAGCAAAGGAGGACAAAGGGATTAATTAAGAGGGGGAAAATAGAGTATGTGAGTAAGCTTGCAGGGAACATAAAAACTGACTGTAAAAGCTTCTATAGATATGTGAAGAGAAAAAGATTGGTGAAGTCAAGTGTAGGTCCCTTGCAGTCAGAATCAGGGGAATTTATAATGGGGAACAAAGAAATGGCTGACCAATTAAATACATACTTTGGTTCTGCCTTCACAAAGGAGGACACAAATAAACTCCCAGAGATGTCGGGGAACATAGGGTCTAATGAGAGGGTGGAACTGAATGAAATCAGTATTTGTAGGGAAATGGTGTTCGGGAAATTGACTGGATTGAAGGCCGATAAATCCCCAGGGCCTGATAATCTACATCCTAGGGTACTTAAGGAAGTGGCCCTAGAAATACTGGATGCATTGCTGGTCATCTTCCAAAATTCTATAGACTCTGGAACAGTTCCCATGGATTGAAGGGTAGCTAATGTAACCCCACTATTTAAAAAAGGTGGTAGAGAGAAAACGGGGAATTATAGACAGGTAAGCCTGACATCGGTAGTGGGGAAAATGCTAGAGTCCATTATAAAAGATGTAATAGCAGAGCACTTGGAAAACAGTGACAGGATCGGACAAAGTCAACATGGATTTACAGAAGGTAAATCATGCTTGACTAATCTACTGGAATTTTTTGAGGATGTAACTGGTAGAATAGATAAGGGAGAACCAGTGGATGTGGTGTATTTGGACTTTCAGAAGGCTTTCGATAAGGTCCCGCACAAGAGATTAGCGTGCAAAGTTAAAGCACATGGGATTGGGGGTAAGGTACTGACTTGGATAGAAAACTGGTTGGTAGACAGGAAGCAAAGAGTTGGAATAAACGGGTCTTTTTCCGAGTGGCAGGCAGTGACTAGTGGGGTACCGCAGGGTTCGGTGCTAGGACCCCAGTTATTCACAATATATATTAATGATCTAGACGAGGGAACTAGATGTAATATCTCCAAGTTTGCAGACGACACAAAGCTGGGTGGGCGTGTTTGCTGTGAGGAGGATGCAGAGAAACTCCAGTATGATTTGGACAGGTTGGGTGATTGGGCAGATGCATGGCAGATGCAGTATAATGTGGATAAATGCGAGGTTATCCACTTTGGTGGCAAAAACAGGAAGGCAGATTATTATCTGAACGGCAATAGATTGGGAAAAGGGGAAGTGCAACGACCCCTGGGTGACCTTGTGCACCAGTCGCTGAAGGTAAGCATGCAGGTGCAGCAGGCGGTTAAGAAGGCAAATGGTATGTTGGCCTTCATAGCGAGAGGATTCGAGTACAGGAGCAAGGATGTCTTGCTGCAGTTGTACAGGGCCTTGGTGAGACCACACCTTGAGTATTGTGTGCAGTTTTGGTCGCCTTATCTGAGGAAGGATGTTCTTGCCATGGAGGGAGTGCAGCGAAGATTCACCAGACTGATACCTGGGATGGCAGGAATGACGTATGAAGAGAGATTGGGTCGATTAGGCTTATATTCGCTAGAGTTTAGAAGAATGAGAGGGGATCTCATTGAAACTTATAAAATTCTAACAGGACTAGACAGACTAGATGCAGGAAGGCTGTTCCCGATGGCGGGGGAGTCCAGAACCAGGGGTCACAGTCTAAGGATAAGGGGTAAGCCATTTAGGACTGAGATGAGGAGGAATTTCTTCACCCAGAGAGTGGTGAACCTGTGGAATTCTCTACCACAGAAGGCAGTTGAGGCCAATTCATTAAATATATTCAAGAAGGAGTTAGATATAGTTCTTAAGGTTAAGGGGATCAAGGGATATGGGGAGAAAGCAGGGACAGGGTACTGAATTTGGATGATCAGCCATGATCGCATTGAATGGCAGAGCAGGCTCGAGGGGCCGAATGGCCTACTCCTGCTCCTATCTTCTATGTTTCTATGTTACAATGTTCTCTTCCCCAACCTCCAGAGCTCCATCCGACATGAACTCCAATTCATCCAGATGTCCAATGCTTGTAACCCACCCTACAATAAGTGGTGCATCCCCCCTCCCCCCACCGTTGCTGACTGCCATCTTTTCCCCATCCCCCACTGCATCAAACTTAAAGCCTTCATTATTTCGGTACAATTCCATGGGGGCTGGCCACCTTCATTACCTTGCACAGCTGCCCACTCTTCATGTGTGAACCTAGAAGTGAGCAGGCTATTCTACCAGAGGGGGCATGCAGCTGTGCCTGATCCTGTCCTCATCCCAAGGTCCAAACACGTGCAACAACAACGACAACAACAATTTGCATTTATATAGTGCCTTTAACATAGTAAAATGTCCCAAGGTGCTTCACAGGAGCATATCAAACAAAATTTGACACCAAGCCACATAAGGCGATAGTAGGACAGGTGACCAAAAGCTTGGACAAAGAGGTAGGTTTTAAGGAGCATCTTAAAGGAGAAGAGAGAGGTGGAGAGGTTTAGAGAGGGAACTCTAGAGCTTAGGGCCTACAGTTCCAGTGAAATGAGCTGAGGGATTCCCTGCAGACTGTTTAGCACTGCTGGCTGTGTTCATAGAGACACTCAAAGCAATGCTTTTCTTTTTTCACATATTTTGTGCTCATCAAAGTGAGGGAGGATGTCAGTGCTGGGGAATGCAACACATAGTATTTCAGTCACCCAGTGTCAGCATCAAACGTGCCCAGGTAAGGTACAGCACAGGTTAGATACAGAATAAAGTACCCTCTACACTGTCCCATCAAACACTCACAGGTCATGTACAACATTAGTTAGATGCAGAGTAAAGCTCCCTCTACACTGTCCCATAATCTTGTCAGCATTGTCAACCTCTCCTCAACCTACTGCCCCTTTATAAACCAATCTCAATGATCCCTTCTGAAGAAGCCAATGCTACTGCCCTATTCTAAAATACCCTTTTTTCTCCAAAGCCCCTTAATACATCAGTACCATACAGTCTCCTGCCTCAACACTGCTTGTTCACATCCCTCTAGTTTTCTTTGTGACCCACTGAAAACACCGAGATCACCATGGTAAACAACACCGGTGACATCCTATGTGATGTTACTGTGGGTTGCTGTCCCTCATCCTCCTGAGCATCCCTGATAGTATTCATTGATACTATTGAGAATTCCATTCTCTTTGACTGCGTCTCGCCCGTGGCACTGGTCCCCTGTGCTATCACTCCAGCCTGTTCCATAGTATCAAACAAATCTCATTTGATGGGATCTCCTCCCATGTCCGATGGTCAGCTCCGATGTAATAAGGGATTTGTTCTGGGTCTGCTTCTATTTGTTATCTACCTGCTACTCCTTGGTGCAACAATGACAACACTGAAGGGATTCTGTCCAACACCTGCCTCACCTCCGGTCACCCACCTCTCCTCCGATCAACCGCCCCTCCTCCGATCACCTGCCCCTCCTCCGATCACCCGCCTCTCCTCCTGTCTGCTGAAATGTCGGGGGCCCCACCCCTGATCGCTACTCAGTGACCGCTGCTCCAAAGTCGACACTGGATGACAGCATTGGGTTTGGCTGTGATGCTCCCCAAGGTTGCTTACCCTGCTGTCGCTTACTGTCCAGCCTTCTGCATGGAAAAGGGGCTAAGTTTGGTGAGGTATCGGAGGATGTCTGGTGTCTTTGGAATCAAGCGCTAACCTAAGTCAGGAGAGGAGAATGGAACAGATGCTTAAAGCCCTTCTAGTATGTTCTCTGTTCACCAGGACTCCTGTTGAGGCTACACCAGTTTGACATTAACAAAGCTATTTAATTTGCATTTATTTTCAATTCTGATTTCCACGCTGCGCCGACTCGCAGAGGTAGTCTTGCAGTCTCAAAGGGATGATATCTGACCTTCATCTTCAAACCCTATCACAATGCATTGCAGCGCAATACCGAGAGGTACTTCAAAAGCACTCCAACCCTCACGGTTTCATTTTCGTGACTTCAATCAAGTAGACTCAAGGTTGGAGCTGCATTTTCATCGCTGGCATGGGGAGCCACAGTTACAGATTGTGCTGGATCAGTCTCAGTCCGTGGGAGGATGTGTTATAAACTAAACATGATAACTGTCTCCCCCAAAAGGCTGATAATGGGTCAATTGAAATTTTCAAGATTGAAATCGATGGATCTTTGCTAGGTAAGCGTATGAAAGGATATAACGTTGACCACATGATCCTCCTCCAATGCCTCTCCTCTGTTATTCAGCTGGGTGGGACTACTCATCTAGTTCCGTTCCTATCTATCCAGTCGTAGCCAGAGAATCGCCTGCAATGGTTTCTCTTCCCACTCCCATACCGTTACCTCTGGTGTCCCCCAAGTATCTATCCTTGGCCCCTCCTATTCCTCATCTATATGCTTCCCCTCGGCAACATCATCCGAAAACACACCACAAACTCCTTTCCCTAGCGACTGACTCTATCGCTCTCCCTGGCGACTCTGAGGCTAAACTAGACCATTCGCAACCTTGGCACCCTAATTGACCCTGAGATGAGCTTCCGACCCCATTTCTGCTCCATCACCAAGACTGCCTACTTCCACCTCCGTAATGTCACCCACCTCTGCCCCTGCCTCAGCTCATCTGCTGCTGAAACTCATCCATGCCTTTATTGTGTACATACCAGCCTGTGCCTTGCAGATCTATAACTCTTTCCTCCTCTGCACCCCTCGCCTTCCCACCTTGGTAATGTATCATTTATCGACGCCATCACCAAGACCGCCGACTTCCACCTCCTTAACATCGCCCGACTCCGCCCCTGTCTCATCTCATCTGTTGCTGAAACCCTCATCCATGCCTTTGTTACTTCTAGACTTGACTTCCAACACACTCCTGACTGGCCTCCCATCTTCCACCCTCCATAAACTTGAGCTCATCCAAAATTCTGCAGTCCGTATCCTAACTTGCACCAAGTCCCGTTCACCCATCACCCCTGTGCTCACTAACCTACCTTGGCTCCCATTCCAGCAACGCCTTGATTTTAAAATTCTCATCCTCGTGTTTCAATCCTTCCATGGCCTCACCCCCCTCCCTATCTCTGTAACCACCTCCAGACCTTCAATGTACTGAGAATTCTGCATTCCTCCAACTCTGACCTCTTGCGCATGCCCGATTTTCATCGCTCCACCATTGGCGACCGTGTATCAGCTGCCTAGGCCTTAAGCTCTAGAATTCCTTCTCTTAACCTCTCCGCCTCTCTACCTCTCTCCTCCTTTAAGATGCTCCTTAAAAAGGGCTAATTTCAGTGAGTTGAAAAGGGATCTGGCCCAGGTGAATTGGAATCAAGGATTGGTAGGTAAAATAGTAAATAAGCAATGGGATGCTTTCAAAGAGGACATAGTTCAGGTACAGATTAGATGCATTCCCATGAAGGGGAAAGGAAGGGCATCCAAAGCTAGAGCTCCCTGGAGGGCTAAAGATGCAGAGATTAAAATGAAATAGAAAAAGGAGGCTTCTGGCAAATGTCAGGTTCACAATTCAGTAGAGAACCAAGCAGAATACAGAAAGTACAGAGGAAAGCTGAAAAAGGAAATGAGGGGCAAAGAGCATGTATGAGAAAAGATTAGTGGGTAACATAAAAGGGAACCCAAAAGTCTTTTATAAACATAAATAGTAAAAGGTATTCAAAGGGCTGATTAGGGACCAAAAAAGAAATCTTCTTGTGGAGGCAGAGGGCACGGCTGAGGTACTAAATGAATACTTTGCATCTGTCTTCACTAAAGAAGAGGCTGCTGCCAATGTCACAGTAAAGGATGACATAGTAGAGAAATTGGATAGGATAAAAATAGATAAAGAGGTACTTAAAAGGTTAGCAGCATTCAAAGTATAAAAGTCACCCAGTCCGGATGGAATGCATCCTAGGTTACTGAAAGAAGTAAGGGTGGAAATTGTGGAGGCTCTGGCCACAATCTTCCAATCCTCCTTAGGTATGGGAGTGGTGCCAGAGGACTGGAGGATTGCAAATGTTAAACCCCTGTTTAAAAAAGGGGAGAGGGATAAACCCAGCAACTACAGGCCAGTCAGCCTAATGTCGGTGGTGGGGAAACTTTTAGAGTCACTAATCCAGGACAAAGTTAGTTGGCACTTGGAAAAATATGGGTTAATAAATGAAAGCCAGCACAGATTTGTTAACGGCAAATCGTGTTTGACTAACTTGTTTGAGTTCTTTGATGAAGTACCGGAGAAGATTGGTGAGGGTACAAAAGCTAGGAAGTTATGTTAAACCTTTATAAAACACTGGTTAGACCCCAGCTGGAGTATTGTGGCCAATTCTGGGCATTACACTTTAGATAGAAGGTTAAGAGGAGATTTGATAGAGGTGTTCAAAATCATGAACAGTTTTGATAGAGTAAATAAGGAGAAACTGTTTCCAGTGGCAGAAGAATCAGTAACCAGAGGACACAGATTTAAGGTGATTGGCAAAAGAACCAGAGGCGACACGAGGAAACATTTTCTTACACAGCGAGTTGTTATGATCTGGAATGCACTTCCTGAAAGGGTGATGGAAACATATTCAATAGTAACTTTCAAAAGGGAATTGGATAAATACTTGAAGGGGAAAAATTTACAGGGCTACGGGGAAAGAATAGGAGGAGTTGGTACTTACTCGATAGCTCTTTCAAAGAAGCACGATGGGCTGAATGGCCTCCTTCTATGCTGTATCATTCTATGAATTCCGACTTACCTGGGCCACTTCTGGCCCTGATCCTCTTCTGGCCCTGATCCTGTCCGGCACTGGTCGAGACTCGCACGGCTGCAAGCTAAAATCGCATCGTAGGACCCTAAGGTTTCCCTCGCCTGCCTATGGCGAGCAGCTTCTATACAGCTCAAAACACAGGAGTTAAATTGGCCGTGGGTGGGAGTGCAGCGCCAATGGTGAGGGAAGTATTCTGTCCCTATTTTAACCCATTCTTGTCAGGTATTGGGGATTGGGGGGCGGGGCGGGTGTTGGGTGCGGGTGAGGGGTTAAAATCAGGGCTCAAGTCATGAATACCCTGATACCTCTTTCAACTTCACCTCCAGCTGGTTCAGCACCATTCACGGAGTATGTATACCATCTCTAGATTTTGTTGCTATCTGCAGAATTTTACCCTTATCTGCATTGAATTTGATCTGCTGCAATTATGTGATTAACTTTGTTAGTCTTGGGCTACTTCTTCAGATTCAGAATCCTGGCTGATTTTCCCCTCTATAACCCAGAGGTGCTGAGGCCGATTGCAGTGTTTATATTGCCTGAGAGTTGCTAACAGCACAGACCGTGAATGGAACTGCGACATTCCTCGTCTCTTTGAGTGAGCAGCTTGCTGGGTAAACTCATTGAGCCGTCATCGAGGGAGCCCAAGTTGCATTATTGTTTAAAAAATACACATACCCAGGAGGCAGTTAGAGGCTGTGAGCATAGAAGCCATCTTAATCAGTCTCCTCCACGCTTTGCCCTCCCATGATCTCCTTGGTGTGAGTTGCAGCCTTGTATTGATTTTATATACTAAATGTATGCATCATTTAAATATGTGTACACTACACAGGCATGTCTGTATGTATTCAGTACAAGACTTACCACTAGCACCTTGTTAGATATGTAGGCTTGCGGTACCTGGAGGGTCAGCTCGGCTGAGAGCACTCACCAGTCTTTGAACAAACTGCTTTTATAAAGAAGACAGGTTTGCAAACCTCTACATAGAAGTGACAGAAATGAAAATCAGGAGGTTTGAAGACTGGGGTATGGTGTAACAGTGGAAAGGGCTATATGGGAGATGTCAACACTGTCCACTGTAAGGGAGCTTGTCTAACTCAACGCGACAACCTCATCCTCACATCCTTTCTCTCGCCTCCCATCCCCATCTCTCCCTTTCTTTTAATCCCCACTCTATCTTTCTCTTTCCTTCCCTCTCTTTTATTTCTTTCTTTCTTTCTCCCTCTCTCTCTCTTTCTTTCTATCAATCTTTCTCAGTTTCTTGTCTCTCTCTCTCTTTCATCAATTCTACTCTGGTCAAGGGTGCCCTTAATTTTCCTCTTCATAAAGGAGACAGTCATCCTCCTCCCTGAATCCTCAAGATGTTGACCTCAAAGCATTAACTTCCCAAGACCTTTCTGTGGCACAGTAGCTGGCCTGCCACAAACATGGAATAGATAATCACAATCTCCCAGTCCACACTTGCAGCATGCAATGTACCTCTCCATGGGGAAGAACGTGGAAAATCTGCCCTCAAGGCTCATCCAGTGCCAGCTGGTGACCTTTTTGACAGGTGAAACACGGCTATGCATGCCTAACCAAGCCAGCATGTTACTGTGGCAACGGGCCCTCCCTGTGGAAGCCACCACCAACCTTATTAGAAAGAAAGGGAGGGAGGGAGCGAGGGACAGGGAGAAGGAGGGCAGGATGGGAGGAAGGAGCAAGTGAGGGAGGGAGAGAGTGAGGGAGCGAGCGAAGGAGAGAGGGAATGAGTGAAACTTCCCAGCAGCTTGGGGGCTGTTCCCTACCCTTAATTCTCCTCACACTTTGAGAAAGAACCTTATTCCACATCAGTGACTGGATGGAGAGGAGAGGAAAGGAGGTGCAGCGATCCCTCAGCCCCTGACTCCCTCCTTCCAACGTGGAGCCGGGATGTGAGCAGTGTGTCCCACCTGGAGTGGAGCATATTCACAGTCTGCGCACAGATTGCTGGTTGCTCTGACTTGCAGGTGGCTCCATTGGGAGAGGCGGAGTAGCTGTGTGTTGAGGTCATCCTCGAGCACGTAGCTGGTGCCGTCACTGATCAGATAGTCGCGGATCACAGCATAGCCAGTGTCGGAGCAGTGAATGACTGACTGCAACTTCAGGCTTTCCGCGTTAGGATGCGCATACGCTAAATTCTGAAGTTGCGGTCAGTTTCAAAGCTGTTCGTTTGGTGTTATTAACCACCGCAAATTCTGGGCCCATATCTGCGCAAGCATCACTAGGCTGCAATACTCTGGGTATCCTATCCTCCTGATGTACTTCACGTAAATGTTAAACTATAGGATAGGCACTTAACTGATCTACTGCGCCAGGGGCCTAATTATTCCTGCATTTCTGGGACTGAGAGTGAGTGGTGGGGGCGGCTCTGCTGATTGTGGAGGACATTAAGCCAGAATTGCATTGTGGAGGTGTATGGATGGATGGATATTTTGGAGTTTTTCTTGATTTGCTTTGGGATCAGGGAGTTTTCATATAGAACCTTACATCAGGTGATTAAATGGATGTAGTAGGGCTGTGCAAGGAGATTAAATGCGTGGGTAGAGTCCACGATAGGGTAGAGTGTACATGGGCTGTGCAAGGAGCTTAAATGGGTGGGTAGAGTCTATGATAAGGTAGAGTGTACATGGGCTGTGCAAGGAGCTTAAATGCGTGGGTAGAGTCTATGATAAGGTAGAGTGTACATGGGCTGTGCAAGGAGCTTAAATGGGTGGGTAGAGTCTATGATAAGAAACATATAGAAACATAGAAAATAGGTACAGGAGTAGACCATTCGGTCCTTCGAGCCTGCACCGCCATTCAATGCGTTCATGGCTGAACATGCTACCTCAGTACCCCATTCCTGCTTTCTCGCCATACCCCTTGATCCCCCTAGTTGTGAGTGTTATATCTAACTCCCTTTTGAATATATTTAGCGAACTGGCCTCAACAACCTTCTGTGGAAGAGAATTCCATAGATTCACCACTCTCTGGGTGAAGAAGTTCCTCCTCAGCTCAGTCTTAAATGGCTTCCCCTTAATCCTTAGACTGTGACCCCTGGTTCTAGTTTTCCCTAACATTGGGAACATTCTGCCCGCATCTAATTTGTCTAAACCAGTCAGGATTTTAAATGTCTCTATAAGATCCCCCCTCATTCTTCTGAACTCCAGAGGATACAAGTTCAGTTGACCCAATCTTTCTTGATATGTCAGTCCGGCCATCCCAGGAATCAATCTAGTGAACCTTCGCTGCACTCCCTCAATAGCAAGAATGTCCTTCCTTAAGTTAGGAGACCAAAACTGCGCACAATACTCCAGGTGTGGCCTCACCAAGGCCCTGTACAACTGCAGCATCACCTCCCTACTCCTGTACTCAAATCCCCTTACTATGAAGGCCATCATTCCGTTTGCTTTCTTGACTGCCTGCTGCACTTGCATTCCCACCTTCAGTGACTGATGTACCATGACGCCCAGGTCTCGTTGCACCTCCCCTTTCCCTAATCTGCCACCATTCAGGTAATAGTCCGCCTCTCTATTTTTACCACCAAAGTGGATAACCTCACATTTATCCACATTGTACTTCATCTGCCATACATTTGCCCATTCACCCAATCTGTCCAAGTCACTCTGTAGCCTCCTAGCATCCTCCTCATTGTTCACAATGCCTCCCAATTTAGTGTCATCCGCAAATTTGGAGATATTACATTTAATCCCTTCGTCCAAATCATTAATATATAATGTAAACAGCTGGGGTCCCAGCACCGAACCCTGCGGTACCCCGCTGGTCACTGCCTGCCATTCTGAAAAGTACCCATTTACTCCTACTCTTTGTTTCCTGTGTGCCAACCAGTTCTCAATCCACGTCAACACATTACCTCCAATCCCATGTGCTTTAACTTTGCTCACCAATCTCTTGTGTGGGACCTTGTCGAAGGCCTTCTGAAAGTCCAAATACACCACATCTACTGGTTCCCCCCTGTCCACCCTATTGGAAACATCCTCAAAAAATTCCAGAAGATTTGTCAAGCATGATTTCCCTTTCACAAATCCATGCTGACTTGGACCTATCATGTCGCCACTTTCCAAATGGTCTGTTATGACATCTTTAATAATTGCTTCCATCATTTTACCCACGACCGATGTCAGGCTGACCGGTCTATAATTCCCTGCTTTCTCCCTCCCTCCTTTTTTAAAAAGAGGGGTTACATTGGCCACCCTCCACTCCATCGGAACTGATCCAGAGTCTAAGGAATGTTGGAAAATGATCGTCAATGCATCCACTATTTCCAAGGCCACCTCCTTAAGTACTCTGGGATGCAGACCATCAGGCCCCGGGGATTTTTCAGCCTTCAGTCCCATCAATTTCCCCAATACCTTTTCCCGACTAATAAGGATTTCCCTCAGCTCCTCCCTCTTACCAGATCCTCTGACCCCTTTTATTTCCGGCAGGTTGTGTGTGTCCTCCACAGTAAACACCGAACCAAAGTACTTGTTCAATTGATCTGCCATTTCCTTGTTCCCCATTACGACTTGCCCTGTTTCCGACTGCAGGGGACCTACGTTTGTTTTTACTAACCTCTTTCTTTTTACATATTTATAGAAGCTTTTGCAGTCCATTTTAATGTTCTCTGCAAGCTTCCTTTCATATTTTATTTTCCCTGCCCTAATCAAACCCTTCGTCCTCCTTTGCTGAGTTTTGAAGTTCTCCCAGTCCCCGGGTTTGCTGCTACTTCTGGCCAATTTGTATGCAACTTCCTTGGTTTTAATACTATCCCTGATTTCCCTTGTTAGCCATGGTTGAGCCACCTTCCCTTTTTTATTTTTACGCCAGACCGGGATGTACAATTGTTGTAGTTCATCCATGCGATCTCTAAATGTCTGCCATTGCCCTTCCACTGATAGCCCCTTAAATATCGCTTGCCAATTTAACCTCGCCAATTCACGCCTCATACCATCAAAGTTGCCCTTATTTAAGTTCTGGACCATGGTCTCTGACTTAACTGTTTCCTTCTCCATCCTAATGTAGAACTCCACCATACTATGGTCACTCTTCCCCAGGGGGCCTCGTACCACAAGATTGCTGATTAGTCCTTCCTCATTACACAACACCCAGTCCAGGATGGCCTCCCCTCGAGTTGGTTCCTCAACATATTGGTTTAGGAAACCATCCCTTAAACACTCCAGGAAATCCTCCTCCACCGTATTGCTTCCAGTTTGAGTAGCCCAATCTATATGCATATTAAAGTCACCCATGATAACTGCCGTGCCTTTTTTGCACGCACCTCTGATTTCCTGTTTCATACCCTCCCCCACCTCACCACTGCTGTTTGGAGGTCTGTACACAACTCCCACTAACGTTTTCTGCCCTTTGGTGTTCTGCAGCTCAACCCATATTGAGTCCACATCCTCCAAGCTGATGTCCTTCCTAGCTATTGCATTCATCTCCTCTTTAACCAGCAATGCTACCCCACCCCCTTTTCCTTTTATTCTATCCTTTCTGAATGTTGAATACCCCTGGATGTTCAGTTCCCAGCCTTGATTGTTCTGGAGCCACTTCTCTGTAATCCCAATCACATCGTATCCGTTAACATCTATTTGCACAGTCAATTCATCCACCTTATTACGGATACTCCTTGCATTAAGACACAGAGCCTTTAGGCTTATTTTATTAACATCCTTTGTCCTTTTAGACTTATGATTTAGTATGGCCCTTTGTGTTTCTTGCCTTTGTTTACTCGGCCTTCCCCTATTGTTTCTCACCCTTCTAACATTTGTTTCTGACTGCATATTACTTCCCCCTATTTCGCTACATAGGTTCCCCTTCCCCTGCCATATTAGTTTAAATCCTCCCGAACTGCTTTAGCAAATATTACCCCGAGGACATTGGTTCCAGTCCTGCCCAAGTGCAGACCGTCCCTTTTGTACAGGTCCCACTTCCCCCAGAACTGGTTCCAATGCCTCAGGAATTTGAATCCCTCCCTCCTGCACCACTGCTCAAGCCACGTATTCAATCTCACTATCCTGTTCTCTCTATTCTGATTAGCTCGTGGCCCTGGTAGCAATCCAGAGATTACTACCTTAGAGGTCCTACTTTTTAATTTAGCTCCTAGCTCCCTAAATTCTGCTTGTAGGACCTCTTCCCGCTTTTTACCTATATCGTTGGTACCTACATGCACCACGACAGCTGGCTGTTCACCCTCCCTCTTCAGAATGTTCTGCAGCCGCTCCGACACATCCTTGACCCTTGCACCAGGGAGGCAACATACCATCCTGGAATCTCGGTTGCGGCCACAGAAACTCCTGTCTATTCCCCTTACAATTGAGTCCCCTATCACTATAGCCCTACCACTCTTTTTCCCGCCCTGCTGTGCAGCAGAGCCAGCCATGGTGCCATGAACCTGGCTGCTGGTGCCTTCCCCTGGTAGGCCATCTCCCCCAACAGTATCCAAAGCGGCATACCTGTTTTGGAGGGAGATGACCACAGGAGACTCCTGCACTACCTTCCTGATATTGCCCTGCTTCTTGGTCACCCATACACTGTCTGTCCTAGCCTTTACCTGCGGTGTGGACAACTCACTAAATGAGCGATTCACCGAGTTCTCGGCATCGTGCATGCTCCAGAGTGAGTCCACCCGCAGCTCCAGCACCGCCATGCGGGCTGTCAGGAGCTGCAGCTGGACACACTTCCCGCACACGTAGTTGTCAGGGACACTGGAAGTGTCCCTGGTTTCCCACATGGCACAGGAGGAGCATGAAACGGGTCTGAGACTTCCTGTCATGACTTAACCCTTATGTTACTTTATTACTAAAATTTTAACTTATTTATCTTAGGTCCAGGAGTTAAGTCCCTGAAAACAAAATATAAAATCGAACCTACCTTTTAAATTCCCTCTACCCCTAAAGGTTAGAGGAGTTGGGAGGGTGGGAGTCACTACTAGTGTAGTGTCTCGGGTTTAGCAACCGCTCCACCTATATACGGGTACCAATGATTTGGCCCCGCCCCCTGCCTTTGAAAAAGCCCGCGAAGCTCTTACCCCGCTGGGGAAAAAGGCCACGTAGGTGAGTTTATTGACTCACCTCAGGCCTCTGCCGCTCCAACCAGGTCCGCTCCTCCTTCCCCGCTGCCGACCGCTCTGTGGGAGAGAGAAAGAAAGAAAGGCTCCTCCTCCCCCGCTGTCGACGCTGGTCTGAGGCCTACCTGAGCCTCGGGCCTCCCTTTATTGACTCACCTCAGGCCTTGCCGCTCCAACCAGGTCCGCTCCTCCTTCCCCGCTGCCGACCGCTCTGTGGGAGAGAGAAAGAAAGAAAGGCTCCTCCTCCCCCGCTGTCGACGCTGGTAGAGTGTACATGGGCTGTGCAAGGAGCTTAAATGCGTGGGTAGAGTCTATGATAAGGTAGAGTGTACATGGGCTGTGCAAGGAGATTAAATGCGTGGGTAGAGTCTATGATAAGGTAGAGTGTACATGGGCTGTGCAAGGAGCTTAAATGCGTGGGTAGAGTCTATGATAAGGTAGAGTGTACATGGGCTGTGCAAGGAGATTAAATGCGTGGGTAGAGTCTATGATAAGGTAGAGTGTACATGGGCTGTGGAAGGAGATTAAATGGGTGGGTAGAGTCCATGATAAGGTAGAGTGTACATGGGCTGTGCAAGGAGCTTAAATGCGTGGGTAGAGTCTATGATAAGGTAGAGTGTACATGGGCTGTGCAAGGAGATTAAATGCGTGGGTAGAGTCTATGATAAGGTAGAGTGTACATGGGCTGTGGAAGGAGATTAAATGGGTGGGTAGAGTCCATGATAAGGTAGAGTGTACATGGGCTGTGCAAGGAGCTTAAATGCGTGGGTAGAGTCTATGATAAGGTAGAGTGTACATGGGCTGTGCAAGGAGATTAAATGCGTGGGTAGAGTCTATGATAAGGTAGAGTGTACATGGGCTGTGGAAGGAGCTTAAATGGGTGGGTAGAGTCTATGATAAGGTAGAGTGTACATGGGCTGTGCAAGGAGCTTAAATGCGTGGGTAGAGTCTATGATAAGGTAGAGTGTACATGGGCTGTGCAAGGAGATTAAATGCGTGGGTAGAGTCTATGATAAGGTAGAGTGTACATGGGCTGTGGAAGGAGATTAAATGCGTGGGTAGAGTCTATGATAAGGTAGAGTGTACATGGGCTGTGGAAGGAGCTTAAATGGGTGGGTAGAGTCCATGATAAGGTAGAGTGTACATGGGCTGTGCAAGGAGCTTAAATGCGTGGGTAGAGTCTATGATAAGGTAGAGTGTACATGGGCTGTGGAAGGAGATTAAATGCGTGGGTAGAGTCTATGATAAGGTAGAGTGTACATGGGCTGTGCAAGGAGCTTAAATGCGTGGGTAGAGTCTATGATAAGGTAGAGTGTACATGGGCTGTGGAAGGAGATTAAATGCGTGGGTAGAGTCTATGATAAGGTAGAGTGTACATGGGCTGTGCAAGGAGCTTAAATGCGTGGGTAGAGTCTATGATAAGGTAGAGTGTACATGGGCTGTGGAAGGAGATTAAATGGGTGGGTAGAGTCCATGATAGGGTAGAGTGTACATGAGATGTGGAAGGAGATTAAATGTGTGAGGTGGAATCCATGAAAAGCTGCCGGCTTGTTTTTAAAACCCAACTGGTTCACTAATGTTCTTCATGGAAGGGAACCTGCCACCCCTACCCTGGTCTGGCCTACATGTGACTGCAGTCCCACACTGCGTGGTTAACTGTGAAGAGCCCTAGCAAGCCACTCAATTGTGACCAAGAACTCAGGGCAATTACGGATGGGCAGTAAATGCAGCGTTGCCCACATTCCTGAGATCAAATTTTTTTAAATCGCAGGCTTGGGGTGGAGGGTGCACTGTTTCCCAATACGCACTCCTGTCGTGAGTTAGGATCTGCGAGAGTAAGTTGAATAGAGTTTGCTGTAGTCCAGCCAAGTTTGGTGATGGATGGCTAAGCCAGTTGTGTGCCAGATACTATATCCTTTTTGAAGTAAAAGTGAGAAGTCGCACAACACCAGGTTATAGTCCAACAGCTTTATTTGAAATCACAAGCTTTCGGAGCGGCTGCTCCTTCGTCAGGTGAAGTGAAGAAATACAAATGGGCACAGCATATATAGACAGAGAACAATGCCTGTGCAGAGAACAATGCCAGACGACTACAGTTAATCTTTCTAACTGCCCTTTATCACACCTCGGCAGAGAGACAATCACGGCAATCAAATCCAACCAGGTCAGTCAGGAAGACATTTTGACTTTTTGACTTTTTGAAGTAGGAAGACAAAAATTGCAGCCATACTTCAAAACTGATCTCATCAAATAAATTCACTCTGAATATACTCTGCCTTGGCAGCTGATTTCTGAGAGAACAGGTACCAGTCAATAAGATGTGTGATCAACCTGCGCTTGTTTGGAGGATTGCAGGCAGCAGGCGATCTTCGTGCTGCCTGCTCATTTCCATGATTGTGACATTCAGCCCAGCGCCAAATGCACTGCTGAGTGGCTGAATGCTCAGCAGGGGTCCTAAGTTCATGTGAGGCTAGCACCATTTAAAGGCAGTCTGCACTTCTTAAAGGGGAGGTGCATTCTGCCTGCAGCAGATCATTGAATTGGCTGAAGAAGACAGTGGAAAAGAACTAATGATTGCACAATAGGGGAGAGAGCGTGCACCAAAGTTCTTGGATGCAGCACTGGAGGCCTTGGTGCAGCAGGGGATAGTCGGAGAGAGGTCCTGTTTCCACAAGGGACCAGGAGGCCCTCCAGGCAACAGTGCAAAATGCAGTGGGAGCAGATAGCCAGCCGTGTAGCTGTGAGGATGTGGACGTAGTGCAGGAAGAAGTTTAATCACCTCACACGAGTGGTCAAGGTCAGTGAATTCATCTTCAAATGCCATACCCCACCAAATGCACCAGTAGCCTCACGCACTGCTCAATGCACCACATCCCCATCATTCACCTACCAACAATCTCTACCAAACATAACTCATACCTCACATTCATAGCTTCACCTCACCCTCACACACTTACAACTGCTGCAAGCCTTACACTCACAGCTTGCACACACTGCTAGCTATTCAACCATGACGGGCACATCAGCCAAATATACTGCACCACACTCACTGACACACTTCCCTTTCTCTTACAGGAAATGGTGGCAAGCAGCACCTAACCAGTGGGGGATAAGCTCACCTGCATGACCTCACCCCCATGGAGGAGACGGTGCTGCCCATTCTTAGGAGAGGCACCATTGAGTCCTTGGCCAATGACGGGGCTGAAAGAATAGAATGTGCCCGTATCCTCATACATTATCCTCCTTCTTGCATCCCACTTCCTCCTCATCTCACAATCTATTCTGATTTACAAGCTGCACATTGTGCAAGCATGCACCTCTTGCATCCCCCCCCCCCCCCCTCAACAAAACCCTACCCTTGTGCCTTTCCCATTTCAGAGACCCAAGAAATCCAACCTGCCCAGCCAGTGGTGCAAGAACAAGAGGGAGAGGAGAGTGATGAAGAAGAAACACTGTCACTTGATCTGACACACACAGCCACCAGCTCAGATACTGGCACTGCGCGTAGTTTAGAGGGTGCCTTAGAGGTGGGATCTGCATGTGGTTAATCACTGGGCATGAGTGGGCTGCAGCCAGGGCAGGGGGAAAGGGTAGTGCAGGTGCCAGCTCCCTGGAGGGCAAGGTCGCACACGAGTTCTGCTGCAGAGGACTCAGATGAGGACTTCAATGGGGCGGCCTACAGAAGAACGCTGATGGGTATGCGCAACAAAATGCTTGGTGCATTGGCAGGCCTGCCAGAAAGCCTGAGTGCAGTGTAATGGAGCATGGAGGAGTCCGGCACCAACCTTGCACAGGGCTTTGCTCAGAGCTTGGAGCCCATGATTTCCAGCATGGAAGGGTGGGCAGATCCATTAATGCACTTGTGGACTCAACCCTGATGCAGTGTCTGATAGCTGAAGACTCAGCTTCCATTGGAGCACAAGCAGAAGCCACCCAATGTCGTGAGTGCTGCAGTGGATGCTGAGACTTCTGTTATGCAGGCTCAGACTGCTGTCATGCAGGCTCAGCTTGCTGGCATGCAAGCTTATATTGCCGCCATTGTGGCTGCGTTTACCAGTGTGGCAAGGGGCTTGCGGGGTTTCACAGCAGTCCAGCAATCTGTCCTCCAACAGATGGCTAGGAATGCTGAGGCGCCGCCTCGGGGGAGTGGCCGTGGCTCCATGGAGCAAGAACCTGCGGTCCTCTCAGGATGACAGCATTCGTCTTCCCACCACTGCCACTCCGTCAGTGCCCTTGCTGTTGCCTGTCAGCCAGCCAGCCTAGACAGCTGCCGTCCATGCCGAGGTGGTGCAGTCCGCAGCCGGACCTTCTAGGCCAAAGGTGTTCAAGGTGGTCCTGCAGGGCCATATGCAGTCTCCTCCACTGAAAGTCAGCAGCCTTTCACCAGCCATGCTGCAGCCACTGGGGTAGCACTTTGTAGGAGCACGAGGATAGGCAAAGACACACTGAAGACAGGTACTAAGGGAATGCATAAGGGTGATTAGTTGACTTTGTTGTGTAATATTGGATGGATTGACAGATAAAGTTGGATTGGAATGTTTCTTTTGTGGTGGCTTTTATTTCAGCATTGTGGCCAAGAGGACGCTGTGATGGTCAGTAACAGAGGGAAAGTAAGGTGTGGGACCATTGTTGAATGGGGAATTGGGGTTGCTTTCAGTGGTACCGCAGTCGGATGAGTTGATCACGGACAGCCTGGGCAGAAAGGGGCTGTCTGGGTTGCTTCCTCCTCTTCCGCTTCCTCCTCCTCCTCTTCTGCTTCCTCCTCCTCCTCTTCCTCCTCCTCCTTCTCCCCCTCTCCTTCCTCCTCCCCCTCCTCAACTGGTCATCGTATGCCTAGTGGCAAGGATTGTGCTGTCATGATGGCGAGGTTGTGGAGCATGCAGCAGACCACGATGAATCTTTAGTTGCATTCTGGTGAGTACTGCAGGGCTCCTCCAGAGCGGTCCAGACAGCGGAAGCATTGTTTAAGGATGCCAATGGTCTGCTCTATCAGATTCCATGTGGCAGCATGGCTCTCATTGTACGCATGCTGCCCACGTGTGGTTGGGTTGCAGAGCAGAGTCATGAGCCAGGTAGTCAGCGGATAGGCCTTGTCGCCCAGTAGCCATCCTCTGGTTTGTCTTGGTGGCTCAAAGACTGAGGGAACAGCGGACTGGTGCAGAATAAAAGCATCATGACTACTGCCAGGATACTGGGCATTCACCATCATGACGTGCTAAGCATAGTTGCACACCAACTGCACATTCAGCAAGTGATAACTTTTGCGGTTGCGGTACATCTCGGCATTTAGATGCGACAACTGCAAAGCCACGCGTGTGCAGCCAATGACGCCCTGCACCATGGGAAAGCCTGCTATCGTGGCAAAGCCATGTGCACACTTCACATGCTTCTCTAGAGAAGACAATGAAGTCCCCTCTCCTAGCATAAAGAGCCTCTGTCACCTCTCTTATGCAGCAGTGGACGGCGAACTAGGAGATGTTACAGATGTCGCCTGCTTCAGCCTGAAAGGATTCCAATGCGAAGAAATTCAGGGCCACAGTCACCTTCACAGCCACTGGCAGCACTGTCCTTGCCCCGGTGTGACGCTGCAGGTCTGGTTGCAAGAGGTTGCAGAGTTCAGTGAGCACCTCCTTTGTAAAGTGCACATGCCTCACACACTGCTCCTGGCTCAGGTTGAGGTAAGAGAACTGCTCTCAGAAGATCCTAGGTGGGTAAGGCCTCCTGCTGAGACCCCTTCTCCCTCGCCTCCTCCTCCCTCTGTGAGCAGCTTGTCCTCTTCTTCGCTGCCTCTGCTCTATCTCCCTGGTGTTGACAACTAGAGAACCCATGACTGGGAGCAAGTGGTCTGACCAGAACCCTTGAAATCAGAGCCAGTAGAAATTAATCAGCAACTAACCTGTAAGTAGGTGATGATTCCTTTAAATATTGCTGGTAAGGGGTCCTTACTGTTCAGCTGAGCGAGGTTAACACAGGGCGTTAGTTCCAGCATTGAGGATGAAAATGCAACACTGGCGTCAAATCAATACATACTTCTGGCGCACGCTGCCAGCGCCGATGCTAACGCTCTCACCAAGATGAAGTCCGGCACAGCACACACCAGAAGTGTGTGCGCGCGGACGCCATTTTCGTCACAAAACGGCACCCGTAGTGCCGAAAAATTGGGTGCTATGGAGCCAAATTTCTAGCCAAATGCTTGCTATTTGAATTTTTGTTTAGAAGTCAATTAACGTTCTGAGGGAGTTGTTTCTGAAGTTGCAGTTCACAGTTGGGAGTGAGTAAACCATAAAGGCCCCGAGGAGTTGGTGTGCAATCTTTTTCTAATCTCATATTTCTTAATAAGATCTCTTCTGAGCTGCTGTGTTGTATTGTTGATGCCTTGTAAATTGGATTAATATTTCTGCTTATGCAAATCCTCTGCCCCACCAATAATATGTTTCTTAAAATTATATGTTCGGTATCAGTACGCAGCAGGACTCCAGTTATCCTTCAGCACTCATGGCATTGTTAAAAATGAAGTGACTGTAACGGATTATTTTTTATCACCGCAAACTTCGATTAAACCCAATGCAAGTGCAAATCTCAATTATTCAAAGGAATTGCAAAGTATCTGGCTCCAACCAGACGGATTTGCAATGCAGCATTGTCAGTCTTCATATTCGCCCAGTGAGGAATGCTGTTCATTCTGTTTTTCCCCTTGTCTACAGTTGTATTTATCATTCCATGAAAGATAGATAAATTCTGTGCTGTTCTGAAAATCAGGCTTTTTATTTCTTCACCACAGGGCCATCATCTTTGAGGAAGATTTTGATTCTTCACTTGCTCCTTGGTAATCCATCTTGTGAACAGTGTAAACTGGAGCTCCAAGGTCTCCAGGGGTCTTGAGATGTGGAGTCCATACACTCGCCTTGGTTGGGTGAAATCAAGAGTTATCAGGCTCCGAGGAAAGGAGACTGATGGTCTCCCATTGGAATTTTTAAATCTTGGAAATGGGCCTCTAAATTCAGTTCTTTGAGCTATTAACCCCTTTGAATGGAAGTGCAGCACTCCAACACCACAGGTACCAGCCCCTTCAAATGAGAGCCCAACACTCCACTGGCAGAGAAACACCCCCCTCCCAAAATGGGAGTGCAGAAGTCTATCATAGAGCTACATGGAAGTGGGCTTTACCACTAAAGTTACTGGCCCCTCAGGGATTGTAGCGCTCTACAACTAGAGATACCAGACCCTCTGAAAGGGACTGGGTTCTTCCACTAGAAATACCAGCCTCTCTGTGGGTTGAACAATAAAAACAATAATAACTTGCATTTGTATAGACCTTTAATTAAATAAAACATTCCTATGGATAAAACAGACCAAATATAGTAAAAGAATGAGGAGAGATGACTGAATGTACCTTCTAAAATGATTTAGGAAGCTTTTGAAGGACAGGGAAGGAATTACAACAACAATTACTTGCATTTATATAGCGCCTTTAACGTAGCAAAACATCCCAAGACACTTCACAGGAGCGTTATCAAACAAAATTTGAGAACGAGCCTCAGAAGAAGGTATTAGGGCAGATGACCAAAAGCTTGGTCAAAGATGTAGGTTTTAATAAGCACCTTAAACGAGGAGAGGTACAGAGAGAGGTTTAGGGAGGGAATTCCAGAGTTTAGGGTCCTCGGCAGCTGAACACACAGCCACCAATGGTGGAGCGATTAAAATAGGAGATGCGCAAGAGGCCAGAATTGGAGGAGCGCAGAGATCGCGGACGGTTGTAGGGCTGGAGGAGGATACAGAGATAGGGAGGGGCGAGGCCACGGAGGAATTTGAAAACAAGGATGAGAATTTTAAAATTGAGGTGTTGCCGAACCGGGAACCAATGTAGGTCAGTGAGCACAGGGGTGATGGGTGAACAGGACTTGGTGTGAGTTAGGATACGGGCTGCAGAATTTTGGAGGAGCTCTAGTTTATGGAGGGTGGAAGATGGAAGGCCGGCCAGGAGTGAGTTGGAATAGTCAAGTCTAGAGGTAACAAAGGCATGGTTGAGGGTTTCAGCAGCAGATGAAATGAGACAGGGACGGAGTGGGGCGATGTTAAGGAGGTGGAAGTAGACGGTCTTGGTGATGGCGTCGATAAATGATATATTACCAAGGTGGGAAGGCAGTGGTGCAGAGGAGGCTAGTGTTATAGGTCTGCAGGGCACAGGCTGGTATGTACACAGTGGAAATAAAGTTGTCGAGTCAGAGCGGACAAATCCCTGGGAACAAAGTCAGGAATTTTGAATACAGGGAACTAATGTAGGTGAGGATGGGATGAATGGTCAAGATGCAGGCGGCAGAGTTTTGGATGAATTGGAGCTTATGTTCAATCCATCTTGGGAGGCTGGTGATGGTGCATTGAGAAGTCAAGATTTCAGGCAATGAAAGCATGGATAATGGCTTCAGAGGCGGGGGGAGATGAGGTAGGGATGGATGTAGACAATGTTGCTGAGGTGGAAATATACAGATAGGATATGGAGTTTAAAGTTAAACTGAGGATCAAACAAGTCTCGAAGTTTGCACTTTGTCTAGTTCAGCTTGAGTGAGCAGTGAGGAAATGGGGTAGAGTTGTGGGGAAAGGTATGGACTTTTTACCAGGAGCTGATTAAGATCATATGAAAGGACCAGGCAGGGAAATATATTCAACCCACTAATCTCGCTCCATCTACGGTCCATGTCTGATCGTTACCCCAGCAATCTCGCTCCATGTCTGATTGTTACCCCAGCAATCCTGCTCCATCTACGGTCCATGTCTGATCGTTACCCCAGCAATCTCGCTCCATCTACAGTCCACGTCTGACCGTTACCCCAGCAATCTGCTCCATCTACGGTCCATGTCTGATTGTTACCCCAGCAAACCTGCTCCAGCTATGGTCCACGTTTGATCATTACCCCACCAAACCCGGCCCCTCTGATTGGGAGTTCAGTGCCCTATCCTGAGATACCAGTCCCTGAGACTATTTTCTACAGCTCTCTATGGGAGTTTTGATAATCAAAGAGCATTGTGTAGTTTTACCTGTTATTTGTGCCTGATTATATTTCTTCCCAAAAGATTTCTGACAATATCTACATCACTGACTCACAGCAAACACTTTCTGAACATGTTGAATTGGGAAAAAAAAAGTGCATGAATAAATAAAAAGGCATTGCATTTCAAAAGTGTTGCAATCCCCATCAAAGGATTGAGCAGAGAACAATTCTTTTGCGCGTCCATTACCCATTTAACTGTGTCCAGTAGATTCTCTGCTCACCCTCGCTACACAATGGCTTGTGGAGTTCAATCATAGAATGGGAAAGAGGATTTGTTCGCTTTTTAATTTGTGCCTGCTGTGTTTGCATTTTACGTGATGTGCGATTACAGATAGTACAAGCCAGTTGAGTGAGGATAGCACTGTTTGTACGCAGTCATAGCCCTGGGATTGATGAATAATTTATCTGTATTTCACTGCTTGGCTTTCGTGTAGGAAGAGAATGAATTCAAATGAGATTGAAAGCTCTGAAATATTAACCTCACTACAGTCCTGGGTCTAAGCATTATCATTGGATGTGCACTGCCCTTTATCTATGCTCATTGGCAGGTTAACAAGAAGGCATGGCAAATACTAGAATTACAGTTCCTCCCCTCCCCCACTACACATGCAAAAGGAGACTATTGTAACAGACTGTGAGTCTCCTGCTTGCTCAGGCAGGAGGTTGGGAGGGTTCCGTGCAACCGTCCATTGATGGTCACATCCTCTGGCCAAGAGTGAACTGTACCTGGAAGCAACCAGTTTGCTATCCATTGCCAAATCTGCCTTGATCAACTCGAGGTCTATCATCAGTGCCCTTCCAAGACCAAGCTGTCTCACTATTCTAAGTTCATTCTGGCGAGCAGGAAGAGCTTTAAACTCCTCTTCACAACAAATTCTCTCAACCTTCCACTGCTCCCTCCATCCTCACCTCAGACACCAAATACCAGCAAATTACAGATTTTTCCAAGTGCAAAATTGAGGGCCTCAGCTCTGCTGCCTCTGTTTCTGCCAATCACTCTTCCCTCCTCACTCCCCCTCACCTATCTCCTTTCTCCATACTCTCCTCCAGCTCTCCCGCCAGCATCACTAGACTTAAGGAACCTCCATCACCTAGAAGGATAAGGGTATGGGTACACCATCATGTCTAAGGGCAGGGGTACGCCATCGCTTCTAAGATTCCCCTCTAAGTCACACACCATCCTGACTTGGGCATAAGAAATAGGATCAGGAATAAGCCACTTGGCCCCTCGAGCCTGCTCTGCCATTCAGTAAGATCATGGCTGATCTTGGGCTCAAAGCCACTTCCCAGCCCGCTCCCCATAACCCTTCACTCCCTTATGTTGCAAAAATTTGTCTATCTCCACCTTAAATGTATTTAATGACCCAGCCTCCACAGCTCTCTGGGGCAGAGAATTCCACAGATTTACGACCTTCTGAGAGAAGAAATTCCTCCTCATCTCAGTTCTAAAAGGGCGACCCTTTATTCTGAAACTATGCCCCCGAGTTCTAGATTCCCCCACGAGGGGAAACATCCTCTCTGCATCTACCTTGTCGAGCCCCCTCAGTATCTTATATGTTTCAGTAAGATCACCTCTCATTCTTCTAAATTCCAATGAGTATAGGCCCAGCCTGCTCAACCTTTCCTCATAAGTCAACCCCCTCATCTCTGGAATTAACCTAGTGAATCATCTCTGAACTGCCTCCATATTTCGCTGTTTCTTCATCATTGCTGGGTTCAAATTCTGCAACACCCTACCTAACAGCATTGTGTGAGTACCTTCACCACACAGACTGCAGCAGTTCAAGAAGGCCAACCAACACCTTCTCAAGGGCAACTAGAGATGGGCAATAAATGCCAGCCTTGCCAGTGATGCCCACATCCTGAGAATGAATATTTAAAAAATTAAGAACATACGAAATAGGAGCAATAGTAGGCCATTCGGCCCTTCGAGCCTGCTCCGACATTCAGTAAGATCATGGCTATTCTTCTACCTCAACTCTATCTTCCCGCACTATCCCCATACACCCTTGATTCCCTTCATATTCAAAAATCTATTGATCTCTGTCTTGAATATACTCAACGACTGAGCATCCACAACTCACTGGGGTAGAGAATTCCAAAGATTCACAACTCTTTGAGTGAAGAAATTTCTCCTCATCTCAGTCCTAAATGGCCGACCCCTTATTCTGAGACTGTGACCCCTAGTTCTAGACTCCCCAGCCAGGGGAAAGATCCTCCCAGTATCTACCCTGTCAAGCCCTTTAAGAATTTTATATGTTTTAATGAGATCACCTCTCATTCTTCTAAACTCTAGAGAATATAGGCCTAGTCTACTCAATCTCTCCTCATAGGACAATCCCCTCATCCTAGGAATCAGTCGAATGAACCTTCGTTGCACTCCCTCTCAGGCTTCGTTGCACTCCCTCTATCCTTCATTAGGTAAGGAAACCAAACTGTACACAATACTCCAGGTGTGGTCTCACCAAGGCCCTATGTAATTGTGTCTTCCAAAGAAGAGTAAAGACTTCTTAACTCTTATACTCCAATCCCTTTGTAATAAAGGCTAACATACCATTTTCTTTCCTAATTGCTTGCTCTACATGCATGTTAACTTTCTGTGATATGTGTACAAGGACACCCAGGTCCCTCTGAATACCAACATTTCCCAGTCTCTCACCATTTCTATTTTTCCTACCAAGGTAGATAACTTCACACTTCTCCACATTATATTTAATCTGCCATTTTTTTCCCACTCACTTAACCTGTCTATATTGCTTTGCAGCCTCTTTGCGTCCACCTCATAGCTTACTTTTACACCTAACATCAGCAAACTTGGATACATTACACTCGGTCTCCTCATCTAAGTTATTACTATAGATTGTAAATAGCTGAGGCCCAATCACTGAAGCTTGCAGTACCCCACTAGTTACAGCCTGCTAACCTGAAAATGACCCGTTTATTCCTACTCTCTGTTTTCTGTCTGTTAACCAATCCTCAATCCATGCTAATATTTTATCCCCAATCCCATGAGCCCTAATTTTGTGTAATAACCTCTTGTATGGCACCTTATCAAATGCTTTCTGAAAATCCAAATACACTACATCCACTGATTCTCCCTTATCTACCCTGTTAGTTACAACCTCAAAATACTTAACAGATTTGTCAAAGAGTGATCATAATATAATAGAGTTTTATATTGAGTTTGGGAGTGATTTAGTTAAGTCCGAAACTAGGGTCTTAAATTTGAACAAAGCAAACTACGTAGGTATGAGGGGTGAGTTGGCTTAGATTGGGAAACTAGATTTAAATATATGACAGTAGATAAGCAATGGCAAACGGTTAAAGAATTAATGTATAGTTCGCATCGAATATACATTCCCCTGAGGAATAGAAACCCACAGGATCAGTGGCTAACAAGAGAAGTTAGTACAACCGTGGCTAACAAGAGAAGTTAAGATAGTATTAGATTAACAGAAGAGGTTTATAATTTTGCGAAAAAGAGTAGTAAGCCTGAGGATTGGGAGGATTTTAGACTTAAGCAAAGGATGACCAAGAAATTGATAAAGAAAGAGAAAAGAGAATATGAGAGTAAACTAGCAAGAGACATAAAAACAGATTGTAAAAGCTCCTATAGATATGTAAAAAGGAAGCGATTAGCGAAAGTAAACATGGGTCCCTTAGAGGCAGAGACAGGAGAAATTATAATGGGGAATAAGGAAATGGCAGAGACATTAAATGAATGCTTTGCATCTGTCTTCACAGTAGAAGACACAAATAACATTCCAGAACTAGTGGGGAACCAAGGGTCTAGCGAGAATGAGGAACTTAAAGAAATTAGTATTAGTAAAGAAATTTTACTGGTAAAATGAATGGGACTAAAAGTTGACAAATCCCCTGTACCTGATGGCCTACATTCTAGGGTTTTAAAAGAGGTAGCTACAGAGATAAGTGGATGCATTGGTGTTGATCTTCCAGAATTCACTAGATTCTAGAACTGTCCCAGTGGGTTGGAAGGTAGCAAATGTAACCCCACTATTCAAGAAAGGAGGGAGAGAGAAAGCAGGGAACTATAGGCCAGTTAGCCTGATATCAGTTGTAGGGAAAATGCTAGAATCTATTATTAGGGATGTGGTAACAGGGCACTTAGAAAGTGAGAATATGATTGGGCATCATTCTCTTCAGCTCGCAAGAATGATTTAGAGAGGAAGAGAGTAAAGAAAGACCTGCATTTATACAGCGTCATTCACAACCTCAGGATGTCCCGAAGTGTTTTACAGCCAATGAAGTACTTTTGAAGCGTAGTCACTGTTGCAATGTTGGGAAATGCAGGCCTAGAAATTCAATTAAGCCCGAAAATGGGCGGTGCCACCATGGGCCAAGGTTAACGGCCACCTGCAAAAGGAGCGCAGGCAGCACCAGTATTTTGGATGCTGCCATCTGATTTAAATGAGCGGAGCGCAGAATCTCTTGTGCAACGCACTCTTTCCGGCAGTAACATCAGCAGGAGGCCGAGGATTGCATCTAAAGGATCGGTGGGGCGTTCTCGGGCAGTGTGCTGTTTGGGATAAGTTGGTGACTGCTGGATCAGGAGGTATTGAGTCCGCTGATGACCCTTGTAGGGTTGGAGCATTGTCCTTTATGCACATTAGGAGGCATTTGTCTGTCCACGGTTCCCCTCTTACTTTCTCGGACATTTGTCTGGGTCTTGTGTGTGGTCCACAAATGGGTACCAGACTGCCTGGTACTCCCACCTTCGCTGGCTGCCATAGGTCCACAGATGTTTCACCCAGGTGTTTGCTGTGTGGAGATTTGTGCTCCACCATGGTGCTGGAGGGGGAGGGCGATGGGGATGCACTGTCTTGCAGCTAGCAGTGACAGTGCACTAGCCTGCAAAGACTGTGGCATAGATGTCGTTAAACCGTTGCATGAATATTCAATTGAAACATTTTTGTAAAAAGGGAAACATGAACATCTTGGCCACAAGTTTACTGGTATAAGTCGTGCAGAAAAGAGTTCAATTACATTTTTAACAACAACAGACCTTTGAAGAACTCTTGGTGAGAATATGGTGTCAAATCTTCCTTAAATCTTAGCCTTGTAAAAACAACTTTGCATATTATTTTATCAGTTCCTGAGATTCTTACAACTGTAGTACAGTATATTTCATTTTAAAAGTATTTACCTCCTGCAATGTTTGACTGACCGGGGGGGAGACTTGATGCATCTCATTGGAAGCAGTTTTTACTCCAATTACATAGTCTGAGTTCTCCATAGTTCCCAGTTATCTCAGCAGCTGTTTACTGCACGGTTTATAGCTCACCGCTGCTTTCTACGCACTGTCAATGGCTGTATGCAAGCGCGTGCTTTGGAGAGGGCGGTAAAAGGAGTGGTGACATCCAAAATCGATGAGCGTGCATCAATTCAGCATTACACACCGATTGACGTCACGTTCCTGGTAATTAAAATATTTGCAGCGACGCAGGCAACGGCAACGCTGCTGACCTGCCCAATATGGCGGCCGCCGAGTTCCATGCCAGAAGTATGCGGAAGCGAGGCAACTGCCATTTTTTCTACAAAACCAGCCTTAACAGCCGGCGGTAAAACATTGAATTTCTAGGCCGCAGTGTCCTATTTGCACACAGGAAGGTCCCACAAACACCAATGATATAAACATAGGATTACATAGGATATACGGCACAGAAATAGGCCACTCGGCCCAACCAGTCCATGCCGGTGTTTATGCGCCACTCAAGCCTCCTGCCGTCTTTCCTCATCTAAATCTATCAGCATAACCCCCTATTCCCTTCTCCCTCATATGTTTGTCCAGCCTCCCCTTAAAAGTATCTAAACTATTCGCTTCAACCACTCCCTGTGGTAGCGAGTTCCACATTCTCACCACTTTTTGGGTAGAGAAGTTTCTTCTGAATTCCCTATTGGATTTCTTGGTGACTATCTTATATTGATGGCCTCTAGTTTTGCTCTTCCCCACAAGTGGAAACATTCTCTCTGTATCCACTCTATCAAAACCTTTCATAATTTTATAGACCTCTATTAGGTCACCCGTCAGCCTTTTTTCAAGAGAAAGGAGACCCACCCTGTTCATCCTTTCCTGATATGTATACCCTCGCATTTCTGGTATCATCCTTGTAAATCTTCTCTGCACCCTCTCCAGTGCCTCTATATCATTTTTATAATATGGCGACCAGAACTGCACGCAAATCCATTGGCAGGATAGGTGCACCAACGTCAGTGTTCTCGCTCAGGCCAACATCCCCAGCATCGAAGCTTTGACCACGCTCGGATCAGCTCCGATGGATGGGTCACATCGTCCGCATGCCCGATACGAGACTCCCAAAACAAGCGCTCTACTCGGAGCTCCAAAATGGCAAGAGAGCCCCAGGTCGGCAGAGGAAATGCTTCAAGGACACCCTCAAAGCCTCCTTGAAAAAGTGCAACACCCCCACTGACACCTGGGAATCCCTGGCCCAAGACCGCACGAAGTGGAGGAGAAGCATCCGGGAAGGCGCCGAACACCTCGAGTCTCTTCGCCGGGAGCAAGCGGAAGCCAAGCGCAAGGAGCGCACGTCAACCCAAGCACCCCACCCACCCGCCCCTTCAACCACCGTCTGCCCCACCTGTGACAGAGACTGTAGGTCCCGCATTGGACTCATCAGTCACCTGCGAACTCATTTTTAATGTGGGACTGCCTAAGAAGAAGACGCAGTACTCCGTGTGGTCTAACCAAGGTTCGATACAGGTTTAGCATAACTTCCCTACTTTTCAATTCTATCCCTCCAGAAATAAACCCTAGTGCTTGGTTTGCATTTTTAATGGCCTTGCTAGCCTGTGGCGCAAGTTTTAGTGATTTGTGTATTTGTACTCCGAGATCCCTTTGTTCCTCTACCCCACCTAGACTTGCACCCTCCAAGTAATAAGAGGCCTCCCTACTCTTCCTACCAAAATGTAATACCTCACATTTGTCTGTGTTGAACTTCATTTGCCAATTATTTGCCCATTCTGCAAGTTTATTAATGTCCTCCTGTAATTTGTTGCAGTCCTCCTCAGTATTGACTATATCGCCCAATTTGGTATCATCCGTAAATTTAGAAATTGTGTTTTTGATTCCAAAGTCTAAATCGTTAATGCAAATTGTGAACAGCAGTGGTCCCAGCACTGATCCTTGTGGAACACCACTACCCACCTTCTGCCACTGTGAATAGCTACCCTTTACTCCCACTCTCTGCTTTCTGTCTTGAAGCCAGCTAGCAATCCATTCTGCTACTTGTCCCATGACTCCGCATTCTCTAACCTTATTCATCAGTCGATTATGGGTTACCTTATTGAAGGCCTTTTGAAAATCTAGATAAATTACATCTACTGCATTACCATTGTCTACTCTCTCTGTTACCGCTTCAAAAAATTCAATAAGGTTGGTAAAGCAAGATTTTCCCTTTTGAAATCCATGCTGACTATTCATTACTATGTTTTTGGTTTCTAGATGTTTTTCTATTCTCTCCTTTAGTAGGGATTCCATTATTTTTCCTACCACCGATGTTAAGCTGACTGGTCTATAATTCCCTGGACATGTTCTATCCCCCTTCTTAAATATTGGTATTACGTTAGCCATCTGCCAGTCCTCTGGCACTATACCTTTTTCTAACGAATTATTAAATATGCATAGTAATGCCTCTGCTATCTCTTCCCTAGATTCTTTTAAAATGCATGGATACAATCCATCCGGACCAGGGGTTTTATCCTCTTTGAGTTTGATTAGTTTATTTAATATATCCCCTTTTTTTATTTTAAATGCACTTATCTCATTACTCATCTCATCATCCAATGGTCATGTCCACCTGTTCTATCTCCCTGGTAAATACCGAAGCGCAATAATGATTTCATATTTCTGCCATCTCCCTATCGTTACCTGTGGTATTGTCCTGTCCATCCCTTAATGGCCCTATTCCCATCCCAACCTTCCTTTTTTTATTGATGTGCCTGTAAAATATTTTACTATTTTGTTTTATGTTCCTTGATAATTTAATTTCATAGTTCCTCTTTGCCTTCCTAATTGTTTTTTTGACTTCTCTCCTAATCCCTTCGTATTCTCTCTTATCATGCACTCCTCTGCTGTCTATGTACTTAATGTATGCCTCTTTCCTTACCCTCAATTGTTTCCTTATTTCTTTATTCATCCATGGAGTCTCATTAATGTTTAGTTTGTTCTTTCCTTTTAGCGGAATATATTTTTCCTGCACTCTGTTGAACACCATTTTAAATGTTTCCCATTGTCGTTCTACATCATTGTTTGCCAATATTGTTGCCCTTCCCCCACCCCCACCCCCCGCCCCAAGTTCTATTCTCAGCCCCATAAAATCAGCTTTTCTCCAATCTATTAATTTGGTTTTTGTCATTCTTATGTCCTTCTCTATTGTCATCTTAAAGCGTATTATTTTATGGTCACTATTGCCCATATGTTCCCCAACGTTTACTTCTCTTATCTGCTCTGGCTCATTCCCATAACTAGATCCAATAGCGAATCCTCCCTTGTTGGGCTTTTTACATATTGGGTTAGAAAGGAGTCCTGTAGACATTGTAGGGACTCCATTCTCATTTCCTCTTTACCTACCTCTTCTGTCCAATTAATATTGGGGTAGTTGAAATCCCCCATGATTATTATTCTATGTTTTTTACTCATGTTTCTAATTTGTCTGTATAGTTCTTCCTCCACCTCCCTTCCACTAATGGTGGTCTGTAGACTACGCCTATTAGTGTGATTGATCCTTTATTATCTTTTATCTCTATCCATATGGATTGTATTTTTGTCTTGCTGATATTTACGTCCCTTTTTTCTACTGCCATTATGTTATCCCTAATAAGTACAGCTACTCCACCTCCCCTTTTTCCCTCTCTATTTTTTCTAAATATGTATATCCTGCAATGTTTAATTCCCAGCATTGATTTTTCTGTAGCCATAGCTCAGTAATCCCTACTATGTCTGGTTCCTCCCAGCGCATGATTGCCTCCAGCTCCCCTGTTTTATTTCGGACACTGTGTGCATTGCTGTACAGACAGTTTAACTCATTTTTAATAGCATTTCCTCTCACTTTATGTTTAACCATCTTTTTAGACTCCTGGGGGGAAAAATTCAGTTGGTTGCGCCTCACGTTAGTGCCTTAAGAGGGCGCTAATGGGGCGCAAAGCAACTAGCGCCCGGGCGCGGCGATGTTTGCGCCGCTCGCGAAATTAACTAGACATTTTGCGGCGGCGCTAAACAATACCGCCACGATCTCCTGCGCCGGCAGATCGTGACGTCAGTCGAGTGTGCAACGCCCCGGTAGCGTCCCGGAGCAGATATTGAGTGGCGCCCCTGCCTTACCGCCTGCCACTAGCAATGACAGGTTGAGGGGAGCATTTTGCAGTCAGGAAGGGACTGGGGGAGCGCTATTTAAAGGCGACCACTTCCTGCCTTTTTTTGTTGGCGACATTTTTGAACCACGCTTTCTTAGAGCGAGAGAGAGACTTCTGGAGAGATTCAATGCTGTGTGAAGGAGTTTTGGATACTGAGCAGCACTTTGCAGGTTCATTTTGATTTGCCCTTCCTTGTATTGATTTAGAAGAGATTGTGGGGGCTGCACTCTGAGCTCTTTGCCTGGGCCTCTCCATTGTTCTTACCAGCAGATTTGATGTACAGTTCTCTCCAGGCCGAGATTCAAGGCTGCAATGAGCAGGATGTGGATGGAAAGCAAGATCAACCCTCCCCTTTAAGAACTGGCTGGGGCCATTGTGTCTGTGTTCCATTGCTAACTGACATCACATGAGCTTCGCCAGCGCTCTGAGTTAGCGCCTCGCTCCTCAGCCTTTGCGCCTTAAGATAGATGTGTAGCACCTGATTTAGCGCTCCAATCACCTCCAGGGGCGATAAAAGTCAAGTTTGCAGTCGGAGGCGATAATTAACGCCAGGCGCTAATCTTTGCGCCCGGCCAATAATTGCGCCCCAAACGGGGCGATACTGAATTTTTGCCCCCTGTTCTTTAACTCTATTTGCTCTCATGCTGTCAATGTCCTCCCTTACTTTATTCTTTCCTATGCTCACTTTTCCTGTTTTGTTTATATTTAGGCTGCTTGTGTTTCTTGTAGATCCTCCCCCCCCTTTTACTAGTTTAAAGCCTTTGCTACCTCCCTATTTACCCTTTCCACTAGAACACCAATTGGAAACCACCAGTTAATCTGTTTTTGGGGATGTTGTTTGAAGTATAAATGTTGGTCAGGACACTGGGGAGAACTCCCCTGCGTGTCTTCGAATAGTGCCATTATTATGTCCACCTGAGAGGGCAAACGGGGCCTTGGTTTAAAGTCTCATTTGAAAGATGGTACCACCGTCCTGGTAGTACTGTATTGGAGTATCAGCCTAGATTTTGTGCTCAAGTCTCTGGAGTGGGGCTTAAAGCCATGATTTTGCGACTCAGAGGTGAGAGTGCTACCACTGAGCTACGACTGACACTCAAGCGTGTCCCCTACATGTTCTATTTTTTTCGGGTATGGATTATGCCCAATCGTCCCTCCCCCCGCCAGTAAGGTGCAATTAGACTAATGAGGGTAAATTATTTACCCAGGTGCCACCAGGCTGAAACTGCCCCACACACCTTGTTCCCACCAGTCCTGCTAGATGTTTCTGTCTCGGTTCCCATCTCTGGTTGGACATATTCTGGCAGGTTTGTTTGTAAAGTGAGACAATCTATGATAGCGTCGTAAGTCGCAGCATTGGTACACCAATAAGATGGTAGAGAGAGGGCAAGTGCATTGCCTTGACTTTTCAAACACTAAAGAGTCTCCAGGAATGTGTGAAGCCAACAAGAAACAAGAGAAATCTGATTCAATATTCATTTTAAGAATTCCCACTGCTTTTTCTCCCAAGTTTCTCACGGGAATGTCTGAGAGATTAATGTGCAATTCCGGGATTTTTGGCAACCCTAGGGAGGGTGTAGAGCATGCAGGGCCCTGCTTGTGTAGGGACAGGACAATACATATGAGCTGGGTCGTTCAGTGCTTTGCTGCCCTCCAGTGTATCAGTTGGAGAATCAGGTTGTGAGTTTGTGCATAGCCAGCAATACTCAGCTGCTCAGACTGTGGTCCTAGCCCTACAAGTTCGATTGCACAGCTGCAAGACTTAACATGGCGTGTGGCATGAGGGTGCTCATTCTACGTCAGAAGTGCGCCACGCACCATATTGGTTAGGGCGCCCCGATGTTGGGTCCATTGCTTATGCAAATCAGAGGCCTAACCTCTGTTTCAGACCCTTTTGTGAAACTGGTTTGTGGCTGAGTGTGCTATGCGTACTGCATTCAGTTTTCTCAGTAGCCAAACCAGCCATCCTTAAAGGAACTGCTGGAGGCTGTCACTCGAAAGATAAGTTTCAAATTTTTTTACTCATCTCATTGTGGAACCATAGGTCCACAGTCACCTGTTCCTCCCAAGCACACTACACTTACCACATGCCATGTCTCAAATTACTCATATACTGTATCCGAAAATATTATTTCCTGAAAGATATCAATCGAATCTGAATTTGAATGAATCAAGTGCTTTCACTGTCTCCCTAGGGTGCCTGTTCCATAGATTGACCACTTGTTCACTGAATGTTTCCACAGATTAATTTTGAATTTATCCCCCTTCAATTACTACTGTTTTGGACAGTTTTACTGTTTTAGAATCCTAAAAGCAGCAATCATATCACCTCTCAACCTACTCTTTTCCAGTGAGAACATGTCCAATTTACATTATCACTCCTCATAATCCAATCCCTCCATCCCCTGAATCAGTCTGGTTGCTCGCTTCTGTATCCTTCAATAGCTGCAATATCCTTTTTGTACTGTGGCGACCAGAACTGCACACAGTATTCCAAGTGCGGTCATACCAATGATTTATAAGTGGCAAGATTGCCTCACTATTTCGCTCAATATTAACTTTTTAATGTATCCCAACATCTGATTTGCTTTACCACCTTTCTCTGCCACCGAGAATTGTTGCGATAGCTTCAATTTATTGTCAATCAGGATCCTCCGATCCCTTTCATTTTACATGCATATTATTTTCTTTCCATTTAAGTAAAAGTCCTTTCCTGGATTTTCTGTCCCCATATAAAGCACTTTGCATTTCTCTACATTGAATTTCTTTAGCCACCTGTCTGTCCAATTCCCAAGTTTCTCCTGCAGCTTATCCTGTTCAGCTTTGCAGTCTACCATCTTCATGAGCTATGTATCTATCATCTGCAAATTTAGCCACTGTGCTTCTGACTCCTAGCTCCAGATCATTTATAAAGATATTAAACAAAAGAGGTCCACAAACAGACCCCTGTGTGACCCCACTGGTAATATTCACCCAGGTAGATGACAATTCCTGTAACACCACCCTCTGGGCTCTATTGGTCAACCAATTACGTATCCTTGTAAAATATTTCCATTGATTCTTGCTTTCTTTATTTTCAGTACCAGCCATTCCAGAGGAACTGTATCAAAGGCCTTACTGAAATCCAAGTACAGCATATCCACTGCCGTATCCCTATCAAGCTCCTTTGTCTCGCCCTCAAAAACCCCAGTAAATTAGATTGGCAAGGTCAATATAACAGACGAAGCTTGTGACTTTTATGTGTCTGCTTCAGATATACAGCTCCCTTCTGAAAGTCTCACTTGATGTTATGGGGAAGGTGGGGTGAGGCTGCAAATGGCTGATCTTAATGGCAGGACCTCATTAACATTTTATAGGTCCATCTCCCGCCCAGTAGCCAGCCAAATGGACAGCCTGGTCGGAGGGAACACCAGCGGCCCTTGGGGATGCTCCTCGGCAATTGGTAGGGGGGGAGAGGCTGCGATCGGGAGGGGGGAGAGGCCCTCGATCGGGAGGGGGGGAGAGGCTGCGATCGGGAGGGGGGGAGAGGCTGCGATCGGGAGGGGGGGAGAGGCTGCGATCGGGAGGGGGGGAGAGGCTGCGATCGGTGGGGGGGGGAGAGGCTGCGATCAGTAGGGGGGGGAGAGGCTGCGATCGGGATGGGGAGAGGCCCGCGATCGGGAGGGGGAGAGGCTGCGATCGGGAGGGGGAGAGGCTGCGATCGGAAGGGGGTAGAGGCCGCGATCGGGAGGGGGAGAGGCCGCGATCAGGAGGGAGGAGAGGCTGCGATCGGGAGGGGGGGAGAGGCTGCAATCGGGAGGGGGGGAGAGGCTGCGGTCGGGAGGGGGGAGAGGCTGCGATCGGTGGGGGGGGGAGAGGCTGCGATCGGGAGGGGGGAGAGGCTGCGATCAGTAGGTGGGGAGAGGCTGCGATCGGGAGGGAGGAGAGGCTGCGATCAGTAGGGGGGGAGAGGCTGCGATCGGGATGGGGGGAGAGGCTGCGATCGGGAGGGGGGGAGAGGCTGCGATCGGGAGGGGGGAGAGGCTGCGATCGGGAGGGGGAGAGGCTGCGATCGGGAGGGGGAGAGGCTGCGATCGGAAGGGGGTAGAGGCCGCGATCGGGAGGGGGAGAGGCCGCGATCAGGAGGGAGGAGAGGCTGCGATCGGGAGGGGGGGAGAGGCTGCAATCGGGAGGGGGGGGAGAGGCTGCGGTCGGGAGGGGGGAGAGGCCACGATCGGGAGGGGGGGAGAGGCTGCGATCGGGAGGGGAGAGAGGCCGCGATCGGGAGGGGGGAGAGGCTGTGATCAGTGGGGGGGGGAGAGGCCCACAATCGGAAGGGGGGAGAGGCCCACGATCGGGAGGGGGGGAGAGGCTCACGATCGGGAGGGGGGGAGAGGCTCACGATCGGGAGGGGGGGGAGAGGCTGCGATCGGTAGTGGGGAGAGGCTGCGATTGGTAGGGGGGGAGAGGCCCACGATCGGTAGGGGGGGAGAGGCTGCGATCGGGAGAGGGGGGAGGCTGCGATCGGGAGGGGGGGAGAGGCTGCAATCGTGAGGGGGGAGAGGCCCGCGATCGATAGGGGGGGAGGGGGCGAGAGGCTGCGATCGGTAGGGGGGAGAGGCTGCGATTGGTAGGGGGGGAGAGGCTGCGATTGGGAGGGAGCGAGAGGCTGCGATCGGGAGGGGAGAGAGGCTGCGATCGGGAGGGGGGAGAGGCTGCGATCGGGATGGGGGAGAGGCTGCGATCGGGAGGGCTGGGGGGAGGGGTTAGCAATCTGGGCTGGGAGAGGCCGAAGGCTTCCTTGAGGGGTCTGGGGTAGCACTCCTGCTCCTCCTGGCCCACAAGGAGTGTTGAAAGAGACACTTGGAGAGCCGACAGCTCCTGCTTCCTTTTCACTGCCGAGATTTCCGACCCCTGGGAAACCTGCGCAGCAGCAGTAAATTTTATTAATATATTAACTTAGGGCCCCGCCTCTCCACTGTGGGATACTCTGATGCCCAATATAAGCACTGCCGTAAAAAAGGCGGTGTGCGCGTGCACGGCTGGTTGGGGCCACGTTCTGCGTATTTTACTTTTTAACCCCCTGCCTCCATCCCTCTCCCACCCGTTGTGGGGGGTTTACTATCGAGGTCTCAGAATCTGTTTAATGTTGATGGTCTCTGGTTCTACTGAATCATCTTTGCTATACTACAGCATTCCTCTCTCACTCTAAAACCTCAACCTCTGTATTTAAACATAATCCCAAGAGAAAATAATAAAAAGTTTTAGGAACAGGAAAATGCCAACAAGTCTATCCTTCTTTGATTAATCTTTACCCCACAAACCCAATTTCTCACCATATCCCTCAACCCCACCTTCTCCCCATATCTCTCAATCCGACCCACCTACCTCACCATATCTACCGACCTGCTCACCATATACCTCAGTCCTGCCTACTCACCTTCTCGCCACATCTCTCAATCCCTTCTCCCTTCAAAAACACATCGGCCTAGAAATTTGGGGGTTTAGCGCTGGCTGTTAAGGAAGAAAATTGGTGGCCACCTCGCTTCCGCCCGCTTCCGCCGGGTCCCGTGGTGGCCGCCATTTTGGGCAGGTTGGCAGCTCTGCTGTTGCCTGGGCTCGCTGCAGAAATGGAAATGAGGCAGATCATGACGTCAATGAGTGTGCAACGCTCACTTGACACATGATCTGCCATTTTCACCGTCGCCACTCCACTTACCACCCTCTCTTAATCACGACCAGCTGACCAAGCGTTCAGCAGCAGGAAGGAGCCTCCAGCAGTGATATTTAAAGCGATCATCATCAACAACTTGCAGTGACATGGTTTCTCAGTTTCACTGGCTCTGTGTAACTTTCTGTAACTCTTGCAGCTTTCTAAACTTGTTTAAAGTTCATGAAGTGACACAGAGAGTGTTGGTGCAAGTGGAGAACACCTTCATTCTCAGTTAAAGGCTTCTGCTCACACCACTTGCTCACAGTCACGGGGGCTCTACTTGCAGTCTCCCTCGCGCTTGAGTATCTTTGGGAGAGGGAGCGGAGATAGCGAAGAAGAGAAGATGCGCACAGAGGGAGGAGGAGAAGGGCCAGGAGGGCTCTCAACAGGAGGCCTTACCCACCTAAGGTCTTCCGAGAGCACTTCTCCTACCTCCACATAAGTGAGGAGCAGTGTCTTAGGAGGATCCTTTCACCAAGGAGGTGGTCACGGAACTGTGCCACCTCTTGCAACCAGACCTGCAGCCTCAGAGCAGGGCGACTACGGCTCTCCCAGTGGCCCTCAAGGTTACCTTGGCCCTCAATTCCTTCGCCAGCAGATCCTTCCAGTCTGCAGCAGGAGACATAGTTAACATCTCCCAGTTCACCATCCATCGCTGCATCCAAGAGGTCACAGAGGCTCTCTACTCCAAGAGAAGGGACTATGCTGCCTTCTCTCTGAACAGAGAGAAGCAGGTCCAGCGCGCATGTGGTTTTGGCAGGATAGCGGGCTTCCCCTTGGTGCAGGGCGCCATTGATTGCACACACGTAGCTTTGCAGGCACAGTGTACCAATCCTGAGATGTTCCATAAGCGCAAAGGCTACCACTCACTTAATGTGCAGTTGTTGTGCGACCACGCCCAGCGCATCATGATGGTGAAGGCCTGCTATCCTGGCAGCAGTCATGATGCCTTCATCCTGCGTCAGTTTGGTGTGCCAGCACCTGGCTGATGACTCCCTTCCACAACCCCATCACTCGTGCCCAGCACTCATATAATGACAGCCATGCTGCTACCAGGAACATCATCGAGCAGACCAACGGGATGCTCAAGCAACGGTTCCACTGCCTTGACCACTCGGGAGGAGTCCTCCAGTACTCGCCAGAGCAGGTGTTCCATTTCGTGATGGTATGCTGCATGCTTCGCAATGTGGCCATCATGAGGGTGCAGCCCTTGCCACCAGGGATTGCGGGACCACCTCAGGAGGAGGAGGAGGAGGAAGAGAAGGGAGGGAGGAGGCAGGCAGCAAATCTCCATTCCGGACGGGCTGTCCGTTAATGCCTCATCAGACTCTGATTCCAGTGAATGAAACCACAGATCCACGTTGCTCACCACTTCCCATCATACCATCACTCTGTCACGGAACATCACAGCGTCCTCCTGGGCACAAAGCTGAAATGAGAGCCACCACAAAACACACATTCCAAACAAATCTAATCAACATTACAAAATCAACTAATCACTCTTATTCTTTCCTTTAGTGCCTGTCGTTCATGTGACTTTTAACTACTCTAGTGCTCTTACGCAGTGCTCCTCCAATGGCTGCAGCATGGCTGGTGGAAGGCTGCTGACTTTCAATTAGGAGAGTACAGATGGCCTTGCAGGACGACCTCGATCAGCTGTGGACCTAGAAGGCCTGGCTGTAGACTGCACCACCTCGGCATGGGCGGCAGCAGTCTGGGCTTGCTGATAGGCAAGGGCAATGGCAGAGTGGCAGTGGTGGCAGTAGAAATGCTGTCATCCTGAGAGAGGACAGCATGTTCTTGCTCCACAGACCCACTGCCACACCCCTGGGGTGGCACCTCAGCATTCCTAGCAATCTGTTGGTGGACAGATTGCTGGCCTGCTGCGACACCCTGTAAGCCCCGGTCAATGGTAGTAGACCCAGCCACGATGACAGCAGTCAGAGCTTGCGTGGAATGAAGCTGAGCCTGCAAGAGAGCAGTCTGCGCTTCCACTGCAGCACTTAGACATTGGGTCGCTTCCGCCTGTGCTGCAATGGAAGCTGCGACATCGCCCATCACATGCAGTATCATGGGTGGGTCCAGAAGGTCTCTCCTGGAGTTGTCCATCATTTCCATCCTGGAAATTATGGGCTCCAAGCTCTGCGCAAAGCCTCGTTCAATGTTGGAACTAGACTTCTCCATCCTCCTTGACATTGACAAGAGGCTCTCTGGCAGGCTTGCCATTGCACCTAGCATTTCCGTGTGCATGCCCATCACCCTTCTTCTGATGGCCGCTCCATCGAGGTCATCATCTGAGTTGTGTGCAGCAGAACTTGTGCGCAAACTCGCCCTCCAGGGAGCTGGCCCCCGAGCTACCCTTTCCCCCTGGCCTTGCTGTAGCCCACTCGTGCCCGGTGCCTCAGCATGTGCAGATCCCACCTCTATACTACCCGCTAAATTCCCAGCAATGCCATTTTCTGAGCTGGTGTCTGCGAGTGTCAGATGCAGTGACGGTGTGTCTTCTTCTCCACAACTTCAGGGACGGGCTGTGCTGGTGACACTTCTTCGGTATCTGAAAGTAGAAAGGCACAAGGGTCAGGTTGAGGGGAGGGAGGGAAAGCAAGATATCTATGCATAAAGCATCAGCTGCTTGTAAGTGAGAAGAGATTGTGGGATGAGGGGGGAGTGGGATGTGAGAAGAAGGATTAGGAATGACCATGCCGTCATTATCAGCAATGACCTCAACTTCTCCTGTTGCCACGGCCTTCGTCACTTGCCCCTTCAATAATGTTGAGCACGGATTCCTGCAGATCGCTGAGGTTCTGTATAGCGGCTTGGCCACCTCCCATCTGCCGCTGCTCCCTCCAGTTCTGTGCCACCTTTGCCTGCAAGAGAAAGGGAAGTGTATCAGTGAGTGCAGTGCAATGTGTTTGGGTGATGTGCCTGCCATAGTTGAATAGTTGTCAGTGTGAGATTTGGGTGTGAGTGTTGCAGCATTGATAAGGTTGTGAGGGTGAAATGAAGCCATGATTGTGAGGAATGAGTGGTGATAGGTAGAGCTTGTTGATAGGTGAATGATGGGGGTGTGGTGCAGTGTGTGAGGCTTGGGGTGCAGATGGTGTGATATGGCATTTGCTGAAGCCTTCACTCACCTTGACCTGCCGTGTGAGGTGATTAAAACTTTTTCAGCACTGGATCCATGTCCTTGGGACCACACTGGTGGCCGTGAAAGAGCTAGCTATCACCTCCCAGATCCTTCGGTAAGTAGCCTTGGATGGTTTCCTGCCATCCTGCGGGAACAGTACAGCCCGCCTTCTTTGAACGGCCATGACCAAGGCCTCCAGTGCAGCATCCGAGAACCTTCATGCTCGCTCCCTTGGTTGCTGAGATCAGCACTCCAATCGTTATAATGAGCAGGCAGAACGAATTTTACGTGCTGCCTGGATCACCTTCAACGGGTGCAGGAAAATAGCGCTGGCTCTTGACACTGCCCGTTTTCAGGCCATCTAATTCTCTCTTGACCCCATTTACACTGTCCACTTCAATGTCTTTCCTGGGGATCTTATTCCACATCCTGATTCCCCTTTGGGTGATAAAGTTAGCCATGAATTCCCTTCTTACTCCTAACTCCCACATTTTTTCCTTGTGTCCACCTGGACTTGAACCCTTTGCTACAGGGAGCAAATTGTCTGGATCAACTATGTCAATTCCCTTCGGAATCTTGAAAACTTCCATTAGATGATCGAATGGCTCAACGAGTTTATTGAGTGCGGTTCTGAGTCACACGGACCAGGAAGGTCCTCAGTTGGATCCCTGGTCTGTGCTGAATTAGTTGACCACAGCCAGTGCCGCGGATAAGGGCATGGCAATTGGCCTCAGAGTCTCTAGGTCAGAATGTTGAATATTGGACAAAGTTCCTATTTCTGCTCACAATCCAGTGGCTCCTTCTGGATGGTTGTGTGCAGGTGTGAGAATTGGGTGGTAACTGGTTCGGGGTTCGCTGCAATGATTGTCATGGTCGAACTTCTTACCAACACCCACTATCAAAGCTCACGTGTGAAGAATGGCCAGGAGAAGCTCCCACTTTCCCATTTTTCTCTTGCCAGCAGGCTGCCATTCTCTCTTGATCCCACTGGATGGCAAGTGAGAGGGAAAACAAACTTTTCTGCTTCTAACTTGGGACCTTCTTACGAGCCCTCCAGTGGGCTCGAGGCTGTTTCCCCCACCTTGAGAGTCTAGAACTTGGGGTCATCGTCTCAGGATAAAGGGTTGGCCATTTAGGACTGAGATGATGAGAAATTTCTTCAGAGTGTTGTGAATCTTTGGAATTCTCTACTCCAGAGGGCTGTGGATGCTCAGTCGTTGAGTATATTCAAGACTGAGAGCGATTGCTTTTTGGATACTAAGGTAATCAAGGGATATGGGGATAGTGCGGGAAGGTGGAGTTGAGGTAGAAGATCAGCCATGATCTTATTGAATGGCGGAGCAGGCTCGAGGGGCATACTCCTGCTCCTCTTTCTTATGTTCTTATGTCAGAGTGCGCACTGGTAATTGACAATTTAGTGCAAGGTGGCACCAATTTTGTGTCTTTGGGCCCATGCTCACTGGGAACGAGATAGAGACTGCCTCAAACTGATAACATGCAGCACATTTAGAACGATAGAGAGGAGAGTCCTTCATCTCGTGAATATCTGGGTGCCAAACCTCCTCAGAGTTGCAGCATTTGCTTCTACACCAAAGGCGTGCCCCAGTGTGGATTACCATACACCTGTCACCAACGCCGTATGGGCAATGTACAAAAGCCATTGGAGAAATTACACATGGGACTGCCGGGCAAGTCCCAGGTTTCCCACAGCTTCATACACGCTCCAGCAATCCTTGTACCAAGTGTTTATAGTCTGTTTCACAAGCTCCTCTTGAAAAGTTAATGGGATTTTGTTAACCATGAAATAGGTTTGATTTACAGCTGCAGTCTATGACAGCTTTTTATTTCGTGCTTGTCATGTTTTTATTGTAACAGTGATACGTGCTCTTTGAACAATATTATTTAAATGGAGGCTCCTTATCAGCCCTGGCAGGAAGGCAACAGTGAAGGAGGTTTGTACCGAAACTGTGCACCATCTGAAACTTTCAAATACAAAGAGCGGAATTTTCCCCTCAATAAACGGGTAGGTTTGGGGCGTGGAGGCAGTTAAAGTGTTAAAAATGGGATTCCCCACCTGATCCCGCCTGCAACCCTCCAACTTCTGGTTTTACCAGAGGCGGGATGGGGGCGGGCGACCAACCCGCTCCCAGGGGGCATTACCTCAATTTAAATATTGTAATGAGGCTGGAAGCCTCTTTTTTCCCTTCCATTTTGTGTTTAACTGCATGGGGACGGGTTTCACACAATTCGTGAAACCAGCAGTTAAACAGAGGTGGGGACTGCTGCACCCAGGATGTAAGTAGCTTTATACCTACCTCCTGGATATAGGGTCCCGACGATACCCACGCCCCATGATCGGAGACTCCCCCTACGAGGCCTCTGGTCACCTTCCCAGGCCTCCCCCAAATGTCCCCAGGCGCCCCCCCCCCCCCAACGCTGATGATGAGGCCAGCCACGATCCTCCGGTAGCCGAACCCGATCCTCACTCCCCCCTTTCTCCCCCGCCGCGATCCCCGACCCCTGCCGATGCTCTCTCCCGATCCCCGACCCCTGCCATTTGCCGATCCTCCTCCCGCGATCCCTCCCCCGGACCGGCCCCTCGCTTCTAAGGCCTACCCCACCGCAACCAGCCAGCCTCTCAAGCTGGCTGGCTGCAGGCAGGAATCTGAGGCCTCACATTCAATTAAGATCGGCAGGACCTGTGGGAAACCTGACCTCCCGAGTTTCCTGCCCGCCTCGGAGGCCCCCCCCCCACCCCCAACCCGCCTACCTGGGGAAAATTCCGGCCTAAGTGATTGGATAGTTCAATGGGTCAGGCGCTGGTCACCATTGACCAGAAACTTAACTAAACCAAACACATAAATACTGTGGCTATAAGAGCAGGTCAGAGGCTGGGTATTCTACAGCAAGTGACTCACCTCCTGACTCCCCAAAGCCTTTCCACCATCTACAGGGCACAAATCAGGAGTGTGATGGAATACTCTCCACTTTCCTGGATGTATGCAGCTCCAACAACACTCAAGAAGCTCGACATAATCCAGGACAAAGCAGCCCACTTAATTGGCACCCCATCCACCACATTAAACATTCACTCCCTCCCACCACCGGCGCACCGCGGCTGCAGTGTGTACCATCTACAAGATGCACTGCAGCAACTCGCGAAGGCTTCTTCAACAGCACCTCTCAAACCTGCAACTTCTAGAAGGACAAGGGCAGCAGGCGCATGGGAACACCACCACCTCCAAGTTCCCCTTCAAGTCACACACCATCCTGACTTGGAAATATATCGTCACTGGGTCAAAATCTTGGAAATCCCTAACAGCACTATGGGAGTACCTTCACCGCAAGGACTACAGTGTTTCAAGAAGGCGGCTCACCAGCACCTTCTCAACCACAACTAGGAATGGGCAATAAATGCTGGCCTTGCCAGCGACCCCCACATCCCGTGAATGAATAAAAAAAAATCATATTTGGGGACTGGGTTAATACTACACCAGACAGAAAGAACTGGGACAGGGCAGAGTGAGCTTTACTCTGTACTGTGCTGTACCTGCCCTGGGAATGTTTGATCGGACAGTGCAGAGTGAGCTTTACTCTGTACTGTGCTGTACCTGCCCTGGGAATGTTTGATGGGACAGTGCAGAGTGAGCTTTACTCTGTACTGTGCTGTACCTGCCCTGGGAATGTTTGATGGGACAGTGCAGAGGGAGCTTTACTCTGTACTGTGCTGTACCTGCCCTGGGAATGTTTGATGGGACAGTGCAGAGGGAGCTTTACTCTGTATCTCTGTATTTATAATATACACACAGTGCGGTATCTTTGTGTTTATAATATACATGCAGAGCTATATTTTTGTGTTTATAATGTACACACGGTGCTGTATCCCAGTGTGTGAAAGTGAAAAGCCTGTTTGAAGTCTGCTGTAAGGGAGAGCTAAGGCCATATATAGCCAGAGTCCGATTCGCTAAAATACTGCATTTTAAGCAAACAGATTTAAATTACTCGTGATGATAGTTGATTTTACATTCAGTGAATTTACATTCAGTGAATTTACAAGGGTGCATGGGCTGATGGTGCTATGGGTAAAGGCACTGTTCTGTGTGTTAATGAGTCACACACAGGAGATGGCCCCAGGTTGCAGTGCTGGCCTGTGATGAGTTCAATAATGCTGGGATATTACAATTGGTCTTTGTGATCCTGGGCCAGGAAGGTTAAAAATAAGCCAGGGTTCCCACTACTGATCGTTATCCAATTATACCAGCAAGAGAAAGTGTGTATGTGTGTGCTTGTGTGTGCGTGCATGCTTGTGTGCATTCGTGAATGTGTATGTGCGATTGTGCTTGCGTGTGCATGCATGTGTGTCCCTGTCTGTGCATGTGCATACGTGCTTTTGTGTGTGCATGCGTGTGTGTAGTGAGGAACGCATTGAGCTCAGCTAGGCTAACCCCAATATGCCCACAGTCACTGTCTAGAGTCAGGAGGAATGGTTAGCTGCCGGAGGGCAGCTGGCTCACATGGGGTGGGGCTACTGTTTCTGGAGTGGGGGGGGCGGATGAGAACAAAATTGTGCGGGGTGTTGTTTGGTAGAGAAAGCCGACAAGAAGTGAGCTGCTCTATTAATTCTTCGCACTTTCTGTTTTACAGAAATGTATGAGGTTCAACCTTGACGCCCCCGTGTGGGTGTCTAAGCAACGGATTCTGTGCAGCCTCAACCAGACACTGAAGGATGTACTAAACTATGGGCTCTTTCAACCAGCATACAATGGGAGGGTGGGGAAGTTTCTGGACGAGGAACGTCTGCTCCGAGAATACCCGACGTCCCCTGACACCCCCGTACCATACCTGGAGGTATTTGATTTAATCTGTGTACTTGCGGAACTGTTTTTTGTTTCTGACATCACTCATTCGGAGTGCAGGAGAGAAAGAAAGAAAGACTTGCACTTACATAGTGCCTTTCACGACCTCAGGACATCCCAAAGCGCTTTACAGCAAATTAAGTACTTTTGACGTGTAGTCACTGTTGTAATGTAGGAAATGCGGAAGTCAGTTTATGCACAGCAAGCTCCCACAAACAGCAATAAAAAACATGATCAGATAATCTATTTTAATGATGTTGGTTGAGAGATAAATATTGGCCGTAAATATGAGTGACCGGGACTTGGTGCAAGTTAAGATATGGGCAGCAGAGTTTTGGATGACCTTAAGTTTATGGACGGTGGAAGATGGGAGGCCGGCCAGGCGTGCGTTGGAATAGTCAAGTCTAGAGGTAACAAAGACCTGGATGAGGAGATGAGCTGAGGCAGGAGTGGAGTCGGGCGATGTTATGGAGGTGAAAATGGCATGGATATGTGGTCGGAAGTTCATCTCAGGATCAAATACGACACCAAGGTTGCGAACAGTCTGGTTCAGCCTCAGACAATTAGCTTTACCCCCATGACCTTGCCCCACAAACATTCCACATATCTTCCTCCCTCCTTTTCTTTCTCCCTCCCCTCACCCTCTCTCCATCCCAACCCCTTCTGCATACCCTTTCTGCTCCACCCCCCTGTCCTCCAACCACTCCCTCTTTCTACTCTCCTTCCTCTCCCCTCTGCAACCACGCTCTCCCCCCTTCCCTCCTTTTCACCAACCCCCTCACAGTCTCCCTCAGTCTCACCTTCCAGAGTTAAAAGGACAGTATCCGACCTAGATTCCATCAAAGAGAGGAGACCTCCATCCCCTTCTATCTGCGCTGGATTTGAACCCAGGTCCCAGAGGGTGAAAACTCGCGTCTGATCCACTGTCCCACCCAATCTCCCATCAAAGAGAGACCATCATCCCTGTACCTAGGCTCGATTTGAACCCACGTACCAGAGGGTGAAAAGACAGAGGGGTAGAATTTTGTATCAGTAGGATTTAGTGCTACTGCTAAATTCCTGGGGCCCATTTTTAGGTGTCTTGGGCAGATAAATAACAGGCCTAATACCTGTTGAAGGACCCTTTTACAAAATGAGTCAACGATGAGCGGAGCAGGTGTCGGGCCTTCCCCGCTCAGGATTCTTCAAAGATAGGTTGTAAAAAGAAATTATTTTTTAAAAACATCTTCCTGTGGAGCCAGGAGAAGCAGGATTGCTCCGTCAACTTCACAGGCGTCACAATCGCCCTCACCCCTGTATCCTGCTCTAACCACCCTCCTGGGACTTACCTGAGGGCCGCTGCCAGTGTTGCAGTGGCCCGACATTGATATCTGCATCACCAGCGAGCCACCCGGGGACGCGCAACAGGTGTCTGCAGTTCATCGGTCTAATTTAAATTAGATAATTTCGTGCCGCAGGCTGGCACTATCCAATTTTTACCCCAGAGGGGATGAAGTTCATCTTGGGCGGCAGCGTGAGGCGTGCGATAGTGAATTGGCAGCCTGTTTAACGCTCTGCCTGATGTTCTTCATGGAAAAGAAATTCAGGTGGAGGGTTAAACGAGCTGCCAAGTCACCATCACCCATTTTGCGCAATCTCTGAAGAGGAATTTCACCCTCAGTGTCTGATCCACTGCTCCACCCAGTTCCCCATCAGAGAGGAGACCTTCATGCCCTCTGCCAGGCTGAATTTCACCCCAGGTCTCAGAAGTGAACACAGTGTCTGGCCCACTGCCCCAGCCAGTCCATGCATATAAAGAGGATGTGATCGGCTCTGTTGTGATCACAGTTGGCAGGGATTGGTGTAGAAATGGGTATCAGGCTTCAGTGAGCTTCAATAGGAAGTGTCTATATTGTCACTGCACCAACAATTAATACCTTTGTCTCAATTATTTTGTGACAAAGAGTTTATTAAATGTTTTGTCATGAGATGTCACTTATCTCGGCAGGAAACAATATTCAGCGAAGCCAAGCCTGTATGGTGTGCAATTAAAACCCGCCTTATTTGTTTAGCCCTTGTGTTAATTTGCTACAGAGACAGGATAATAACTATTACAACATTGCACTTGTGGTATCCCAGGCCTTTACTCAGAGTTATTATGGTGGTAGATTATTTCTGGATGATCTATGCAATTATTCATGAATCTTCACTGTAAACTACATATGTTTTCTTTCGGAAAAATGCATTCGGACCAACAAGCCTGTCCATTTTTGATAGATCTCAACCCCACCTACCCACCTTCTCACCATATCCCGCAACCCCACATACTCACCTTCTCACCATATTCCTAAACCTCACCTACCCACCTTCTCCCCATATTCCTCAGTCCTCACACTGTCATGAAGACATTATTCTGGGCTAGCTATGGTCTGTGCTGCTCTGCCACTTCAGAGGTCCTCTGTGCTTTTGTCATCGGTTCTTGAATCTTCTGCTCTCCAGTCGTACTTGACACTTGTAAATTCTTTGCTAGCGACTCTCGCTTGGAGTCCAACCTCAACTGTTTGTTCATTTCTCTCAGTATTTTAAAAACCCTGGGTTATGTCAGTCTTCTTTTGTCTTGAAATTTAGTATTTCTCTGCTAAGACAGGGCTTGCATTTCTATAGCACCGTTTACGACCTCAGGACATCCCAATGAAGTACTTTTGAAGTGTAGTCACTGTTGCAATGTAAGGAAATGCGGCAGCTAATTTACTTAAAAACAGCAAGGAGGTAATGACCAGATAATCAAGTCTCTGGTGTGAACCCACACCCTTCTGACTCAGAGGCGAGAGTGCTACCCACTGAGCCACAGCTGACACCTATTTCATCTGAAGTAAGCATGCGAAAAAGGAGGGTGCCCAGTCGTAAATTGGTACATTTCTTCCTTCACCCACGTACTACCCGAGGGTGAGAAGGTGCCTGCGGGAAAAATACCCACAATCCTCTGTTGCCGGAGGTGGAAAATCAAAGATCACCCATAATCCTTAGTCACTCAGATAATGAATTCTGTAATGGAGTAAGTACCAATTGGCGCTTGTCCTTTCACCTGGTGCTCACTTCCACTCCCTCCATTTAAATATCTTTGGAAATACTTTCAACTTCTGGGAAAATGTATGTTGAGTAGTGGGGGGTTTCAATGTGGTGACAATCAAACATGACATGCATCTGGTAACCATAGGAGCTGACAGCATAGAAGGAGGCCATTCTGCCCATCATGTTGGTACCAGCTCTTTTCTAGAGCAATCCAAAGCCAATCCCACTGCCCCGCAGCTGAACTGTAATGAAAGTGTCCTTATCCAATAGGGGATCCCTACAAATAACTCTGAGTCAGGGAGTGAAGAAAAATTTGGCAGGGCTCCAAATCCTGGTCACCATTCAGAATCTCCTGTTGGAAAGTACGGGTGTCTAGAGACTCCAGCTGAGGACAGCAATGTGCTTGGCAGTGATGCCCTCTGTGGTTGAATAGCCGGCTGACATTTCTAACATAGACTCAGATATGAGGAATGGCCAACATTGTTATAGGCCTCCCATCAGACCATACCTTCAGCAAGAGAGGAAGAGGGAAAAAAACATTGGTGGCAGTGGTGTGGGAAAAAGATTGTAGTTCGCATGCTGCAAATCAATTAAAAGGAAAATTCTTGCATAATCTGGAATCTAATTGAATGAAAATGGAAGGGTTAATCTTTTCTGTAGGATAGATATCAGATTCAAGAACTGATGACAAGAACACAGAGGACCTCTGAAGTGGCAGATCAGCACAGACCATAGCTAGCCCAGAATAACAATTAATGTCTCTATGATAGTATGTAGTTGGGGCCCTGACCGCGCACTCCATATTAATCCATGTATTTTGTCAGATGTAATCCTGTTGTGTCAATCCTTTCCAGGCATGCTTCTCTGTTTCCCATTCACAGTATGTTTGATTTGTATCAAGTGGGTCCACTCCTCTTTCCCTCTCTTCCCTTACTTTTAGAATCATATTGATAAAGTTTGCAGAACGCATCATAACAGCAGTTCAGTCTAGCTCCACAGTATCTGCTTTTTCAATGGTAATTCCACAAACAAGCTTCCATGAAAACTGTTATTGGTATAAAGGTACAATTAGGGGTACGGTAATGTGGTGGTTATGTTTACTGGAGTAATAATTCAAAGAACGTGCGTTCATATCCCACCATGGCAGATTGAGAATTTGAATTAAAAAAAACTTACCAAGCAACTCTGTCGTATCATTGGGATAGGCAATAAATGCCAGCCTTTCCAGTGATGCCCACATCCTGAGAACATTTTTTTTAAATTAGTACATAGCGAGACATAGAAAGGGATTTTGAGTACTCATAAACTCTGTACAGACAAGGTGATGAAGCAATTCAAATGCTCAAAGAACACTGGGCCCCTAAATCAGAACAGTGGAGCATAAATCGACAGATTATATTTTTTCTAATTAATTCTGGGGATGCGGGTGGAGCTGCCAAGACCGGTATTTATTGTTCTGCCTTAGTTGCCCTGAGAAGATGGTAGTGGGCCTCCTTCTTAAATCACTGCATTAGTAACCGTTTTGACACAACTGAGTCGCTTCAGTGCTAGACCACCTCAGAGGGTAGTTCAGAGTTAACCATGTTGGTGTGGGACTGGAGTCACATGCAGGCCAGACCAGGTAAGGACGGCAGGTTTCCTTCCCTAAAGGACATTAGTGAACCAGTTGGGTTTTTACAACATTCAAACAGCTTCATGGTCACTTTTACTGATACCAGTTTTTTATTTCCAGATTTTTTAAACAGAATTCAAATTCTCAAACTCACGTTCTCTGGATTACTAGTCCAGTAACATAACGACTACACTACTGTATCAAAGATACGTAATGTATTGGGAAGACCTCACTTGGAAACTGTGTACAATTCTGGTCACCACACTTCAAAAAGGACATATACACATTACAGAGAGTGCAGAGAAGAACAAGAATATTCCCAGGTGTAAAAGGGATGAGTCATGAGGGAAGGTCAGCAAAACTCAAACGTTAGTCAGAGAGAAGGTATTTAAAGGGGGACTTCATTGAGCATTCTTGCCTCTTAGTTGGAAGGCTGTAGGTTCAAGTCCCACTCTAGGGCATAAGCACATAATTTGGGTCAGCACATCAGTGCAGTACTGAGGCAATGCTGCATCTTTTGGATGAGATATTAAACTGAGGCCCTGTCTGCCTGCTCAGGTGGAAGTAAAAGATGCCATGCAGAGTTCTCCTGGTGTCCTGGCTAACAATCCTCTCTCAACCAACACCACCAAACTCAGATTAACTGGTCATTCATCTCATTCGCTATTTGTCAGACCTTGCTGTGTGCCCATTGGTTACTGCATTTGTCTATATAACACTACTTCAAGAGCAATTCATTGGCTGTGACATACTTTGGTATGTCCTGAGGATGCTGGGCTGGGCTGGGCTGGGTGATGTGGAGGTTGGACAAGGTGAGTTGGATGTTGGGCTGGGTGAGACTGGTTTGGATGAGTTAGATTTTCTTCTGCTTCCAATATGTATGGTGTCATGTTGGTGACTGCAATTCCCATTTCAAGATATGGATTTTTAATGGAGAAATGCCAAAGAACAAAGAGAATAATTTTAGCAGATTTCAAAACAAAAAGTCTTACTCGCCGAACAGCAGCGATCTTACAAGTCCCACTTTATCACCCAGTGCCTCTTCAGAGTGGAGACCTTCACCTTTTTTGTAGGGCTTAAGTTGAACCAACATCCCAGGAATGAATGACTAGTGTATGACCCACTGAACTACCCAGTGTCCATCAGAGAGCAAACCTTTGTATGGGTTGGATTTGAATCCAGGTCCCAGGGATGAAAGGTCAGTGTCTGACTCACTGCACCATCAGTTCCCCATCACTTACTGGTGTAACTTTCGCTTCTCTCTTCTCTTCGCAGTTCCGGTATAAGAAGCGAGTGTACAGCCAGAGTCATGTGGAAGAGAAACAACTGGCCAAGCTCCACACAAAGGTAGGTGCCTCAAAAATTCAGTGATGGACACGGGATTGTTTTGAGTATCAAGAGACTTGAGGGTTATTGCAACATCCGCTCCATCCCCAAGACCGCCTACTTCCACCTCTGTAATATCACCCGACTCCACCCCTGCCTCGGCTGCTGAAAACCTCATCCATGCCTTTGTTACCTCTAGACTTGGCTATTCCAATGCTCTCCTGACCGGCCTCCCATCGTCCACCCTCCATAAACTTGAGCTCATCCAAAATTCTGCTGCCCGTATCCTAACTCGCACCAAGTCCTGTTCACCCATCACCCCTGTGCTCGCTGACCTACATTTTCTCCCAGTCCGGCAACATCTTCATTAAAAAAATCTCATCCATGTTTTCAAATCCCTCCATGGCCTTCACCCTCCCTATCTCTGTAACTTCCTCTAGCCCTAAAAGCCTTTGAGATCTCTGTGCTCCTCCAATTCTGATCCCTTGCGCATCCCTGATTTTAATCGCTTCACCATTGGTGGCTGTGCCTTCAGCTGAATAGGCTCTAAGATTTGGAGTTCCCTCCCTAAACCTCTTGGCCTCTCTACCTCTCTCCTTTAAGACACTCCTTAAAACCTACCTCTTTGGTCAAGCTTTTGGTCATCTGTCCTGATATCTCCTTTTGTGGCTTGGTATCAAATTCTGATTAACATCGCTCTTGTGAAGTGCCTTGGGACATTTTGGCACGTTAAAGGTGCTATATAAATGCAAGTTGTGGTTGTTGGAGGCGGTCTTCATTCTGCATTTCTTCAATCGCTGGCATATGTCTACCTTCTAACTCCAATGTTAGCTCCACGGAGAGCAGCCTGATCACATACGAAGATTGGTACCTTGTACAGCCAGTTTTTGTACTTTCAGAGAGTCATTGCAATACAGGGTAACCACTAGAGAGGCAGCTGGAGGGGAAATGTAGACCCAACATTTTTTTAATTATTAATTCTCAGGATGTGGACGTCGTTGACAAGGCCGGCATATATTACCCATCACTAGTTTCCCTGAGACAGCAGTGGTGGTCTGCCTTCTTGATTGGTTCCTGCTATTAATTTCTCAGCCAGCAGGACCAATCTTTCATTCCTCTCAAAACCTTTCATAGTTTTGAAAACCGCAATTATATTCTCGATTTAACTGTCTCTAAAGGGAAATAAACAATTTTCCAAGTCTTTCTTCTTCATGGTATTCTATTCTAGTAAATCTTCATTCCACCCTTTCCATGGTTCTAATATCTTACAATGAGATGCCCAAGATTGCATCAAATACTCTCAACTGTTGCCTAACCGATATCTTATACAAGTTCATAGGAATTGCTAGCGCTCTTCTCTGGCGTGGGACTCGGCGGCCGCCATTTTGGTGATGGCAGCGCTAGCCCTGGAGATGTAAATGAAGAGAGGAGAGATTACACAAATTAGGGTTGTATTCCCTAGAATTTAGAAGGTTAAGTGGTGATCTGATCGAAGTTTTCAAGATATTAAGGGGAACAGATAGGGTCGAGAGAAACTATTTCCGCTGGTTGGGGATTCTAGGACCAGGGGGCATAGTTTAAAAATTAGAACCAGACCTTTCAGGAGTGAAATTAGGAAACACTTCTACACACAAAGGGTGGTAGAAGTTTGGAACTCTCTTCTGCAAACGATCAATTGTTAATTTTAAATTAAAAAAAAAAATGTGTTTATTGAATGTGGGCATCGCTGGCAAGGCCATCCCTAATTGCTCTTGAGAAGGTGGTGGTGAGCTGGCTTCTTGAACCGCTGCAGTCCGTGTGGTGAAGGTACTCCCACAGTGCTGTTAGGGTAGGGAGTTCCAGGATTTTGACCCATTGACGATGAAGGATCGGCGATATACTTCTAAGTCAGGATGGTGTGTGACTTGGAGGGTAACTTGGAGGTGGTGGTGTTCCCATGCGCCTGCTGCCCTTGTCCTTCCAGGTGGAAGAGGTCATGGGTTTGGGAGGTGCTGCCGAATAAGCCTTGGCGAGTTGCTGCAGTGCATCTTGTAGATGGTACACACTGCAGCCATGGTACGCCGGTGGTGGAGGGACTGAATGTTTAAGGTGGTGGATGGGGTGCCAATCAAGCGGGCTACTTTGTCCTGGATGGTGTCGAGCTTCTTGAGTGTTGTTGGAGCTGCACTCATCCAGGCAAGTGGAGAGTATTCCATCACACTCCTTACTTGTGCCTTGTAGATGGTGGAAAGGCTTTGGGGAGTCAGGAGATGAGACACTCACCGCAGAATAACAAGCCTCTGACCTGCTCTTGTTGCCACAGTATTTATGTGGCTGGTCCAGTTAAGTTTCTGGTCAATGGTGAGCCCCAGGATGTTGATGGTGGGGGATTCGGTGATGGTAATGCCGTTGAATGTCAAGGGGCGGTGGTGAGACTCTCGTTTGTTGGAGATAGTCATTGCCTGGCACTTCTGTGGCGCGAATGTTACCTGCCACTTATCAGACCGAGCCTGAACATCGTCCAGGTCTTGTTGCGTGCGGGCATGGACTGCTTCATTATCTGAGGAGTTGTGAATGGCTCTGAACACTGTGCAGTCATCAGCGAACATCTCCATTTCTGACCTTATGTTGGAGGGAAGGTCATTGATGAAGCAGCTGAAGATGGTTGGGCCTAGGACACTGCCCTGAGGAACTCCTGCAGTGATGTCCTGGGGCTGTGATGATTGACCTTCAACCATCACAGCCATCTTCCTTTGTGCTAGGTATGACTCCAGCCAGTTGAGAGTTTTCTCCCCGATTCCCATTGACTTCAGTTTTGCTAGGGCTCCTTGATGCCACACTCAGTCAAATACTGCCTTGATGTCAAGGGCAGTCACTCTCACCTCACCTCAGGAATCCAGCTCCTTTGTCCATGTTTGGACCAAGGCTGTAATGAGGTCAGGAGCCGAGTGGTCTTGGCAGAACCTAAACTGGGCATCAGTGAGCAGGTTATTGGTGAGTAAGTGCCGCTTGATAGCACTGTCTATGACAACTTCCATCACTTTGCTGATGATTGAGAGTAGACTGATGGGGCGGTAATTGGCCGGATTGGATTTGTCCTGCTTTTTGTAGACAGGACATACCTGGGCAGTTTTCCACATTGTCGGATAGATGCCTGTGTTGTAGCTGTACTGGAACAGCTTGGCTAGAGGCGCGGCTAGTTCTGGAGCACAAGTCTTCAGCACGATAGCCGGGATGTTGTCGGGGCCCATAGCCTTAGCTGTATCCAGTGCGCTCAGCCGTTTCTTGATATCACGTGGAGTCAATCGAATTGGCTGAAGACTGGCTTCTGTGATGGTGGGGACCTCAGGAGTAGGCCGATATGGATCATCCATCTGAGATTGATAGCTTTTTGTTAACTAAAGGTATTAAGGGATATGGGCCAAAGATGGGTATATGGAGTTAGGTTGCAGATCAGCTATGATCTCATTGAATGGCGGAACAGGCTCGAGGGGCTGAATGGCCTACTCTTGTTCATATATTCCTAAGGCATCGGATGGTAAAGGAAGGCCTCTGAGAAGACAGAAAATGCTGCAAATACTCAGTAGGTCAGGCAGCATCCGTGGAGAGAGAAACAGAGTTCACGTCTCAGGTTGAAATGCTGCCTGACCTGCTGAGTACTTCCAGCATTTTATGCTTTTATTTCAGATTTACAGCATCCGCTCGCAGAGGGAAGAGGAAGACACATAAGAGGAGGAAGCAGAAGGAAGGATGCAACCCAGACAGCCCCTTTCTGGCCGGGATATCCAGGATGGAATCATCCGTCTGCAGTACCAGTGACTACAACCCCAAATCCCCATTCAACATTCGTCCTACACCTTACCTTCCCTCTGTTACTGACAAGCACAGTGTCCTCTTCGCCACAATGCTGAAAAAGCCACCACAAAGCAAACTTTCCAATTCAACTTTATACATCTATCCATCCAATATGACATCAAGAAATCAACTCATCACCCTCATGCATTCCCTTAGTGACTGTCTTGTGTGTGCCTTTGCCTATCCTACTGATGTCACACAGTACTACCCCAGTGGCTGCAGCATGGCTGGTGGAAGGCTGCTGACTTTCAGTGGGGGACACTTCAAATGGCCTTGCTGGTCGACCTTGAGGAGTTGGTGGCTGGGAGTGTGAAATTGAGTGATGTTGTTTCTTCTTCTTCACTCTCCTCTCCCTCTTCTTTGTCACCCACTGGCTGGGCAGGCTGCATTTCTTAGGTATGTGAAATGAGGAAGGCACAAGGGTGGAGTTGTGGTGAGGGGAGGGCGGGAAAGCAAGAGGTGCATGCGAGAAGGAGGATAACGTATGAGGATCTTGTATCCTTTCAGCCCTGCCACTGGCCAAGGGCTCAGCCATGCCCCTGCCAAGAATGGCCAGCACCATCTCCGCCAAGGGGGTGAGGTGAAGCTAGGAATGGGAGGTGTGCCTCGTGTTTGGTACAGATTGTTGGTAGGTGAGTGATTGGGGGGAGTTGTGCACTGAGAAGTGTGTGAGGCCTGTGGTGCAGTTGGTAGGAGACAGCTTTTGAAGATGCATTCACTGACCTTGACCAGTGGCCTGAAGTCATGAAGCTTCTTTGGGCACTGGGGCCAGGTGGTGGGGGCGACACTGCTGGCAGTGACGGCCTCGGTGATGTGGTCCCACATCATTCTTTCTGGAGGGCCTCCTGGCCCCTGTGGGTAGAGGACCTCACTTGCAGTGTTGACCCCCTGCACAAAGCTGGAGTGCTGCGTCCGAGACCCTGGGTGCCTCTTCCCAGGCTTGCTGAGCCATTTGTGTTAGTGCTGATGCACTTTTCCCATGTTTTTAGGTGCGGAAGGGAATTCAGCTTTAAGAGCTGAAGACTCCTATTTGGGAATTCTTTCTAATGTTAATATTTTTTCAGAAGGCAGTTGAGCTGTAAGGGCTAAAAACTGCCTATTTTTACATGATTTTTATTTTTTTCATTTCAGAAGGCAGTTCAGAACTGCTTTCTGAAATGACAGTCTCACTTTCAGAGCATAGAGTCATAGATTTATACAGCACAGAAAGAGGCCCTTCGGCCCATCGTGTCCGCGCCGGCCATCAAGCCCTGTCTATTCTAATCCCATTTTCCAGCACTTGGTCCGTAGCCTTGTATGCTATGGCGTTTCAAGTGCTCATCTAAATGCTTCTTGAATGTTGTGAGGGTTCCTGCCTCTACCACCCTTTCAGGCAGTGAGTTCCAGATTCCAACCACCCTCTGGGTGTTTAAGACAGCACCTCCGACAATGCAGCACTCGCTCAGTACTGCCCCTCCGACAGTGCAGCACTCCCTCAGTACTGCCCCTCCGACAGTGCAGCACTCGCTCAGTACAGCCCCTCTGACAGTGCCGCACATCCTCAGTACTGCCCCTCCGACAGTGCAGCGCTCCCTCAGTACTGCCCCTCCGACAGTGCAGCACTCCCTCAGTACTTCCCCTCCGACAGTGCAGCACTCCCTCAGTACGGCCCCTCCGACAGTGCAGCGCTCCCTCAGTACTGCCCCTCCGACAGTGCAGCACTCCCTCAGTACTGCCCCTCCGACAGTGCAGCACTCCCTCAGTACTGCACTGGGAGAGTCAGCCTGGATTAAGGGCTCAAGTCTCTGGAGTGGGAATTGAACCCACGACCTTCTGACCCAGAGGCGAGAGTGCTGCCCACTGAGCCACGGCTGACTCTGAGCAGGCTGTTCTTGCTGTAATGACGCTACGGCCACGCTGCATTGGGGCCTACTACTGGGACGAATACCACCAGGACGATGTTGCACAGTGAGTTTAGTGTTGGGCTAATGTTAATTAGTCCCCAGTTTACCGGTCCTGCCAGCGCCACCATTTTCGGTGGCTGTCAATACCGGCCCACGCTGGCCCCGGCAGGTTTTTACCGGTATCGAATTTCTAGGTCCAAGGTCCATCTAGTCCACTTGCTACCATCCTGGTAGTTGCATGATACGATAATGGAGTTATAGAGTCATAGGGCTCAAATTTTATCGGGCCGTTGAGGCGGGATTGGAGGCGTGTGGGTGGTTAAAATTGCAAAAACTGGCGGGCGTGCCCAACCCCACCTCCATCCTGCCTCCAAGCAATTTTCATTAAATCGTGTCTACTGGTCCCGTCTCCGTCCCGCCTCCAAGAGACCAGTAGACACGATAGGCCATTAAGGCCCTTAACAAGCACTAAATTGCCTCTTTAATGCCATTTTGACAGGCCTTTGTGATTTAAACCCTTTTCCCACGTGAAGCACGCCTGTTCTGAAACACGACGGTGAAACCTGGCGGTAGCACAATTGGATTGCTGACTATCAGCTGCAGCTCAACCATTAAATAGGAGATTTGATCAGCCATCATTTGCATGTGGCAGGACTTTGCTGTCTCAGGTGTGGGGGAACTTTTAGAAGGCATAACCACAGCTGTGGAAGTTTGGAGCCTGACACCCATCTCCAGTGTGACCTCCTGGGAAACCCCTCTCTCCACCTTGACTGAGCGCTTCCTCAACTGAGGCATATACCTGAAGCATGGGAGCCATTTATTTCCTTCCCTTCTGGACATCAGATGAGGACGAAGACCAGCCGCGGCACCAGCAGGACCATGAACAACAGCAGCAGCAACAGCAGGAGCGCCAAGCTGCTGCTCACCCACCTGAAGCTGCACAGGCCAGAAGGGACCAGTGCATGGAAGCCCGTCGGCACAGGAGATACCCCCCAAACAGGGTCTACAGACACAGGGTCAGCTACCTCAACATGTCTGAGCAGCAGTGCCAAAGGCGGCTCCGACTTTCGCGAGAGGTAGTGGGTGACATCTGCGCAATGCTGCAACAAGACCTGGAGCCCAGAGGACCAGGTGGACAACCCTTACCAGTGGCCGTCAAAGTCACCACCGCACTCAACTTTTTTGCCTCAGGCTCATTCCAGGGATCAGCAGCAGACATCAGCGGCATCTCCCAGGCAGCCGCACACACTTGCATCACGCAGGTAACCGATGCCCTCTTTGCCATCGCGCACAATCACATCCATTTCACCAAGGATCAAGCAAGTGTCACGGCGCGTGCGGGTGGATTAGCTAATCTGGCAGGCTTTCCAAGGGTGCAGGGCGTCGTTGACTGCACACATGTGGCCCTTAAGGCACCCCATCGCAATCCAGGTATTTTTGTCAACTGCAAGGGCTTCCACTCCCTTAACGTTCAGCTGGTGTGTGACCACAAGAAGGAAATTTTGCATGTTTGTGCCAAGTACCCTGGCAGTTGCTATGACTCCTTCATACTGCGCCAGTCTAGTGTGCCTCCGCTATTCAGTCCGCCAGACCAACTTAACGGATGGCTACTTGGAGACAAGGGCTATCCCCTGAAGACGTGGCTAATGACGCCATTGAGGAGCCCATCCAACGAAGCTGAGGAGAGCTACAACTCCAGCCACATGTCCACCAGAGCCATAATCAAGCAAACCATCGGTTTGCTGAAGATGCGCTTCAGATGCCTGGATAGATCAGGTGGAGCCCTGCAGTACTCAGCAGCCAGGGTCTCCAGAATCTTCGTGGTTTGCTGTGCACTTCACAACATGGCACAGCGTCGTGGCTTGCAGATTCCTGAGGACCAAGTGGCTCGTCACATATCCTCCTCAGATGAGGAGGAGGAGAGCGAAAACGAACATCTTGCAGAGGCCCATCAACCAGCAGCAGCAGTACATGAGAACATTGCTGCCCGGGGTGCAAGGAACGCACTCATCTTGGCCAGATTTGCTTAGCCTAGCCAATCAAGCACTTTTGCCTCGCAGCTTCTTACCTGAGCATCGACAATGGCCAAGAACCAGAGGATTCCTAGCAATTTGAACACCATACTGACAATTGCAAGTAATCCTAAGCCCTCAATGTGGAAGTCCCATTCGCGAAATGACACACACCACAACTACAGCAGTAGCCATCAGATTTTTTATTTACAGTAATCATCTGATGGCTTTTTAACATAAAACATCAAAATTCACCCAAGTGACTACCCTTGTGACTATTTGTGCACTATCTTTCTCTTACGCATGCTCCTACGTGGTGCTTCCCCTGTGGCTTCAGCAGATGTGGAGGCCCCTTGCTCACTTTCTTGCTGCTCCTGTCTCGATATCTATGGCGGGCGTCCTCTGGGGTTGCGAACCTGTGAGGGCTCGCCAACAGTCTGCTGCTCCTGCGGCTGTGCAGGGGTTGAGACGCCGATCTCAGTTGGGTGCGGACTCTGGTGGGGCTTTGACCGAGGACTTGTCAGTGGCATGGAAGTGTGAGCACTTGGAGAGGAGCCCCCACTTCCTTGTTCTCTGCAAACAACATCCCTCTCATGGGTCAGGTCCACCTCAGCGCTTGCAAGTGGATTGAGAGCACCTTGCTGCACATCAGGGGGGCCATGGGGACCCGTATCTGCACTGGAAGTCCTACTCAGAAGGACTTCCATGAAGGTCTGGTTTCTGTGTTCAATAGATGACCATCGCTCCTCCAGAGATGTCATTCTATTCTGAACACTCACCATGTTTTCTGCACTCTGGCGACTTATCTCCTCCATGGCCGCAGCCATCCTCTCATCTACTGTAGCCATCCTTTCGACGGAGGTTGCCATCATTTGCACGGAGGTTGCCATCCTTTCCGTGGTGATGCGTTCATGCGCCCATGACTCCACAAAGGCTCTGCTCATGTTCGCAATGGACTCCTCCATTCGCTCCACACTTGCAGCGACCCTGGAGACAAAACCTGCCAGAGACTCCTGCATCTGTTCCTGGAGTTCCAGCACCGCTGATCTTATGGATGGACCCAGAGGCAGAGGGTCGACATGCAGCTGAGCCGAGCTGGGAGAGTCCTGCGCCCTCCGACTAGGACTCTCCACTGCTGTCCCTGTCTCCACTATCTGCTGATGCTCACTTGTGAGCTGTGATACACCAGGTGACAACACTACTCTATCTCGCGATGTTCCTTCCGAGGTGTGAGTGTCTGTGTTGGTGCTGGGTGCGCTGAATTCTGCTGACGCTGCGCCCTCAGAGGTTGCAGCTTCCTCTGAGGAGTCTTGAGGCTCATGCTCTTCCTCCTGGATAGTGGGGACGGGTGCTTGCGATGGTCCTGGGGGGGAGTAAAAGAAAGAGTCAGAGATGTGAGGCCAAGGTTACATGCACATTGCATATTGCAGATGATCATAAGTCCATCTGTTAGAGTTTCAGAATCATTATCAGCGACTCATGCAATGTCATTGAGAGAGATGGAAAACTCTTCTGTCACCAGCTTGCTGTGATGCGCCCATCTGTCAGTCCCCCACTTGGGAATCTTCCTCCACTCCCACCATCTCCAGGACCGCCTCCTCCGAGGTGGTGAGCTGGGCTACTGAGGGTGCCCTCCTCCTGTCCTCGGTCTTTCCCTCTTATTGTGAGCTCTCTTTTCCTGCAATGAGGGAGACAAGTGGAGTTTGAGTGAGAATGAAGGAGTGAGTGTAGAGAATCCATTGCATAGATGCTTGGAAGGAGACAAAGATGGAGTGAGGTGGCAAGACCAAGGGCCCTCCCTATGTGTTGTAAGTTGTAATTGCATCACAATGATAGGGAGTGTGAGGGCTGCATAGTCGAATAGTTAGGTGAATGTGACCATTGAGAGAGAGGGAATGTGTAAGTGGGCAGAAGCGTGGCAGATGCAATATAACGTGGATAAATGCGAGGTTATCCACTTTGGTGTCAAAAACAGAAAGGCAGACTATTATCTGAATGGCAATAGATTGGGAGAAGGGGAAGTGCAACGAGACCTGGGTGTCCTTGTGCACCAGTCGCTGAAGGTAAGCATGCAGGTGCAGCAGGCGGTGAAGAAGGCAAATGGTATGTTGGCCTTCATAGCGAAAGGGTTTGAGTATAGGAACAGGGATGTCCTGCTGCAGTTGTACAGGGCCTTGGTGAGACCACACCTTGAGTACTGTGTGCAGTTTTGGTCGCCTTATCTGAGGAAGGATGTTCTTGCCATGGAAGGAGTTCAGTGAAGATTCACAAGGCTGATACCTGGGATGGCAGGAATGACATATGAGGAGAGATTGGGTCGATTGGGCTTATACTCGCTGGAGTATAGAAGAATGAGAGGGGATCTCATCGAAACATATAAAATTCTGACAGGTCTGGACAAATTAGATGCAGGAAGAATGTTCCCGATGGTCGGAGAGTCCAGAACCAGGGGTCATAATCTAAGGATAACGGGTAAGCCATTTAGGACAGAAATGAGGAGGAATTTCTTCACCCAGAGAGTGGTGAACCTGTGGAATTCTCTACCACAGAAGGTAGTTGAGGCCAAGTCATTAAATATATTCCAGAATGAGTTAGATATATTTCTTAAAGCTAAAGATATCAAGGGATATGGGGAGAAGGCAGGTACAGAGTACTGAGTTTGGATGATCAGCCATGATCTCATTGAATGGCGGAGCAGGCTCGAGGGGCCGAATGGCCTACTCCTGCTCCTATCTTCTTCTATGTAAGGGTGCATGGATGTCAGTGGCAAGTGGGATGTGGAGGAAGAAATTGCTAAAGCTGAGTGCTGGTGAGGAGAGGCAATGGGGATCAGATTGAGGGTGATGGGAAATTCATACTCACTTTTCCAGTGCGCAGAATGTCATGAAGCCTCTTCCTGCACTGAAGCCAGGTTCTGCGGGTTATTGACACCTGGACCCACACAGCCTTGGTTTGCTGGGGAGGCTTCTTCCTCCCTGAAGAAGGGAAGAGCACCTCTTTGTTTGCTCTTGCTCCCTCTACTAAAGCCTGCAGGGCAACGTCATCAAAGCGGGGTGCAGACCTAGGTCTCTGGCTGGCCATTCTTCCTGCAGGTGCCTCTAACATGCAAGGGCAAAAGCTTGGCAGTCTGCAGAAGCAGTTCGGGAGCATTTAAACTAGTATGGCAGGGGGCTAGAAACCTATGTAGTGAAATAGAGGAAAGTGAAAGGCAGACAGAAATAAATGGTAAAAGGGTGAGGAACAGAAAACAAAGGGCCAAACTAATTCATAAAAAATGTGAGCATAAAAAAAGCCTGAGGGTTTTATACCTTAATGCGAGAAGCATCAGGAACAAGGTAGATGAATTAGCTGTGGAAATAGAGGTTAATAATTATGATCTAATTGGGATTACGGAAACATGGTTGCAGGGTGAGCAGGGCTGGGAGCTTAACATACAGGGGTATTCAGTATTTAGGAAGGATCGACAAAAAAGAAAGGGAGGAGGTGTAGCATTGCTGGTAAAAGAGGGGATAAATGCAATTGAAAGGAAGGATATTAACTCAGTTAATACAGAATCTATATGGGTGGAGCTAAGAAATAGCGAGGGGCGAAAAACATTAATAGGAGTGGTATATAGGCCTCCAAATAGTAAAATAGAGGTTGGGGAGGGCATCACGAGGGAAATTAGAGAAGCGTGCAATAAGAGCACAGCTGTCATCATAGGTGACTTTAACTTACATATAGATTGGACTAGCCTAATCAGTAAAAATAATGAGGAGGAGGAATTCCTTGAGTGTTTAAGGGATGGTTATCTGGATCAATATGTCGAGGAACCAACTCGGGAACAGGCTATATTGGACTGGGTACTGTGCAATGAGAAGGGACTAATTAGTAATCTTGTTGTACGGGGACCCTTGGGTCAGAGCGATCATAACATGATCGATTTCTCACTCGAAATGGAGAGCGAAGAAATTGACTCAGAGACTAAGGTCCTGAATTTAAACAAGGGGAATTATGATGCCATTAGACGGGAACTGAGTAGGTCTGATTGGACAACGTTCCTGGGAGGACTGGAGGTAGATAAACAATGGCAAGCATTTAAAGATAGAATGACAAAATTGCAAAAATTGTTTATACCAATCTGGCATAAAAGGAAATCTAAAAAGGTGACTCAACCGTGGATAACAGGGGAAATTAGAGACAGCATAAAATCCAAAGATAGGGCGTATAAAATAGCCAAAAAAAGCGCCAGAGCAGAAGATTGGGAACAGTTTAAGATAGAGCAAAGGAGGACAAAGGGCTTAATCAAGAGGGGCAAAATAGCTTACGAAAGCAAGCTGGTGGAAATTATAAAAACTAACTCCAAAAGCTTTTACAAGTACATCAAGAGGAAAAGACTGGTGAAAACCAAAGTTGGTCCATTGCAGTCAGATACGGGGGAATATATAACGGGAAATAAGGAAATGGCAGACCAACTAAATGCATACTTTGGGTCAGTCTTTACGAAGGAAGACACAAAAAACCTCCCTGGGATATCGGGAAAAACAGGGACATTGGCAAAGGAGGAACTGACGCAAATCAATATCTCTAAGGATATGGTGTTAAGGAAGCTAAAGGGATTGAAGGCGGACAAATCCCCAGGGCCTGATAACATGCATCCTAGGGTACTGAAGGAGGTGGCCCTAGAGATAGCGGATGCACTAAGTATGATTTTTCAGAATTCATTAGACTCGGGAACAGTGCCCATGGATTGGAGGGTAGCTAACGTTACCCCACTATTCAAAAAGGGGGGTAGGGAAAAAGCAGGTAATTACAGACCTGTAAGCCTTACATCAGTTGTGGGCAAAATGCTGGAGTCCATCATTAAGGATGAAATAGCGGAGCACTTAGCAAATGGGGACAGGATAGGACAGAGTCAACATGGATTTACAAAGGGTAAATCGTGCTTGACTAATCTATTGGAATTTTTTGAGGGAGTAACTGGTAAAATAGATGGGGGAGAGCCAGTAGATGTGGTGTACCTGGACTTCCAAAAGGCCTTCGACAAAGTCCCACATAAAAGATTAGCATGGAAAATTGAAGCTCATGGGATAAAGGGGAAAGTATTGACGTGGATAGAGAACTGGCTGTCAGATAGAAAACAGAGAGTTGGAATAAACGGCTCATTTTCTGAATGGCAGGCAGTAACAAGTGGGGTACCGCAGGGATCTGTCCTGGGTCCCCAGCTGTTCACAATTTACATTAATGACCTGGATCAGGGAGTCGGATGCAGCATTTCCAAATTTGCAGACGACACTAAACTAGGAGGGGGGGTGGGCTCAGAGGAGGAGACCAGGAAGCTCCAGAGCGATTTGGACAGACTGGGTGATTGGGCGGATAAATGGCAGATGCACTATAATGTGGACAAGTGCGAAGTTATCCACCTTGGGTGCAGGAACGGGAGGGCAAATTATTATTTAAATGGCAATAAATTGGGAGAGGGGGAAGTACAGAGAGACCTGGGTGTTCTTGTACACCAGTCACTGAAGGCGAGCATGCAGGTGCAACAGGCGGTCAAGAAGGCAAACAGTATGCTGGCCTTCATAGCAAAAGGGTTGGAATACAGGAACAGGGATACCTTGCTGCAGCTGTACAGGGCACTGGTGAGACCACACCTCGAGTACTGTGTACAGTTTTGGTCGCCTCATCTGAGGAAAGATGTTCTTGCCATGGAGGGGGTGCAGCGGCGATTCACCAGGCTGATACCAGGAATGGCGGGATTGACCTATGAGGAGAGACTATGTAGTTTAGGGATGTACACACTGGAGTTTAGAAGATTGAGAGGGGACCTCATAGAAGTGTATAAAATTCTGACAGGTCTAGACAGACTAGATGCAGAAGGAATGTTTCCCTTGGCGGGTGAGAACAGAACTAGAGGACATAATTTAAGGATAAGGGCTAAACCATTTAGGACAGAAATGAGGGGGAATTTCTTCACTCAGAGGGTGGTGAACCTGTGGAACTCATTGCCACAGAGGGCAGTGTACGCCAGCTCATTAAATATATTTAAGAGGGAATTAGATATATTTCTACAGGCAAAAGGGGTTAAGGGTTACGGAGAGAAGGCGGGGACGGGATACTGAATTGGAGGATCAGCCATGATCTCATTAAATGGCGGAGCAGGCTCGAAGGGCCGGATGGCCTACTCCTGCTCCTATCTTCTATGTATCTATGTATCTATGTAAGCAAGGCTTGTTGCAGACCTTAAATGCAGCAGCAATGATGACATCATCGGAGGCGACTTTCAGACTGGAAAAACTCACTGGCCATGGGTTCCCACACATTGGAACTCAATTGGCCAATTAGGTTAAAATGGCATCATTCTCCCACATCGATTTAGAATCGGGTGGCTAACACGAAATGCGGATTACACGACCCCAGCCCGCCCCAGTATCAAAATCCAGCCCATAGAGTCATAACGGCATAGAAGGAGGCCATTCGGTCTATCGAGTCCGTGCTGACTCTCTGTAGAGCAATCCAGTCAGTCCCATTCCCCCACTCTATCCCCGTAGCCCTGCAAGTTTATTTCCCTCAAGTGCCTATCCAGTCTCCCCTTGAAGACATTGACTGTTTCCGCTTCCACCACTTCCATCAGCAGCAAATTCCAGGTCATCACCACTCGCTGCGTAAAAAAGTTTTTCCTCACATCCCCCATGTATCTCTTGCCCAATACCTTAAATCTGTGTCCCCTATTCCTTGTACCATCAACTAGTGGGAACAGCCTTTCCCCGTCTAGCCTATCCAAACCCGTCATAATCTTGTCCACCTCTATCAAATCACCCCTCAACCTCCTTTGCTCTAATGAAAACAAATCCAGCTTCTCCAACCTGTCCTTGTAGCTAAGAACCCCCATCCCCGGAACCCTTCTGGTAAATCTCCTCTGCACCCTCTCGAGGGCCTTCACATCCTTCCTAAAGTGTGATGACCAGAACTGGACGCAATACTCCAGTTGTGGCCTAACCAGAGCTTTATAAAGGTTCAGCATAACATCTCTACTTTTATACTCAATACCTCTATTTATGAAAGTGAGAAGTCGCACAACACCAGGTTATAGTCCAACAGTTTTATTTCAAATCACAAGCTTTCGGAGCTGCTGCCCCTTCGTCAGGTGAAGTCTATTTATGAAGCCCAAGATCCCATATGCTTTGCTAACCCCTTTCTCAATATGTCCTGCCACCTTCAGGGACCTATGCACATTAATTCCCAGGTCCCTCTGTCCCTGCACACTCCTTAAAACTGTGCCATTAAGTGTATATTACCTCTCCCTGTTCCTTCTGCCAAAATGCATCACCTCACACTTCTCTGTATTAAATTCCATCTGCCACCTGTCTGCCCATTCTGCTAGCCCTTCTATTTACTGTTGCAGTTGATTGGTATCATCATCACTGTTTGCCACACCCCCAAGTTTGGTGTATTCGGCAAATTTAGAAATTCTACTCCGTATTCCAATGTCCAGGTCATTTATATATATCAAAAAAAGCAGTGGTCCCAGCACTGACCCTTGGGGAATACTACTGTCTACCTTCCTCCAGTTGACTAATCATAGCAATCAATTCTATCATTTAGTCTAAAACAGACCCAGACATGAGGAAACTCCCAGTGAGTGGAGAGTTTTGTCAACCTTAGGTCCAAATTCACCTGTTCCTCCCAAGCATGCTACACTTACCCATGTCATGTCTCAAATTATTCATATATTATATCCCAAAATATTATTATTAGAAATCTATCTAATTTTCATTTGAATGAATTAACACCATACGCTTCCACCATCTTCCTAGGGAGTCTGTTCCATACATTGTCCACTCGCTCACTGAAATAATGTTTCCACAGATTAGTTTTGAATCTGTGGAAACATTATTTCAGTGAGCGAGTTCAAGATCAGAATCCCTATGTATAGAACCCAGAATCCCATTTTCCCTTTTATAGGTTTTCCAAACTGCACTCCCACTTTTAAAGATTCATGTATCTGCACCCCTACATCTCTTTCTGTTCCTCTGCTCTTAAGAATCTTACTGCTTCAGCTGTAGTTCCTTGCACTGTTCTTTTTCCAAAATGTACTACATACTAGTTTTCTCCATTGAACTGTATCTGCCACCGGTTTGCCCACACTGGCCAGTTGTTTTGAATTACATCTTTCTATAACAGACTCCAGTGTGTTTTCTGATTTTGATGTCAAACTATCAGACTTGCAATTCCCTAGTTTACGCTTGTAACTTTTCACAAAGGTTGGAATCGCCCTCTTGGGGTGAATTTCCCCCTGCCCCATTAAATCAGAGGATTCAACATTTCCTACTTTGTACTCAACTGACTTTCTTTGTAAAATATTTGGCAGGAGGAATTTCAGATTGCTCCCACTGTGTGTTTTTATATTGTAAACAGCTGAAGTGTTTTAGTGGAGGTAATTCCAAGTTCTGAGGAAAGGTTAAGAAAATAAAGCTTCTTTTCTTCTGGAAGATCCAATTGAAGTTTTCAGATTCCAAAGGGGATTGAGAAAGTTGATCCAGGAAAATTGTGGTGAATGGTTCAAATCCCAGCCTACACAACATAACAATGAGGGTGTTAGGGGTAAGAAAGGAAGTCGGGGAACTTTGGGCTGGATTTTAAGGGTGGGGGCAGGAGGCCTCTGAGGCGGTCGGGAAACCCAGGAGGTCAGGTTTCCCACAGGCCCTGCCGACTTTAACGACAGGGCCTTATTTGCATGCGAGGCCTCAGTTTCCCGCCTGCAGCCAGCCAAATTGAGAGGCTGGCTTCTGCGGGCAGGTAGACCTGCGGCACTACATAAGAACATAAGAAATAGGAGCAGGAGTAGGCCATTCGGCCCCTCGAGCCTGCTCCGCCATTCAATAAGATCATGGCTGGTCTGATCTTGGCCTCAACTCCACTTTCCTGCCTGTTCCCCAAAACCCTTGCCTCCCCGTTAGCTCAAATATCTGTCTATCTCAGACTTGAATATATTCATTGACTCAGCCTCCACAGCTCTCTGAGGTAGAGAATTCCAAAGATTCATGACTCTCTGAGAAAAGAAATTCCTCCTCATCTCCATCTTAAATGGGATACCCCTTATCCAGAAACTGCGCCCCCTAGTTCTAGATTCCCCCACGAGGGCAAACATCCTCTCAGCACCTACCCTGTCAAGTCCTCTCAGAATCTTATATGTTTCAAAAAGATCATCTCTCATTCTTCTAAACTCCAATGAGTATAGGCCCAACCTGCTCAACCTTTCTTCATAAGACAACCCTTTCATCTCCGGAATCAACCTGGTGAACCTTCGCTGAACACCCTCCAATGCAAGTCTATCCCTCCTTAAATAAGGTGATCAAAACTGTACGCAGTACTCCAGGTGTGGTCTCACCAACGCCCTGTACAGTTGTAGCAAGACTTCCCTACTTTTATACTCCATCCCCCTTGCAATAAGGGCCAACATTCCATCTGCCTTCCTAATTACTTGCTGTATCTGCATGCTAACTTTTTGTGTTTCATGTACGAGGACACCCAGATCCTTCTGTACCGCAGCATTCTGTAGTCTCTCTCCATTTAAATAATATTTAGCTTTTCTATTCTTCCTACCAAAGTGGATAACCTCACATTTTCCCACATTATACTCCATCTGCCAAACTTTTGCCCACTCACTTAACCTATCTATATCCCTTTGCAGACTCTTTGTGTCCTCCTCATAACTTGCTTTCCCACCTATCTTTGTATCGTCAGCAAATTTGGCAACAGTACACTCGGTCGCTTCATCCAAGTCATTAATATAGATTGTAAATAGTTGAGGCCCCAGCACTGATCCCTGTGGCACCCTGCTAGTTACAGTTTGCCAACCTGAAAATGACCCATTTATCCCGACTCTCTGTTTTCTGTTAGTTAGCCAATCCTCTATCCATGCTAATATATTACCCCCAACACCGTGAGCTCTTATCTTGTGTAGTAACCTTTTATGTGGCACCTTATCGAATGCCTTTTGGAAATCCAAATACACTACATCTACTGGTTCCCCTTGATCCACCCTACTTGTTACATCCTCAAAGAACTGTAATAAATTTGTCAAACACAATTTCCCTTTCAGAAAACCATGTTGACTCTGCTTGATTGTATTATGATTTTCTAAATATCCTGCTACTACTCCTTTACTAATGATTCCAGCATTTTCACAATGACAGATGTTAGGCTAACCGGCCTATAGTTTCCTGCTTTTTGTATCCCTCCTTTCTTGAATAGGGGCGTTACATTTGCAGTTTTCCAATCTGCTGGGACCTTTCCAGAATCTAGGGAATTTTGGAAGATTACAACCAATGCATCCACTATCTCTGCAGCCACCTCTTTTAAGACCCCAGGATGCAGGCCATCGGGTCCAGGAGACTTGTCAGCCTTTAGTCCCATTAGTTTGCCTAGTACATTTTCTCTAGTGATAGTGATTGTTTTAAGTTCCTCCCTCCCTTTTTCCCCTTATCTACTATTATTGAGATGCTATTAGTGTCTTCTACCGTGAAGACAGATACAAAATATTTGTTCAAAGTCTCTGCCATTTCCTTGTTTCCCATTATTAATTTCCCAGTCTCATCCTCTGAGGGACCAACATTTACTTTAGCTACTCACTTCATTTTTATACACTTGTCTGTTTTTATATTTCTTGCTAGTTTACTCTCATAATCTATTTTCTCCCTCTTTATTATTTTTTTAGTCATCCTTTGCTGGTTTCTAAAAATTTCCCAATCATCTGGGCTACCACTAATCTTCGCAACATTGTATGCCTTTTCTTTCAATTTGATACCATCCTTAACTTCCTTAATTAGCCACGGATGGTTCATCCTTCTCGTAGAGTCTTTCTTTCTTACTGGAATATATCTTTGTTGAGAGTTATGAAATATCTCCTTAAATGTTTGCCACTGCTTATCTACTGTCTTACCATTTAAACTATTTTCCAAGTCCACTTTAGCCAACTCTGTCTTCATACCTTTGTAATTGCCTTTATTTAAGTTTGAGACACTAGTTTCAGACCCAAGTTTCTCACCCTCAAACTGAATGTGAAATTCTATCATGTTATGATCACTCTTCCCTCGAGGAACCTTTACCATAAGATCATTAATTAACCCTGTCTCATTACACATTACCAGATCTAAAATAGCCTGTTCCCTGGTCGGTTCCACAATGTATTGTTCTAAGAAACTGTCCTGAATACACTCTATGAACTCGTCCTCAAGTCTACCTTTGCCAATTTGATTTGTCCAATCGATATGAAGATTAAAATCGCCCATGGTTATTGCAGTACCTTTCTTACAAGCCCCATTATTTCTTGATTTATACTTTGTCCTACAGTGTAGCTACTGTTAGAAGGCCTATAGACTACTCCCACGAGTGACTTCTTTCACTTTGTATTTCTTATCTCCACCCAAACTGATTCTACATCTTGATCTTCCGAGCCAAGATCTCTGTACTGTACTGATCTCATCCTTTATTAACAGAGCTATCCCACCTGCTTTTCCTTTCTGCCTATCCTTCCGAAATGTCAAATACCCCTGAATATTCAGTTCCCAGCCTTAGTAACCTTGCAACCACGTCTCTGTAATGGCTATCAGATCATACCCATTTATTTCTATTTGTGCCGTCAATTCATCTATCTTGTTACGAATGCTGCATGCATTCAGATAAAGAGCCTTCAATTTTGTCTTATTAAAACATTTTTCCCTACTATGGCCCTATTTGCTGGTACACTCTTATGTTTGTATGCTCTGCCCCTTCCTGTCACACTCTGGTTATCATTACCCCTATCGCCACCCTGCACTATTACCTTGTCCTTTCTCTTTAACTAGGCTGTAGAGAGGGAGGGAGGGATCGTATAGGGTCGGGGGCCGCCCGCAGCAGCACGGGGCAGGGTCCGATGACGATCGCGAACTTGGGGGCCTGCCGCAGCAGCACGGCAGGGGTGGGGGGGGGGGGTGTCCGAGGACGATCGCGGGCCAGGAGGAGCGCGGGGAGTGGGGGGGGGGGGTGGATCTTCAGAAGATCGCGGGCCGTGAGGAGCTGGGGGGGGGGAATCTTCAGACAATCGTGGGCCAGGAGGAGCACGGGGAAGGCCGGAGGAGTGGGAGGGAGGCCTCATGGAGGCATCAAAGGCACGTGACGGTGGAGGTGATTGGAGGTCTCCTGGAGAGATCTGAGGCCTTTGGGGGCGGGTGGGGGGTTAGGCAGGGACCCTGGATCCAGGAGGTAGGTATAAAGATACTTACCTCCAGGATGCAGCAGTCCCTGCCTTGCTGTAACTGCCGTGTTTCACGAATTGTGTCAAACCAAAATGGAGGTTAAAAAAGAGGCTTCCAGCCTCATTATAATATTTAAATTGATGTCCCACCCTCTGGGAGTGGCCCGCGATCTTCTGAAGATCCCCCCCTCAGCTCCTCCCGGCTTCGATCGTCTGAAGATCCACCCCCGTCCTGCCCCCTTCCCGCCTCCGTTAAAACCGGAAGTGGGCGGGATCAGGTTGGGAATCCCATTTTTAACAATTTAACTATCCTCACGCTCCAACCCACCCGTTTTTGTAGGTTAAAATTCCCCCCATATCACCCAAAGGAAAATCGATTTGCTGAATAAGTTACCAAAAGAAAGAACTTGCATTTATATAGCGCCTTTCATGATCTCAGGACATCACAAAGCGCTTTGCAGCCAATGAACTACTTTTGTAATATAGGAAACAAATTACCAGAAAAGAACATTGAAGCGGACAGTATAAATGGGGTCAAGAGGAAAGAAAGCAAGAAAGACTGACTTGCATTTTATATAGCGCCTTTCACAACCTCACGATGTCCCAAGGCACTTTAAAGCCAATGAAGTACTTTTGAAGTGTAGACACTGTTGTAATGTAGGAAACAAGAGAGACAATTAGATATGTTTGTGGAGAGAGAAGGGATTGAGGTATATGGTGAGAAGGTGAGTAGGTGGGGTTGATGGATGTGGTGAACAGGTGGGCTTGAGATCTGTCAAAAAAGCATGGGTTTGTTGAGACGAATGGTCTCTTACTGTTTGTAAATATTCTTACTTTCTGATAGAAAACTGACTCAAATAGTCACAACAGTGGGACAATCAAGGTTCCCAAAGCAATGTCTCCAGTTAGTTGTGATGCAGTACAGTTAGTCAATGGTAATGTTATTGATTCATTGTAAAGTCATTGGGGAGCTCAGGGAGACAGCGGTAAACAGTATTCAGAAGGTACCTTCAAATTAACTTCAAGTCTGTGGCAAATTAGAGAAGCCCATACTGGTAAAAGGCAAATTTAGTGCTGATGTGCGAAAGCTGTTCTCACGAGTGATGGCCTCATGGACTGTCAGCTGGAGGAGTGGAGCCAAAAATCCTGGCATTGGCTAAGAAGCAGTTAAATGCTGTGATGGGAGAGCATTTGGTTTGAACAGCTGGGATGGATCTGTATTTATCGAGTGCTGGTTGAGTGCAGTAACTTTGACTTTGCTCTGTTGCAGTAAGAGGTTAAATGAGCCCTTTTCCCTACTGCTTCCTGCTGGAACCGACCACAAACCAGCATCGGGAAGGGCAGGGTTTGCACCATCCCGCCCTTTGAAGTGATAGAGGGTGGGCGTGGGCAGCTTCGGGTGAGGTCATTTAATACGGGATTGGTTGGTTTGAGTGGGGTCATCACCAGCATTGGGTATCTTGTGACATCCAATAAATTTTCTAATATGGTTGTCCTGGGAAAACTGGCAACAGGTGTGTGGTAACACAATACAGCTTCCTGTGACTCGAACTTTATTGCATCACTTCCTGTGATTAGTCCAGGATAAATACTGGACTGATCAGTTGGATCCTGGAGAGGCATAGAGTAAGACCTCTTTTGTATGTAGCACCTTTTTAGTTGATTAAAGCTTACTTTAAGTTCACCAAGCGTAAGGCTCATTCTTACGACAATTTAATCAACTTTGGCAAACTTCGCACTCAAACTTTTTGGACGAACTCGGAACTAAGGATCCAGGGAATCACCCATCATGGAAAACATCCTTGAACCATCGCGTCTTGACTTGGACCCAAACACCCCAGCAGCCGGTAAGGTGTGGAAACACTGGTATCGCACGTTTGACAATTTTCTTGAATATTGTAAGGCTGATGATAACTCAAAGTTGCGGATACTCATCAACTGTGTCACCCCGAATGTATTTCAGTATGTGGAGAAATGGGACAGTTACGAGGAGGCAATTCGGACGCTTAAGAGACTATATACTAAGACACCGAATGAGGTCTATGCCAGACATCTACTAGCTACAGCCCAACAAGGGCCGGAGGAATCCATTGATAAATTCCTCCAAGAGCTTCGCAGACTTAGTATGGACTGTAACTTTCGGGCGGCCTCAGCTGAGCTGTACCGTGTCATTGCGGGATCTGGCTCCCTGCCCGCCGAAACATAGAGGGACACCAGGGGATGATATTGTACCAGGCACATCTCTGGGCTCGCCAGGTGCCTCTCATCACGATCTGGATCTGACGCCGGCTGGTACCTCACTCCAGCGTGCCGACCTGGGGCAGACTGACTATGAGCCCGTCGGGGCTCGCACACGCAGCCACGATCCACCCTGTACCGTACGCTCGGAAACGGATCTGCCACAGCCCTGCCCGACACCCGTTCGGGCACCAGTACACAGTCAGGATCGTCCTGACCCCTCATAGAGCGGGCTGGATCACTCGGACTCTGGTCCACGGCCCGCGGCGGGTAAACGGGCTAGGGGCCCTCTACCGCTACGAGAACCCAAACGGGTGCGGCTCTCCCTCGTCCAGCGGCTACGGAATGGAGGGAGAATGTGGTAACACAATACAGCTTCCTGTGACTCGAACTTCATCCCGGCCTACTAATCTTTTGGGGGGGGAGAATGTGGTAACACAATACAGCTTCCTGTGACTCGAACTTTATTGCATCACTTCCTGTGATTAGTCCAGGATAAATACTGGACTGATCAGTTGGATCCTGGAGAGGCATAGAGTAAGACCTCTTTTGTATGTAGCACCTTTTTAGTTGATTAAAGCTTACTTTAAGTTCACCACGCGTAAGGCTCATTCTTACGACAAGGTGGATGAGGGCAAGGAACTGGCAGAGGGAGAGTGGGCTGGTGAAGCCTTGTGTCAGTAGTGATTATAAGCGACTGGTTTTATCTAATCTGAATACATTACATTTACTATCCCCCTTCCTGCCCCACCACCGATGAGTTGTCAACCAAAGCTCTGGGTTTAATTCCTAACAGGATTGGACTAAAATCTGCAGATTTTTTTTGACATGCATGTGTAGAAGTTCAGCAAGGTTCTCTAACTCCCTGTCATCTTCTAATCAGACTGGAATATTAAATCATTGCTGATTCACAGATAATCACTGCTTGTACATCAGTGACTTGTAAATCCTGTGTATTTTGATAGCTGTAAAAGAAATTCAATTACTGACTTTCTGACCGATCTGTCAAAGTGCAGACACACTAATAACCCAGTCTGGAAAAGCATGGACACCAAAGATCCAAAAACATCTGTGAGGAGAACGATGTTAGCCACGGACCATATGAAAGCTTTAGTGTTGTGTTTTGTACAACAGGAGCAGAGAGAGAAGAAAACGGATGCGTGTTTTATCAAAGCAGATTTGGTAGTGAATAGCTGAGGGGTCAGATTCTCGAGCTGGCAGCTGATCATGTGGATGAAAAGTCCCTTTGTTCTGTCTGGACAATGCCTCAGTCAGTGGGTAGATGGAACCAGCACACTGTAGCCTTTGTAGGGAACATCTCTAAAGTGCTGATGTAAGCTCAGAGTGTGTAGCATTTTCCTCGGGGAGGTGGCTGAGACTGAGGCACACACAAGCTGTACAGGCCAGATGTGAATAAATCACTCCTTCATGTTGCTGGCCTCCTGAGCTCCATCTAGAACACACTCCAACTCTTCCAAAACTCCGCTGACCCGCATCCCGTTCCCAATAATGTCTTGCTCTTTTGTCACCCCTTCCACTGCATCCTGTACCGCCAGCTAATTTCTTTCATGATCTTTTTTGTTGTTCATGAATCCCTCCATACTCTTGCTCCTCCCTACCATTGCAACCTCCTCCAGCCCTGCACCCCAACTCAGGACCTCCATTCTTCTGACCCAGGGGTACTTTGTGACCTTCCCCTTGCGGCTACCATTAGGGTCAGATCCTTTAGCTGTCACACTCTTGCTGAATTTTCCCCCTAAACCCCTCCACCTTGCTAACCCGATTTAAGGCAGAATTGTAGAGGGAGAATTCCCCCACCGCTCTTCTCTGACGTTGGAGCGAGTGTATAGGTTTGGCAGCCTTCCTAAATCAGTGAATAGATTTTCACATTTTATTGACTGGATTATATATTCCTCAAAGGTTACAAAAGAAGAGCTTTTCCTTTCTTTTATCATTGAAGTGCTGGTTTAATGTACCATCTTGCTTCTTCAGCTCATGGCGTCAGCCGTGGCTCAGTGGGTAGCACTCTCAGCTCTGAGTCAGAAGGTTGTGGGTTCAAGTCCCACTCCAGAGACTTGAGGACACTCCCAGTGCAGTACTGAGGGAGTATTGCACTGTCGGAGGTGCCGTCTTTCAGATGAGACGTTAAACCGAGGCCCCATCTCGGGTGGATGTAAAAGACCCCGTGGCCACTATTTGAAAAAGAGCAGGGGAGTTCTCCCCGGTGTCCTGGCCAATATTTATCCCTCAACCAACATCACTAAAACAGATTATCTGGTCATAATCACATAGCTGTTTGTGGGAGCTTGCTGTGCGCTAATTGGCTGCTGCATTTGCTACATTACAACCGTGACTACTTTTCAAAAAAGTACTTTGTTGGTTGTAAAGCGCTTTGGGACGTCCTGAGGGCATGCACATTGCTATATTAATATCAATTCTTCTTTCTTTCATTATCACAGTGGCCAAAGTGCTTGTCTGTGTCAGATTGGTACCAGGTTGTATTAACTAATTCAAATGGATGAAATTTGGGTATAAGCGATATGAATATAACTAGAAGCTGATATTCACAATTTGAGATTGCTGACTAAAGCCACTAACACCCGAGATTTCCGACTGATGAATAACATCTGTGCACTGGCATCGTGCCCATTCATCAGTCGTGGCCACAGTTCAGCCATTTGTTAGACTATAATGACCTTTCCATCAGGGAATGGAACTATCATGACCTCATTGGCTTAGCAACAGGGAATGATGACCTGTTGTGAAATCATTAACTTGATACCACCTAATCACGGCCTTGAATTTCCTGTATATTTGCACCCAGAGACACGCACAACTGGGGCACAACTCAAGGACGGGGCTTAAAAGATCTGGGCATAAGCAAGTTATGGGAGTGAGTAAAATACACTCAAAACTCCTCGTTCTTTCACACTCGCCTATCGATCAGTCTGTCCAGAAACCAGGCCCCGCCCCCAAGTTACAGGGCCTCGTATCTGCGCTTGTTCAGAGGTTCTTTTCAAATTACAATCTGATTTTCAGGAACAGCAGGAAATAAAGTTTCACTGCAATTTTTTCAGCCTTTTTTGTTTAATTTATTCTCACTGAGATTTGCTCCGTATTTTCTGTTCCTTTGAAGGTATTTTTGTGGCATCAGTATAAGTTACGTTGAAAATTGTAAAGCTTCAATGATTACAAGTTCTTAAGCATGCTGTGCCTAATGTGCATGGATGATGATTGAATGAGTTGAAACTTTCATTTCTAGTGTCAGTTTGCCGCTTTTCTTAGTCCCCGATTGTTTACACAGTTCTACGCCCGTTTTATGTTTGGGAGTATTCTAATGAGATTCGCAGGTAATTTGAGTTTAACTTGATATTGGCAAAATGGGCGCGGGATTGGGAGCATTTTCGAGCCTAACTTCCGGATTTGCACACGGAGACAATTCCAGGCCCACTACTTGCTGATTGACTTTCTCTTCTATTAATTGTCTGCACGAGGGAAGCTTGTGCTTGCACCTTTAATAAATAGGGCAATTACCATAATTATATCATCAGCTTCGTAACAAGGAAAGGCATAATTTCCTTTGCAACAAGATATGGCTCATTATGACTTCATTACCTTGTTGAGTGGGTTGGAGGTAGGGAGGGAGGAGATGGGTGTGCATATGTATGAAGGTGGGGTGGAGGAGAATGGGAAGCGGAATGTGGGAGGGGGAGGGGTGATGCAGGAGTGCATCTGTGTGTGTGTGTATATATGTGTGTGGTTTTTTTATTCATTCATGGGATGTGGGCGCCGCTGGCAAGGCCAGCATTTATTGCCCATCCCTAATTGCCCTTGAGGTGATGATGAGCCGCCTTCTTGAACCGCTGCAGTCCGTGAGGTGAAGGTACTCCCACAGTGCTGTTGGGGAGGGAGTGCCAGGATTTTGACCCAGTAACAATGAAGGAACGACGATGTATTTCCAAGTCAGGATGGTGTGTAACTTGGAGGGGAACTTGGAGGTGCTGGTGTTCCCCTGTGCCTGTGGCCCTTGTCCTTCTAGGTGGTAGAGGTCGCAGGTTTGGGAGGTGCTTTCTAAGAAGCCTTGGTGAGTTGCTGCAGTGCATCTTGTAGATGGTACACACTGAAACCACAGTGCGCTGGTGGTGGAGGGAGTGAATATTTAAGGTGGTGGATGGGATGCCAATCAAACGGGCTGCTTTTTCCTGTATGGTATGAAGCTTCTTGAGTGTTGTTGGAGCTGCACTCATCCAGGCAAATGGAGATTATTCCATCACACTCCTGACTCGTGCCTTGTAGATGGTGGAAAGGCTTTGGGGAGTCAGGAGCAATGTTACCTTTAATTTTTTTTGGGTGCGTGGCCCCTTTAAGGAGCTGCGCGGCCCATTCAAAATACCGCACATGTGCGGTTTTTCCTATTTAAAAGCCGGTGATCCAGCTGCGCGGGAGCTGCAGAGCACTACACAGCTGCGCAGCTTAAAGGGAACATTGGTCAGGACATGAGTCACTCGCCGTAGAATATCCAGCCTCTGACCGGCTCTTGTAGCCACAGTATTTATGTGGCTGGCCCAGTTAAGTTTCTGGTCAATGGTGACCCCCAGGATGTTGATGGCGGGGGATTCAGGAATGGCAATCCCGTGTGTATATATATATGTGTGTGTGTGTGTGTGTGTGTGTGTGCTTTCAGGATTCTGAAGGGAATTGACAAAGTTGATCTGGGCAAAGTCATTCCCTGTGGTGAAACGGTCAAATCCCAGGGACACAAGGGGAAAATGAGGTAGTTAGGAGTACAAATGAAAGTCAGGAGGAACATTATCACTCAAAGGGGAATTGAGTTGTGGAATAAGATCCTCAGGAAGGACATTGAAGCAGTATAAATGGGGTCAAAAGAGAAACAGATGTTTCTGGAGTGAGAAGGGATTGAGAACCTAATGGGCTTTTCCTGTACTAAACATTCTTCAGTTGTAAGAACCTGCTTACAGCTGGTATGTTTGAATAAGTGTAGGGTAGGGTTGCCAACTCTGGTTGGATGTATTTACGCCCGCCCAGTCAAACAGCCTTTTATGCCATCTCCAATATCTTTATGACTAATAAACAAAAGTGTTTAAAGAAAAAGAAAAAAAACCTTTTTTTTTAATACCCCTATGATTTTTCTCCTGGGTGACCAGGAGATTAATTCCTGGAGATTCTAGGACAATCCTGGAGGGTTGGCAAACGTAGTGTAGGGCTGGAGTCAGGAGCGACACATGTGGGACTCAGTAAGGTGACTTTAATGGATCTTGAATTACAACTAATTTTTGGCCTTCCATTGCCATGATCTAACAGGTTTTGCCCAACTGCTACAGATTCTCCCATACATGATGAGGCTCGATGGTTTTATGCTCATGTATTACTTCGCTTATATTTTGGGGTGGGAGGTGTGTAGACTGAGGATTTTAATTGTATTCTAAGTGGAATCGTCCTGCTCACTGTTTCCACGGTAACTGAATGTCATTCTCTGCAGGTCCGGTACTTTATGATGAAAGCAAAATAACTGGCTTTTCAATCAAACAAACCAGAACACATATTCTTTCTGGCAATCCAACACTTACAGCAAGGAATTACCTTCACCCTGTGAAGCCAGTTCTAGATAATATGAGCATCAAATTCCACTGGACCAAATCCCTTCCCATTCACTCCCATTGCATAGAATCCCACTGGACTATTGTCCATTGTTTAAAAAGGGAGAAAGGGTAGACCGAGTAATGATAGGCCTGTCAGCCTAACCTTGATGGTGGGCAAATTGTTGGAAAAAATTCTGAGGAACAGTATTAATCGGCATTTCGAAAGTCACAGATTAATCAAGGACAGTCAACATGGATTTGTTAAGGGAAGGTCGTGTCTGACTAACTTGATTTAATTTTTTGAGGAGGTAACAAGGAGGGTTGATGAGGGTAGTGCGTTTGATGTAGTCTACATGGATTTTAGCAAGGCTTTTGACAAGGTCCCACTTGGCAGACTGGTCAGAAAAGTAAAAGTAAAAGTGGCAAGTTGGATCCAAAATTGGCTCAGTGGCAGGAAGCAAAGGGTAATGGTTGACAAATGTTTTTGTGACTGGAAAGCTGTTTCCAGTGGGGTTCCGCAGGGCTCAGTACTAGGTCCCTTACTTTTTGTGGTATACATCAATGATTTAGATTTCAATGTAGGGGGGCATGATTAAGAAGTTTGCAGATGATACAAAAATTGGCCTTGTGGTTGATAGTGAGGAAGAAAGCTGTAGACTGCAGGAAGATATCAATGGACTGGTCAGGTGGGCAGAAAAGTGGCAAATAGAATTCAATCCGGAGAAGTGTGAGGCAATGCATTTGGGGAATGGCTAACAAGGCAAGGGAATACACAATAAATAGTAGGATACTGAGAAGTGTAGAGGAACAGAGGGACCTTGGAGTGCATGTCCACAGATCCCTGAAGGTAGTAGGGCAGGTAGATAAGGTGGTTACGAAGGCATACGGGATACTTTTGTTTATTAGCCAAGGCATAGAATATAAGAGCAGGGAGGTTATGCTTGAACTGTATAAAACACTAGTTAGGCCACAGCTAGAGTACTGTGTACAGTTCTGGTCACCAGGAAAGATGTGATTGCACTAGAGAGGGTACAGAGAAGATTTACGAAGATGTTGCCAGGACTGGAGAATTTTAGCTATGAGGAAAGATTGGATAGGCTGGGGTTGTTTGCTTTGGAACAGAGGAAGCTGAGGGGAGACTTAGAATCATAGAATGGTTACAGCACAGAAGGAGGCCATTCGGCCTGTCGAGCCCTTGTCGGCTCTCTGCAAGAGCACTTCAGCTAGTCCCACTCCCCCGACCTTTCCCCGTAGCCCTGCAAATTTTTTCCGTTCAGGTACTTATCCAATTCCCTTTTGAAAGCCATCTTGATTGAGATGTATAAAATTATGAGGGGCCCAGATAGAGTGGATAGGAAGGACCTATTTCCCCTTGCAGAGAGGTCAATAACCAGGGGGCATAGATTTAAAGTAATTGGCAGAAGGTTTAGAGGGGAGTTGAGGAGAACTTTTTTCACCCAGAGTGTGGTGGGGGTCTGGAACTTACTGCCTGAAAGGGTGGTAGAGCCAGAAATGCTCATCACATTTAAAAAGTACTTGGATATGCACTTGAAGTGCCGTAACCTACAAGGCTATGGACTAAGAGCTGGAAAGTGGGATTAGGCTGGATAGCTCTTTTTCGACCGGCACAGACACGATGGGTCGAATGGCCTCCTTCTGTGCCGTAAATTTTGAAGATTCTATGACCAAATCCCTTCCTATTCACACCTGTTGTATAAATCCCAATGGATCAAACCCCTTCCTATTCACTCACATTGTATTGAATTCAAATGGACCAAATCCAGTCTCATCGAGTCCAATTTTTTGAAGAAGCTGGATTAACATTAGTAGAGATACACAGGGCGCTGGGGGGAGGGGTTACTGAGTGACAGTGTGAGGGAGCTGGATTAACATCAGTAGAGATACAGTCAGTAATACAGGACAATGGGGTAAGGTGTTACTGACTGACAATGCAAAGGAGCTGGATTATCAATAGAGATACAGTCAGTAACACAGGGCACTAGGAGAGAGGGGGAAAAAATTGGAGATAAGGCCAAAAACCCAAAATATAAGTGCCTTTAACAGAGGACTTGATGGCCAAACACCAAGCTTTATTACACTGTCAATCATAGAACATTACTGACTAATCGTTAACAATCCAACTTGACAGACAGCCAACTCTTGACAAAACTGCTGTGACGAAAAGGTTATGAAAACTAGATAGCAGTGCCTTTAACACGAAAGGTGCATTAATCTTTAAAAGGTGATTGAAGTCTCCACTGAGAGCGTAATACCTCTTACACACATTGAAAGGGATACTCCAGACTCAGCTTGTTAGTCAGTGCAGCTCCGATCCAGAAAGAAGGGTTGAATAATCTCTGCATTAGACGGACTAAGAGTCGTGACAAACTGGGCATAACTTTAATCCCAGTATTTGGATAAGAGAAGGACCCAGGACTTCAACACACTGAGAGGAACAACTAGTGCAGATAGAAGCAGGGTACTTGATGCAGACTGTGAACCCAGAACTAGAGGGCGCAGGCTTACCATGGTCAGACTGCAGGTAAGGAGACACTTCCTCGCCCCCACCAGTGGATGTGAATCAGGCTCCCAGCAAAAACAGCACAGACTGAGGCCTGGATTTTAACTTGAGGCGGGATCGGTGTATGCGGAGGTGGGGGTGGCGCGGGGGGGTGGGGTGGTTGCGAGTAATAAACTCACATGCCAAGGCCCAGAGAGATTTAGCTCCCGGGCCTCATTTCCATAACCAGACTCTGACCCCTGCCCAAACCCGGCAGGAATCACTGCCTGGTCAGAGGGCGGGAGTGGGAATTTGAGCAGCAGGAGGCCATCACCGGGGACCCGCGGGAACAGTCCACAGTAGTCAGGTAAGTATCAGGGAGGGGAATTCCAATCGGGAGAGGCGCAAGGTTTCCTTGTGGGACCAGGAGGAGCACTACTGCTCCTCCTGGCTCACCAGGAAATAGAAAAAAATAACGTGACATTACTGAGCCTCTTCTGGCCCTAGCTCCTGTTCCCGGCAGGTTTGGCTTAGTGGGGATGCCACCACTGCTCCCTCACTCAGGCCTGAGGTTAATATCACAGATCAGGCCCCGTGCTGTCATTGAAGTCCGCATATTTAAAGATCCTTGGGGAGAAAGGTAGGAGGAGAGCGATCAAAACTTGTGTCTTTTTGATAATGAGCTTGGGGTCACACAGCTGAGAGTGATAGCATGTTGGAAGGTTAGAGTTCAGACTTAGCTGGTTAAGCATAGAATTGCATCAAACCCACAGCACAGAAACAGGCCATTCGCCCCAACTGGTCTATGCCTCCTCTCACTATAATTACCTCTCCACAACCTCCCCGTATTCCTCTATTCCCTTCTCCCTCACGTACGCATCAAGCCTCCCCTTAAATGTGTTAATGCTCACTGCTTCAACCACTCCATGTGGCAGTGACTTCCACATTCACACCACTCACTGTATACTGAAAGTCCTCCTAAATTCTTTATTTGATCTGTTAATGATTATCTTTATATTTATCCACCTTGTTCTGGACTCACCAACAAGTGGAAACAGATTTTCCACATCCACCCTACCGAATCCCTTCATAATTTTAAGGACCTCTATCAGGTCTCCTCTTAGTCTCCCCTTTTCCAGAGATGTGCGGGTTAGGTTGATTTGGCTATGATAAATTGACCCTTAGTGTTAGGGGGATTAAATATGTGGGGTTACGGGGATAGGGTGGGATATGTGTCGGTGCAGGCTCGATGGGCCGAAATGGCCTCTATCTGCACTGTGGGGATTCTGTGATTCTGTGAAAAGAGCCCAAGGCTGATGAATCTTCCTTGAGCATTGCATCCTCCAGTCAATAGTTAAGCAATTTTGATTGGAAGGCTTTACTTCCTGGTCTGTATTGAGTTAGCTGATTTCAACCAAGAGTAGTTGAAGGGGGTGGTGGGGAGTTGATTGGTGCAGCTTGCCTGAATTGTTCTGATGAGGTCCAAGGACGAATTTACTTTGGTCCTCAGGCCTCTCTGTCTCGGCCACGTCGCCGAAACCGCGGCTGGTCTGGGACGCTAACATATATACGTCCCACTATCTAGGTTCACATCTGAAGAATTGCCACTGGAGTGGAGGAGCAGAGGGCACCTGTGGAACTGTACCCCAGCGAGAGTCGGAGCCTTTAGGAGAGGAGGGGCAAAAGTATGCCGCTGGCTGATATTGTCCCCCTGTGCTGAGACTATTCTATCTAAGGACTTGATAAAAGTAGCAGGGGACTGTGAGGAAAAAGAGAAACACGGAAAAAGGACCCATAATTTCAGAAGCCAGAGCTCAGTGACCCATGCACTGTGTGGCAAGTTCTCAACGTGGGCACCATTGCGCTTATATCTCAGTACTTACTTCCAGCATACTCTGCTGCCATTCGATGCTCAGTCCTTGGAGTTCCCAGTTGTATGTTGTGCGTTTATAGCCATCCACACTTTTTACAACTCAGCAGGCCCAGACGATCTCTCACCAATAACAGTGCTGCTAAACGCAAGTCCATTAGAGTTTGACTGAGAGGAGTACAGCTTCCCTCCTGTGATCACATAGACCGTGGTTGGCTAGTAAAGAGATTCACTGGGACCTCCGTGTGATGCCCGGGTAAACAAGTAAGCTGGCAGAACAAGGCTCGTTTTGATTGTGTGTGTGTGTGTTGGTGCTGCTGATGGCTGGTCAGAGAGTGACTGGATTGAGGCTAGGGTGTGGAGGGAGGTGGGGGGAGCTTGACCGTGTGATGGACAAGTGTGGAAAAGGCTGTCACTGATCAGAGAGAGAGAGAGAGCCGTTTGTGACTGAAGTCCCACTGTGTCTGGAGTGTTTTAAACTAAAGGCATTTCAGATGAAAGCAGTATGTGTGTGCCCAGCTCTCCGTGAGTGTGCAGAAGCCAGCTGTGAGGATGGGATCTGTTCTGGGCAGGAAGGTAACTCCAGAGGAGATAGAGCAACGAACACAAAAGCAGCGCATGGCCAAGATTAACAGTAAGGTACCCTGCATTCTGTACAAGTGAATAACTGATAATTCTAACCCCAACACAGGCTGGCTGGGATGTGGGAGAGCTGGGAACTGGGCCAAGCCTGATCTTGTGGGCAGACTGTTTTATCATTTACTGGGAAGGGGTGGAGGGGGGGTATCTTTCTTAGTGATCCATGTCTTTCAGTCAGATTGACCCTGATTATATTTATCTTCCACAAGAGATTAAAAGTGCAGGGCGATGATTTATTTTCAGCTCCTGTCAGTTAGCAGTGCTTCTCTTTTCAGTGTCTCAGTGTCTTGCTCTTGGGGGTTTGAGGAAGGAGGGAAGTCGATTAAAATCCTTTTTTGAAAGGGATGCACACTAAAGACATGTGCTTCTCTGTCCCTGCATTGGAGCAGAACGTGAGACAGAAAACCACTCCGTTTCTGATTAGGGCTGCTTTTCAGAAAAAAAGGAAAATAAATGGCTGGGACTCTGGGATTGCGGGACGGTGCGACTCTAGGATTGCGAAACTGTTCAACTCTGGGATTGCGGGACTGTGCGACTCTAGGATTGCGAGACTGTTCAACTCTGGGATTGCGGGACTGTGCGACTCTGGGATTGCGGGACTGTGTGACTCTGGGATTGCGGGACTGTGCGACACTGGGATTGTTGGGTCTGCGGGACTGTGGGTCTGTGGAAGTTTGGGACAGTAGGACTCAGACTGTGAAAATGTGGGACTGATATCAGGAATTCTTCAGAGTGCGGAATAAACTTCCCAATAGAATAGTGGAGGCAAAAACCCTGTAATAATTTAAGAAACAATGGAAGAGCTGTTAGGATCTCTTTGGATGGATGGTTTAAGGAAGATGAGCTGAAAGCTATTGCACAGGTACAAAACGTAATCAAAAAGGTTAATGAAATGTTAGCCTTTATCTCAAGTGGGCTGGAATACAAAAATGAGGAAGTGATGCTTCAGTTGTACAGAGCCTTGGTCACATTCCATCTGGAATAGTACGTTCAGTTTTGGGAAACATATTAGTGGATACAGCAAAGAATGATTCACCAGAATGATACCAGGGCTTAAAGGGTTAAAATATGAGGAGAGGTTGCATAAACTAGGCTTGTATTCCCTTGAGTTTAGAAGGTTGAGTTGTTTAAAATGATAAAGGGATTTGTTAGGGTATATACAGAGAAACTATTTCATCTGGGGAATCCAAAACAAGGGGGCATAATGTTAAAATTCGAGCTAGGCTATTTGGGAGTGAAATCAGGAAGCACTTTTTCACACAAAGAATAGTGGAAATCTAGAACTCTCTTCCCTAAACATCTGTGGCTGCTGGGTCAATTGAAATTTTCAAGACTGAGATTGATAGATTTTGTTAGGTAAGTGTATCGAGGGATATGGAACAAAGACGGGTAAATGGAGTTGAGGTACAGATCAGCCATGATTTAATTGATTGGTGGAACAGGCTCAAGGGGCTGAATGGCCCACTCCTGTTCGTATGTTTCTACATCAGGTGCCTGAGACACATTAACTGTTGGGGCAATGAGATTCGTGTCATTGTTGAGGCAATAAGGCTGGTAATTAAGGGCCAGTATTGTGGAACAGAAATTGAAGTTCAAGAAAACTGTTGAGGTAGAGGTTGAGGTGGCAGGGGGATTTGAGGCAAATTGTTTGGGCAGTGACGTTAATGGTTCAAGAATATTGTTGGGACAATGAAGCACATGACTGGATAGTTGTGCAAGTGTTGGTCCTTGAGAAACACTTTTGGAACAGTCAGATTTGGTGATTGAGGTACATTGTAGGCACAGGAGCTTGACAAAGTGGCACATGACAAGAAAGTGAGGTTCAAGTTCACAATTGGCACATGGAGGTGCTCAGGAGCCAGTCATCGACAATGGTCTGTATGTTTCCTTGGGATTTGTCCAGTGTTCCCACTGTCTGTAATGTGCTTTGTCTTCAGAAGATGTTTTTTTTTTATTCGTTCATGGGATGTGGGCTCGCTGGCAAGGCCAGCATTTATTGCCCATCCCTAGTTGCCCTTGAGAAGGTGGTGGTGAGCCGCCTTCTTAAACCGCTGCAGTCCGTGTGGTGAAGGTACTCCCACAGTGCTGTTAGGGAGGGAGTTCTAGGATTTTGACCCAGCGACGATGAAGGAACGGCGCTATACTTCTAAGTCAGGATGGTGTGTAACTTGGAGGGGAACTTGGAGGTGGTGGTGTTCCCATGCACCTGCTGCCCTTGTCCTTCTAGGTGGTAGAGGTCGCAGGTTTGGGAGATGCTGCCGAAGAAGCCTTGGCGAGTTGCTGTAGATGGCATACACTGCAGCCACGGTTTGCCGGGGTGGAGGGAGTGAATGTTTAAGGCGGTGGATGGGGTGCCAATCAAGCGGGCTGCTTTGCCTTAGATGGTGTCGAGCTTCTTGAGTGTTGTTGGAGCTGCACTCATCCAGGCAAGTGGAGAGTATTCCATCACACTCCTGACTTGTGCCTTGTAGGTGGTGGAAAGGCTTTGGGGAGTCAGGAGGTGAGATACTCACCACAGAATACCCAGCCTCTGACCTGCTCTTGTTGCCACAGTATTTATGTGGCTGATCCAGTTAAGTTTCTGGTCAATGGTGACCCCCAGGATATTAATGGTAGGGGATTCGGCGATGGTAATGTCATTGAATGTCAAGGGGCAGTCGTTAGATGCTCGCTTGTTGGAGATAGTCATTGCCTGGCACTTGTATGGCACAAATGTTACCTGCCACTTATCAGCCCAAGCCTGAATGTCGTCCAGGTCTTGCTGCATGCAGGCATGGGCTGCTTCATTATCGGGGGAGTTGCAAATGGCACTGAACACTGTGCCGTCATCAGCGAACATCCCCACTTCTGGCCTTATGATGGAGGGAAGATCATTGATGAAGCGGCTGAAGATGTTTGGGCCTAGAACACTGCCCTGAGGAACTCCTGCAGCGAGGTCCTGGGGCTATGATGATTGACCTCCAACCACCACAACTATCTTCCTTTGTACTAGGTATGACTCCAGCCAGTGGAGTGTTTTCCCCCCGATTCCCATTGACTTCAGTTTTACTAGGGCTCCTTGATGCCAGACTCGGTCAAATGCTGCCTTGATGTCAAGGGCAGTCACTCTCCCCTCAACCTCTGGAATTCAGCTCTTTTGTCCATGTTTCGATCAAAAGCTTCCTTTATGAGTCAGTGGCTAAATTCAGTACCCACTGTGGTACCAGGTAAAGGTCCCAGGTTGAATCCCTGGTCAATTGTAAGCTAGGATGATAGTAGGGATACTCCAATTGACGTCGATGTTTTTTGGGAGGGGCAAAACTGCCCAGTGTTCCCACTCCTCATCACTATCCAGTGAGTCTGTCTGGAATGTGTGAACAAACATAATTTTAGCAGCATCTCAACCTGGGGAACAGGGGGAAACAGACACAAAGACCATGTAGGGCGGAGGGGAGAGGGAGAGAAAGAAGGCTTGGGGGGGTGGGGGGGGAGGCATGCGAGGAGTGAGAGAATGTTTGAGAATAAGGTGAGTGGATGCAGAGAGAGAGACTAAAAGGAGGATTATTGAGTCCCTGTTCTGTTGGCAGAGGGAGAGAGACTGACCCTATTTGGGGAGGAGGGAGAAGGAAAAACACTTGAACAGGAGAGCATGATGCGGAGATGCCGGTGTTGGACTGGGGTGGACAAAAATGAGAAGTTGCACAACACCAGGTTATAGTCCAACAGTTTTATTTAAAATTACGAGCTTTCAGAGCGCTGCTCCTTCTTCAGATACAGGTACAGTGAGGGAATACAAATCGATTACACAGTATATATACACAGAGAGCAATTTGTCTGCAGAGATACAATCTGTTAGGAAGGCATTACATCAAAGACACCTCAGAGTACAGCTAAGACAATGAGGTGGGTCACAGGGGGTCCAACGTGTCAAATGTTGCCGTCTGCAGTTGAGCTTTTAACTTTTTTTTTTTTTTTGGGTTGGTTTTTTTTTTGTGTTTTTTTTTAAAAACTGGAAAGACAGACAACGATGTCGAGTCACGTTCTGTAGCGTGACATGAACCCGAGATCCCTATTGAGGCCGTCCTCATGGGTGCGGAACTTGGCTATCAGTTTCTGCTCGATGATTTTGCGTTGTCGTGTGTCTCGAAGGCCGCCTTGGAGAACGCTAACCCGCAGACCCTCGGATCTGCGGGTTAGCGTTCTCCAAGGCGGCCTTCGAGACACACGACAACGCAAAATCATCGAGCAGAAACTGATAGCCAAGTTCTGCACCCATGAGGACGGCCTCAATAGGGATCTCGGGTTCATGTCACGCTACAGAACGTGACTCGACATCGTTGTCTGTCTTTACAGTTTTTAAAAAAAAACACAAAAAAAAACCAACCCAAAAAAAAAACCCCCAAAAAAGTTAAAAGCTCAACTGCAGACGGCAACATTTGACACGTTGGACCCCCTGTGACCCACCTCATTGTCTTAGCTGTACTCTGAGGTGTCTTTGATGTAATGCCTTCCTAACAGATTGTATCTCTGCAGACAAATTGCTCTCTGTGTATATATACTGTGTAATCGATTTGTATTCCCTCACTGTACCTGTACCTGAAGAAGGAGCAGCGCTCCGAAAGCTTGTAATTTTAAATAAAACTGTTGGACTTTAACCTGGTGTTGTGCGACTTCTCATTTTTGAACAGGAGAGGGAAGACAGACAATTCTCAGAGAGAGATGCTGTTATGGTGGGTGGAGAGAGAGAGGCTGCTGAGGATGGAAGACCTTGTTGAACAGAGGGGGATGGGACTGTTTCTCTGACTCTGCTGTTAGGATTTAGCGGGCCTATATTATACACAACATTTTTCAACTCAGAGCCACCAATAAATTTGGAGATTCACCAGCACAAAATATAATCAGCAATAGCCCCCTACAATATTATTTTAGAAGAGACACTAGGTTTGTTTTGGTTGAATTTCCAGTCACTTTTACTCAGTCACAGCACTAATGCAAGTGAAGTGACTTCTAAAACGCCCTATAGATTTCATCCCTAGGCTTCAAATGTAATTATCTTGACTTTCAAATGAGTAATTATGAAAACGGCCATTTATCTCTTGTCAGATATTTCCAGGGCATTTAAAGGGACAGAATTTGTTTTGTAGCATTGGCTTGTGAGGGCTAAAAGAATTGAATAGAATTGCTATGTGTGTATGTGCGAGCACGCATACACATATGTACGCCCATGTATGTATGTCTATGTTATATACATGTGTATATATATATATATATGTGTGTGTGTGCGTGTACATGTATGTGTGAGTGTATTGAATTGTTGAGAATACAGTTTCCCTACCCTTGGGCCCCTCTGGTGTGTCCCCAGGCTCAAACTCCGCTTTGTCACTGCCCACTTTGTGACATCATCCACAAGCATAGGGTCAGATTCCACCTGTTTGTTGATGACACTCACTTCTACCTCTCTGCCACCACCTTTGTTGCTGTACTTTCTGACCGTCATCAAGTCTTGAATCAGCTCACCTTTCTTACAGCTCATCGCTGGCAAACTGAACCCATTTCTGTTTGGCTGCCTGTCTCTAATTCCATCAATCTCCTAGCTGCTCACCCAGTGGTACATAAACCCAGCATTCAGTTTGACCTTGAGCTGAGCTTTCAACCTCAGGTCCATTAATTCGATTGCATCCTTCCACCACTGGAACGTTGCTTGCCTATAATCATAGCTCAGCCATACCAGCGCTGAAAACCATCCATACCTTCACCACGTCGAGGATCAATTTTTCAAAGATTCTCATCAGCCACAAACACCACCTATTCCAGAATTCCATTTCCTGACTGGGCTCTCACAAAAAGTCCCTTTCTTCTATCTACCCGATCCTTTCCAAGCTCGATAAACCTTTGTACCACAACATGTAGATTTCAAGATCGCCTACCTCATTTTCCTTCCATGGCCATGCCTAGCTACGCCCTAGCCTGTCCCGCCAAACACTCCCAGGGTAGGTACAGCACGGGATAGATACAGAGTAAAGCTCCCTCTATATTGCCCCATCAAACACCCTCAGGACAGGTACAGCACGGGTTAGATACAGAGTAAAGCTCCCTCTACACTGTTCCATGAAACACCCTCAGGGCAGGTACATAGATACATAGATACATAGAAGATAGGAGCAGGAGTAGGCCATCCGGCCCTTCGAGCCTGCTCCGCCATTTAATGAGATCATGGCTGATCCTCCAATTCAGTATCCCGTCCCCGCCTTCTCTCCGTAACCCTTAACCCCTTTTGCCTGTAGAAATATATCTAATTCCCTCTTAAATATATTTAATGAGCTGGCGTACACTGCCCTCTGTGGCAATGAGTTCCACAGGTTCACCACCCTCTGAGTGAAGAAATTCCCCCTAATTTCTGTCCTAAATGGTTTAGCCCTTATCCTTAAATTATGTCCTCTAGTTCTGTTCTCACCCGCCAAGGGAAACATTCCTTCTGCATCTAGTCTGTCTAGACCTGTCAGAATTTTATACACTTCTATGAGGTCCCCTCTCAATCTTCTAAACTCCAGTGTGTACATCCCTAAACTACATAGTCTCTCCTCATAGGTCAATCCCGCCATTCCTGGTATCAGCCTGGTGAATCGCCGCTGCACCCCCTCCATGGCAAGAACATCTTTCCTCAGATGAGGCGACCAAAACTGTACACAGTACTCGAGCTGTGGTCTCACCAGTGCCCTGTACAGCTGCAGCAAGGTATCCCTGTTCCTGTATTCCAACCCTTTTGCTATGAAGGCCAGCATACCGTTTGCCTTCTTGATCGCCTGTTGCACCTGCATGCTCGCCTTCAGTGACTGGTGTACAAGAACACCCAGGTCTCTCTGTACTTCCCCCTCTCCCAATTTATTGCCATTTAAATAATAATTTGCCCTCCCGTTCCTGCACCCAAGGTGGATAACTTCGCACTTGTCCACATTATAGTGCATCTGCCATTTATCCGCCCAATCACCCAGTCTGTCCAAATCGCTCTGGAGCTTCCTGGTCTCCTCCTCTGAGCCCACCCCTCCTCCTAGTTTAGTGTCGTCTGCAAATTTGGAAATGCTGCATCCGACTCCCTGATCCAGGTCATTAATGTAAATTGTGAACAGCTGGGGACCCAGGACAGATCCCTGTGGTACCCCACTTGTTACTGCCAGCCATTCAGAAAATGAGCCGTTTATTCCAACTCTCTGTTTTCTATCTGACAGCCAGTTCTCTATCCACGTCAATACTTTCCCCTTTATCCCATGAGCTTCAATTTTCCCTGCTAATCTTTTATGTGGGACCTTATCGAAGGCCTTTTGGAAGTCCAGGTACACCACATCTACTGGCTCTCCCCCATCTATTTTACCAGTTACTCCCTCAAAAAATTCCAATAGATTAGTCAAGCACGATTTACCCTTTGTAAATCCATGTTGACTCTGTCCTATCCTGTCCCCATTTGCTAAGTGCTCCGCTATTTCATCCTTAATGATGGACTCCAGCATTTTGCCCACAACTGATGTAAGGCTTACAGGTCTGTAATTACCTGCTTTTTCCCTACCCCCCTTTTTGAATAGTGGGGTAACGTTAGCTACCCTCCAATCCATGGGCACTGTTCCCGAGTCTAATGAATTCTGAAAAATCATACTTAGTGCATCCGCTATCTCTAGGGCCACCTCCTTCAGCACCCTAGGATGCATGTTATCAGGCCCTGGGGATTTGTCCGCCTTCAATCCCTTTAGCTTCCTTAACACCATATCCTTAGAGATATTGACTTGCGTCAGTTCCTCCTTTGCAAATGTCCCTATTTTTCCCGATATCCCAGGGAGGTTTTTTGTGTCTTCCTTCGTAAAGACTGACCCAAAGTATGCATTTAGTTGGTCTGCCATTTCTTTATTTCCCGTTATATATTCCCCCGTATCTGACTGCAATGGGCCAACTTTGGTTTTCACCAGTCTTTTCCTCTTGATATAATTATAAAAGCTTTTGGAGTTAGTTTTTATATTTTCCGCCAGCTTGCTTTCGTAAGCTATTTTGCCCCTCTTGATTAAGCCCTTTGTCCTCCTTTGCTCTATCTTAAACTGTTCCCAATCTTCCGCTCTGGCGCTTTTTTTGGCTAATTTATACGCCCTATCTTTGGATTTTATGCTGTCTCTAATTTCCCCTGTTATCCACGGTTGAGTCACCTTTTTAGATTTCCTTTTATGCCAGATTGGTATAAACAATTTTTGCAATTTTGTCATTCTACCTTTAAATGTTTGCCATTGTTTATCTACCTCCAGTCCTCCCAGGAACGTTGTCCAATCAGACCTACTCAGTTCCCGTCTAATGGCATCATAATTCCCCTTGTTTAAATTCAGGACCTTAGTATCTGAGTCAATTTCTTCGCTCTCCATTTCGAGTGAGAAATCGATCATGTTATGATCGCTCTGACCCAAGGGTCCCCGTACAACAAGATTACTAATTAGTCCCTTCTCATTGCACAGTACCCAGTCCAATATAGCCTGTTCCTGAGTTGGTTCCTCGACATATTGATCCAGATAACCATCCCTTAAACACTCAAGGAATTCCTCCTCCTCATTATTTTTACTGATTAGGCTATTCCAATCTATATGTAAGTTAAAGTCACCTATGATGACAGCTGTGCTCTTATTGCACGCTTCTCTAATTTCCCTCGTGATGCCCTCCCCAACCTCTATTTTACTATTTGGAGGCCTATATACCACTCCTATTAATGTTTTTCGCCCCTCGCTATTTCTTAGCTCCACCCATATAGATTCTGTATTAACTGAGTTAATATCCTTCCTTTCAATTGCATTTATCCCTTCTTTTACCAGCAATGCTACCCCTCCTCCCTTTCTTTTTTGTACAGCACGGGTTAGATACAGAGTAAAGCTCCCTCTACACTGTCCCATCAAACACTCCCAGGACAGGTACAGCACGGGTTAGATGCAGAGTAAAGCTCCCTCTACACTATCCCATCAAACACTCCCAGGGCAGGTACAGCACGGGTTAGATACAGAGTAAAGCTCTCTCTACATTGCCCCATCAAACATTCACAGAGCAGGTACAGCATGGGTTAGATACAGAGTAAAGCTCCCTCTACACTGTTCCATCAAACACTCCCAGGGCAGGTACAGCACGGGTTAGATACAGAGTAAAGCTCCCTCTACACTGTTCCGTCAAACACTCCCAGGGCAGGTACAGCACGGGTTAGATATAGAGTAAAGCTCCCTCTACACTGTTCCATCAAATACTCCCAGGGCAGGTACTGCATGGGTTAGATACAGAGTAAAGCTCCCTCTACACTGTTCCATCAAACACTCGCAGGGCAGGTACAGCACGAGTTAGATACAGAGTAAAGCTCCCTCTACACTGTCCCATCAAACACTCCCAGGAAACACTCCCAGGGCAGGGACAGCATGGGTTAGATACAGAGTAAAGCTCCCTCTACACTGTCCCATCAAACACTCCCAGGGCAGGTACAGCACGGGTTAGATACAGAGTAAAGCTCCCTCTACACTGTCCCATCAAACACTCCCAGGGCAGGTACAGCACGGGTTAGATACAGAGTAAAGCTCCCTCTACACTGTCCCATCAAACACTCCCAGAGCAGGTACAGCACGGGTTAGATACAGAGTAAAGCTCCGTCTACACTGCCCCATCAAACACTCCCAGGGCAGGTACAGCATGGGTTAGATACAGAGTGAAGCTCCCTCTACAATGTCCCATCAAACACTCCCAGGGCAGGTACAGCACAGGTTAGATACAGAGTAAAGCTCCCTCTGCACTGTTCCATCAAACACTCCCAGGGCAGATACAGCACGGGTTAGATACAACAACAGCAACAACTAGCATTTATATAGTGCTGTTAATGTAGTAAAACATCTCAAGGCGCCACACAGGAGCATTATCGGATAGAAAATGACACCAAGCCACATGAGATATTTTGACAGGGAAGAGGTAGGTTTTAACGAGCGTCTTAAAGGAGGAGGGAGAGGTAGAAAGGCGGAGAGGCTAAGGGAGGGAATTCCTGAGCTTAGGGCCAAGGCAGCCGAAGGCACAGCTGGCAATGGTGGAGCGATTAAAATTGGGAATGCGCAAGAGGCCAGAATTGGAGAAGCACAGAGATCGTGGAGGGTTGTTGGGCTGGAGGAGGTCACAGAGATAAAGAAGGTTGAGGCCTTGGAGGGATTTGAAAACAAGGATGAGAACTTTTAAATTTGAGGTGTTGTTGGACTGGGAGCCAATTTAGGTCAACGAGCACGGGGTGATGGGTGAATGGGGCTTGCCTTGGTATGAGTTAGGACACGGGCAGCAGAGGTTTGGATGGGTTCAAGTTGATGGAGAGTGGAAGATGGGAGGCCGGGATGGAGAACATTGAATAGTCAAGTCTAGAAGTAATAAGGACGTGACTGCTGCCAACGAACCCTAAGCTGCGTCGAGGCGTTCTGCGCATGCAGCTTCCGGCTCGTTATGTGAGCGAGCTCGTTAAAAATTTTTTTTTAAATGCCGGGGAGAGAGCGGGCTTGGGGGAAAAATGCCGGAGAGGGAGCAGGCTCTGGGGGAAAAAAAACAGAAACATCATGCTTCCGGTTCCAGATTAATGCGCAGTACGCTTCTGCGCAGCTTCCGGTCGTTGCCAGCAGTCACTCCGACGTAATAAAGACATGGATGAGGGTTTCAGCAGCAGATGAGCTGAGACAGGAGCAGATAGAGCATAAAGCTCCTCTACGCTGTCCCATCAAACTCTCCCAGGTCAGGTACAGCACGGGTTTTTTACAAAGTAAATCTCCCTCTATCCTGTCCTATCAAACACTTCCAGGTCAGGTACAGCACAGGTTAGATTTAGGTCAAACAAACAGCTTTACTCCAGCATCAGAACAGCAGCTCACTACTGCCCAAGTGCAGCATTTGTCGGTTTCCCATGGCAGCTGTTTAGTGCTGATTTGGGGGAAGTGTGTGTGCTGGGTACCCGTGCCATTTTAAATTCATTTTACTTCTAATCGTTACAGCTTGCTGAGAGAGGACCTTCATCTTAAGGAGAGTGGATTTGTTTAAACAGTGGTGCTCAATAATATTTGTTCCATTCCTCCTCCCTCAGTGATTTGCCAGTTGCAACACTGTCCAATGAACCAGATTATGTGGGAGCGGAGGAGAGCATAGATCTCCACCTTTTGTTCGGTTCCAACATTGGACATGTTTCAGCCTGGCTTTAAGTGGAATTGACCTCCAGGAAAAAAAGGAATATGGGAATTGCTCGGTGAAAAAAGACCAAAATCCATCTAGTTCGCCTTCTACCCTCCGGGTAGTCTTATGATAGTTGTTGACTGGTCATGGCAATCAATCTCTATCAATTAGTTTACAACAGACCCAGACATGACGCGAGGAAACCCCAGTGTGAGTCAAACCTGGACAGTGCCCGTAATTGAGGACCAGATGGGCATCCTGCATTTCTATTGTCTCCAGACGCCAAATGGACTGTTGGTGGAATAGATATATAGAAGACATAAAATTCATGTCAGCCATTTGCAATGTGGGCAGGCTATACTGACGTCATTAATCCATGGTAGCATTCTCATCTTTGAGTCAGAAGGTCGTGGGTTCAAACCACACTCCAGAACTTGAGCACGTATCTCGGCCGACACTTCAGTACTGACGAAGTGCTACATTCTTGAAGATATTTTCTTTTGGACAAGACGTTCAATCGAGGCCCATCTCTGACTGTTTCAGGTGGATGTAACAGATTCCATACCGCTGTTTGAAGAGAAGGGGAGTTTTACCAGTGTCCTGGCCAACGTTTATCCCTCACCAACAGCTAAAACAGATTCACTACTCATTAGCTCATCTTACTGTTTGTGCGACATTCTTGTGTGTAATTTGACTGCCGTGTTTGCCGACTAAACAATGGTGAAGTGCTTTGGGACGTCCTGGGGATGTGAAAGGCGCTATATGAATGCAAACTCTTTCTTTTCTTATAAGAAAAGCCATATTCTGCAAAGCTGTGTTGATTCTCCCTGCTGGACCACCTGAGGTTGAGTTGTTGGAATCTTGCATGATATAGAGAGAGAAATTGCATTTATACAGTGTCTGCACATCTCTCAAAGGCATCTGAAAGAGCTTTCCGTGTAATGAATTTCTTTGCAATGCAGTCCCTGTTATGTAAGAGAACGTGGGACTCATTGGCCTTGATATTAACACCCCCTCCATGACGGGCAGGAGAGTCGGGTGGTTAAAGACTTAAATATGGGGAACGTGTCCCCAACACACTGTGCACGCCACCTTTTTTACAGTGGCGGATATCGTGGTGTCTGGGTGTCTCGCCATGGAGAGGCAGGTCACTGCATTGACAGATATAAATAAATAGGGCTTCCACAGTGCAATTGGGAGACCGCTTTAAAATTCACTGTTGCTGCGTGGGTTTCCTAGGGGTCAGGAAACTCAGCAGTGAAAGGGAGGCGGGAGCTGCTGACTCCACAAGATAAGTGTCTGTTCCAGCACTCCTTATGGGCCAAGATGAGTAGGAATGCTCACCCAGGCCTCTCAAGGATGCCTTCGGCCTCCCCCCTACCGATTGCAGCCTCTCACTTCCTCGTGCTGCATTTGCCAACATCCCCCATGGTCCCCCCCCAGTCCCGATAACCTCTCTCTCCCCCCAGCCTTAATGGCCTCTCTCTTTTCACCCCCCTCCACCCTATTGACCTCCCTCTCCCCCAGCCCTGATCACCTCTCTCTCCACCCAGCCTCGATGGCCACTCTCTCCCTGCAGCCCCGATGGCCTCTCTCTCCCCTCCCCCAGCCATGATGGCCTCTCTCTCCCCTCAGCCCTGATCGCCCTCCTCACAATTGCCAGGGAGCATCCCCAAGGGTCCCTGACTGCGGCCTCCTGCCGCTGGTTCTCCCTCCCGGCTGCTGGCCAGTCTGTCAATTTGGCCAGCTGCCGGGCGGGAAACGGAACAAAAAATGATAATGAGGTCCTGCCGTTAAGTTTGACAGGACCTCCGCATCCCCGGGCTGGCCATGTTGATGAGGGAGGAATCTTCACCAGGACACTGGGAGAACACCTTACCCTTCTTCACATGGGAAGCAATCCAGCTCTAGAGGGAAGAGGAGGAGTGCAAGCAGAGATTACTGTGAGCAGAGGTATGCGACACAGCTGAGAAATATAAGATAGCCATTAACCGATGAAATAAAGAATTTAGGAGGAATTCCTATACACAGTGATTGGTGAGAATGTGGAACTCGCTGTCACATAGAGTGGTTGAAGCAGAGAGCATTGATGCATTGAAGGAGAAGCTTGATGCATACGTGAGGGAGAAAGGAATAGAGGAAAACAGGGGCAGGCTGGGAGGAGGCTCGTGTGGAGTATAAACACCAGTTGGGCCGAATAGCTGTAGATTCTGTGTAATTAAGAGGTATTGGAGCATGGTCAGTGTACAGGGAACTGTAACGCAGCGAGTTATCACCTTGAGAGGCAGAGCGAAAAATGTAGTGCCGGCAAAAGCAATCTATTCATTTTGATAACAATCATGTTCCACCTTGGGGTGGGATGTATCAACATGGTTTCCTGCATTGGTGTGGAACCAGCTTGGCTGGAATGTATATCTCCTGGGTGTCTTACCTTGCGAAACATTTGAGTTCCCGGCTCATAAAATCCTGGATAACTGATATGTGCTCGAAATCACCACTCTACTGCACTCCTATGATATGACTAGGCTTGCCTAGAATCCCTTCAGTTGGAAGTATTGATCCTGGGATTCCTTCCAACTAGAACGCACGACAATCAGAAATATTCTGAGTTGTGTTCTTGTACAACAATGACTGAGGGTTGACGGAGCTTATAACTTATAAATGAATTATCCTGTGCAGGCTTTTGGTTTCACATCAACACAAAATTGTAGGACGTAACTTGGAAATGAAGACAATCAAATATTAGCATGTAGTGTGAGCCCACCTCAGGTCGGACGTGACTCTGTTGTATAAATACAACAACAACTTGTGTTTATATAGCACCTTTGACATACGTCCTAAGGAAGCTAAAGAAGGAGATATTAGGAGAGGTGACTAAAAGCTCGGTCAGAGAGGTGGGTTTTAAGGAGGATCTTAAAGGAGGAGAGATATGTGGAGAGGCGGAGGGGTGTGAAGAGGGAATTCCAGACCGTGGGGCTTAGACGGCTCAAGGCACAGCCATGGTGGGGCTAAGGGATTGGGTGATGCACAAAAGGCCAGAGTTGGAGAAATGCAGAGTTCTCGGAGGGTTTGACCTGGAGGAGATAACAGAGATAGGGAGTGGGCGAGTCTATGGAGGGATTTGAACACGGGGCTGGGTATTTTAAATTGGAGGCATTAGGGGTTCAGGAGCCAATGTAGGCCAGTTAGTAAGAAGTGATGGGTGAGCGGGACTTGGTGTGGGTTACAGATGTGAAGTGAAATTTTCCAATATTCATAGGGAGAAAAGGAAAACCTATATTTTATCACATTCCTCAGAAACGTCTCAAAGTGCATACACAGTGAATTACTTGCATCGAATCTACAGCACAGAAACAGGCTATTCGGGCCAAATGGTTTATGCTCCACATGAGCCTCCTCCCACCCTACTTCATCTAACCCTATCAGCCTATCCTTCTATTCCCTTCTCCTTCATGTGTTTATCCAGCTTCCCCTTAAATGCATCTGTGCTATTCGCCTCAACTACTCCTTGTGGTAACGTGTTCCACATTCTAACCACTCTCTGAGTAAAGAAGTTTCTCCTGAATTGCCTAATGGATTTATTAGTGACTATCTTATATTTATGATCTCTAATTTTGGACTCTCCCACAAGTGGAACCATTTTTTCTACGTCTACCCTATTAAAGCATTTCAGAATTTTAAAGACCTCTATCAGGTCACCCCTCAGCCTTCTCTAGAGGAAAGAGCCCCAGCCTGTTCAATCTTTCCTGATAGGTATAACCTTTCAATTCTGGTATCATACATGTGAATCTTTTTTGTACCTTCTCCAATGCCTCTATATCCTTTTGAAATATGGAGACCAGAACTGTGCACAGTACTCTAAGCATGGTCTAAGCAACGTTCTGTATAAGTTTAACATAACTTCTCTGCTTTTCAATTCTACTCCTCTAGAAATGAACCCCAGTGCTTGGTTTGCTTTTTTATGGCCTTATTAACCTGGATCGCTACTTTTAGTGATTTGTGTACCTGTAAACCTAGATGCCTTTGTTCCTCTATTCCATTTCGACTCCTATTTTCCAAGGAGTATGTGGCCTCTTTATTCTTCCTACCAAAATGCACCACCTCATACTTATCTATATTGAAATTAATTTGCCAATTACACACCTATTCTGCAAGTTTATTAACGTCTTCTTGCATTTTGTCGCAGTCTTCCTCAGTATGAACTATACCCACCAACTTGGTGTCATCTGCAAATTTTGATATTGTACTTCTGATTACCGAATCCAACTCATTTATGTAAATAGTGAACAATGGATGGGATGTAGTGGATTAAAACATTTGCTCAATATGTAGACTGAACATTTTGATTAGTGGGTGTGAGCTCCTTAGCTTACTACTTGAGAGCATTGGCTCAATGATACAACCCAAGTTGATGCTCGTGTTTCTTTCAAGCTTCTAATAGAAGGCCAATTGGGTGCAGACCAGGTTAGGTGGTGTCATGCTAATAGGTACTTTGTTGAGTAATCAGGGAAGTTTAAAAAAAATTAATTCTCAGGATAGAATCATAGAAACTTACAACACAGAAGGAGGCCATTTGAGCCGTTTTGCCTCTGCTGGCTCTTTGAAAAAGCAGTTGTGCTTAGTCCTACACCCCCGTTTTTAGTTCATAACCCAATATGTTCCTTATCCTCATGTACCTGTCCAACTCCCTTTTAAAATTATTTATGGAATCAGCTTCCACCACCTTTTCAGGTAGAGCGTTCCAGATCCCGACAACTCTGAGTGAAAACATTTCTTCTCATCTCCTCTCTAGATCTTATGCTAATGATTTTAAATCTATGATCTCTGGGTATTGACCCACTCGCCAGAGGGAATAGTTTTTCTCTATCTTAGAGTCATAGGGGTAAAAATTCACTTGGTTGCGCCACCCGTTAGCGCCTTAAGAGGGCGCTAATGGGGCGCAAAGCCGCTAACGCCCGGGCGCAGCGATGTTTGCGCCGCTCGAGAACTTAACTTGAGATTGTGCGGCGGCGCTAAAACTTACCGCTGCGACCACCTGCGCGCGCAGATTGTGACGTCATTCCATGGTGCAACGCCCTTGGGGCGCCCCGTAGCGGAAATTGAGTGGCGCCCCCTGCCTTACCGCCTGGCGCTTCCAACGACCAGAAGACTGGAACGCTATCAATCGCTGTGGGGCTGGGGGGGCCGCTATTTAAAGGGGGCCTCTTCCTGTCTTTTATTGTTGGTGGCATTTTTGAACTACGCATTCTGAGAGAGAGAGGGAGAGACTTCTGGAGAGATTCAACGTTGTGTGAAGGAGTTTTGGGTACTGAGCAGCACTTTGCAGGTTCATTTTGATTTGCCATTCCTTGTATCGATTTAGCAGAGACCGTGGGAGCTGCACTCTGAGCTCTTTGCCTGGTGCTCTCCATTGTTCTTTCCAGCACATTTGATGTGCAAGTCTCTCCAGGCCGAGATTCAAGGCAGCAATGAACAGGATGTGGATGGAAAGCAAGATTAACCATCCCCTTTAAGAACTGGCCCGTGCCATTGTGTGTGTGTTCCATTGCTGACTGACATTACATGAGCCATTGTGTGTGTGTTCCATTGCTGACTGACATTACATGAGCTTCGCCAGCGCTCCGAGTTAGCGCCTCACTGCTCGGCCTTTGCGCCTTAAGAGAGGTGTGCAGCGCCTGCTTTAGCGCTCCACTCACCTCCCGGGGCGGTAAAAGTGAAGTTTCCCGTCAGTGCCGATAATTAGCGCCAGGCGCTAATATTTGCGTCCGGACGATATTTGCGCCCCAAATGGGGCGCGACCTAATTTCTACCCCATAGAGTTATACAGCACAGAAAGAGGCCTTTCGGCCCATCATGTCCGCGCCGGCCATCAAGCCCTGTCTATTCTAATCCCATTTTCCAGCACTTGGTCCGTAGCCTTGTATGCTATGGCATTTCAAGTGCTCATCTAAATGCTTCTTGAATGTTGTGAGGGTTCCTGCCTCTACCACCCTTTCAGGCAGTGAGTTCCAGATTCCAACCACCCTCTGGGTGAAAAAGTTTTTCCTCAAATCCCCTCTAAACCTCTGCCCCTTATCTTGAAACTATGCCCCCTGGTTATTGACCCCTCTACTAAAGGGAAAAGTTCCTTTCTATCTACCCTATCTATGCCCCTCATAATTTTGTACACCTCAATCAGGTCCCCCCTCAGCCTTCTCTGCTCTAAGGAAAACAACCCCAGCCTGTCCAGTCTCTCTTCATAGCTGAAGCGCTCCAGCCCAGGTAACATCCTGGCGAATCTCCTCTGCACCCTCTCCAATGCAATCACATCCCTCCTATAGTGTGGCGACCAGAACTGCACACAGTATTCCAGCTGTGGCCTAACTAGCATTTTGTACAGCTCCATCATAACCTCCCTGCTCTTATATTCTATGCCTCGGCTAATGAAGGCAAGTATCCCATATGCCTTCTTAACCACCTTATCTACCTGTCCTGCTGCCTTCAGGGATCTATGTACATGCACACCAAGGTCCCTCTGATCCTCTGTCCTTCCTAGGGTCCTACCATTCATTGTGTATTCCCTTGCCTTGTTAGTCCTCCCAAAATGCATCACCTCACACTTTTCAGGGTTAAATTCCATTTGCCACTGTTCTGCCCATCTAACCATACCGTCTATATCGTGCTGTAGCCTGAGGCTTCCCTCCTCGCTATTTACCACTCCACCAATTTTCGTGTCTTCTGCGAACTTACTGATCATACCTCCTACATTCATATCTAAATCATTAATATACACTACAAACAGCAAAGGACCTAGCACCGATCCCTGTGGTACACCACTGGACACAGGCTTCCAGTCACAAAAACAACCTTCGACCATCACCCTCTGCCTCCTGCCACTAAGCCCATTTTGGATCCAATGTGCCAAATTGCCCTGGATCCCATGGGCTCTTACCTTCTTGACCAGTCTCCCATGTGGGACTTTGTCAAAAGCCTTACTGAAGTCCATGCAGACTACATCAACTGCACTACCCTCATCCACACACCTAGTCACCCCCTCAAAAAATTCAATCAAATTGGTTAGACATGATCTCCCCCTGACAAAGCCATGCTGACTATCCTTGATTAATCCTTGCCTCTCCAAGTGGAGACTAATTCTATCCCCCAGAATATTTTCCAATAATTTCCCTACCACTGACGTTAGGCTCACTGGCCTGTAATTCCCTGGTTTATCCCTACTACCCTTCTTGAATAATGGTACTACGTTAGCTGTTCTCCAGTCCTCTGGCACCTCCCCTGTGGCCAGAGAGGTTCTGAAAATTTGTGTCAGAGCCCCTGCAATCTCCTCCCTTGCCTCACACAGCAGCCTAGGATACATCTCGTCAGGGCCTGGGGATTTATCCACTTTTAAGCCCGCTAAAACCGCTAGTACCTCCTCCCGCTCAATACTAATTTGTTCAAGTATATCACAATCCCCCTGCCTGATTTCTATGCCTACATCGTCCTTCTCCATAGTGAACACAGATGCAAAATATTCATTTAAAACCTCACCTACATCTTCCGATTTTACACACAGATTGCCACTTTGGTCCCTAATGGGCCCTACTCTTTCCCTAGTTAACCTCTTGCCCTTAATATACTTATAAAACACCTTGGGATTTTCCTTTATTTTGCCCGCCAGTGTTTTTTCATGCCCCCTCTTCGCTCTCCTAATTTCTTTTTTAAGTACTCCCCTGCACTTTCTATACTCCTCTTGGACTTCCACTGTTTTTAGTCCTTTGTATCTGCCAAAAGCCTCCCTTTTTTTCCTAATCCATTCTTGTATATCCTTGACATCCAGGGTTCCCTGGGTTTGTTGGTCCCACCCTTGACCTTTACGGGAACATGTTGGCGTTGTACTCTCTCTATTTCCTTTCTGAAAGACTCCCACTGCTCTGATGTGGATTTTCCTACAAGTAGCTGATCCCAGTCCACTTTGGCCAGATCCTGCCTTATCATATTAAAATCGGCCTTCCCCCAATTTAGAACCTTTATTTCCGGACCATCTTTGTCCTTTTCCATGACTACCTTAAATCTCACCGAATTATGGTCACTGTCACCAAAATGCTCTCCTACTGACACTTCTACCACTTGCCCGGCTACATTCCCTAGAATTAGGTCCAGTACCGCCCCCTCTCTTGTAGGACTTTCTACATGCTGGCTCAAAAAGCTCTCCTGGATGCACTTTAAGAATTCCGCACCCTCTAAGCCTTTCACACTCTGACTATCCCAGTTAATATTGGGGAAGTTGAAATCCCCTACTATTATTACCCTATTATTTCTACACTACTCTATTAAAACCTCTCGTCATCTTAAAATCCTCTGTTAGGTCACCTCTTAAATTTCTCTGTTCCAAGGAGAAAAGTCCTAACTTTTCCAACCTCTCCTCATAACTGAAGTCCCTCATTCCTGGTAACATCCTGGTAAACCTCCTCTGTGGGCATCTCTCCAATGTGGGCATCGCTGTCATGGTCGGCATTTATTGCCCATCCCTAGTTGCCCTGAGAAGGTGGTGGTGGGCTGCCTTCTTACAACTGAAGCTTGGCCACTTCAGAGGGCAGATAAGAGTCAACCATGTTGGGAGTCAGACCGGGTAAGGACGACTGGTTTCCTTCCCTAAAGGACATTAGTGAACCATTTGGCTTCATGGTCACTTTTATTGAGAACCAGAATATTACTTCCAGGTTTATTTTTGAAATTCTCAAATTGCCATGGTGGGATTTGAATGCACATTTTCTGGATTATTAGTCCAGGCCTCTCGATTACTGGTCCAGTAACATAATCACTACACTACTCTATCATATGTTAGTCAATATTGAAGCTAAACTGCCCTTCTCTCCACTTGGGCAATGAACGAACTACGTGAGGCAATGAGAAATCATGAGGTAGAGCTCTGTACAGACATATACATGTCTTTTTTTTTGCTTCCTAACTAAGCTTCATGGCGTGAAGATCTCTTATTGCTATCGTAAATGGCTCTGAAATTCTACAGGGGTTCTCCCAGTCTCCTGCTGTTCCACCTGGAGGTTTCACCAGTTTCCTGCCAGACTTACAGCGGGAGACTTAGAGACGAGCAAGGTTGTAGATGGGACAAACCTTTTCCCATCTAGAACAGACTCCCAGAGAAGGGAGTTGATTTGAGGACAATTGGCACCTTTAAAAGGGGCTGGATCGGTACCTGTTGGGAATGGGTTTGAGGGTTAGAGTGATAGTGGAGGTTGGGGGAAGAATTTGGTGTTTCTTAAAGTAGGGTATCAACAGTGGTGGGGGTTGGGGAAAGAGTAATTTTACATGGACTCTGGATGGACCAGGATTGATAGGCCAAATGGCCTATTATCGCTCTGAATTTTCTGCTGGTGTTACACACTGCAAATAGTGAATGGGGCCATCTCCTGTCCCTGCAACTGATTGAATTGTGTCAGTGCTACTTGTCAGGCGAGCGACTATGAAATCAGCAGTAGATGGTAGACGAGAAACTCTACACTGTTGCCAAAAGGATCTTCCTCTTTTTGAGGAATGCTCTTGTTCAAAATGGTACACAATGCCAAATTATGCACGCAGAAGGTTGCTAACCTGTGCTTGGAATATAGAGCAAATCTGCTACTATCTGGGCCACAGCCATGCTGAAGGGGAGCACTGCCAGTGATGACCAGTGTCATTGTTACAAGTGTCAGATCTGTCGTAGATACAGTGGTGCTGGTCACTCCTGTAAGCGGTCCGAGCGTCTTAACATTCAGGAGTGTGGCCGTACTGCCCAACTGTGATAGTGTGAGCTAAGGGTGTAACAATAGGGCCCCCTTGGGTTCTGAACGGGATATTGTGTCTTTTGCAATTTTCCAATCTTTTCAAAGATAGACTGAAACACCCGATGAGACAAGGCCACATTCAAACCATTAACCTTCTTTAGTTCACAAATAGCAAGTGAACATAGAGGAGCAGTCAAAGCAAATTCCACTTTCTCAATTTCAACTCCGTTTCACTTCTCTCCTCGAAACAGCCTCCAACGTTCAACAGGGCAAACTGCAAAAAATACTGCAGAGAATGTATTCTTCTTATTTAAATATGTTTTGCCCACCTATAGAGCTTCAATTTGACATCAGCAACACGTGATGGGGCAGGATGCAGTTTGATTGGCAGTATCATTGAACACTGAGCTATGAAGATTGACACTTTTGGCCAAATGTTGATGCTTTAGGCAGACTTCCTGTGCAAGGTTTCAGTGATTGCTCCTCACTAGAACACTGAGTATAGAGTCACACGATACACCCTTGATATACAAAAGCAAAATACTGCGGATGCTGGAAATCTGAAATAAAAACAGAAAATGCTGGAAATATTCAGCAGGTTAGGCAGCATCTGTGGAGAGAGAAACAGAGTTAACGTTTCAGGCCAATGACCTTTCTTCAGAAATGAGATACCTTGGCTGGGAACAGGGTGAAACCGGGCAGGGACGAGTTATTGATGCAAATGAACATAAAGTCTGGAGTGAGCAAAAGCCATTGGGCTTATCAATCACGCTCGATTCAGTGTCTGGGTGTACTTAATCTATTGTGGACACTTTCACCCCTCTGTTCCACCTATTAATCCTCTACTTTAAGGGGCACTAAATTTGTTTTCCCAGTTCCCATGTTAATATTCTCTCTCACTCTCAATTTCATTATGTTTTTGGGCTTTCTCTTTATTCTTCCTGGATTCAGTGTACCATGCCCCCGCCACCTCCTCAATAAGCGAGCCCTCCTTGATCCCTATGACCTGGAGTGCACCCTTACTTGCCCAGTATCTGGGTATTTGCAGGAGTCGAATACAAAATCCTTGTTACTGTATTTCAGCTTGTTGGTGATAGCACATGTCATTGCGTGATTTTCCTTGATTTTGAGAGGCAGTAGAGTAAATACTACTATACCCTGGCTTAGGCTATAAACTGCTAACCAGATTCATTAACCAATAAATGGATATATAAGATAAAGTAATAACGCAATGTAGGTTTACAGTAGTTACCAGATGAACTATTCCTCCTCCTAAGCTGGAAAATAACAAAGTTATGTCTGTTGTACTAAACTCCAACTACACTAGACCAAATACAAGGGGGGAGAAATTCGGTATCGCCCCGTTTGGGGCGCAGTTATCGGCCGGGCGCAAAGTTTAGCGCCTGCCGCTAATTATCGCCTCCAACTGCAAACTTGGCTTCTATCGCCCCTGGAGGTGATTGGAGCACTAAATCAGGTGCTACACACCTCTCTTAAGGCGCTAACGCCGAGGAGCGAGGCGCTACCTCAGAGCGCTGGCGAAGCTCATGTGATGTCAGTCAGCAATGGAACACAGACACGCTGGCGCCGGCCAATTCTTAAAGGGGAGGGTCGATCTTGCTCTCCATCCACACCCTGCTCATTGTAGCCTTGAATCTCGGCCTGGAGAGACCTGTACATCAAATCTGTTGGAAAGAACAATGGAGAGGCCCAGGGAAAGAGCTCAGAGTGCAGCCCCCATATACTCTTCTAAATCGATGCAAGGAAGATCAAATCAAAATGAACCTGCAAAGTGCTGCTCAGTACCCAAAACTCCTCAACACAGCTTTGAATATCTCCTGCAGTCTCTCTCTCTCACTCAGAATGCGTGGTGCAAAAATTACGCCGACAAAAAAAGGCAGGAAGCGGTCGCCTTTAAATAGCGCTCCTCCAGTCCCTTCCCGACTGCAAAACGCTCCCCTCAACCTGTCGTTGCTAGCGGCAGGCGGTAAGACAGGGGGCGCCACTCAATATCTGGTCCGGGGCGCTACCAGGGCATTGCACGCTCGACTGACGTCACGATCTGTGAGCGCAGGAGATCGTGGCGGTAGTGTTTAGCACCGCCGCAAAATGTCTGGTCAATTTCGTGAGCGGCGCAAACATCGCCGCGCACGGGCGCTAGGTGCTTTGCGCCCCATTAGCGCCCTCTTAAGGCGCTAATGGGAGGTGCAAACCAACCGAATTTTTCCCCCAAGGTCCCTGAATAACATCCTTTATGTGCCAGTTTGTTGCTGGAATCTCTTTGACCTATTAATCTCTCTCAGAGCTTTAGGCGGACTAGACAACTTTAACAAACCAGGCTGAGAAATTTAAAAAAAAGGTAAAAGAAATTTTTTAATGTGTCTTTTATACTCCGAAAGAGCTGCCAATCAAATATATTTACAAATTGTATGCTTCTTTTTGAATTGATTGGCTTGGAACCCTCCCTCAGATCCTCACCGGACACAGGCCCCAGCTTAGTAAACAAGGTTGGTGAGCTGCAGGCGCAAATAGTCACATGGGAATACAATGTCGTGGCAATAACGGAGACCTGGCTCAAAAAAGGGCAGGACTAGGTATTAAATATTCCTGGATATAAGGTGTTCAGGAAAGATAGGGAAGGAAAGATAGGAGGTGGTGTGGCAGTATTGGTTAAGGAGAATGTTACAGTGCTGGAGAGAGAGGATGTCCTGGAGGAATCAAGGACAGAATCTATATGGCTAGAGTTAAGAAATAATAGAGGTGCCATTACACTACTAGGTGTATTCTATAGGCCGCCAACTAGTGGGAAAAATATGGAGGAGCAAATTTGCAGAGAAATTACAGAGAGATGCAAGAACTATAGAGCAGTGATAATGGGAGACTTCAACTATCCTAATATAGACTGGGATAGTAATAGTGTAAAGGGCAGAGAGGGGAAAGAATTTCTGAAGTGTGTTCAGGGGAACTTTCTTGATCAGTATGTTTCCGGCCCAACGAGGAAGGAGGCATTGCTGGATCTGGTTCTGGGGAATGAGGTAGGTCAAGTGGAGCAAGTGTCAGTAGTTGAACATTTAGGGAACAGTGATCATAGTATCATAAGGTTTAGATTAGCTATGGAAAAGGACAGGGAGCAATCTAGAGTAAAAATACTTAATTGGAGGAAGGCCGATTTCAGTGGGATGAGAACGGATCTGGCCCTGGTAAATTGGAATCAAAGATTGGCAGGCAAAACTGTAATGGAACAATGGGCTGCCTTTAAAGAAAAAATAGTTCGGGTACAGTCGTGGTACATTCTCACTAGGGGGAAAGGTAGGGCAACTAAAGTCAGAGCTCCCTGGATGACGAAAGAGATAGAGAGTAAGATGAAGCAGAAAAAGAGCACATTTGACAGATGGCAGGTTGAGAATACATCTGAGAATCAGGCTAAATATAGAAAGTTCAGAGGAGAAGTGAAAAAGAAAATAAGAGGGGCAAAGAGAGGGTATGAGAATATAATGGCAGCTAACATAAAAGGTAATCCAAAAGTCTTCTATAGGCATATAAATAGAAAACGGGTAGTAAGAGGAGGGGTGGAGCCGATTAGGGACCAAAAAGGAGACCTACGCATGGAGGCAGAGGGTATGGCTAAGGTGCTAAATGAGTACTTTGCATCTATCTTCACCAAGGAAGAAGATGCTGCCATAGACATAGTGAAGGAGGAGGTAGAGGAGATACTGGATAGCATAAAAATTGATAAAGAGGAGGTACTAGAAAGGCTGGCCTTACTTAAAGTAGATAAGTCACCAGGACCAGATGGAATGCATCCTAAGACGCTGAGGGAAGTGAAGGAAGAAATCGCGGAAGTACTGGCCATAATATTCCCATCTTCCTTAGAAACGGGGGTAGTGCCAGAGGACTGGAGAATTGCAAATGTTGCACCATTGTTCAAAAAACGGTGTAAAGATAAACCCAGCAACTACAGGTCAGTCAGTTTAACCTCGGTAGTGGGGAAGCTTTTAGAAACAATAATCAGGGACAAAATTAATAGTCACTTGGACAATTGTGGATTAATTAAGGAAAGCCAGCACGAATTTGTTAAAGGCAAATCGTGTTTAACCAACTTGATTGAGTTTTTTGATGAGGTAACAGAGAGGGTTGATGAGGGCAGTGTGGTTGACGTGGTGTACATGGATTTCCAAAAGGCGATCGACAAAGTGCCACATAATAGGCTTGCCAGCAAAGTTGAAGCCCATGGAATAAAAGGGACAGTGGCAGCATGGATACGAAATTGGCTAATTGACAGGAAACAGAGAGTAGTGGTGAATGGTTGTTTTTCAGACTGGAGGAAGGTATACAGTGGTGTTCCCCAGGGGTCGGTTCTAGGACTATTGCTTTTCTTGATATATATTAATGACTTGGATGTGGGTGTACAGGGCATAATTTCAAAATTTGCAGATGACATAAAACTTGAAAGTACAGTGAACAGTGAGTAGGCTAGTGATAGACTTCAAGAGGACATAGACAGGCTGGTGGAATGGGCGGACACGTGGCAGATGAAATTTAACACAGAAAAGTGCGAAGTGATACATTTTGGTAGAAAGAATGAAGAGAGGAAATATAAACTAAAGGGTACAATCCTAAAGTGGGTGAATGAACAGAGAGACCTAGGGGTATATGTGCACAAATCATTGAAGGTGGCAGGGCAGGTTGAGAAAGCAGTTAAAAAAGCTTACGGGATCCTGGGCTTCATGAATAGAGGTATAGAGTACAAAAGTGTGGTAATTATGATGAACCTGTATAAAACACTGGTTCGGCCTCAACTGGCGTATTGTGTTCAATTCTGGGCACCGCACTTTAGGAAGGATGTGAAGGCCTCAGAGAGGGTGCAGAAAAGATTTAAGAGAATGATTCCAGAGATGAGGGACTTCAGTCACGTGAATAGACTGGAGAAGCTGGGTTGTTCTCAGAGCAGAGAAGATTGAGAGGAGATTTGATAGAGGTGTTCAAAATCATGAGGAGTCTGGACTGAGTAGATAGAAAGAAACTGTTCCCATTTGCAGAAGGGTCGAGAACCAGAAGACACAGATTTAAGGTGATTGGCAGAAGAACCAAAGGCGAATTGAGGAAAAACTTTTTTACTCAGCGAGTGGTTAGGATCTAGAATGCACTGCCTGAAAGGGTGGTGGAGGCAGACTCAATTTCGGCTTTCAAAAGGGAGTTGGATAAGTACCTGATGGAAATTTTTTTTGTAGGGCTACGGGGAAGGGGCAGGGGAGTGGGACGAGCTGAAGTGCTCTTGCAGAGAGCTGGCACGGGCTCGAATGGCCTGCTTCCATGCTGTAACCATTCTATGATTCTAATCTGTGATCCCCGTGGGCCACTATAACAGCAGCGGAGAGGGACACCCCTATCGCTGGCCAGTTGCGCACCAGACCCCATTACAAGTTCCCGGACTCAGGCAATTGGAATAACGTGGAAGGGTGCCCGTGCCTGTATACATACAGCTGGGTGCCCGTTAGTTGGGGGTAGGGAGGAGATTGTGACATTGGCCAGTGCCAGTCGGTTCAGCCGAAGAAGAATTAAGCCATTGGTGATTGACCCATTCGCCGGAAAACTATTTTTCTTGTAGCAGGTAGTGTTGGTTACTCCCGTAAGCAGTCTGTATCTTAACATTCAGGAGTGTGCACATATTTCCCAATATTACAGCAGCTCAGCGGTTTAGGAACACCACTGGCCCCCTGACCAGGGAACACCAGCGCAGGTACAACTGGATGGCAACCCAGTGTAAACAGGATTGATCTCAATTTCTGATCCAATTAGCCCCCACACACCCCAATGACGTCCCTACTGAGTATTAAGGTCTGAGGAAATTTGGGGCCACAATGCCTGTATTCTAGACCTGTTACATCAATATAAATGGGGCCATTTTATGTGACTGAACTTGTTTTTTTTAGCCCCATATTGATCGTGACAGGAAGAAAGAGGTCAATTGCATGAGACATAAATCCTTCACTTTTGCCACAGTACAGTTCCTTCTCAACCGATATCGATCCAGTTCCTTTCCATAGGTGCCAACTGGACTCAAACCCACTGCTTTCTCTAGGATTCTGTCCAAATGTTAATCTCCAACCTTTTTCGGGGCTCACGAACTCTGCGTTGGTGCCCTGTAGTTCTGCACTCATTCTAAAAGTTAAATAGCTTACGTACGTCCAAGGGTGGGGTGTTTGTGGTAGCAATGACCTTCGTGCTGTTTTCTCATTCCGTGCCCTCTTGTGTCTTTCTCCTTTTTGTCTCCCTCTTATTTTCACACATTGTGAGAAACAGTATAGGATGAATAATGTCTCCGTTCACACAGCAACAGCGCCCGAGGACTGAATGGAAAGTGCAGCTGTTGTTGAGGGCAGTCCGGATGTGTTTTTGGTGTTGATTTGGTTGTGTTGTACAGTACAATATCCTGAGGGGAGGGGGTACTTAGCTCAGTAAGGATGGGCGTAGAGTGAGCCACACTTCTTAAAAGGAATGATGCTGGGAAGGCCTCACACTTGATTTCATGTCCTAGCCGATTTAGCTGGTCTGGGCCTGGACAACAGTCAACGTGCTTATGCCACAGAGTTCCTGGGTTAGACAGGAGTAAATTGGCCAGGGTTCCGGCTTCTGATCCTGTACTGGAAGTATGTACAAGACTAGCAACAAATCAGGTTTGCAGGCAAGCTACTGTGCCATCAAATCTCCTGCCGACACTTTTGGTGAGGAACCGGGGGCTGTGACTGAAGCCCAAGGAACAGTAGCACACTGAGGGAGTGGACACTTTCAGGAGAGGGACAGCAGGAGTTAAATTAGGAAGGGAAAATAATGAACCAGGCAGCGCGTTCGTGCAGCAGCATCTCGCGGCACTCCTGGTGTTCGGCCCATGGTTAATGGACCAGCAGGTGTGTGTGTGATGCTGGGGCATGGATTAGTCATTTTCCATCATCTCTTCCTTCTTATGTGTGGCACTGGCAGATTTATAGGGGAAAGAAAGCACGACCCACAGGATGTAGTGGAGCCCCTCCCCCCTCTGGGTGCGCTAGGGGTGCCCCCTCCCGCCTCTGGGTGCAAATAGGGTAGCCCCTCCCCCTTCTGGGTGCGAATAGGGGAGCCCCTCCCCCTTCTGGGTGCAAATAGGGGAGTCCCTCCCCCCTCTGGGTGCGCTAGGGATGCCCCTCCCCCTTCTGGGTGCAAATAGGGGAGCCCCTCCCCCTTCTGGGTGCGAATAGGGGTGCCCCTCCCCCTCTGGGTGCGCTAGGGATGCCCCTCCCCTTCTGGGTGCAAATAGGGGAGCCCCTCCCCCCTCTGGGTGCAAATAGGGGAGCCCCTCCCCCCTCTGGGTTCTAATAGGGGAGCCCCACCCCCCACTGGGTGCGAATAGGGGAGCCCCTCCCCCTTCTGGGTGCGAATAGGGGAGCCCCTCCCCCCTCTGGGTTCGAATAGGGGAGCCTCTCCCCCTTCTGGGTGCGAACAGGGGAGCCCCTCCCCCCTCTGGGTGCGAATAGGGGAGCCCCTCCCCCCTCTGGGTGCACTAGGGGAGCCCCTCCTCCCTCTGGGTGCGAATAGGGGAGCCCCTCCCTCCTCTGGGTGCATAGGGGAGCCCCTCCCCCTCTGAGTGCAAATAGGGGAGCCCCTCCCCGCTCTGGATGCAAATAGGGGAGCCCCTCCCCCTCTGGGTGCACTAGGGGAGCCCCTCCCCCTTCTAGGTGTGAATAGGGGTGCCCCTCCCTCTTCTGGGTTCGAATAGGGGTGCCCCTCCCCCCTCTGGGTGCGAATAGGGGCACTCCTCCCCCTCTGGGTGCAAATAGGGGCACCCCTCCCCTCTGGGTGCGAATAGGGGTGCCCCTCCCCCCTCTGGGTGGGCTAGGGGTGCCCCTCCCCTCTCTGAGTGGGCTAGGGGCGTCCCTCCCCCCTCTGGGTGTCATATAGCACCCCTATATTATTTCTCTAACCTGTGTTGAGACTGATCCAGGAGTGTTTGGGCTGTAATTGGGTTTATGACTGGAATGAACTGGCATCTCTCATCTGCACACTTTTTAATGTTAATTAGTCTCAGACTGATACAGTGGTGTTCATAATTTGAGGAAGGATTGGCACCACTGCCAGAGCTGGCTCGCTCAGCTGACTCTTTTTATGACTCAACCTCGTGGGATCCTCGCATTGCAGAGCGCTTGGTGAAAGGCTGACAGGGCAGCTGGTTAATTAATTTTGTGTTTTCAATGATTTATGTGCAAGAACTCTTTTCTTCATCCTGTCCTCCTCTTGCACTTTTGACAGACTTAAATATTTATCATCGTCTGTAATCTGCTATTTCGCCTTGTTTTGGAAGCTTGAAAACATGCTTTGATGGCAGGACTTGTCTAGTATCCTTCTCAACTTAGGGGCTTGATTTGATTGTTAACCATCTGGGCTAGGGGGGTGACTGTTTCTCTAAAATTGAGAAACCCCAGTGAAATGCTAATGCCCCGGGACGCAACCAAGGGTGTAAAAGAGTACGGGAGAAGATGAGAGATAATAACATGGACTGGATAATTGACACTGGGCTAAAAATTCAGTTGCGTAGCGCCCGTTGTTTGGATGCTGCGGGTGCTGTTTTGGGTTTAAAATGGCGTCCGTGCAGCATGCGCACACTTCTGGTGCGGGCCGTGCCGGACGTCATTTTGGTGAAGGCGTTAGTGTCGGCGCTGCAAGCGTGCGCTGGAAGTATGCAGAATACACAGATCATGACTTCAATCATGATTGGATGCCAGCGTTGCCATTTTTATCCTCAACGCAGGAGCTAACACCCTCTCTTAAACTCCCACAGCTGAACATGTGTTCAGCAGCAGGAAGGTCTCCCCAAAAGCGCTATTTAAAGGGAACATCAACGACGAACAGGTTATTTGCTTTCCACTAGCTGTTGCTGAGTTTGCAGAAGTGTTTGGTGCTTTCTAGACTTCTTTAAGGGATTCCACTCCCTCAATATCCAGCTGGTGTGCGACCATACTCAGCACATCATGCAAGTCAATGCTCGGTATCCTGGTACCAGTCATGATGCCTTCATTCTGTGGCAGTCCGCTGTACCATCAGCATTTGAACCACCATGACAAACCAGAGGGTGGCTACTGAGCGACAAGGGCTATCTGCTGACCACCTGGCTCATGACACGTGGGCAGCATGCATACAATGAAAGCCATGCTGGCACACGGCGCCTGAGAGCAGACCATTGGCATCCTTAAACAACGCTTCCGCTGCTTGGACCACTCTGGAGGAGCCCTGCAGTACTAGCCAAGCATCTCAAGATTCGTCGTGGTCTGCTGCATGCTCTACAACCTCCCCATTATGCTACCAGGCATACGTAGACCAGCTGAGGAGGAGGAGGAAGGGAGGAGGCAATCCAGACAGCCTCTTTCTTCCTGGGCTATCGGTGATCGACTCATCTGACTGTGGTACCAGTGAACGCAGCCCCAATTCCCCATTCACCAATAGTCCCACACCTTACCTTCCCTCTGTTATTGACAATCACAGCGTTCTCTTGGCCACTATGCTACAGTAAAAGCCACCACAAAACAAACATTGCAAACCAATTTTATGAATCAAACCATTACAATATTTCATTCAAATTCAACTCATCACCCTTAGTGCCTGTGTTCCGTGTACCTTTGCCTTTCCTAGTGCTACCACAGTGGCAGCAGCATGGCTGGTGGAAGGCTGCTGACTGTCAGTGGGGGAGGGGGAAAGACAGCAGATGGCCTTGCAGGATGACCTGGAGCAGTAGGGGTGTGTGAGAGGGAGGAAGTTCCACATTCCCCTTTCCCTGCCTGTACTTGTGGGACTTTCTCTCCTTCCGAGACACTGTCATCACCAGTACCTCTCTCCGAGGTTGCACACCAGTTGATGATTCTGATTTTGTGATCTCCTTGTTCCAGCTGTGACCTGTTAGGCTACCCATTATGCAACAAGATAAGCAAAACCAGTCCCTCAGTGGTGCAGGTAGCAGTATGTAGGATAGCAGGCGACATCTGTGACATCTCTCCCTGCTGCTCACGTCTGAACAGGTATCTGTCTCCCAGACTTGCACAAGTCTATCTTTCCCAGGTGCCCACATCTGGTAGTTGTCCTGATTAATGGATTGACATTGATATAGAAATAGAGAAATAGATAGACCAATTCTCCTCCGCCCTCCACTCAGTGAGCCCTGAGCCCCCTGTATCTGGGGGTTCAGGTCCTTATTGTGGCCCCAACACTACCTAAGCGCAGGAAAACTCCTTAGAAGTGACGTGCCCAAAGTGAAAGAAAAGAACTTGCATTTATATAGTGTCTTTCATGATCTCAGGACATCCCAAAGTGCTTCACAACCGAGTACTTTTTGAAGTGCAGTCACTGTTGTAATGTAGGAAACGCGGTAGCCAATTTTCACACAGCAAGATCCCGCAAAAGAATGCACTGAGGTAAATAACCAGGTAATCTGTTTTTGTGATGTTGGTTGAGTTGGTTGATGACTCCCAGTGATGCAGAGACACAGAGGGCAGAATTTTCATTGACCCGTGGAGGTGGGTTTGGAGGCGTGTGGGGGGTTAAAATTGCGAAAACTGGCGGGCGGGCACAAGCCCACCTCCATCCCGCTTCTACGCAATTTTCATTAAATTGTGTCTGCTGGTCCCGACTTCGTCCCGCCTCCAAGAGGCGGGATAGGCTGTTAAGGCCCTTAACAAGCACTAAATTGCCTCCACAATGCCATTTTGAAAGGCCTTTCTGATTTTAACCCTTTTTCTACGTGAAGCACGCCTGTTCTGAACCACGAATGTGAAACCTGGTAACATAGAAACATAGAACAGTACAGCACAGTACAGGCCCTTCGGCCCTCGATGTTGTGCCGAGCATTGTCCGAGACCAAGATCAAGCTATCACACTCCCTATCACTCTGGTGTGCTCCATGTGCTTATCCAATAACCGCTTGAAAGTTCCTAAAGTGTCCGACTCCACTATCACAGCAGGCAGTCCATTCCACACCCCAACCACTCTCTGAGTAAAGAATCTACCTCGGACATCCCTTCTATATCTCCCCCCATGCACCTTATAGTTATGCCCCCTTGTAACAGCTGCCTCTACCCGAGGAAATAGTCTCTGAACATCCACTCTATCTATCCCCCTCATCATCTTATAAACCTCTATTAAGTCGCCTCTCATCCTCCTCCGCTCTAAAGAGAAAAGCCCCAACTCCCTCAATCTTTCCTCATAAGACCTCCCCCTCAAACCAGGCAGCATCCTGGTAAATCTCCTTTGCACTCTTTCCAATGCTTCCACGTCCTTCCTATAGTGAGGTGACCAGAACTGCACACAATATTCCAAATGTGGTCTCACCAAGGTCCTGTACAGTTGCAGCATAACCTCACGGTTCTTAAACTCAAACCCTCTGTTAATAAACGCCAACACACCATAGGCCTTCTTTACTGCTCTATCCACTTGAGTGGCAACCTTCAGAGATCTGTGGATATGAACCCCCAGATCCCTCTGCTCCTCCACGTTCCTCAGAACCCTGCCGTTGACCCTGTAATCCTTATTCAAATTTGCCCTACCAAAATGAATCACCTCGCACTTATCAGGGTTAAATTCCATCTGCCATTTTTCGGCCCAGCTCTGCATCCTATCAATGTCTCTTTGCAGCCTACAACAGCCCTCCACCTCATCCACTGCTCCACCAATCTTGGTGTCATCAGCAAATTTACTGATCCACCCTTCAGTCCCCTCCTCCAAGTCATTAATAAAAATCACAAACAGCAGAGGACCCAGCACCGACCCCTGTGGCACACCGCTGGTAACTGGTCTCCAGTCCGAAAATGTTCCATCCACCACCACCCTCTGCCTTCTATGAGATAGCCAGTTACTTATCCAATCGGCCAAATTTCCCTCTATCCCACAACTCCTTACTTTCTTCATGATGATAGCACATTTAGATTGCTGACTATCAGCTGCAGGTCCACTATTACAATGAAGGTAGTAGTAGTAGTAGTAGGAGGAGGAGGAGGAAGAGGAGGAGGAGGATGATGATGATAACAACAATTGGAGTGGTGGTGGTGTTACAAAAATATCTGGGAGCAGACCTAGGGCTGCTGCTGCTCATTTTGCCTCCAGGTCCTCTCACAGCAAAGGCCAGGCAGTCTTTGCAGACCTTCAATGCAGCAACAATGATGACATCATCAGAGGCAACTTTCAGACTGAAAACACTAATTGGTTCATGGGTTCCCACATGCCGGAACTCAATTGCCCAATTAGGTGAAAATCGCATCAATCTCCCACATCCAATTGGAGTCGGGTGGATAACACGAAAAGTGGATGACACGACCCCAGACAGCCTCAGTATCAAATCCAGCATAGAGTATCCACAGCGCCTCATCTGCACTCAAGGCCTCCATAATCAGCACCTGTGAGGAGATGCTCGGTCACTCGACCAGGAAACACCAAGACTGGTTCGACGAGAACGACCAGGAGATCCAGGAGCTAATAAGCCGCAAGCGCAAGGCATTCCTGATCTGGAAACAGCAACAGAACTCGAGAGCAAGAAAGCAGCTCTACAGACACCTGAAGGCTGAGGTCCAACAAAAAACTTGCGACCTAAAGAACAGGTGGTGGGTGGAGAAAGCGCAGGAGATCCAGCAGCTAGCCGACAACCACGACGTGCGTGGATTCTTTAGCTCAGTCAAGACCATCTACGGCCCAAGCACCCAAGATCCTACCCCACTGCAGGCCAAGAACGGAGAGGTACTCATCAAGGACAGAGAGGCAGTCAGTGCCCGCTGGAAGGAGCACTTCAAAGATCTCCTTAACCAAGACTCTGTCTTCGATGCGAGTGACCTCAACTCCATCCCGCAGCATGCTACCCACCACCATCTCAGCACAACCCCAGCCCGGCATGAGGTTGAAAAGGTCATCCGACAACTGAAGAACAACAAGGCCTCAGGAGCAGATGGAATCCCTGCCGAGGTACGAAAGCATGGCGGAGAAGCACTACTGGCGCGAATTCATGAACTCATTTCTCTTATCTGGAAGGAGGAGAGCATACCAGGGGATCTCAGAGACGCCGTAATTGTGACCATCTTCAAGAAAGGTGACAAGTCCGATTGTGGTAATTACAGAGGACTTTCCCAGCTGTCTGCCACAGGGAAAGTTATTGCAAGAAACCTCCTCAATCGCCTTCTCCCATTGGCCGAAGAGCTCCTCCCAGAGTCGCAATGTGGATTCCACCCACTAAGGGGCATAATGGACATGATCTTCACCATGCGTCAATTACATGAGAAATGCAGGGAACAGCACCAACCGCTGTACATGGCCTTCTTTGATCTCACAAAGGCCTTCGACACTGTCAACCGTGAGGGATTATGGAGTGTCATCCTCAAATTCGGCTGCCCTCAAAAGTTTGTCACCATCCTCCGCCTGCTTCATGACGACATGCAAGCCGTGATCCTGACCAACGGTTCCACCACAGACCCAATTCACGTACAGACCGGGGTTAAGCAAGGCTGTGTCATTGCACCAACGCTCTTCTCGATCTTCCTTGCTGCAATGCTCCATCTCAGCCTCAGTAAGCTCCCCGCTGGAGTGGAGCTAATTTACAGAATAAATGTGAAACTGTTCAACCTCCGTTGCCTCCAGTCCAGATCCAAGGTTGTCCCATCCTCTGTCGTCGAATTACAGTATGCAGATGACGCTTGCGTCTGCGCTCACTCGGAGATCGAACTCCAAACCATCCGTAAGACAAAGGTCCTCTACCAACCTGCCCCCGCCACACAGTACTGCTGCCCGATTATCAAAATCCACGACAAGGGCTTGAACAACGTGGACCACTTTCCATACCTCGGGAGCCCACTGTCAACAAGGGTAGACGTCGATGACGAAGTCCAACACTGCCTTCAGTGTGCCAATGCAGCCTTCGGTCGCCTGAGGAAGAGAGTATTTGAAGACCAGGACCTCAAACCTGGCACTAAGCTCATGATATACAGAGCAGCAGTGATACCCGCCCTGCTGTATGCCTCAGAGACATGGACCATGTACAGCAGGCACCTCAAAGCACTGGAGAGGTACCACCAATGCTGCCTCCGCAAGATCCTGCAAATCCATTGGCAGGATAGGCGCACCAACGTCAGTGTTCTCACTCAGGCCAACATCCCCAGCATCGAAGCTCTGACTACGCTCGATCTGCTCCGATGGACGGGTCACAACGTCCGCATGCCCTCTATGAGACTCCCAAAACAAGTGCTCTATTCGGAGCTCCGACACGGCAAGAGAGCCCCAGGTGGGCAGAGGAAATGCTTCAAGGACACCCTCAAAGCCTCCTTGAAAAAGTGCAACATCCCCACTGACACCTGGGAATCCCTGGCCCAAGACCGCACAAAGTGGAGGAGAAGCATCCGGGAAGGCGCCGAACACCTCGAGTCTCTTCACCGGGAGCAAGCGGAAGCCAAGCGCAGGCAGCGCAAGGAGCGCACGTCAACCCAAGCACCCCACCCACCGTCTGCCCCACCTGTGACAGAGACTGTAGGTCCCACATTGGACTCGTCAGTCACCTGAGAACTTATTTTTAATGTGGAAGCAAGTCATCCTCGGTTCCGAGAGACTGCCTAAGAAGAAGAAGACACCTGGAGTACTGTGTACAGTTTTGGTCTCCTTACCTAAAGAAGCATATACTTGCCTTAGAGGGAGTGCAACAAAGGTTCACTAGACTGATTCCTGGGATGGGGGGGATTGTCCTATGAGGAGAGATTGAGTAGACCAGGCCTATATTCCCTAGAGTTTAGAAGAGTGAGAGGTGATCTCATTGAAACGTATAAAATTCTTAAAGGGTGGGAGGTTGGTGTTGAGGTAGATCAGCCATCATCTTATTGAATGGCAGAGCAGGCTCGAAGGGGTGAATGGCCTACTCCTGCTTCTTATGTTCAATTCGACAGTGCACCACTCCCTCGGCACTGCACCGAGAGTTGTCAGCCTGGATCATTTGCTCAAGTCTCTGGAGTGGGACTTGAACCCATGACTTTCTGATTCAGAGGCAAGAGTACTTCCCACTGAGCCACAGCTGACAAGTAGGGGAGGAAACTGTAACACTGCATCAGCCATAAGGCCTCCACCCAGGTACTCATCCTAGTTGCCTGCCTGTTCTGTGCTTCCCCACTCAGAGGGGGCTGGGCACAAGCACGAGCACCCATGCCTACTGTGCCTGGGCCATCACCGAGTAGAGACCCAGGAAAATGAGGCGGGAGGCATGCTGAAGTCTTATCTTAGCTCATTGCCATTGATCAACATGATCCCATTCATTCCAGGCAAGTGCTCCATCTCCCCCTTGAGGAAAGCCCCAGAAGTGCATGTGAAGTGCAAAAGTGATGGAGACCATGCATCACAGGTCTCCAACTCTTTTTCCTCTGCTTCGTGCTTGGTAACTAAGTGTACTATGGGTTTAAAGCAAAGGAATATTTAAGTTTCAGTTTGCAATCACTGGGACATCATGACCTTACTTGGATACTACATACAGTTCTGGTCGCTAGGCAACAAGAGTGATGTATAAGTGCAGGAAAGGATGCAGAGAGTGATTCCAGATGTGAGGTGGATGGGCTTTTAGGGAAGGGTAAAAATGGCCAGTCTCTGCAGCCTGGAGAGAACAGGGTTGAGTGGAACCTGGTTGAAGAATATCAATTATTAAAATAATAGAGGGTGGATGAACCAGAGTCAGGCATATAAACTAGAGAAAAGCAAACTGATCGGATATCAGAAGGAATATCCTTAAACAAAAGGAGGCAATGGATGGCGAAGGGGGTGAGAGAGACATTCCTCAGGGCCGGTCAGGACAGAGTTAGAAGCTAGTCTGTGACAGTGAGGGATCAAATGAGGGGTGCTTCAATGAGCAAATTAGGTAGGGTACTACAGGGATGGTCTTCAATGGGAAAGTTACCGTACTACAGGCATGCGCTTTGATGAGAGAGAGAGTATTAGAGGAATGGGCTTTGATGAGAGAGTCAGTGTATCAGAGGAATGGGCTTTGATGGGAAAATCAGTGTATAAGAAGGATTCCATGGCTATCACCCCTTATAATATTTGGCACAACACCCCAAAATCTCCAACACACCATGAGCAAAGCCACGGGACACCAGCTTGATCCAGATCCAGATCCTGTGATCTGGGCATCGCTGGCAAGGCCAGCATTTATTGCCCATCCCTAACTGCCCTTGAGAAGTTGGTGGTGAGCCGCCTTCTTGAACTGCTGCAGTCCGTGTGGTGAAGGTACTCCGATAGTGCTGTTAGGGAGGGAGTTCCAGGATTTTGACCCAGCAGCGATGAAGGAACGGCGATATATTTCCAAGTCAGGATGGTGTGTGACTTGGAGGGATACTTGGAGGTGATGGTATTCCCATGCGCCTGCTGCCCTTGTGCTTCTAGGTGGTAGAGGTTGCGGGTTTGGGAGATGCTGTTGAAGAAGCCTTGGTGAGTTGCTGCAATGCATCTTGTAGATGGTACATATTGCAGCCATGGTACGCCGGTGGTGGAGGGAGTGAATGTTTAATGTGGTGGATGGGCTGCCAATCAAGTGGGCTGCTTTGTCCTGGATTGCATTGAGCTTCTTGAGTGTTTTTGGGGCTGCATTCATCCAGGCAAGTGGAGAGTATTCCATCACACTCCTGACTTGTGCCTTGTAGATGATGGAAAGGCTTTGGGGAGTCAAGAGGTGAGACACTCACTGCAGAATACCTAGCATCTGACCTGCTCTTGTTGCCACTGTATTTATGTGGCTGGTCCAGTTAAGTTTCTGGTCATTGGTGACCCCGGGATGTTGATGGTGGGGGATTTAGCGATGGTAATGCCGTTGAATGTCAAGGGGCGGTGGTTAGATTCTCTCTTGTTGGAGATAGAACTTGCCTGGCACTAATGTTACTTGCCACTTATGAGCCCAAGCCTGAATGTCGTCCAGGTCTTGCTGCATGTGGGCATGGACTGCTTCATCATCTGAGGAGTTGCGAATGAAACTGAACACTGTGCAATCATCAGCGAACATCCCCATTTCTGGCCTTATGTTGGAGGGAAGGTCATTGATGAAGCAGCTGAAGATGGTTGGGCCTAGGACACTGCCCTGAGGAACTCCTGGAGCGATGTCCTGGGGCTGAGATGATTGGCCTCCAAGAACCACAACCATCTTCCTTTGTGCTAGGTATGACTCCAGCCAGTGGAGCATTTTCCCCCTGATTCCCATTGACTTCAGTTTTATTAGGGCTCCTTGATGCCACACTTGGTCAAATGCTGCCTTGATGTCAAGGGCAGTCACTCTCACCTCACCTTTGGAATTCAGCTCTTTTGTCCATGTTTGGACCAAGGCTGTAATGAGGTCTGGAGTTGAGTGGCGCTGGAGGAACCCAAACTGGGCATCAGTGAGCAGGTTATTGTTGATTAAGTGGCGCTTGATAGCACTGTCAATGACATCTTCCATCACTTTGTTGATGTTGTAAAGGTTTAGACTTGTCCACCACACCTCAGGTGTCAGACTGTCATGTTTGCAAGTGTCACAAGTAAAAAAAACAAGAAAGCCAGTCATTTCCTGTTGATTTCAGAGAAGCTTCCTCAGTAACAGAACATATCCTCTAATAGACCTCAGAATATAGTGAACAAGGCAGATGAGCTGAGGGCACAGGTAGATACTTGGGACTATGATATTATAGCTGTTACAGAGACGTGGCTGAAAGAGGGGCAGGTATGGCAGCTCAACATTCCTGGTCACAGGATTTTCAGACGGGATAGAGAGGGTGGTAAAAAGGGAGGGGGGTCGCGGTATTGATTAAAGAAACTATTACAGCTGTGAGGAGGGATGATAAGAACATAAGAAGAAATAGGAGCAGGAGTAGGCCAATCGGCCCCTCGAGCCTGCTCCGCCATTCAATAAGATCATGGCTGATCTGATCCTAACCGCCAATCTACTATCTATCACAGAACCATCTCCTGCATCTAACAGAATTGCACACACGAAATAGGAGCAGAATCAGGCTACACAGTCCCTGGGCCCGCTCCACTACCCACAGGGCCATGACCGATCCGAACCTAGACTCATGTCCAAATTCCTGCCCGCTCCCCGTAACCCTTAATGCCCTTTACTTCTAGGAAACTGTCTATTTCTGTTTTAAATTTAATTAATGTTGTAGCTTCTACAGCTTTTTGTGGCAGCATATTCCATGGACCTACCACCCTCTGAGTGAAGTAGTTCCTCCTCATCTCAGTTTTGAAAGAGCAGCCCCTTATTCTAAGACTATGTCCCCTAGTTCTCGTCTCACCCGTCATCGGGAACATCCTCCCCGCATCCACCCGATCCAACCCCTTCACAATCTTATATGTTTCAATAAGATCGCCTCTCATTCTTCTGAACTCCAATGAGTAGAGTCCCAATCTACCCAACCTCTCCTCATATGACCACCCCCTCATCCCCGGGATTAACCGAGTGAACCTTTTTTGCACTGCCTCGAGAGCAAGGATGTCTTTCCTTAAGTAAGGACACCAAAACTGTATGCAGTATTCCAGGTGCGGTCTCACCAATACCTTGTACAACTGAAGCAATACCTCCCTATTTTTATATTCTATCCCCCTAGCAATGAAAGCCAACATTCCATTTGCCTTCTTAATCACTTGCTGCACCTGCATACTAACCTTTTGAGTTTCGTGCACCAGGACCCCCAGATCCCTTTGCACTTCAGTACTCTCCAGTTTCTTGCCATTAAGATAATAAATTGCTCTAGGATTTTTCCTGCCAAAGTGCATCACCTCACACTTTCCAGTGTTGTATTCCATCTGCCAAATCTCTGCCCACTTACTTAGCCTGTCTATGTCCCCTTGCAGGTTTTTTATGTCCTCCTCACTCACTACTTTCCCTCCCATCTTAGTATCATCTGCAAATTTTGATATGTTACACTTGGTCCCTTCCTCCAAATCGTTAATATAGATTGTGAAGAGTTGGGGACCCAGCACTGACCCCTGTGGAACACCACTAGTTACTGATTGCCAGTCTGAGAATGAACCATTTATCCCAACTCTTTGCTTTCTGTTAGATAGCCAATCCTCTATCCATGCCAGAATATTACCCCCAATCCCGTGATTTTTTACCTTAAGCAATAATCTTTTGTGTGGCACCTTGTCAAATGCCTTTTGGAAGTCTAAATACACTACGTCCACTGGTTCCCCTTTATCCACTCTATATGTTACTTCCTCAAAGAACTCCAGCAAATTTGTCAAACATGACTTCCCCTTCGTAAAACCATGCTGACTTTGTCCTATTAAATTATGATTATCCAAATGTCCTGTTACTGTTTCCTTAATAATGGACTCCAAAATTTTACCTACCACAGATGTTAGGCTAACCGGTCTATAGTTACCAGCCTTCTGTCTACTGCCCTTTTTAAATAAGGGTGTTACATTAGCAGTTTTCCAGTCTGCCGGGACCTTAGCGGAATCCAGGGAGTTTTGAAAAATTATTACCAATGCATCTACAATCCCTACCGCCACTTCCTTCAAGACTCTAGGATGTAAGCCATCAGGTCCAGGTGATTTATCCGCCTTGAGTCCCATTATTTTACCGAGTACCACTTCCTTAGTGATTTTGATCGTGTTTAGCTCCTCTCCCCCTATAGCCCCCTGTTTGTCCAGTGTTGGGATATTCTTAGTGTCCTCTACTGTAAAGACTGATACAAAATATTCATTCAGTGTTTTTGCCATCTCCATATTTCCCACCATTAATTTCCCGGTCTCATCCTCTAAGGGACCAACATTTACTTTAGCCACCCTTTTTCTTTTTATATAACTATAAAAACTCTTACTATCTGTTTTTATATTTTTTGCTAATTTACTTTCATAATCTATCTTCCCTTTCTTAATCAATCTTTTTGTTATTTTTTGCTGCCTTTTAAAGTTTTCCCAATCCTCTGTCCTCCCACTAGATTTCGCTACCTTATATGCCCTTGTTTTTAGTCGAATACTATCCTTAATTTCTTTACTTAGCCACGGATGACTGTCCTTTCTTTTACACCCTTTTCTTTTCCGTGGAATATATATTTTTTGGAAGTTGTAAAATAACTCCTTGAATGTACACCACTGATCATGTGTCGTCTTACCCTTTAATCTATTTTCCCAATCCACTCTACTCAATTCCGCTCGCATACCTTCATAGTCTCCTTTATTCAAGCTTAGCACGCTTGTTTGAGATCCAACCTTCTCACCCTCTAATTGAATATGGAATTCAACCATGTTATGGTCACTCATTCCAAGGGGATCCTTTACTAGGACATTTTTAATTAATCCTGTCTCGTTACACAGGACCAGATCTAAGGTTGCTTGCCCCCTGGTCGGTTCAGTTACATACTGCTCAAGAAACCCATCCCTAATACACTCAATGAACTCATCCTCAAGGCAGCCCTGCCCCATTTGATTTGTCCAATTAATATGATAGTTAAAATCCCCCATAATTATAGATGTTCCCTTATTACATGCCTCAACTATTTCCTGATTGATACTCCGTCCAATAGAGTTGCAACTGTTCGGAGGCCTATAGACTACGCCCACTAATGTTTTTTTCCCCTTATTATTCCTTATCTCCACCCAAACTGTTTCATTATCATGATTTTTTGACCCAATATCATTACTCTGTATTACAGTGATTCCTTCCTTTATTAACATAGCCACCCCACCTCCCCTTCCTTCCTGCCTGTCCTTCCTGATCGTTAAATAACCTGGTATGTTTAATTCCCAGGCATTGTCACCCTGCAGCCATGTTTCTGTAATGGCCACAATATCATAACCATATGTAGTTATTTGTGTCATTAACTCGTCTATTTTGTTACGAATGCTACGTGCATTCAGATAGAGAACTTTCAAATATGCTTTGTGGCACTTAGTTCCTGCTTTTTCACTTTTTACCAGTTTACCTTTTACTCCACACACTCTGTCCCTTCCTGCCACGCTCTGATTTGTGATTCCCCTACTGCTACCTATGTCTATGACCCTCTCTGTTGTCATTTTTATTTTTTGCTCTCTTGAAACCTCCCCCCCACTAATTAGTTTAAAGCCCTCTCCACAGCCCTAGTTATTCGATTCGCCAGGACACTAGTCCCAGCACTGGCCAAGTGAAGTCCGTCCCAACGGAACAGCTCTCTCCTGCCCCAGTACTGGTGCCAGTGTCCCAAGAAGCAAAACCCATTTTTCCCACACCAGTCTTTGAGCCACGCATTCAACTCCCTGATTTTATATGATATGTTGGAGGGATCATCAAACGAGGCCATATGGGTCGAATTGAAAAACAAAAAAGGGGCGATCACACTGCTGGGAGTGTACTACAGACCCCCAAACAGTGAGAGGGAGTTAGAAGAACAAATATGTAGACAAATTTCTAAGAAGTGCAAAAACTATAGGGCAGTAATATTAGGGGATTTCAACGACCCCAATATTAACAGGGATAAAATTAGCGTGAAGGGTATAGAGGGTGCGGAATTCCTAAAATGCGTCCAGGAGAACTTTTTTAACCGGTATGTAGCAAGCCCAACAAAGGAGGGGGCGGTTCTGGACTTAGTTTTAGGGAATGAAGCTGGGCAGGTAGAAGGCGTATCAGTGGGAGAGCATTATGGTGCTAGTGACCATAATTCTGTTAGATTCAAGGTAGTTATGGAAAACGACAAGGATAGACCAGGAATAAAAATTCTAAATTGGGGAAAAGCAAATTTTGCTAAACTCAGGGGGGATTTAGCCATAGTGGACTGGAAACAGCTACTTGAAGGTAAATCAGTGTCAGAGCAGTGGGAGGCATTCAAGGAGGGTTCAGACCAAATATGTGCCCTTAAAGAAAAAAGGTGGGACGAACAAATCTAGAGCCCCCTGGATGTCTAGAGACATACAGGGTAGGATAAAGAAAAAAAGGGCGGCGTATGACAGATACCGAGGGCTAAATACTCCAGAATCTTTGGAGGAGTACAGAAAGTGCAGGGGTGCAATCAAGCAGACATTGCTATCAGGGGGGAGGAGTGTGAAATATTAGATGAAATAAACATAGTGAGAGAGGAAGTATTAAGGGGTTTAGCAGCTTTAAAAGTGGATAAATCCCCAGGCCCGGATGAAATGTATCCCAGGCTGTTAAGCGAAGCAAAAGAGGAAATAGCAGAGGCCCTGACCATCATTTTTTAATCCTCTCTGGCTTCAGGTGTGGTGCCGGAGGACTGGAGAACTGCTAATGCGGTACCCTTGTTTAAAAAGGGAGAAAAGGATAGACCGAGTAATTACAGGCTAGTCAGCCTAACCTCGGTGGTGGGAAAATTATTGGAAAGAATTCTGAAGGACAGGATAAATCTTCATTTAGAAAGACACGGATTAATCAAGGATAGTCAGCACGGATTTGTTAAGGGAAGGTCGTGTCTGACAAACTTGATTGAATTTTTTGAGGAGGTAACAAGGAGGGTAGATGAGGGTAGTGCATTTGATGTAGTGTATATGGACTTTAGCAAGGCTTTTGATAAGGATCCACATGGCAGACTGGTCACGAAGTTAAAAGCCCATGGGATCCAGGGCAAAGTGTCAAGTTGGATTCAAAACTGGCTCAGAGACAGGAAGCAGAGGGTAATGGTTGATGGGTGTTTTTGTGACTGGAAGGCTGTTTCCAGTGGGGTTCCGCAGGGCTCAGTACTAGGTCTGTGGTATATATCAATGATCTAGACTTGAATATAGGGGGTATGATTAAGAAGTTTGCAGATGATACTAAAATTGACTGTGTGGTTGAAACTGAAGAAGGAAGCTGTAGACTGCAGGAAGATATCAATAAATTGGTCAGGTGGGCAGAACAGTGGCAAATGGAATTCAATCCGGAGAAGTGTGAGGTAATGCATTTGGGGAGGGCTAACAAGGAAAGGGAATACACATTAAATGGTAGGACACTGAGTAATGTAGAGGAACAAAGGGACCTTGGAGTGCATGTCCACAGATCCCTGAAGGTAGCAGACCAGGTAGATAAGGTGGTTAAGAAGGCATACGGAATGCTTGTCTTTATTAGCCGTGGCATAGAATGCAAGAGCAGGGGGGTTATGCTTCAACTGTATCAAACACTAGTGAGGCCTCAGCTAGAGTACTGCGTGCAGTTCTGGTCACCACATTACAGGAAAGATGTGATTGCTCTAGAGAGGGTACAGAGGAGATTTACAAGGATGTTGCCGGGAGTAGTGAATCTTAGCTATGAGGAAAGACTGGATAGGCTGGGTCTGTTTTCCTTGGAACAGAGGAGGCTGAGGGGAGACCTTATTGAGGTGTATAAAATTATGAGGAGCATAGATTAAGTGGATAGAAAGGACTTATTTCCCTTAGCAGAGGGGTCAAAAACCAGGGGGCACAGATTTAAAGTAATTGGTTGAAGGTTTAGAGGAGATTTGAGGGGAAATTTCTTCACCCAGAGGATTGTGGGGGTCTGGAACTCACTGCTTGAAAGGGTGGTAGAGGCAGGATCCCTAACCACAGTTAAAAAGTACTTGGATGTGCACTTGGGATGCTCTAACCTGCAGGGCTACGGACCAAGAGCTGGGAAGTGGGATTAGGCTGGATAGCTCTTTGTTGGCCGGCGCGGACACGATGGGCTGAAATGGCCTCCTTCCGTGCTGTAACTTTCTATGATTCTAATACCAGTAGATGTGGTGTATTTGGACTTTCAAAAGGCTTTCGATAAGGTCCCGCATAAGAGATTAGCGTGTATAGTTAAGGCACATGGGATTGGGGGCAAGGTATTGACTTGGATAGAGAACTGGTTGGCGGACAGAAAGCAGAGAGTAGGAATTAATGGGTCTTTTTCCGAGTGGCAGGCAGTGACTAGTGGGGTACCGCAGGGTTCGGTCCTTGGACCCCAGCTATTCACAATATACATTAATGATCTAGATAAGGGAACTAAATGTAATATCTCCAAGTTTGCAGATGACACAAAGCTGGGTGGGCATGTGTGCTGCGAGGAGGATACTGAGAAACTCCAGGATGATTTGGACAGGTTGGATGAGTGGGCAGAAGCGTGGCAGATGCAATATAACGTGGATAAATGCGAGGTTATCCACTTTGGTGTCAAAAACAGAAAGGCAGACTATTATCTGAATGGCAATAGATTGGGAGAAGGGGAAGTGCAATGAGACCTGGGTGTCCTTGTGCACCAGTCGCTGAAGGTAAGCATGCAGGTGCAGCAGGCGGTTAAGAAGGCAAATGGTATGTTGGCCTTCATAGCGAAAGGGTTTGAGTACAGGAACAAGGATGCCTTGCTGCAGTTGTACAGGGCCTTGGTGAGACCACACCTTGAGTACTGTGTGCAGTTTTGGTCACCTTATCTGAGGAATGATGTTCTTGCCATGGAAGGAGTTCAGCGAAGATTCACAAGGCTGATACCTGGGATGGCAGGAATGACATATGAGGAGAGATTGGGTCGATTGGGCTTATAGTCGCTGGAGTATAGAAGAATGAGAGGGGATCTCATCGAAACATATAAAATTCTGACAGGTCTGGACAAACTAGATGCAGGAAGAATGTTCCCGATGGTCGGAGAGTCCAGAACCAGGGGTCATAATCTAAGGATAAGGGGTAAGCCATTTAGGACAGAAATGAGGAGGAATTTGTTCACCCAGAGAGTGGTGAACCTGTGGAATTCTCTACCACAGAAGGTAGTTGAGGCCAAGTCATTAAATATATTCAAGAATGAGTTAGATATATTTCTTAAAGCTAAAGGTATCAAGGGATATGGGGAGAAGGCAGGTACAGGGTACTGAGTTTGGATGATCAGCCATGATCTCATTGAATGGCGGAGCAGGCTCGAGGGGCCGAATGGCCTACTCCTGCTCCTATCTTCTATGTTTCTATGTTTCTATGTATGTTTCTATGTTTCTATGTATGTAATACCTATTTTCATGAAGTAGACTCGTGGGTTGAAAAAGACAAGCCAGATTACACCAGCCGCCTTAGCAGTATAATAATGCATTACATCGTATAAAACTCCTGACTTTGAAAAGCAGGACTTATATTAGACTCTAACGTGCGCTTCACAGCTCGTTGGTGTATTCACTGACAGTCGAAAAATAAAATTCAGGATGTTGGACTACCCAAATTAACCTGATAGAGGTCTTGAGGAGGTGATAGTTAAAGTGGATGGGGGCAATGCAGTCAATATCAAAATATTAAATATTCTATCTCCCAGTTCTTTCTATACTTCCTTCATAAATAGGTGAATGATAATGTTAAAATAATGCTGAATCCAGGCTATAATGTTCTGAACAAAATTAATACAAATTATCATAGCTTGAGGACCGAGGTTGAATTATAGCAGGCTTATCTACAGTCTGTTCCTTGGTGAGTGGAAACTCTAGAAGGTGAGTGTTTGTAGTAAGGACCAAAAATCCAAAACCTGAGAGAAGATTAAATTAATATTTTATCTTCCTTCTGCACCAAACATCTCTGCAACAACACCTCGCGTTGTGATGGAGTGCTGCTGGGACAGCATGTCGAAATTCAGGAGTTCTGGTTCAGACCGCTGCTCCTGAATTGAATGATGGTCCAGTCTTTTCCAGGAGTTCCTGCTTTAAGTTCTCCTTTTCTCTGCTGTTCTTGTTTTTTTAATGGTTTCTCTCAGAACTTCAGTTGCAGCCAAGTGCTCCGAGCACACCATGAAATAAACTAGCAATGCAAAAAAAATTCAAGCGCGTGGTTTCACTTGTTGCATTCTAAACTTAGAAATTGAATCGCGATCAAATCACACGCTGCACGCGCCCAATGAGGTCAAAGGCAGGACTGCGGCAAATTGGTCTGCTGGCCTCATTAAAATAGTATCATGGGGCGGGGGAACTAATTCGGCTGGCTGGGATGCCGACTGAGACCCTCAGGTGAGTCCGGGGGGTGGAGAGGCAATAGGGAGGGAGCCTAGCCCCACAATAAGGTAAGTAAAAAAAACTTTAAACTAACCTTTCCCCGATTTGCATAAGCAATAGACCTTACGCCAGTTTCAGGTGTGTGCCTGATGAGCAGCCCAATCCAATATGGCAGGCAGTGCACTTCCGCCGCAGGATGAGCGCGCGCATGCTGCCCACCATATTGGACCCTTAGACTGCCCGTTTTATGCCTGTAAAACGAGCATAGTGCGATTGAATTCTAAGCCCCAGTGTTGGGGCTGTTTGACTGTGGGGGCATCACAGACAAGCCAATCCTGATCTCACCGAATGCACACTTTGCAATTGGAATTCCCTGGCTCATCTTTCCCGTTTGAACCAAGTATCAATGAGGCCAACTGCCACTGACATTACTGAAGAGCACTATTTAAAGAAGAGCTGGAGCTGTCCCGGTGTCCTGGCCAACATTCCTCCCTAGGCCAACACCAAAAAATACAGATTAACTGGCCATTCATTTCATTGCTGCTTGTGAGATCTCAATGTACGCAAAATGGCTACCCTGCAATGAATTTATTGTCTGTGAACGGCGTTGAAAAATTCCGGAGGTGCTGTACAACATCAACTTACATTTATATATTAAATTTAAATGTATATACTTAAATTATTTATATATATATATATAATTTATTTATTTATATTGATATACTTGGTCAAAGAGGTAAATTTTAAGGACCGTCTGAAAGGAGGAGAGAGAGGTCGCGAGGCGGAGAGGTTTAGGCAGGGAATTCCAGAGCTTAAGGTCTACGCAGCTGAAGGCACAGCCACCAATGGTGGGGCAGATGAAATTGAGCATGCACAAGAGGTCAGAGTTGGAGGAATGCAGAATTTTCGGAGGGTTAAAGGTCTGGAGGATAGGGTGCGGGGGGAGGGGGGGCGAGGCGAGGCCATGGAAGAATTGAAACATGAGGATGAAAATTTTAAAATCGAGGTGTTGCTGGACCGGGAGCCAATGTAGGTCATCGAGCACAGGGATGATGGGTGAACGGGACTTGGTGCGAGTTAGGATACGGGCAGCAGAGTTTTGGATAAACTCAAGTTTATGGAGGGTGAGAGATGGGAGGTCGGCAAGGAGAGCATTGGAACAGTCGAGTCTGCAGGTTCTATCTTTACGACTGTCCCTCAAAGATCAGCAATCTCAGCAGAGACCAGGGATCACACCTGGGATCTTCGCGTGCTCACCTGCTGACCAAGTAAACTTTCAGCATGCGATTTCCCATGATTTAATCGAAGTCTCGATGGATCAGCTCTGATTCTAACAATTGAATTGAAACTGTGACAAAATAAATAAGGCTTATCTAACAATTGCATTCCGCGAAAGCAGGATAAGACCACAGGCACTAAGCAGCTCAGGAGATTTCCCCCTTGCTCTTACTCATATTGAACTGGAGAGAGCTGTGAATAATCCTGCTTGTGGATTATAAATTGCACTTGAAAAGCTGGAGTTCGAGAATGAGGGATTTACGTGTGCAGGATTGTCCATTGACAAATTTGGATTGGCTCAGATAGTGCAGAGAGAATGGAAATTCCTCCACTCCTCATGACACATTGCACACAGCAGATACTCAGTCTGTACAACTTTGTTTTTGACTTTTGAATTTTGTGCTGATCAAAGGGAGGAATGTTGGAAATGGAATACTTTCCATCTCAGGCACCCAGTGTCAGTATTAAAAACTCCTGGGGCAGATACAGCACGGGATACATACAAAGTAAAGCTCCTTCTACACGCCCCCATCAAACACTCCCAAGGCAGGTACAGCACAGGTTAGATACAGTCCTCAGTCCGAGCCTTCTGTGGGGTGGGAGGTTGGGATGTAAAGGAGGCTAGAAGCCGTTGTAACCCCACAATCTCTGACTCCTTTAAATCACCCTCTTCAAAACCTGTCTCTTTGATGGTACCTGTGGCCACTTCCCTTAACTCTTCTGCTCCAGGCACTTCTTCACCTCTGTGGACTGCCAGATGTTAAGAGTGAGATAGAAATTCAAGATGATGTTCATTCTTGTCTCTTCGTTGCTCCCTTTCTCCTCCTTCTTTGCGGCTAAATTCATCAGCTTTGCTCCTGGGCAGGGATTGGTGCCAAGTTGGGTGGGAACAGCATTGTTTGGAGGCTATTGCAGTACCGCACTCCTGAAGCTAGATTCAGCAACATTAAAATACCTCTGATCACCTGTTTGCTTCCAGTTTTTCTGAGTGATATCAAACATCTATTATCCTTCCTCAGTTTTCGTTCCTCTTTTGTCTCCTTTTCTAGGCAAATCTCAAGAAGTTCATGGAATACATCCAGTACTACCATGCTGAGAAGATCAGTAAAATGTTGGAGAAAGGATTGGACCCTAACTTCCATGATCCAGACACAGGAGGTGAGGCAGTTCCATTATCCCCATACTGGGCCATTTGCCAGCAATTTCTGTATTTATTTATTGGTTGAAAGAAAATGTAACTACAAACCTGAACAAGGAGATTAAGAGTGAGGGTTTGCATGAGACTGAGCTTTCAGGGATTAAAGATTTATACAGTATTAGACAATGATTTGTCTCTTTCCCCAAACCTTAGATTTTGCTTCTTCTCTCTTTTTTTGTTCCCTTCTCTCTTACCTTTCGCTCCCTTTTCTGCTTCTCTATCCTCTTCCTCTTTCAATATCCTCGTTGTTCTCTTCTCTACATCCTCTGCCTCCTTCTCTCTCCCTCCCCATCCTCCTTCATGTCATCTTCCTCATCCTCTCTCTCGTCTTTGCTCCATTCTCCTGCTACCTCTACTATTCCTCATCTTCATCCATTTCTCTCTATCCTCATCCTTCTCTTCTTACCTCTCTCTCTAAGGTGTCAGCATGGGCTCAGCGGTAATACTGTCACTTCTGAGTCATGAATGTTGTGAGTTCAAGCCCCACTCCACACACCAGAGCACATAATCTCGGCTGATACTTCAGTGCATTACTGAGGGAGTGCTGTACTGTCAGAGGTGCCATCTTTTGGATGAAGCGATAGACAGACTGCCCTCGCAGGTGGACATAAAAGATCCCACGGCACTATTCAAAGAAGAGCAGGGGAGTTCTCCCCGGTATCCGGGCCAATATTTATCCCTCAACCAACATCACCAAAACAGATTATCTGGTCATTTATCTCATTGCTGTTTGTGGGACCTTGTTCTGTGCAAATTAGTGCTGCTGCGTTTTCTACATTACAACAGTGACTACACTTTAAAAGTACTTCATTGGTTGTGAATTGCTTTTGAGACATTCTGATGTTGTGAAAGACTCTATATAAATGCCGTGGAGTCTGTGGACATGAATTTATTATTTCTCTTAGCTGACCCATCCTGCATATGCTTGGGAGGGAGATAGTTAATATCTCACCGTTAATGCCTGTGCCATAAAAGGCTTCTTTTGACATAAAGACACTGAAATATATATAATGTAGAACCACTCACACTGAACTAGATGCTCAACAAAAGTTTACTTGTGAATTCCATGAAGTTGACCTAGGAAGTGTGTCGCCTATTTATTCATCGAGAAATCTACAAAAACTTGTTTCATCCACAATCTTGCAATTTATCAGACTGTAAGAAATATAGATTTAAAGTGGATATTTTAATTCCTTTCATGATCTCTAGGTGAAGTACTTGGGACACTTTCCAAGTTAAAGGTGCTATATAAATGCAAGTTGTTTTTGTAGGTATTTGTACTATCATTCATTTGTTGTGTCTTACTGCTTCTGTGTATCAGTTTGTTTCTAAATAAATCTGGCTACCAGTTTTAGCCTGAATGTAATGTTTTGACAGTGTGGTATTTACTGCCTCTTTGGAGTAGAGAATGTTATGGGCATCCCAAATAATCTCCAATGTGTTCTATGGTGATTAAGCAGTAACTGTTAGCACTTTGGTCCCCACATGTCCCCCTCGTGGCATGCATAAGGTGCAGGTTTCGGTTCAAAAAAGACTCTGTCCGCCTCACCACCATGAGCGCAAGTTAAAAATGTTAGGAGAAAGCCTGGAATGTAATGCTAAGAATTATAAGAAAGCCTGGAACCGGAAAGGCACATACAGTCCATGACCACACCACCCATGTACACTCTACCCATTCATAGACTTGACCTACCCATTTAATCTCCTTCCACAACCCATGTACACTCTACCCTATCATGGACTCTACCCACCCATTCAATCTCCTCCCACAGCCCATGTACACTCTACCCTATCATGGACTCTACCCACCCATTTAATCTCCTTCCACAGCCCATGTGCACTACCCATTTAATCTACTGAGGGAAAGTTCTGTGTAGTTTATACCTGTACTGGAGATAAATTGAGGACAACTCCAGTCCATCTATTTAATGTTACACCCTATATTATTTACCTTTATGCATTGCCTTCTTTGACTTGATTTTGAAGAATCGCTGTTATCAATCTAAATCATACATTCCCTGTCACTTTACTGTCAGAATGTCCACTGACATTGGCTGCACAGCTGGAGAGCACGTCTGAGATCATCAAGTTGCTGAAAAGCGGGGGAGCTCATTTGGATTTCAGGACCCGGGACGGATTAACAGCTTTACACAAGGCCGTGCGGTGTCGGAACCATACTGCACTAATAGTAAGTACACAACTCCACATTGCACTGATAATGACCACATGATTCCACACTACACAATTCCACACTAATAAGCACGTGACCCTACACTGCAATACTGGTGAGTACTTGATTGCACACTGCACCGAGTGCACAAGATCACACTCCGTAATGTTTAAAATGAGCGCACAGTCTCTATATTGCTTCCCCGCCCCCACCACCCACACTTTACTGGATCACTACAGCTGAGGACCTGAGCATCAGGAATATAGGAACAGGAGTAGGCCATTTAGCCCCTCGAGCCTGTTCTGACATTCAATGAGATCATGTTTGATCTGTGACCTAACTCCATATACCCGCCTTTGCCCCATATCCCTTAATACCTTTGGTTAACAAAAATCTATCAATCTCAGATTTAAAATTAACAATTGACCTAGCATTAATTGCCATTTGTGGAAGAGAGTTCCAAACTTCTACCACCCTTTGTGTGTAGAAATGTTTCCTAAGTAAGCAAAAGTAAGCGTTGGTCCCTTAGAGGCTGAGACAGGAGAAATTATAATGGGGAATAAGGAAATGGCAGAGACTTGTAAACAAATATTTTGTATCTGTCTTCATAGTAGAAGACACAAAAAGCATACAAAAATTAGTGGGGAACCAAGGGGCTAATAGGAGTGAGGAACTTAAAGTAATTCATATCAGTAGAGAAAAAATACTTGAGAAACTAATGGAACTAAAAGCCGACAAATCCCCAGGACCTGATGGCCTTCATCCTAGGGTTCTAAAAAGGTGGCCGCACAGATAGTGATGCATTGGTTGTGCTCTTCCAAAATTCCCTAGATTCTAGAACGGTCCCACCATATTGGAAGGTAGCAAATGTAACCCTGCTATTCAAGAAAGGAGGGAGAGAGAAAAAAGGGGACTATAGGCCAGTTAGCTTGACATCAGTTGTCGGGAAAATGCTGGAATCCATTATTAAGGAAGTGGTAACAGGACACTTAGAAAATCATAGTATGATTAGGCAGTCAACATGGTTTTATGAAAGGGCAATCATGTTTAACAAATTTATTAGAGTTTTTTGAGGATGTAACTAGCAGGGTAGATAAAGGGGAACCAGTGGATGTAGTATATTTGGATTTCCAAAAGGCATTCGATAAGGTGCCACATAAAAAGTTGCTACGCAAGATGAGGGCTGATGGGATTGGGGGTAATATATTAGCATGGATAAAGAATTGGTTAATGGACAGAATACAGAGAGTAGAATTAAACGGGTCATTTTCCAGTTGGCAGGCTGTAATTAGTGAGGTACCGCAAGGATCAGTGCTTGGGCCTCAGCTGTTTACAATCTATGTTAATGACTTGGATGAAGGGACCGAGTGCAATGTATCCAAGTTTGCTGATGATACAAAGCTAGGTGGGAAAGTAAGCTGTGAGGAGGACACAAAGAGCCTGCAAAGGGATATAGACAGGTTAAGTGAGTGGGCAATAAGGTGGCAGATGGAGTATAATGTGAGGAAATGTGAGGTTATTCACTTTGGTAGGAAGAATAGAAAAACAGAATATTTTTTAAATGGTGAGAAACTATTAAATGGTGGGATCAGAGAGATTTAGGTGTCCTCGTACAGGAAGCACAGAGAGTAAGCATGCAGGTACAGCAAGCAATTAGGAAGGCAAATGGTATGTTGGCCTTTATTGCAAGGCGGTTGGCGTAAAGAAGCCTTACAACAATTTTACAGTGCTTTGGTGAGACTACACCTGGAGTACTGTGCACAGTTTTGGTCTCCTTATCTGTGGAAGGATATACTTGCCTTAGATGCGGTGCAACGAAGGTTCACTAGATTGATCCCTGGGATGAGAGGGTTGTTCTGTGAGGAGAGATTGAGTAGATTAGGCCTATACTCTCTGGAGTTTAGAAGAATGAGAGGTGATCTCATTGAAACATATAAGATGGGGATTGACAGGGTAGATGCTGAGAGGTTGTTTCCCCTGGCTGGAGAGCCCAGAACTAGGGGGCATAGTCTAAGGATAAGGGGTCGGCCATTTAAGACTGAGATGAGGAGGAATTTCTTCACTCAGAGGGTTGTGAATCTTTGGAATTCTCTGCCCCAGAGGGTTGTGGATGTCGAGTTGTTGCTTACATTTACATCAGAGTACTTTCTAAATGGTGAAAAGCTAGAAGCAGTGAAGGTCCAAAGAGACTTAGGGGTCCATGTATATAGATTATTAAAATGTCATGGACAGGTACAGAAAATAATCAAAAAGGCTAATGGAATGCTGCCCTTTATATCTAGAGGACTAGAATACAAGGGGGTAGAAGTCATGTTACAGCTATACAAAGACCCAGTTAGACCATACCTGGAGTATTTTGTTCAGTTCTGGGCACCACACCTTAGGAAGGATATATTGGCCTTGGAGGGAGTGCAGTGTAGATTTACTAGAATGATACCCGGCGTCCAGGGGTTAAATTACAAGGAGAGATTAGGATTGTATTCCCTGGAATTTAGAAGATTGAGGGGTGATTTGATCGAAGTTTTCAAGATATTAAAGGGAACTATCCTATCTATCCTCAGTATGTAAAAAGAAAAAGATTGGTGAAGACAAATGTAGGCCCCTTACAGTCAGAAACGGGAGAATTTATAATGGGGAACAAGGAAATGGCAGAGCAATTAAACAAATACTTTGGTTCTGTCTTCACGGAAGAGGACACATAGATAGATAGATTTTTGGACTCTAGGGGAATCAAGGGATATGGGGATCTGGCGGGAACGTGGAATTGAGGTCGAAGATCAGCTATGATCTTATTGAGTGGTGGAGCACACTCGATGGGCCGTATGGCCTACTCCAGCTCCTAATTCTTATGTTCTAACTTCACTCCTGAAAGGCTTGGTTTTAATTTTTAGACTATGTCCCCTAGTCCTAGACTCCCGAACCAGATAGATAGAAACATAGAAAAATAGGAGCAGGAGTAGGCCATTCGGCCCTTCGAGCCTGCCAGTATATTACCCCCAATCCCATGTGCTTTAATTTTGCACACTAACCTCTTATGCGGGACTTTATCAATGGCCTTCTGAAAATCCAAATACACCACATCCACTGGGTCTCCCTGATCTATTCTACCAGTTACATCCTCAAAAAACTCCAATAGGTTTGTCAAACATGATTTCCCTTTCATAAATCCATGTTGACTTTGTCTAATCCCGTTGATATTTTCTAAGTGTCCTGTTATCACATCCTTTATAATAGACTCTAACATTTTCCCTACTACTGATGTTAGTCTGTAGTTCCCTGTTTTCTCTCTCCCTCCTTTTTTAAATAGTGGGGTTATATTTGCTACCCTCCAATCTTCATGAACTGTTCCATAATCTATAGAATTTTGGAAGATAACAACCAATGCATCCACTATTTCCATGGCTACCTCTTTTAGTACTCTGGGATGCAGATTATCAGGCCCTGGGGATTTATCGGCTTTCAGTCCCATTAATTTTTCCAGCACTATATTTTTACGAATACTAATTTCCTTTAATTCCTCCTTCTCACTTGACCCTTGGTTCCCTAACATTTCTGGGAAGTTATTTGTGTCCTCTTCTGTGAAGACAGAACCAAAGTATTTGTTTAATTGCTCTGCCATTTCCTTGTTCCCCATTATAAATTCTCCCGTTTCTGACTGTAAGGGGCCTACATTTGTCTTCACCAATCTTTTTCTTTTTACATACTTAGGATAGATAGGATAGTTCCCTTTAATATCTTGAAAACTTCGATCAAATCACCCCTCAATCTTCTAAATTCCAGGGAATACAAAACTAATCTCTCCTCGTAATTTAACCCCTGGACGCCGGGTATCATTCTAGTAAATCTACACTGCACTCCCTCCAAGGCCAATATATCCTTCCTAAGGTGTGGTGCCCAGAACTGAACAAAATACTCCAGGTATGGTCTAACTGGGTCTTTGTATAGCTGTAACATGACTTCTACCCCCTTGTATTCTAGTCCTCTAGATATAAAGGGCAGCATTCCATTAGCCTTTTTGATTATTTTCTGTACCTGTCCATGACATTTTAATAATCTATATACATGGACCCCTAAGTCTCTTTGGACCTTCACTGCTTCTAGCTTTTCACCATTTAGAAAGTACTCTGATCTATCCTTTTTTGGTCCAAAGTGGATGACTTCATGCCTACATTGAAATACATTTGTCACAGTTTTGCCCATTCACTTAATCTATTAATATCTCTTTGTAATTTCATGTTTCTATCTACACTGCTTACAATGCCGCCTATCTTTGTGTCATTGGCAAACTTGGATATGTGGCTCTCTATCCCATTATCTAAGTCGTTAATAAATATGGTGAATAGCTGAGACCCCAACGCAGATCTTTGTGGAATCCTGACATCCAGATCCAAGAATGCATGTAGACGTGCGATAAAAAAGATAGTTACCCATTGACCTTTCTTCACCTGGACCCCTCAACCCCTCCAATCCTGGTAGGAAGTTCAGATGCAATGCCCCATCCTGCCTCATTACCCATGGAAGGCACAGGCTCTGCTCCAACCCATGGGGATTCCTGAGAGAACGTAAAGGATGTAGAGACCCCAAATAATGGGAGAGTGTAGAGGGAGCTTTACTTTGTATCTAACCCGTGCTATACCTGCCCTGGGAGTGTTTGATGGGACAGTGTCAAGGCGGCTTTACTCTATATCTATCCTATGCTTTAGTGTGTTTACTAAAGGGAGAATTTATTGAATTGAATGCTTGATGGACTGGAATGGGATCAGAATGGAATTGGGACATTGTTCTATAAATATCTGTTGAATTGTATTCCATTTCCAGTGTAGTGATGGGTTCACTGAAGCACAGTGACATAGTTGAATGAATCCACGCATCATGGGAGGACAGCCGGTAGGGGGAGGGGTGTGGAGGGTGAACTATGAGTGGAGACATGGCTAAATTTGTTCCTACAGAATTGACCCAACGAGCAGACACTCGCAGAACTAAGTGGTCAATATTGCCGAATTTGTTCATGCTGGTGGAAAAGTTTGCCTGTGTATAAAATGAGTTTTGACTAAAATTAGACAACAGAGGAAAATTTAATATGCGCATCGTCAGGCTGGGCTCTTCCAGAGCAGCAGTAGAGGACGCTACTGGGTGAGGAGAGGAATAAATCAGCCAGGGTTCCTGCTCTTGATCACTATCCGGTGATTCCTGGGTCATCGAGGGGGGAAAATCAGCCAGGGTTCCTGTTCCTGATCACTGTCCAGTGACGTCCGGGTTAGAGAGAGGGGAAATCAACTAGGGTTTCTTGCTCCTGATCACTTTCCCGTGACGTCAGATTTAGAGAGAGGGGAAATTGGCCAGGGTTGCTGCTCCTGATCACTGTACAGTGACGGCAGGGTTAGAGTGAAGGGAAATCAGTCAGGGTTCTTGCTCCTGATCACCGCCCAGTGACCCCTGTTGGAAGGTTTGTGATTATCGGGTGAGGACAGGATCGGGACCTGGCCACGATGCTCTTCAGGAGCAAATAGCCTGTCGACTCATACTGTCTTGGCTCACACATAAAAAAATGGCTCCTTGGGGAAGGTACCAAAGTGTGGGCCGGAATTGTGAAACCATATGCAATGGGAGTCAGCGTATTCAAGAACCAAGGGGAGGAAATTGGGAAAAAGGAACTGGATTGGTGCACTGCACTGCCCATGGAGAGCTGAACTAGTCAAGTGGTGACTCGGAGATGCTAAGGTGTGTCTAACACTGCATCGTGGCTTAATTTTTATTGAAGTTACATGTGTGTTGTGCAAAGCTTGGCTCAGTGGTAGCACTCTCACCTCTGAGTCAGAAGGTAATGGGTTCAATCCCGACTCTAGGGCTTGAGCCCTAATCTAGGCTGACCCTTCAGTGCAGTACTGAGGAAGTGCTGCACTGTTGGAGCTGCTGTCTTTCAGATGAGATGATAAACCGAGGCCCCATATGCCCACTCAGGTGGAAGTAAAAGATCCCATGGCACTATTCGAAGAAAAGCAGGGGAGTTTGCCCCAGTGTCCTGGCCAATATTTATCACTCAACCAACTCCTAAAACAGGTTATCTGGTCATTATCTCACTGTGGGAACACAGGAACAGGAGTTGGCCATTCAGCCCTCGAGCCTGTTCCAACATTCTATTAGATCATGGTCTGATCTGTACCTCAACTCCATTTACCTGCCTTTGCTCCATATCACTTGATACCATTACATAATAAAATTCTATTAACCTCAATCTTGAAACTTTCAATTGACCCAGCATCCACAGCCTTTGGGGGAGAGAGTTCCAGATTTTGACTACCTTTTCTGTGAAAAATGCTTCATGATTTCACTCCTGAATGGCCTACCTCTAATTTTAAGATTGTGCCCTCTGGTTCTGGATTACCCCACCAGAGGAAACAGTTTCTCTGGATCTACCTTATCAAATCCATGGGAACTTGCTGTGTGAAATTTGGCTGTTGTGTTTCTTACATTACAACATTAACCACTCTGTGCGACTTGTACATTCTACAATAACCACTCTGTGTGACTGTGTCTCCGACAGCAGCCATGCAGTGTCAGTCTACATCCTACAGTAACCATGCTATGTGACTGTACATCCTACACTAGCCATGCTGTGACTGTACATCCGACATTAACCATACTGTGACTGTACATCCTACACCAGCCATGCTGTGACTGTACATCCGACATTAACCATACTCTGACTGTACATCCTGCAGTAGCCATGCTGTGACTGTACATCCTACAGTAACCATGCTGTGACTGTACATCCTACAGTAACCGTACTGTGACTGTACATCCTACTGTAACTGTGCTATGATGGTACATCCTACAGTAACCGTGCTGTGACTGTACATCCTACTATAACTGTGCTGTGACTGTACATCCTACAGTAACCATGCTGTGAGTCTGCATCCTACAGTAACCGTGCTGTGACTGTACATCCTACTGTAACCGTGCTGTGACTGTACATCCTACAGTAACCATGCTGTGATTGTACATCCTACAGTAACCATGCTGTGTGACTACATCCTACAGTAACCATGCTGTGACTGTACATCCTACAGTAACCATGCTGTGACTGTACATCCTACTGTAACTGTGCTGTGATGTACATCCTACAGTAACCGTGCTGTGACTGTACATCCTACAGTAACTGTGCTGTGCGACTGTACATCCTACAGTAACTGTGCTGTGACTGTACATCCTACTGTAACCGTGCTGTGTGAGTACATCCTACTGTAACTGCTGTGTGACTGTACATCCTACAGTAACCGTGCTGTGTGACTGTAAATCCTACAGTAATCGTGCTCTGATGGTACATCCTACAGTAAATGTGCTGTGACTGTACATCCTGCAGTAACAGTGCTGTGACTGTACATCCTACAGTAACCGTGCTGTGACTGTACATCCTACAGTAACCGTCCTGTGTGACTGTGCATCCTCCAGTAACCGTGCTGTGTGACTGCACATCCTACAGTAAATGTGCTGTGTGACTGTACATCCTACAGTAACCGTGCTGTGACTGTACATCCTACAGTAACTGTGCTGTGTGACTGTATATCCTACAGTAACCATGCTGTTACTGCACATCCTACAGTAACTGTGCTGATGACTGTACATCCTACAGTAACTGTGCTGTGACTGTACATCCTACTGTAACTGTGCTGTGTGACTGTATATCCTACAGTAACCAAGCTGTGACTGCACATCCTACAGTAACTGTGCTGTGTGACTGTACATCCTACAGTAACTGTGCTGTGACTGTACATACTACAGTAACTGTGCTGTGACTGTACATCCTACTGTAACTGTGCTGTGTGACTGTACATCCTACAGTAACCGTGCTGTGATTGTACATCCTACAGTAACCATGCTGTGTGACTGTACATCCTACAGTAACCGTGGTGTGTGACTGTGCAACCTACAGTAACCGTGCTGTGACTGTACATCCTACAGTAACCGTGCTGTGAGTGTACATCCTACAGTAACTGTGTTGTGAATGTACATCCTACAGTAACCGTGCTGTGACTGCACATCCTACAGTGACTGTGCTGTGTGACTGTATATCCTACAGTAACTGTGATGTGACTGTACATCCTACAGTAACCATGCTGTGACTGTACATCCTACAGTAACCGTGCTGTGTGACTGTACATCCCACAGTAACTGTGCTGTGACTGTACATCCTACTTTAACTGTGCTGTGACTGTACATCCTGCAGTAACCATGCTGTGATTGTACATCCTACAGTAAACGTGCTGTGTGACTGTACATCCTACAGTAACTGTGCTGTGACTGTACATCCTACTGTAACTGTGCTGTGACTGTACATCCTGCAGTAACCATGCTGTGACTGTACATCCTACAGTAACCGTGCTGTGTGACTGTACATCCTACTGTAACGGTGCTGTGACTGTACATCCTACAGTAATTGTGCTGTGACTGTATATCCTACAGAAACCATGCTGTGACTGAGGATCCTACAGTAACCGTGCTGTGACTGTGCATCCTACAGTAACCGTGCTGTGACTGTAAATCCTACAGTAACCGTGGTGTGACTGTACATCCTACAGTAACCATACTGTGACTGTACATCCTACACTAGCCATGCTGTGACTGTACATCCGACATTAACCATACTGTGACTGTACATCCTACACCAGCCATGCTGTGACTGTACATCCGACATTAACCATACTCTGACTGTACATCCTGCAGTAGCCATGCTGTGACTGTACATCCTACAGTAACCGTGCTGTGACTGTACAACCTACAGTAAACGTACTGTGACTGTACATCCTACTGTAACTGTGCTATGATGGTACATCCTACAGTAACCGTGCTGTGACTGTACATCCTACTATAACTGTGCTGTGACTGTACATCCTACAGTAACCATGCTGTGAGTCTGCATCCTACAGTAACCGTGCTGTGACTGTACATCCTACTGTAACTGTGCTGTGACTGTATATCCTACAGTAACGATGCTGTGATTGTACATCCTACAGTAACCATGCTGTGTGACTACATCCTACAGTAACCGTGCTGTGACTGTACATCCTACAGTTATCATGCTGTGACTGTACATCCTACTGTAACTGTGCTGTGATGTACATCCTACAGTAACCGTGCTGTGACTGTACATCCTACAGTAACTGTGCTGTGCGACTGTACATACTACAGTAACTGTGCTGTGACTGTACATCCTACTGTAACCGTGCTGTGTGAGTACATCCTACTGTAACTGCTGTGTGACTGTACATCCTACAGTAACCGTGCTGTGTGACTGTAAATCCTACAGTAATCGTGTTGTGACGGTACATCCTACAGTAAATGTGCTGTGACTGTACATCCTGCAGTAACAGTGCTGTGACTGTACATCCTACAGTAACCGTGCTGTGACTGTACATCCTACAGTAACCGTCCTGTGTGACTGTGCATCCTCCAGTAACCATGCTGTGTGACTGCACATCCTACAGTAACCGTGCTGTGACTGTACATCCTACAGTAACTGTGCTGTGTGACTGTATATCCTACAGTAACCATGCTGTTACTGCACATCCTACAGTAACTGTGCTGATGACTGTACATCCTACAGTAACCGTGCTGTGACTGTACATCCTACTGTAACTGTGCTGTGTGACTGTATATCCTACAGTAACCATGCTGTGACTGCACATCCTACAGTAACTGTGCTGTGTGACTGTACATCCTACAGTAACTGTGCTGTGTAACTGTACGTACTACAGTAACTGTGCTGTGACTGTACATCCTACTGTAACTGTGCTGTGTGACTGTACATCCTACAGTAACCGTGCTGTGATTGTACATCCTACAGTAACCATGCTGTGTGACTGTACATCCTACAGTAACCATGCTGTGACTGCACATCCTACAGTAACTGTGCTGTGTGACTGTACATCCTACAGTAACTGTGTTGTGTGACTGTACATACTACAGTAACTGTGCTGTGACTGTACATCCTACTGTAACTGTGCTGTGTGACTGTACATCCTACAGTAACCGTGCTGTGATTGTACATCCTACAGTAACCATGCTGTGTGACTGTACATCCTACAGTAACCGTGGTGTGTGACTGTGCAACCTACAGTAACCGTGCTGTGACTGTACATCCTACAGTAACCGTGCTGTGAGTGTACATCCTACAGTAACTGTGTTGTGAATGTACATCCTACAGTAACCGTGCTGTGACTGTACATCCTACAGTAACCGTGCTGTGAGTGTACATCCTACAGTAACTGTGTTGTGAATGTACATCCTACAGTAACCGTGCTGTGACTGCACATCCTACAGTGACTGTTCTGTGTGACTGTATATCCTACAGTAACTGTGATGTGACTGTATATCCTACAGTAACCATGCTGTGACTGTACATCCTACAGTAACCGTGCTGTGTGACTGTACATCCTACAGTAACCGTGCTGTGATTGTACATCCTACAGTAACCATGCTGTGTGACTGTACATCCTACAGTAACCGTGGTGTGTGACTGTGCAACCTACAGTAACCGTGCTGTGACTGTACATCCTACAGTAACCGTGCTGTGAGTGTACATCCTACAGTAACTGTGTTGTGACTGTACATCCTACAGTAACCGTGCTGTGACTGTACATCCTACAGTAACCGTGCTGTGAGTGTACATCCTACAGTAACTGTGTTGTGAATGTACATCCTACAGTAACCGTGCTGTGACTGCACATCCTACAGTGACTGTTCTGTGTGACTGTATATCCTACAGTAACTGTGATGTGACTGTATATCCTACAGTAACCATGCTGTGACTGTACATCCTACAGTAACCGTGCTGTGTGACTGTACATCCCACAGTAACTGTGCTGTGACTGTACATCCTACTTTAACTGTGCTGTGACTGTACATCCTGCAGTAACCATGCTGTGACTGTACATCCTACAGTAAACGTGCTGTGTGACTGTACATCCTACAGTAACTGTGCTGTGACTGTACATCCTACTGTAACTGTGCTGTGATTCTACATCCTACAGAACCCATGCTGTGTGACTGTACATCCTACAGTAACCGTGGTGTGTGACTGTGCAACCTACAGTAACCGTGCTGTGACTGTACATCCTACAGTAATCGTGTTGTGACGGTACATCCTACAGTAAATGTGCTGTGACTGTACATCCTGCAGTAACAGTGCTGTGACTGTACATCCTACAGTAACCGTGCTGTGACTGTACATCCTACAGTAACCGTCCTGTGTGAGTGTGCATCCTCCAGTAACCGTGCTGTGTGACTGCACATCCTACAGTAAATGTGCTGTGTGACTGTACATCCTACAGTAACCGTGCTGTGACTGTACATCCTACTCCAACTGTTCTGGGACTGGACATCCTACAGTAACCGTGCTGTGACTGTACATCTTACAGTAACTATCCAACAGTAACCGTGCTGTGTGACTGTACATCCTAAAGTAACGGTGCCGTGACTGTATATCCTACAGTAACCGTGCTGTGACTGTACATCCTACAGTAACCGTGCTGTGACTGTACATCCTACTGTAATCATGCTATGACTGCACATCCTACAGTAACTGTGCTGTGACTGTACATCCTACAGTAACCGTCCTGTGTGACTGTGCATCCTACAGTAACCGTGCTGTGACAGCACATCCTACAGTAACTGTGCTGTGACTGTACATCCTACAGTAACCGTCCTGTGTGACTGTGCATCCTACAGTAACCGTGCTGTGACAGCACATCCTACAGTAACTGTGCTGTGTGACTGTACATCCTACAGTAACTGTGCTGTGTGACTGTACAACCTACAGTATCTGTGCTGTGCGACTGTACATCCTACAGTAACCGTGCTGTGACAGCACATCCTACAGTAATTGTGCTGTGTGACTGTACATCTTACAGTAACCGTGCTGTGACTGTACATCTTACAGTAACTATCATACAGTAACCGTGCTGTGACTGTACATCCTACTGTAATCATGCTATGACTGCACATCCTACAGTAACTGTGCTGTGACTGTACATCCTACAGTAACCGTCCTGTGTGACTGTGCATCCTACAGTAACCGTGCTGTGACAGCACATCCTACAGTAACTGTGCTGTGACTGTACATCCTACAGTAACCGTCCTGTGTGACTGTGCATCCTACAGTAACCGTGCTGTGACAGCACATCCTACAGTAACTGTGCTGTGTGACTGTACATCCTACAGTAACTGTGCTGTGTGACTGTACAACCTACAGTATCTGTGCTGTGCGACTGTACATCCTACAGTAACCGTGCTGTGACAGCACATCCTACAGTAATTGTGCTGTGTGACTGTACATCTTACAGTAACCGTGCTGTGACTGTACATCTTACAGTAACTATCATACAGTAACCGTGCTGTGACTGTACATCCTACTGTAACTGTGCTGTGACTGCACATCCTACTGTAACTGTGCTGTGACAGCACATCCTACAGTAACTGTGCTGTGTGACTGTACATCCTACTCTAACTGAGCTGTGTGACTGTACATCCTACAGTAACTGTGCTGTGTGTCTGTACATCCTACAGTAACTGTGCTGTGTGACTGTACATCCTTCAGTAACCGTGCTGTGACTGCACAGCCTACAGTAACTGTGCTGTGTGACTGTACATCCTACAGTAAACGTGCTGTGTGACTGTACATCCTACAGTAAACATGCTGTGACTGTACATCCTACAGTAACCGTGCTGTGACTGTGCATCCTACTATAACCATGCTGTGTGACTGTACATCCTACAGTAATTGTGCTGTGACTGTACATCCTACAGTAACCATGCTGTGACTGTACATCCGACAGTAACCGTGCTGTGACTGTACATCCTACAGTAACTGTGCTGTGACTGTACATCTTTCAGTAACTATCATACAGTAACCGTGCTGTGACTGTACATCCTACTGTAACCGTGCTGTGACTGTATATCCTACAGTAACCGTGCTGTGACTGTACATCCTACAGTAACCGTGCTGTGACTGTACATCCTACTCCAACTGTTCTGGGACTGGACATCCTACAGTAACCGTGCTGTGACTGTACATCTTACAGTAACTATCCTACAGTAACCGTGCTGTGTGACTGTACATCCTAAAGTAACGGTGCCGTGACTGTATATCCTACAGTAACCGTGCTGTGACTGTACATCCTACAGTAACCGTGCTGTGACTGTACATCCTACTCTAACTGTTCTGGGACTGGACATCCTACAGTAACCGTGCTGTGACTATACATCTTACAGTAACTATCCTACAGTAACCGTGCTGTGTGACTGTACATCCTAAAGTAACGGTGCTGTGACTGTATATCCTACAGTAACCGTGCTGTGACTGTACATCCTACAGTAACCGTGCTGTGACTGTACATCCTACTGTAATCATGCTATGACTGCACATCCTACAGTAACTGTGCTGTGACTGTACATCCTACAGTAACTGTGCTGTGCCTGTACATCCTACATTAACCGTGCTGTGACTGTACATCCTACAGTAACCGTCCTGTGTGACTGTGCATCCTACAGTAACCGTGCTGTGACAGCACATCCTACAGTAACTGTGCTGTGTGACTGTACATCCTACAGTAACTGTGCTGTGTGACTGTACAACCTACAGTATCTGTGCTGTGCGACTGTACATCCTACAGTAACCGTGCTGTGACAGCACATCCTACAGTAACCGTGCTGTGTAACTGTACATCCTACAGTAACCGTGCTGTGACTGTACATCTTACAGTAACTATCATACAGTAACCGTGCTGTGACTGTATATCCTACAGTAACCGTGCTGTGACTGTACATCCTACAGTAACCGTGCTGTGACTGTATATCCTACAGTAACCGTGCTGTGACTGGACATCCTACAGTAACCGTGCTGTGACTGTACATCTTACAGTAACTATCCTACAGTAACCGTGCTGTGTGACTGTACATCCTAAAGTAACGGTGCTGTGACTGTATATCCTACAGTAACCGTGCTGTGACTGTACATCCTACTGTAATCATGCTATGACTGCACATCCTACAGTAACTGTGCTGTGACTGTACATCCTACAGTAACCGTGCTGTGCCTGTACATCCTACATTAACCGTGCTGTGACTGTACATCCTACAGTAACCGTGCTGTGCCTGTACATCCGACAGTAACCGTGCTGAGACTGTACATCCTACAGTAACCGTGCTGTGACAGTACATCCTACTGTAACCCTGTGCTGTGACTGTACATCCTACAATAACTGTGCTGTGTGACTGTACATCCTACAGTACGCATACTGTGACTGTACATCCTACAGCAACCGTGTTGTGACTGTACATTCTACAGTAACTGTGCTGTGTGACTGTACATCCTACAGTAACCATGCTGTGACTGTACATCCTACTTTAACTGTGCTGTTTGACTACATCCTACAGTAACCGTGCTGGGACTGTACATCCTACAGTAACCGTGTTGTAACAGTACATCCTACTGTAACCACGTGCTGTGACTGTACATCCTACAATAAGTGTGCTGTGTGACTGTACATCCTACAGTACGCATACTGTGACTGTACATCCTACAGTAACCGTGGTGTGACTGTACATCCTACAGTAACCGTGCTGTGACTGTACATCCTACTGTAACTGTGCTGTGACTGTACATCCTACAGTAACCGTGCTGTGACTGTACATCCTACAGTAACCGTGCTGTGTGACTACATCCTACTGTAACCGTGCTGACTGTACATCCTACAGTAACCATGCTGTGACTGTACATCCTACAATATCCATGCTGTGTGACTGTACATTCTACAGTAACTGTGCTTTGACTATACATCCTACAGTACCTGTGCTGTGACTGTATATCCGACAGTAACCATGCTGAATGATTGTACATCCTACTCTAACTGTGCTGTGTGACTGTACATCCTACAGTAACCATGCTGTGTGACTATACATCCTACAGTAACCGTGCTGTGACTGTACATCCTACTGTAACTGTGCTGTGACTGTACATCCTACAGTAACCGTGCTGTGACTGTACATCCTACAGTAACCGTGCTGTGTGACTACATCCTACTGTAACCGTGCTGACTGTACATCCTACAGTAACCATGCTGTGACTGTACATCCTACAATATCCATGCTGTGTGACTGTACATTCTACAGTAACTGTGCTTTGACTATACATCCTACAGTACCTGTGCTGTGACTGTATATCCGACAGTAACCATGCTGTATGACTGTACATCCTACTCTAACTGTGCTGTGTGACTGTTCATCCTACAGTATCTGTGCTGTGTGACTGTACATCCTACAGTAACTGTGCTGTGTGACTGTACATCCTACAGTAACCGTGCTGTGACTGCACAGCCTACAGTAACTGTGCTGTGTGACTGTACATCCTACAGTAAACGTGCTGTGTGACTGTACATCCTACAGTAAACATGCTGTGACTGTACATCCTACAGTAACCGTGCTGTGACTGTGCATCCTACTGTAACCATGCTGTGTGACTGTACATCCTACAGTAACCGTGCTGTGACTGTACATCCTACAGTAACCATGCTGTGACTGTACATCCTACAGTAACCGTGCTGTGACTGTACATCCTACAGTAACTGTGCTGTGACTGTACATCCTACAGTAACCGTCCTGTGTGACTGTGCATCCTACAGTAACCGTGCTGTGACAGCACATCCTACAGTAACTGTGCTGTGTGACTGTACATACTACAGTAACTGTGCTGTGTGACTGTACAACCTACAGTATCTGTGCTGTGCGACTGTACATCCTACAGTAACCGTGCTGTGACTGTACATCTTTCAGTAACTATCATACAGTAACCGTGCTGTGACTGTACATCCTACTGTAACCGTGCTGTGACTGTATATCCTACAGTAACCGTGCTGTGACTGTACATCCTACAGTAACCGTGCTGTGACTGTACATCCTACTCCAACTGTTCTGGGACTGGACATCCTACAGTAACCGTGCTGTGACTGTACATCTTACAGTAACTATCCTACAGTAACCGTGCTGTGTGACTGTACATCCTAAAGTAACGGTGCCGTGACTGTATATCCTACAGTAACCGTGCTGTGACTGCACATCCTACAGTAACCGTGCTGTGACTGTACATCCTACTGTAATCATGCTATGACTGCACATCCTACAGTAACTGTGCTGTGACTGTACATCCTACAGTAACCGTCCTGTGTGACTGTGCATCCTACAGTAACCGTGCTCTGACAGCACATCCTACAGTAACTGTGCTGTGACTGTACATCCTACTGTAACTGTGCTGTGACTGTACATCCTACAGTAACCGTGCTGTGACTGTACATCCTACAGTAACCGTGCTGTGTGACTACATCCTACTGTAACCGTGCTGACTGTACATCCTACAGTAACCATGCTGTGACTGTACATCCTACAATATCCATGCTGTGTGACTGTACATTCTACAGTAACTGTGCTTTGACTATACATCCTACAGTACCTGTGCTGTGACTGTATATCCGACAGTAACCATGCTGTATGACTGTACATCCTACTCTAACTGTGCTGTGTGACTGTTCATCCTACAGTATCTGTGCTGTGTGACTGTACATCCTACAGTAACTGTGCTGTGTGACTGTACATCCTACAGTAACCGTGCTGTGACTGCACAGCCTACAGTAACTGTGCTGTGTGACTGTACATCCTACAGTAAACGTGCTGTGTGACTGTACATCCTACAGTAAACATGCTGTGACTGTACATCCTACAGTAACCGTGCTGTGACTGTGCATCCTACTGTAACCATGCTGTGTGACTGTACATCCTACAGTAACCGTGCTGTGACTGTACATCCTACAGTAACCATGCTGTGACTGTACATCCTACAGTAACCGTGCTGTGACTGTACATCCTACAGTAACTGTGCTGTGACTGTACATCCTACAGTAACCGTCCTGTGTGACTGTGCATCCTACAGTAACCGTGCTGTGACAGCACATCCTACAGTAACTGTGCTGTGTGACTGTACATACTACAGTAACTGTGCTGTGTGACTGTACAACCTACAGTATCTGTGCTGTGCGACTGTACATCCTACAGTAACCGTGCTGTGACTGTACATCTTTCAGTAACTATCATACAGTAACCGTGCTGTGACTGTACATCCTACTGTAACCGTGCTGTGACTGTATATCCTACAGTAACCGTGCTGTGACTGTACATCCTACAGTAACCGTGCTGTGACTGTACATCCTACTCCAACTGTTCTGGGACTGGACATCCTACAGTAACCGTGCTGTGACTGTACATCTTACAGTAACTATCCTACAGTAACCGTGCTGTGTGACTGTACATCCTAAAGTAACGGTGCCGTGACTGTATATCCTACAGTAACCGTGCTGTGACTGTACATCCTACAGTAACCGTGCTGTGACTGTACATCCTACTGTAATCATGCTATGACTGCACATCCTACAGTAACTGTGCTGTGACTGTACATCCTACTCTAACTGTGCTGTGTGACTGTTCATCCTACAGTATCTGTGCTGTGTGACTGTACATCCTACAGTAACTGTGCTGTGTGACTGTACATCCTACAGTAACCGTGCTGTGACTGCACAGCCTACAGTAACTGTGCTGTGTGACTGTACATCCTACAGTAAACGTGCTGTGTGACTGTACATCCTACAGTAAACATGCTGTGACTGTACATCCTACAGTAACCGTGCTGTGACTGTGCATCCTACTGTAACCATGCTGTGTGACTGTACATCCTACAGTAACCGTGCTGTGACTGTACATCCTACAGTAACCATGCTGTGACTGTACATCCTACAGTAACCGTGCTGTGACTGTACATCCTACAGTAACTGTGCTGTGACTGTACATCCTACAGTAACCGTCCTGTGTGACTGTGCATCCTACAGTAACCGTGCTGTGACAGCACATCCTACAGTAACTGTGCTGTGTGACTGTACATACTACAGTAACTGTGCTGTGTGACTGTACAACCTACAGTATCTGTGCTGTGCGACTGTACATCCTACAGTAACCGTGCTGTGACTGTACATCTTTCAGTAACTATCATACAGTAACCGTGCTGTGACTGTACATCCTACTGTAACCGTGCTGTGACTGTATATCCTACAGTAACCGTGCTGTGACTGTACATCCTACAGTAACCGTGCTGTGACTGTACATCCTACTCCAACTGTTCTGGGACTGGACATCCTACAGTAACCGTGCTGTGACTGTACATCTTACAGTAACTATCCTACAGTAACCGTGCTGTGTGACTGTACATCCTAAAGTAACGGTGCCGTGACTGTATATCCTACAGTAACCGTGCTGTGACTGTACATCCTACAGTAACCGTGCTGTGACTGTACATCCTACTGTAATCATGCTATGACTGCACATCCTACAGTAACTGTGCTGTGACTGTACATCCTACAGTAACCGTCCTGTGTGACTGTGCATCCTACAGTAACCGTGCTGTGACAGCACATCCTACAGTAACTGTGCTGTGTGACTGTACATACTACAGTAACTGTGCTGTGTGACTGTACAACCTACAGTATCTGTGCTGTGCGACTGTACATCCTACAGTAACCGTGCTGTGACTGTACATCTTTCAGTAACTATCATACAGTAACCGTGCTGTGACTGTACATCCTACTGTAACCGTGCTGTGACTGTATATCCTACAGTAACCGTGCTGTGACTGTACATCCTACAGTAACCATGCTGTGACTGTACATCCTACTCCAACTGTTCTGGGACTGGACATCCTACAGTAACCGTGCTGTGACTGTACATCTTACAGTAACTATCCAACAGTAACCGTGCTGTGTGACTGTACATCCTAAAGTAACGGTGCCGTGACTGTATATCCTACAGTAACCGTGCTGTGACTGTACATCCTACAGTAACCGTGCTGTGACTGTACATCCTACTGTAATCATGCTATGACTGCACATCCTACAGTAACTGTGCTGTGACTGTACATCCTACAGTAACCGTCCTGTGTGACTGTGCATCCTACAGTAACCGTGCTGTGACAGCACATCCTACAGTAACTGTGCTGTGACTGTACATCCTACAGTAACCGTCCTGTGTGACTGTGCATCCTACAGTAACCGTGCTGTGACAGCACATCCTACAGTAACTGTGCTGTGACTGTACATCGTACTGTAACTGTGCTGTGACTGTACATCCTACAGTAACCGTGCTGTGACTGTACATCCTACAGTAACCGTGCTGTGTGACTACATCCTACTGTAACCGTGCTGACTGTACATCCTACAGTAACCATGCTGTGACTGTACATCCTACAATATCCATGCTGTGTGACTGTACATTCTACAGTAACTGTGCTTTGACTATACATCCTACAGTACCTGTGCTGTGACTGTATATCCGACAGTAACCATGCTGTATGACTGTACATCCTACTCTATGTGCTGTGTGACTGTTCATCCTACAGTATCTGTGCTGTGTGACTGTACATCCTACAGTAACTGTGCTGTGTGACTGTACATCCTACAGTAACCGTGCTGTGACTGCACAGCCTACAGTAACTGTGCTGTGTGACTGTACATCCTACAGTAAACGTGCTGTGTGACTGTACATCCTACAGTAAACATGCTGTGACTGTACATCCTACAGTAACCGTGCTGTGACTGTGCATCCTACTGTAACCATGCTGTGTGACTGTACATCCTACAGTAACCGTGCTGTGACTGTACATCCTACAGTAACCATGCTGTGACTGTACATCCTACAGTAACCGTGCTGTGACTGTACATCCTACAGTAACTGTGCTGTGACTGTACATCCTACAGTAACCGTCCTGTGTGACTGTGCATCCTACAGTAACCGTGCTGTGACAGCACATCCTACAGTAACTGTGCTGTGTGACTGTACATACTACAGTAACTGTGCTGTGTGACTGTACAACCTACAGTATCTGTGCTGTGCGACTGTACATCCTACAGTAACCGTGCTGTGACTGTACATCTTTCAGTAACTATCATACAGTAACCGTGCTGTGACTGTACATCCTACTGTAACCGTGCTGTGACTGTATATCCTACAGTAACCGTGCTGTGACTGTACATCCTACAGTAACCGTGCTGTGACTGTACATCCTACTCCAACTGTTCTGGGACTGGACATCCTACAGTAACCGTGCTGTGACTGTACATCTTACAGTAACTATCCTACAGTAACCGTGCTGTGTGACTGTACATCCTAAAGTAACGGTGCCGTGACTGTATATCCTACAGTAACCGTGCTGTGACTGTACATCCTACAGTAACCGTGCTGTGACTGTACATCCTACTGTAATCATGCTATGACTGCACATCCTACAGTAACTGTGCTGTGACTGTACATCCTACAGTAACCGTCCTGTGTGACTGTGCATCCTACAGTAACCGTGCTGTGACAGCACATCCTACAGTAACTGTGCTGTGTGACTGTACATACTACAGTAACTGTGCTGTGTGACTGTACAACCTACAGTATCTGTGCTGTGCGACTGTACATCCTACAGTAACCGTGCTGTGACTGTACATCTTTCAGTAACTATCATACAGTAACCGTGCTGTGACTGTACATCCTACTGTAACCGTGCTGTGACTGTATATCCTACAGTAACCGTGCTGTGACTGTACATCCTACAGTAACCATGCTGTGACTGTACATCCTACTCCAACTGATCTGGGACTGGACATCCTACAGTAACCGTGCTGTGACTGTACATCTTACAGTAACTATCCAACAGTAACCGTGCTGTGTGACTGTACATCCTAAAGTAACGGTGCCGTGACTGTATATCCTACAGTAACCGTGCTGTGACTGTACATCCTACAGTAACCGTGCTGTGACTGTACATCCTACTGTAATCATGCTATGACTGCACATCCTACAGTAACTGTGCTGTGACTGTACATCCTACAGTAACCGTCCTGTGTGACTGTGCATCCTACAGTAACCGTGCTGTGACAGCACATCCTACAGTAACTGTGCTGTGACTGTACATCCTACAGTAACCGTCCTGTGTGACTGTGCATCCTACAGTAACCGTGCTGTGACAGCACATCCTACAGTAACTGTGCTGTGTGACTGTACATCCTACAGTAACTGTGCTGTGTGACTGTACAACCTACAGTATCTGTGCTGTGCGACTGTACATCCTACAGTAACCGTGCTGTGACAGCACATCCTACAGTAATTGTGCTGTGTGACTGTACATCTTACAGTAACCGTGCTGTGACTGTACATCTTACAGTAACTATCATACAGTAACCGTGCTGTGACTGTACATCCTACTGTAATCATGCTATGACTGCACATCCTACAGTAACTGTGCTGTGACTGTACATCCTACAGTAACCGTCCTGTGTGACTGTGCATCCTACAGTAACCGTGCTGTGACAGCACATCCTACAGTAACTGTGCTGTGACTGTACATCCTACAGTAACCGTCCTGTGTGACTGTGCATCCTACAGTAACCGTGCTGTGACAGCACATCCTACAGTAACTGTGCTGTGTGACTGTACATCCTACAGTAACTGTGCTGTGTGACTGTACAACCTACAGTATCTGTGCTGTGCGACTGTACATCCTACAGTAACCGTGCTGTGACAGCACATCCTACAGTAATTGTGCTGTGTGACTGTACATCTTACAGTAACCGTGCTGTGACTGTACATCTTACAGTAACTATCATACAGTAACCGTGCTGTGACTGTACATCCTACTGTAACTGTGCTGTGACAGCACATCCTACAGTAACTGTGCTGTGTGACTGTACATCCTACAGTAACCGTGCTGTGTGACTGTACATCCTACTCTAACTGAGCTGTGTGACTGTACATCCTACAGTAACTGTGCTGTGTGTCTGTACATCCTACAGTAACTGTGCTGTGTGACTGTACATCCTTCAGTAACCGTGCTGTGACTGCACAGCCTACAGTAACTGTGCTGTGTGACTGTACATCCTACAGTAAACGTGCTGTGTGACTGTACATCCTACAGTAAACATGCTGTGACTGTACATCCTACAGTAACCGTGCTGTGACTGTGCATCCTACTATAACCATGCTGTGTGACTGTACATCCTACAGTAATTGTGCTGTGACTGTACATCCTACAGTAACCATGCTGTGACTGTACATCCGACAGTAACCGTGCTGTGACTGTACATCCTACAGTAACTGTGCTGTGACTGTACATCTTTCAGTAACTATCATACAGTAACCGTGCTGTGACTGTACATCCTACTGTAACCGTGCTGTGACTGTATATCCTACAGTAACCGTGCTGTGACTGTACATCCTACAGTAACCGTGCTGTGACTGTACATCCTACTCCAACTGTTCTGGGACTGGACATCCTACAGTAACCGTGCTGTGACTGTACATCTTACAGTAACTATCCTACAGTAACCGTGCTGTGTGACTGTACATCCTAAAGTAACGGTGCCGTGACTGTATATCCTACAGTAACCGTGCTGTGACTGTACATCCTACAGTAACCGTGCTGTGACTGTACATCCTACTCTAACTGTTCTGGGACTGGACATCCTACAGTAACCGTGCTGTGACTATACATCTTACAGTAACTATCCTACAGTAACCGTGCTGTGTGACTGTACATCCTAAAGTAACGGTGCTGTGACTGTATATCCTACAGTAACCGTGCTGTGACTGTACATCCTACAGTAACCGTGCTGTGACTGTACATCCTACTGTAATCATGCTATGACTGCACATCCTACAGTAACTGTGCTGTGACTGTACATCCTACAGTAACTGTGCTGTGCCTGTACATCCTACATTAACCGTGCTGTGACTGTACATCCTACAGTAACCGTCCTGTGTGACTGTGCATCCTACAGTAACCGTGCTGTGACAGCACATCCTACAGTAACTGTGCTGTGTGACTGTACATCCTACAGTAACTGTGCTGTGTGACTGTACAACCTACAGTATCTGTGCTGTGCGACTGTACATCCTACAGTAACCGTGCTGTGACAGCACATCCTACAGTAACCGTGCTGTGTAACTGTACATCCTACAGTAACCGTGCTGTGACTGTACATCTTACAGTAACTATCATACAGTAACCGTGCTGTGACTGTATATCCTACAGTAACCGTGCTGTGACTGTACATCCTACAGTAACCGTGCTGTGACTGTATATCCTACAGTAACCGTGCTGTGACTGGACATCCTACAGTAACCGTGCTGTGACTGTACATCTTACAGTAACTATCCTACAGTAACCGTGCTGTGTGACTGTACATCCTAAAGTAACGGTGCTGTGACTGTATATCCTACAGTAACCGTGCTGTGACTGTACATCCTACTGTAATCATGCTATGACTGCACATCCTACAGTAACTGTGCTGTGACTGTACATCCTACAGTAACCGTGCTGTGCCTGTACATCCTACATTAACCGTGCTGTGACTGTACATCCTACAGTAACCGTGCTGTGCCTGTACATCCGACAGTAACCGTGCTGAGACTGTACATCCTACAGTAACCGTGCTGTGACAGTACATCCTACTGTAACCCTGTGCTGTGACTGTACATCCTACAATAACTGTGCTGTGTGACTGTACATCCTACAGTACGCATACTGTGACTGTACATCCTACAGCAACCGTGTTGTGACTGTACATTCTACAGTAACTGTGCTGTGTGACTGTACATCCTACAGTAACCATGCTGTGACTGTACATCCTACTTTAACTGTGCTGTTTGACTACATCCTACAGTAACCGTGCTGGGACTGTACATCCTACAGTAACTGTGTTGTAACAGTACATCCTACTGTAACCACGTGCTGTGACTGTACATCCTACAATAAGTGTGCTGTGTGACTGTACATCCTACAGTACGCATACTGTGACTGTACATCCTACAGTAACCGTGGTGTGACTGTACATCCTACAGTAACCGTGCTGTGACTGTACATCCTACTGTAACTGTGCTGTGACTGTACATCCTACAGTAACCGTGCTGTGACTGTACATCCTACAGTAACCGTGCTGTGTGACTGCATCCTACTGTAACCGTGCTGACTGTACATCCTACAGTAACCATGCTGTGACTGTACATCCTACAATATCCATGCTGTGTGACTGTACATTCTACAGTAACTGTGCTTTGACTATACATCCTACAGTACCTGTGCTGTGACTGTATATCCGACAGTAACCATGCTGAATGATTGTACATCCTACTCTAACTGTGCTGTGTGACTGTACATCCTACAGTAACCATGCTGTGTGACTATACATCCTACAGTAACCGTGCTGTGACTGTACATCCTACTGTAACTGTGCTGTGACTGTACATCCTTCAGTAACCGTGCTGTGACTGTACATCCTACAGTAACCGTGCTGTGTGACTACATCCTACTGTAACCGTGCTGACTGTACATCCTACAGTAACCATGCTGTGACTGTACATCCTACAATATCCATGCTGTGTGACTGTACATCCTACAGTAACCGTGCTGTGACTGCACAGCCTACAGTAACTGTGCTGTGTGACTGTACATCCTACAGTAAACGTGCTGTGTGACTGTACATCCTACAGTAAACATGCTGTGACTGTACATCCTACAGTAACCGTGCTGTGACTGTGCATCCTACTGTAACCATGCTGTGTGACTGTACATCCTACAGTAACCGTGCTGTGACTGTACATCCTACAGTAACCATGCTGTGACTGTACATCCTACAGTAACCGTGCTGTGACTGTACATCCTACAGTAACTGTGCTGTGACTGTACATCCTACAGTAACCGTCCTGTGTGACTGTGCATCCTACAGTAACCGTGCTGTGACAGCACATCCTACAGTAACTGTGCTGTGTGACTGTACATACTACAGTAACTGTGCTGTGTGACTGTACAACCTACAGTATCTGTGCTGTGCGACTGTACATCCTACAGTAACCGTGCTGTGACTGTACATCTTTCAGTAACTATCATACAGTAACCGTGCTGTGACTGTACATCCTACTGTAACCGTGCTGTGACTGTATATCCTACAGTAACCGTGCTGTGACTGTACATCCTACAGTAACCGTGCTGTGACTGTACATCCTACTCCAACTGTTCTGGGACTGGACATCCTACAGTAACCGTGCTGTGACTGTACATCTTACAGTAACTATCCTACAGTAACCGTGCTGTGTGACTGTACATCCTAAAGTAACGGTGCCGTGACTGTATATCCTACAGTAACCGTGCTGTGACTGTACATCCTACAGTAACCGTGCTGTGACTGTACATCCTACTGTAATCATGCTATGACTGCACATCCTACAGTAACTGTGCTGTGACTGTACATCCTACAGTAACCGTCCTGTGTGACTGTGCATCCTACAGTAACCGTGCTGTGACAGCACATCCTACAGTAACTGTGCTGTGTGACTGTACATACTACAGTAACTGTGCTGTGTGACTGTACAACCTACAGTATCTGTGCTGTGCGACTGTACATCCTACAGTAACCGTGCTGTGACTGTACATCTTTCAGTAACTATCATACAGTAACCGTGCTGTGACTGTACATCCTACTGTAACCGTGCTGTGACTGTATATCCTACAGTAACCGTGCTGTGACTGTACATCCTACAGTAACCGTGCTGTGACTGTACATCCTACTCCAACTGTTCTGGGACTGGACATCCTACAGTAACCGTGCTGTGACTGTACATCTTACAGTAACTATCCAACAGTAACCGTGCTGTGTGACTGTACATCCTAAAGTAACGGTGCCGTGACTGTATATCCTACAGTAACCGTGCTGTGACTGTACATCCTACAGTAACCGTGCTGTGACTGTACATCCTACTGTAATCATGCTATGACTGCACATCCTACAGTAACTGTGCTGTGACTGTACATCCTACAGTAACCGTCCTGTGTGACTGTGCATCCTACAGTAACCGTGCTGTGACAGCACATCCTACAGTAACTGTGCTGTGACTGTACATCCTACAGTAACCGTCCTGTGTGACTGTGCATCCTACAGTAACCGTGCTGTGACAGCACATCCTACAGTAACTGTGCTGTGTGACTGTACATCCTACAGTAACTGTGCTGTGTGACTGTACAACCTACAGTATCTGTGCTGTGCGACTGTACATCCTACAGTAACCGTGCTGTGACAGCACATCCTACAGTAATTGTGCTGTGTGACTGTACATCTTACAGTAACCGTGCTGTGACTGTACATCTTACAGTAACTATCATACAGTAACCGTGCTGTGACTGTACATCCTACTGTAATCATGCTATGACTGCACATCCTACAGTAACTGTGCTGTGACTGTACATCCTACAGTAACCGTCCTGTGTGACTGTGCATCCTACAGTAACCGTGCTGTGACAGCACATCCTACAGTAACTGTGCTGTGACTGTACATCCTACAGTAACCGTCCTGTGTGACTGTGCATCCTACAGTAACCGTGCTGTGACAGCACATCCTACAGTAACTGTGCTGTGTGACTGTACATCCTACAGTAACTGTGCTGTGTGACTGTACAACCTACAGTATCTGTGCTGTGCGACTGTACATCCTACAGTAACCGTGCTGTGACAGCACATCCTACAGTAATTGTGCTGTGTGACTGTACATCTTACAGTAACCGTGCTGTGACTGTACATCTTACAGTAACTATCATACAGTAACCGTGCTGTGACTGTACATCCTACTGTAACTGTGCTGTGACAGCACATCCTACAGTAACTGTGCTGTGTGACTGTACATCCTACAGTAACCGTGCTGTGTGACTGTACATCCTACTCTAACTGAGCTGTGTGACTGTACATCCTACAGTAACTGTGCTGTGTGTCTGTACATCCTACAGTAACTGTGCTGTGTGACTGTACATCCTTCAGTAACCGTGCTGTGACTGCACAGCCTACAGTAACTGTGCTGTGTGACTGTACATCCTACAGTAAACGTGCTGTGTGACTGTACATCCTACAGTAAACATGCTGTGACTGTACATCCTACAGTAACCGTGCTGTGACTGTGCATCCTACTATAACCATGCTGTGTGACTGTACATCCTACAGTAATTGTGCTGTGACTGTACATCCTACAGTAACCATGCTGTGACTGTACATCCGACAGTAACCGTGCTGTGACTGTACATCCTACAGTAACTGTGCTGTGACTGTACATCTTTCAGTAACTATCATACAGTAACCGTGCTGTGACTGTACATCCTACTGTAACCGTGCTGTGACTGTATATCCTACAGTAACCGTGCTGTGACTGTACATCCTACAGTAACCGTGCTGTGACTGTACATCCTACTCCAACTGTTCTGGGACTGGACATCCTACAGTAACCGTGCTGTGACTGTACATCTTACAGTAACTATCCTACAGTAACCGTGCTGTGTGACTGTACATCCTAAAGTAACGGTGCCGTGACTGTATATCCTACAGTAACCGTGCTGTGACTGTACATCCTACAGGAACCGTGCTGTGACTGTACATCCTACTCTAACTGTTCTGGGACTGGACATCCTACAGTAACCGTGCTGTGACTATACATCTTACAGTAACTATCCTACAGTAACCGTGCTGTGTGACTGTACATCCTAAAGTAACGGTGCTGTGACTGTATATCCTACAGTAACCGTGCTGTGACTGTACATCCTACAGTAACCGTGCTGTGACTGTACATCCTACTGTAATCATGCTATGACTGCACATCCTACAGTAACTGTGCTGTGACTGTACATCCTACAGTAACTGTGCTGTGCCTGTACATCCTACATTAACCGTGCTGTGACTGTACATCCTACAGTAACCGTCCTGTGTGACTGTGCATCCTACAGTAACCGTGCTGTGACAGCACATCCTACAGTAACTGTGCTGTGTGACTGTACATCCTACAGTAACTGTGCTGTGTGACTGTACAACCTACAGTATCTGTGCTGTGTGACTGTACATCCTACAGTACGCATACTGTGACTGTACATCCTACAGCAACCGTGTTGTGACTATACATTCTACAGTAACTGTGCTGTGTGACTGTACATCCTACAGTAACCATGCTGTGACTGGACATCCTACTTTAACTGTGCTGTGTGACTACATCCTACAGTAACCGTGCTGGGACTGCACATCCTACAGTAACCGTGCTGAGACTGTACATCCTACAGTAACCGTGTTGTAACAGTACATCCTACTGTAACCCCGTGCTGTGACTGTACATCCGACAATAAGTGTGCTGTGTGACTGTACATCCTACAGTACGCATACTGTGACTGTACATCCTACAGTAACCGTGGTGTGACTGTACATCCTACAGTAACCGTGCTGTGACTGTACATCCTACAGTAACCGTGCTGTGACTGTATATCCTACAGTAACCATGCTGTGTGACTATACATCCTACAGTAACCGTGCTGTGACTGCACAGCCTACAGTAACTGTGCTGTGTGACTGTACATCCTACAGTAAACGTGCTGTGTGACTGTACATCCTACAGTAAACATGCTGTGACTGTACATCCTACAGTAACCGTGCTGTGACTGTGCATCCTACTATAACCATGCTGTGTGACTGTACATCCTACAGTAATTGTGCTGTGACTGTACATCCTACAGTAACCATGCTGTGACTGTACATCCGACAGTAACCGTGCTGTGACTGTACATCCTACAGTAACTGTGCTGTGACTGTACATCCTACAGTAACCGTCCTGTGTGACTGTGCATCCTAAAGTAACGGTGCTGTGACTGTATATCCTACAGTAACCGTGCTGTGACTGTACATCCTACAGTAACCGTGCTGTGACTGTACATCCTACTGTAATCATGCTATGACTGCACATCCTACAGTAACTGTGCTGTGACTGTACATCCTACAGTAACTGTGCTGTGCCTGTACATCCTACATTAACCGTGCTGTGACTGTACATCCTACAGTAACCGTCCTGTGTGACTGTGCATCCTACAGTAACCGTGCTGTGACAGCACATCCTACAGTAACTGTGCTGTGTGACTGTACATCCTACAGTAACTGTGCTGTGTGACTGTACAACCTACAGTATCTGTGCTGTGTGACTGTACATCCTACAGTACGCATACTGTGACTGTACATCCTACAGCAACCGTGTTGTGACTATACATTCTACAGTAACTGTGCTGTGTGACTGTACATCCTACAGTAACCATGCTGTGACTGGACATCCTACTTTAACTGTGCTGTGTGACTACATCCTACAGTAACCGTGCTGGGACTGCACATCCTACAGTAACCGTGCTGAGACTGTACATCCTACAGTAACCGTGTTGTAACAGTACATCCTACTGTAACCCCGTGCTGTGACTGTACATCCGACAATAAGTGTGCTGTGTGACTGTACATCCTACAGTACGCATACTGTGACTGTACATCCTACAGTAACCGTGGTGTGACTGTACATCCTACAGTAACCGTGCTGTGACTGTACATCCTACAGTAACCGTGCTGTGACTGTATATCCTACAGTAACCATGCTGTGTGACTATACATCCTACAGTAACCGTGCTGTGACTGCACAGCCTACAGTAACTGTGCTGTGTGACTGTACATCCTACAGTAAACGTGCTGTGTGACTGTACATCCTACAGTAAACATGCTGTGACTGTACATCCTACAGTAACCGTGCTGTGACTGTGCATCCTACTATAACCATGCTGTGTGACTGTACATCCTACAGTAATTGTGCTGTGACTGTACATCCTACAGTAACCATGCTGTGACTGTACATCCGACAGTAACCGTGCTGTGACTGTACATCCTACAGTAACTGTGCTGTGACTGTACATCCTACAGTAACCGTCCTGTGTGACTGTGCATCCTACAGTAACCGTGCTGTGACAGCACATCCTACAGTAACTGTGCTGTGTGACTGTACATCCTACACTAACTGTGCTGTGTGACTGTACAACCTACAGTATCTGTGCTGTGCGATTGTACATCCTACAGTAACCCTGCTGTGACAGCACATCCTACAGTAATTGTGCTGTGTGACTGTACATCCTACAGTAACCGTGCTGTGACTGTACATCTTACAGTAACTATCATACAGTAACCGTGCTGTGACTGTATATCCTACAGTAACCGTGCTGTGACTGTACATCCTACAGTAACCGTGCTGTGACTGTACATCCTACTCTAACCGTGCTGTGACTGTACATCCTACTGTAATCCTGCTATGACTGCACATCCTACAGTAACTGTGCTGTGACTGTACATCCTACAGTAACTGTGCTGTGCCTGTACATCCTACATTAACCGTGCTGTGACTGTACATCCTACAGTAACCGTGCTGTGCCTGTACATCCTACAGTAACCGTGCTGAGACTTTACATCCTACAGTAACCGTGCTGTGACAGTACATCCTACTGTAACCCTGTGCTGTGACTGTACATCCTACAATAACTGTGCTGTGTGACTGTACATCCTACAGTACGCATACTGTGACTGTACATCCTACAGCAACCGTGTTGTGACTGTACATTCTACAGTAACTGTGCTGTGTGACTGTACATCCTACAGTAACCATGCTGTGACTGTACATCCTACTTTAACTGTGCTGTGTGACTACATCCTACAGTAACCGTGCTGGGACTGCACATCCTACAGTAACCGTGCTGAGACTGTACATCCTACAGTAACCGTGTTGTAACAGTACATCCTACTGTAACCCCGTGCTGTGACTGTACATCCTACAATAAGTGTGCTGTGTGACTGTACATCCTACAGTACGCATACTGTGACTGTACATCCTACAGTAACCGTGGTGTGACTGTACATCCTACAGTAACCGTGCTGTGACTGTACATCCTACAGTAACCGTGCTGTGACTGTATATCCTACAGTAACCATGCTGTGTGACTATACATCCTACAGTAACCGTGCTGTGACTGTACATCCTACTGTAACCGTGCTGTGACTGTACATCTTACAGTAACCGTGCTGTGACTGTACATCCTACAGTAACCGTGCTGTGTGACTACATCCTACTGTAACCGTGCTGACTGTACATCCTACTGTAACCCCGTGCTGTGACTGTACATCCTACAATAAGTGTGCTGTGTGACTGTACATCCTACAGTACGCATACTGTGACTGTACATCCTACAGTAACTGTGGTGTGACTGTACATTCTACAGTAACCGTGCTGTGACTGTACATCCTACAGTAACCGTGCTGTGACTGTACATCCTACAGTAACCATGCTGTGTGACTATACATCCTACTGTAACCGTGCTGTGACTGTACATCCTACAGTAACCGTGCTGTGACTGTACATCCTACAGTAACCGTGCTGTGTGACTACATCCTACTGTAACCGTGCTGACTGTACATCCTACAGTAACCATGCTGTGACTGTACATCCTACAATATCCATGCTGTGTGACTGTACATTCTACAGTAACTGTGCTTTGACTATACATCCTACAGTACCTGTGCTGTGACTGTATATCCGACAGTAACCATGCTGTATGACTGTACATCCTACTCTAACTGTGCTGTGTGACTGTACATCCTACAGTATCTGTGCTGTGTGACTGTACATCCTACAGTAACTGTGCTGTGTGACTGTACATCCTAAAGTAACCGTGCTGTGACTGCACAGCCTACAGTAACTGTGCTGTGTGACTGTACATCCTACAGTAAACGTGCCGTGTGACTGTACATCCTACAGTAAACATGCTGTGACTGTGCATCCTACTGTAACCATGCTGTGTGACTGTACATCCTACAGTAACCGTGCTGTGACTGTACATCCTACAGTAACCATGCTGTGACTGTACATCCTACAGTAACCGTGCTGTGACTGTACATCCTACAGTAACTGTGCTGTGACTGTACATCCTACAGTAACCGTCCTGTGTGACTGTGCATCCTACAGTAACCGTGCTGTGACAGCACATCCTACAGTAACTGTGCTGTGTGACTGTACATCCTACAGTAACTGTGCTGTGTGACTGTACAACCTACAGTATCTGTGCTGTGCGACTGTACATCCTACAGTAACCGTGCTGTGACAGTACATCCTACAGTAACTGTGCTGTGACTGTACATCCTACAGTAACCGTGCTGTGACTGTACATCCTACTGTAACCGTGCTGTGAGTGCACATCCTACAGTAACTGCCGTGTGACTGTACATCCTACAGTAACCGTGCTGTGACTGTATATCCTACAGTAACCGTGCTGTGACTGTACATCCTACAGTAACCATGCTGTGACTGTACATCCTACTCTAACTGTGCTGTGTGACTGTACATCCTACAGTAACCGTGCTGGAACTGGACATCCTACAGTAATTGTGCTGTGACTGAACATCCTACAGTAACCGTGCTGTGACTGTACATCTTACAGTAACTATCCTACAGTTACCATGCTGTGACTGTACATCATACAGTAACCGTACTGTGACTGTACATCCTACTGTAACCGTGCTGTGACTGTATATCCTACAGTAACCATGCTGTGACTGTACATCCTACTCTAACTGTGCTGTGTGACTGTACATCCTACAGTAACCGTGCTGGGACTGGACATCCTACAGTAACCGTGCTGTGACTGTACATCTTACAGTAACTATCCTACAATCACCGTGCTGTGTGACTGTACATCCTAAAGTAACCGTGTTGTGACTGTATATCCTACAGTAACCGTGCTGTGCCTGTACATCCTACAGTAACCATGCTATGACTGTGTGGTAACACAATACAGCTTCCTGTGACTCGAACTTTATTACATCACTTCCTGTGATTAGTCCAGGATAAATACTGGGCTGATCAGTTGGATCCTGGAGAGGCATAGAGTAAGACCTCTTTGTATGTAGCACCTTTTTAGTTGATTAAAGCTTACTTTAAGTTCACCACGCGTAAGGCTCATTCTTACGACAATTTAATCAACTTTGAAAAACTTCGCACTCAAACTTTTTGGACGAACTCGGAACTAAGGATCCAGGGAATCACCCATCATGGAAAACATCCTTAAACCATCGCGTCTTGACTTGGACCCAAACACCCCAGCAGCCGGTAAGGTGTGGAAACACTGGTATCGCACGTTTGACAATTTTCTCGAATATTGCAAGGCTGATGATGACTCAAAATTGCGGATACTCATCAACTGTGTCACCCCGAATGTATTTCAGTATGTCGAGGAATGGGGCAGTTACGAGGAGGCAATTCGGACGCTTAAAAGACTGTATACTAAGACACCGAATGAGGTCTATGCCAGACATCTACTAGCTACAGCCCAACAAGGGCCGGAGGAATCCATTGATAAATTCCTCCAAGAGCTTCGCAGACTTAGTATGGACTGTAACTTTCAGGCGGCCTCAGCTGAGCTGTACCGTGAAGAAATGATCCGTGATGCTTTCATCTGCGGGCTTGCCTCCCCATTTATACGCCAGCGTCTACTGGAAAGTAAGACACTTGAGCTTCAGAGAGCTTATGACATGGCTTGCTCTCTAGATCTGGCAAAAAGAAATGCAGACCTTTATACAGTGCCCAGACCTCGGTCTGCTGCCTTAACGACAGTCAGGCAATTTAAGAGGCCACAGGTGAACTCTATTAGGGAGGACTTTATCCCTGACGATCAATCTGATGACTTCACTGATGAAGAGGATGATGACCCCACTGTGGCAGCCTCTTGGCAATCTAAGAAATGCTTCTTTTGTGGTGATGAGTTTCACCCTCGGAAATTCTGCCCTGCTCGTAATGCGTTTTGCAGTCATTGCAACAAAAAGGGTCATTTTGCAAAGGTTTGCCTATCAAGAGCCTCTACGAGGGCTTATCAAGCTAAGTCCTACCGAACTGCCCCGGTAAGGGCCTATCAAGATGTTCCGGCTAAAATCTATCGTGCTTCCTCTCGGGTTTTCTCTCGAAGAAACACACCTAGAGTTTCAGCCACTCTTTGTGCAACGACACCAATTACAGCTACTTGTCCTCAGAACCTATTCCATGCAGCTACAAAAGCATCAATTAATGGACATACTTTAGATGCCTTAATTGACTCAGGTAGCACTGATAGTTTCATTAGGGAACAGATTGTTGCAGAGTTAAAGCTACATGTTTTCCCATCGGACCAGGCAATTGCGATGGCTCAGTCATCACTTAATACCAGAATTTCTGGCTTTTGCATGGTTGAAATAACACTTAATGGTCACAGGTATCCCTCCACCCGGCTTTCGGTGCTCAAGGACTTATGTAGTGATCTTATCTTAGGGCTAGATTTTCAAAAGCAGCATAAGAAGCTCACCATTGAGTTCGGCGGATCCAAACCTGAGCTCACTATTTCTAATATACGACCTCGATTACCGTTCTGTGCATTGTCAGCAGCTTCACTGGATGAACCCTCACTGTTTACCAGTATCCCTCCTCGATGCAAACCGATTATAACAAAGTCACGACGTTTCAGTCAGGAAGACCAGTCTTTTATTGCGGCTGAGATTTCTCGGCTTTTAGCAGAGGATATCATCGAGCCTTGTTCGTCGCCATGGCGCGCCCAGGTCGTTATTGTTAAGAACCCTCTACAACCTCACAAGAAACGGCTGTGCATTGACTATTCACAGACCATCAATCAATATACGGACTTGGACGCATACCCATTGCCGCGCATCGATGATATGGTTAATAAACTGGCTGAGTACACGGTGTTCTCAACATATGATCTGAAAAGTGCCTATCATCAGGTACCCTTGAAGGTCTCAGACAAGCAGTATACGGCCTTTGAAGCCAATGGACGGCTGTATCAATTTCGTCGCCTCCCCTTTGGGGTCACTAATGGAGTGGCTGTCTTCCAGCGAGCAATGGATGACCTGGTCAAACAGGAAGACTTAAAGGATACGTTTCCTTATCTGGACAATATTACTGTCGCAGGTCGCAATCAGCGGGAACATGACGCCAATCTCCAACGATTTTGGGATGCACTCCAGCACCGTGATTTGACATTAAATGCAGCTAAATCCATTGAGTCACAACCAACCATCAACATCCTTGGCTATTGTGTGGGCAATGGCATCATTAAACCTGACCCTGAAAGGCTTCGCCCACTCCAAGAACTCCCGCCACCTAAGAATCCGGCCTCCTTGCGCCGGGCCCTCGGCCTGTTTGTATACTATGCTAAATGGATTCCTAACTTCTCGGACCGAACCCAACCTCTACTGAAGGCCAGCACATTCCCACTAGACACAGCGGCTGTTGCAGCCTTTAACCTCCTGAAAAAACAGTTGGAGAAAGCGGCTCTTCACTCCATCGATGAGAGTCTTCCTTTTGTTGTTGAGTGTGATGCCTCAGAGGTGGCGATCTCGGCCACTCTGAATCAGGAAGGTCGTCCGGTGGCATTTTTGTCCAGGACTTTTCAAGGGGCTGAGCTACATTATCCTCCAGTCGAGAAAGAAGCTACAGCCATCATAGAGGCAGTACGGAAGTGGACTCATCTCCTAGCTCGCCAGCACTTTACCTTAATCACGGACCAGCGATCGGTCGCCTTCATGCTCGATAATCGAAAACGGACCAAAATTAAAAATAATAAAATCCAGCTTTGGCGGCTGGAATTGGCCTCTTTTGGTTACACCATCCACTATCGACCTGGCAAGGAGAATGTGGCTCCGGATACCCTCACACGAGCATTCTGCTCCGCCATGGCACCCTCTACGCTCGTAGACATCCATGATGGGTTGTGTCATCCGGGCGTTACTCGTATGCTACACTTCGTGCGGTCCCGAAATCTCCCATTCTCTACTCGGGGATGTAAAGAAGATGTGCTCGGACTGCAGAGTCTGTGCGGAATTGAAACCTCAGTTTTTCCGCCCCTCGGGTGGTATACTCATACATGCGACCCAGCCAATGCAACGGCTTAGCATCGATTTTAAGGGGCCGTTGCCCTCTTCAACTCGCAACACTTATCTATTGACCATGGTCGATGAGTATTCCCGTTTTCCGTTTGCCTTTCCCTGCCCCAATATGCTGACGACCACGGTTATCAGCTACCTTGAGCAGGTATTTGCTTTCTGTGGCATGGCATCCTATGTTCATTCGGATCGGGGCCCTTCTTTTATGTCAGGAGAACTCAAGGCCTATCTCTCGGAACGGGGTATTGCTGCCAGCAGAACGACGCCTTATCATCCGGTCGGGAATGGGCAAGTCGAGCGTTTTAACGCTATCATCTGGAATGCGGTACGTCTGGCTTTGAGATCTCGGGGCCTACCCAACCAGCAATGGGAAGCAGTACTTCCAGACGCATTACACTCCACACGGTCCCTCCTTTCGACCGCCACAAATACGACGCCTCATGAACGGTTCTTCCGATTTCCACGTCGCTCATCCTATGGGATATCTCTCCCGTCGTGGCTGACTGCACCGGGACCAGTGCTACTCCGAAGATATGTTCGGGCGTCTAAGAATGACCCCCTGGTAGATGAGGTTGAGCTCACTGACGTCAACCCTACCTACGCCTATATTCGGTATCCTGACGGTCGGGAATCTACCGTGTCATTGCGGGATCTGGCTCCCTGCCCGCCGAAACATAGAGGGACACCAGGGGATGATATTGTACCAGGCACATCTCTGGGCTCGCCAGGTGCCTCTCATCACGATCTGGATCTGACGCCGGCTGGTACCTCACTCCAGCATGCCGACCTGGGGCAGGCTGACTATGAGCCTGTCGGGGCTCGCACGCGCAGCCACGATCCACCCCGTACCATACGCTCGGAAACGGATCTGCCACAGCCCTGCCCGACACCCGTTCGGGCACCAGTACACAGTCAGGATCGTCCTGACCCCTCACAGAGCGGGCTGGATCACTCGGACTCTGGTCCACGGCCCGCGGCGGGTAAACGGGCTAGGGGCCCTCTACCGCTACGAGAACCCAAACGGGTGCGGCTCTCCCTCGTCCAGCGGCTACGAAATGGAGGGAGAATGTGGGAACACAATACAGCTTCCTGTGACTCGAACTTCATCCCGGCCTCCTAATCTTTTGGGGGGGGAGAATGTGGTAACACAATACAGCTTCCTGTGACTCGAACTTTATTACATACACTTCCTGTGATTAGTCCAGGATAAATACTGGGCTGATCAGTTGGATCCTGGAGAGGCATAGAGTAAGACCTCTTTTGTATGTAGCACCTTTTTAGTTGATTAAAGCTTACTTTAAGTTCACCACGCGTAAGGCTCATTCTTACGACAGACTGTACATCCTACAGTAACCGTGCTGTGCCTGTACATCCTACAGTAACCATGCTGTGACTGTACATCCTACAGTAACCGTGCTGTCACTGTACATCCCACAGTAACCGTGCTGAGACTGTACATCCTACAGTAACCGTGCTGTACCTGTACATCCTACTGTAACCGTGCTGTGCCTGTACATCCTACAGTAACCGTGCTGTGACTGTACATCCTACAGTAACTGTGCTGTCACTGTACATCCTACTGTAACCGTGCTGTGACTGTACATCCTACAGTAACTGTGCTGTAACTGTACATCCTATTGTAACCGTGCTGTGACTGTACATCCTACAGTAACCGTGCTGTGACTGTACATCCTACTGTAACCGTGCAGTGACTGTACATCCTACAGTAACCGTGCTGTGACTGTACATCCTGCAGTAACTGCTGTAACTGTACATCCTACTGTAACCGTGCTGTGACTGTACATTCTACAGTAACCGTGCTGTGACTGTACATCCTACAGTAACTGTGCTGTGATTGTACATCGTACAATAACCGTGCTGTGCCTGTACATCCTATAGTAATCGTGCTGTGACTGTACATCCTACTGTAACCCCGTGCTGTGACTGTACATCCTACAGTAACTCTGCTGTGACTGTACATCCTACCGTAACCGTGCTGTGACTGTACTTCCTACAGTAACTGTGCTGTGTGACTATACATCCTACAGTAACCATGCTGTTACTGTACATCCTACATTAACCGTGCTGTTACTGTACATCCTACAGTAACCGTGCTGTGACTGTACATCCGACAGTAACTGTGCTGTGTGACTGTACATCCTACAGTAACCGTGCTGTGACTGTACACCCTACATTAACCGTGCTGTGACTGTACATCCTACAGTAACCGTGCTGTGACTGTACTTCCTACAGTAACTGTGCTGTCACTGTACATCCTACAGTAACTGTGCTGTAACTGTACATCCTACAGTAACCGTGCTGTGACTATACATCCTACAGTAACCGTGCTGTGTCTGTACATTCTACAGTAACAGTGCTGTGACTGTACATCCTACATTAACTGTGTTGTAACTGTGCATCCTACAGTAACCGTGCTGTGACTATATATCCTACTGTAACCGTGCTGTGACTGTACATCCTACAGTAACCGTGCTGTGACTATACATCCTACAGTAACTCTGCTGTGTGACTGTACATCCTACAGTAACCGTACTCTGACTGTACATCCTCCAGTAACCGTGCTCTGACTGTACATCCTACAGTAACCGTGCTGTGACTGTACATCCTACAGTAACCGTGCTGGGACTGTACATCCTACAGTAACCGTGCTGTGACAGTACATCCTGCAGGAACCGTGCTGTGATTGTACATCCTACAGTAACCGTGCTGTGACTATACATCCTACAGTAACCGTGCCGTGTCTGTACATCCTGCAGTAACAGTGCTGTGACTGTACATCCTACAGTAACCGTGCTCTGACTGTACATCCTACAGTAACCGTGCTCTGACTGTACATCCTACAGTAACCGTGCTCTGACTGTACATCCTACAGTAACTGTGCTGTGACTGTACATCCTACAGTAACCGTGCTCTGACTGTATATCCTACAGCAACCGTGCTGTGACTGTACATCCTACTGTAACCGTGCTGTGACTGTACATCCTACAGTAACTGTGCTGTGACTGTACATCCTACAGTAACCATGCTCTGACTGTATATCCTACTGTAACCGTGCTGTGACTGTACATCCTACTGTAACCGTGCTGTGCCTGTACATCCTACAGTAACCGTGCTGTGACTGTACTTCCTACAGTAACTGTGCTGTAACTGTACATCCTACAGAATTCTTCATTAGGATGGAGAGTGAAGTAGTTGAATCAGAGACTAGGGTCCTGAATTTAAATAAAGGAAACTACGATGGTATGAGACGCGAATTGGGTAGGATTGATTGGGGAATGTCACTCAAGGGGTTGACTGTGGATAGGCAATGGCAAACATTCAAAGACTGCATGGATGAACTACAGAATTTGTACATCCCAGTGTGGCATAAGAATAAAACAAAAAGGGGTAAAAATTCAGTTGGTTGCGCCTCCCGTTAGCGCCTTAAATGGGCGCTAATGGGGCGTTAAGGCGCTAACGCCCGGGCGCAGCGCTGTTTGCGCCGCTCGAGAACTTAACTTGAGATTGTGCGGCAGCGCTAAAACTTACCGCTGCGACCACCTGCGCGCGCAGATTGTGACGTCAGTCCGTGGTGCAACGCCCTTGGGGCGCCCCGGAGCGGAAATTGAGTGGCGCCCCCTGCCTTACCGCCTGGCGCTTCCAACGACCGGAAGACTGGAACGTTATCAATCGGTCTGGGGCTGGGGGGGGCGCTATTTAAAGGGGGCCTCTTCCTGTCTTTTTCTGTGGTTGACATTTATGCACCACTCGTTCTGAGAGAGAGAGAGACTTCTACATTGACTCAACGCTTTGTGAGGTAGTTTTGCCTAGTTCATCCTAACTTTGCTGCTACTTTCGTTGCTGTACCTCATTACTTTTCTGGCAAAGAGAAGATGGGGGCTGCAATGATTGGGGGCGTCGTCCTGCTCCAGCTCAATCGGAGCAGAGTGAGACGCAGACAGAGAGTGGCAATGATGGCCAGACGGAGGAGGCCCATCAGGCGCATGTACAGGAGAGCTTACCCTCCCAGGGTATATCGTGAACAGCTCTCCTACATCCACATGTCCGAGGAGCTGTGTTTGCGAAGGCTGCGATTCAGCAAGGAGGTGGTCACTGAGCTCTGCCACCTGCTGCAGCCAGATCTGCAGCCTCAGCTGAGGTCCAGGACGTCTCTGTCGGTGGCAGTGAAGGTCACAGTGGCCTTGAACTTCTACGCCACTGGCTCATTCCAAGCTGCTGTTGGGGACCTCGCCAATATCTCCCAGTTTGCGGTGCATCGCTGCATCCGGCAGGTCACCAATGCCCTCTTCACAAGGAGACGAGACTTCATCTCCTTCCCTATGACCCCAGACAAGCAGCATGACCGTGCTATGGGCTTTGCGAGGGTAGCGGGCTTCCCCATGGTGCAGGGCGCCATTGACTGCACGCATGTGGCTTTGCGTGCTCCGCGAGAGAATGCAGAGGAGTTCCGGAACAGAAAGGGGTTCCATTCCTTGAATGTGCAGTTGGTCTGTGACCACAGACAGGTGATTCTCGCTGTCAATGCCCACTATCCGGGCAGCTGCCACGATGCTTTCATCCTGCGCCAGAGTACTGTGGCAGAAATTTTCGAGGCACCGCATCAGCCAGTCGGTTGGCTTCTGGGGGACAAGGGGTACGCATTGAGCACCTGGCTGATGACACCGCTCCGTGCGCCAAACACCCCTGCTGAGCTGCGGTACCAGGAAAGCCAACAAGCAACGAGGAACATTATTGAGCGCACAATCGGCGTGCTCAAACAACGATTCCGCTGTCTGGACCATTCCGGAGGAGCCCTGCAGTACTCGCCTGAGCAAGTTTCCAAATTCGTAGTGGTGTGCTGCATGTTGCACAACATGGCAATCCTCAGGACGCAGCCAATGCCACCAGGCCTTGCAGCACCACAAGAGGAGGAGGAGGAAGAGGAGGAACAGGCCGAGGACGATGATCAGCAGCAGCACCAAGGCAGGAGGGCGGCCCACAATGGTCAAACTGCAAGGGCCGTCCGTCAACGACTAATAGCAAGCCGCTTCTAGGGCCCCTGCCAGTGCTACAAACACGAATCAACCCAGCACGCAACCCCTAAGCCGGCCAAGGCACCAATAATTCCAACCACCAGCCATGTATATTTTGAATACAGAAACTTATTTATCGTACAAACTCTGTGTGTGTCAATTCCTCATGACAAACTCATAGAAATAAACACAAAAAAACAGTCAATAATATAACTGGTTCTCACAACCTGGAGATAATGTCCAAAACACTAAACAAAAGTTGGGCCATGAACCTCGGCCTTTAATAAAAAAATGACCAGCATTTTGGCACACCTCCTACTTTTTGCCCTTCGAGGGTGATCTCCTTCCCTTGCGCACTTCCCCCCTTCTAACCCTACTGCTCCTCCGTAATGGGACCTCAGTGGCTGCAGCAAGGCTGGTGGAAGGCTGCTGCTCGTCAGACCCTGACACTGCAGATGCCCCTGAAGGCCGGCCTCGACCACTTCTGGGCCTGGAGGGCCCGGCTGCAGACTGCACCAACTCTGCATGGGCGGCAGCAGTCTGTCCTACAGGCGGTGGCAAGTGCAGTGGAGAAGTGACAGTGTTGGCAGCAGGAATGCTGTCATCGTGAGAGAGGACAGCAACTCCCTGCTCGCCCGACACACTGGCACTCCCACGGGGCAGCACTTCAGCATCCGGAGCAATTTGCCTGAGAACAGATTGCGGGCCTGCTGCGGCGCGGTGACAGCCCCGGGGACATGTGCACGAACCATCGAGGATGGCAGCAGTCAGTGCTCGCGTGGCCTCAATCTGAGTCTGCATGAGAGCAGGCTCAGATGGGTTCCTGGCAGCCAGTGACTGAATTGCAGCAGTAAGCTTTAGTGTGGCATCCGCCTGTGCTACAGCGAAGTGCTCCACACTCCTTACCAGTGCCTCAATGCATTCGGGCACCCTTCCCACTGCACCCATGAGCTCAGTGTGCATGACCACCGCCTGGCTGTTCATTTCTGCAATCATCCGCTCCTCCTCTGCGTCCATTGCATTAGGAGTGTCTGGCATACTCTCCCTCTGGGGAGAAGGCTCCCGTTCTTCCCTCCCCCCCCCATGGCGTTGCTGCAGCCCGCTGGGTCCTGGAACTTCACCATCATCAGCCCCTTCCCCCCTGCTCCCCCGTTCTTCCCTCCCCCCCCCATGGCGTTGCTGCAGCCCGCTGGGTCCTGGAACTTCACCATCATCAGCCCCTTCCCCCCTGCTCCCCCGTTCTTCCCTCCCCCCCCCATGGCGTTGCTGCAGCCCGCTGGGTCCTGGAACTTCACCATCATCAGCCCCTTCCCCCCTGCTCCCCCGTTCTTCCCTCCCCCCCCCATGGCGTTGCTGCAGCCCGCTGGGTCCTGGAACTTCACCATCATCAGCCCCTTCCCCCCTGCTCCCCCGTTCTTCCCTCCCCCCCCCCATGGCGTTGCTGCAGCCCGCTGGGTCCTGGAACTTCACCATCATCAGCCCCTTCCCCCCTGCTCCCCTCCGGGGAAGGCGTGTTCCCAGTGTGGCCATGGGCTTCCTCGGGAGAGGGTGGCACTGATGCTCCGGCTTCCTCTTCCTCCTCAGCTGCAGCATCACTCCCAGTGGCAGCTTCAGGGACCATCTCCTCAGCTGGTGAATCACCATCTGAAAGCAGGGAGGTACAAGAGTGGCTTTAGCGTGAGGACAGGGTGGCAGTAAGGGAGGAATAAGTGCAGCGAGTTAGCAAGTTGGATTGAAAGTGTCAAAGGCTGGTATTGTGAGGGACAAGTGGAAGGACAGAGGACAAAAAGGTGATGACCTTACCATTGCTGTCCACAACGGGGTCGGCGTCTCCAGTGGCGACGGGACCGATCACCCGGCTTGCCACAATCCTGTGGACGCGCTCCTCCAGATCGCTGAGGGGTTGCAGCTGAAGCCGCCCTCCACCCGTCCGTTGCTGCTGTCTCCGATTATGAGCCAGCTTAGCCTGCAAGAAAAAGGACAGCATCTGAGTCAATATACAGCCATGGTCTTGCCTGATGTGCCTCCCATAGGTGAATAGCCCTTACAATATGCAGCCATGGTCTTGCCTGATGTGCCTCCCATAGGTGAATAGCCCTTACTGTATGCAAAGTGTGGAATGTGTGTGTGTGTTTGATGAAAGGGCCATAGGTGTTGGATGAGTGTTGTGCATTGGGGTTTTAAGACCCTCTGGCCATAGAGTGAGGTTGAGATGGAGGGATGGAGAGGTATTGAGAAAAAGCCACTCACCCTGACGACCCGAGTGAGGTCGTTGAACTTTTTGCGGCACTGGACATGGGTCCTGGGCACCATGCTCCTGGAGGAGACGCTCTGAGCCACCTCCCTCCACACTCTTCTGAACTCGCGTGGCAAAGGCCTCCTGCCACTCTCTGGGAACAGCATGCATCGTCTGCGCTCCACTGCGTCAACCAGAGCATCCAAGGCCCGCTCGGTGAAGCGATGAGCGCGTTCTCTCACCCTCTCCATTCTTGGCAGCAAAATGGATTACAGGTCTCTCCAGGCTGAGATTCAAGGCTGCAATGAGCAGGGTGTGGCTGGGGAGCAAGTGGCCCCCCCCGCTTTAAGAAGTGTCCGGCGCCAGTGTGTCTGTGTTACCGCGCTAACTGGCAGCAGCTGCGCTGCGCTCGTGCGCTGAGTTAGCGCCTCACTCCTAGGCCTTTGCGCCTTAAGAGAGGTGTGCAGCGCCTAATTTAGCGCTCCACTCACCTCCCGGGGCGGTAAAAGTGAAGTTTCCTGTCAGTGCCGATAATTAGCGCCAGGCGCTAATATTTGCGCGCGGACGATATTTGCGCCCCAAATGGGGCGCGACCTAATTTCTACCCCAAAGGGTGACTCAACCGTGGCTAACAAGGGAAATTAGGGATAGCATAAGATCCAAGGAGAGAGCATATAAATTGGCCAGAAAAAGCGGTAGCCCTGAGGATTGGGAGCAGTTTAGGATTCATCAAAGGAGGACAAAGGGATTAATTAAGAAGGGGAAAATAGAATATGAAAGTAAGCTTGCTGGGAACATAAAAACTGACTGTAAGAGCTTTTATAGATATGTGAAGAGAAAAAGATTAGTGAAATCAAGTGTAGGTCCCTTGCAGTCAGAAGCGGGGAAGTTATAATGGGGAACAAAGAAATGGCAGCCCAATTAAATGCATATTTTGGTTCTGTCTTCACAAAGGAGGACACAAATAACCTCCCAGAGATGTTGGAGAACATACGGTCTGATGAAAGGGAGGAACTGAAAGAAATCAGTATTTGCAGGGAAATGGTGTTAGGGAAATTGACGGTATTGAAGGCCGATAAATCCCCAGGGCCTGATAATCTACATCCTAGGGTACTTAAGGAAGTGGCCCTAGAAATAGTAGATGCATTGCTGATCATCTTCCAACATTCGATGGAATCTGAAACTGTACCCATGGATTGGAGAGTAGCTAATGTTACCCTACTATTCAAAAAGGGTGGTAGAGAGAAAGCGGGGAATTACAGACCAGTAAGCCTGACATCGGTAGTGGGGAAAATGCTAGAGTCCATTATAAAGGATGTAATAGCTGAGCATTTGAAAAACAGTGACAGGATCGGACAAAGTCAACATGGATTTACAAAAGGTAAATCGTGCTTGACTAATCTACTGGAATTTTTTGAGGATGTAACTGGGAAAATAGATAAGGGAGAACCAGTAGATGTGGTGTATTTGGACTTTCAAAAGGCTTTCGATAAGGTCCCGCATAAGAGATTAGCGGGTAAAGTTAAGGCACATGGGATTGGGGGCAAGGTACTGACTTGGATAGAGAACTGGTTGGCGGACAGAAAGCAGAGAGTAGGAATTAATGGGTCTTTTTCCGAGTGGCAAGCAGTGACTAGTGGGGTACCGCAGGGATCGGTCCTTGGACCCCAGCTATTCACAATGTACATTAATGATCTAGATAAGGGAATTAAATGTAATATCTCCAAGTTTGCAGATGACACAAAGCTAGGTGGGAGTGTGTGCTGCGAGGAGGATACCGAGAAACTCCAGGATGATCTGGACAGGTTGGGTGAGTGGGCAGAAGCGTGGCAGATGCAATATAACGTGGATAAGTGCGAGGTTATCCACTTTGGTGTCAAAAACAGAAAGGCAGACTATTATCTGAATGGCAATAGATTGGGAGAAGGGGGAAGTGCAACGAGACCTGGGTGTCCTTGTGCACCAGTCGCTGAAAGTAAGCATGCAGGTGCAGCAGGCGGTGAAGAAGGCAAATGGTATGTTGGCCTTCATAGCGAAAGGGTTTGAGTATAGGAGCAGGGATGTCCTGCTGCAGTTGTACAGGGCCTTGGTGAGACCACATCTTGAGTGCTGTGTGCAGTTTTGGTCGCCTTATCTGAGGAAGGATGTTCTTGCCATGGAAGGAGTTCAGCGAAGATTCACCAGGCTGATACCTGGGATGGCAGGAATGACATATGAGGAGAGATTGGGTCGATTGGGCTTATACTCACTGGAGTATAGAAGAATGAGAGGGGATCTCATCGAAACATATAAAATTCTGACAGGTCTGGACAAACTAGATGCAGGAAGAATGTTCCCGCTGGTCGGAGAGTCCAGAACCAGGGGTCATAATCTACGGATAACGGGTAAACCATTTAGGACAGAAATGAGGAAGAATTTCTTCACCCAGAGAGTGGTGAACCTGTGGAATTCATCTACCACAGAAGGTAGTTGAGGCGAAGTCATTAAATATATTCAAGGTTGAGTTAGATATATTTCTTAAAGCTAAAGGTATCAAGGGATATGGGGAGAAGGCAGGTACAGGGTACTGAGTTTAGATGATCAGCCATGATCTCATCGAATGGCGAAGCAGGCTCGAGGGGCCGAATGGCCTACTCCTGCTCCTATCTTCTATGTTTCTAAGTAACCGTGCTGTGACTGTACATCCACCATGTTGTGTGACTGTACATCCTACAGTAACCGTGCTGTGTTACTGTACATCCTACAGTAACCGTGCTGTGACTGTACATCCTACAGTAACCGTGCTGTGACTGTACTTCCTACAGTAACTGTGCTGTAACTGTACATCCTACAGTAACCGTGCTGTGACTGTACATCCTAAATTAACCATGCTGTGACTGTACATCCTACAGTAACCATGTTGTGTGACTGTACATCCTACAGTAACCATGCTGGGACTGTATATCCTACAGTAACCATGTTGTGTGACTGTACATCCTACAGTAACCGTGCTGGGACTGTACATCCTACTGTAACCATGCTGTGACAGTGCATCCTACTGTAACCGTGCTGTGACTGTACATCCTCCGGTAACCGTGCTGTGCCTGTACATCCTACAGTAACCGTGCTGTGACTGTACATCCTACAGTAACTGTGCTGTAACTGTACATCCTACAATAACCGTGCTGTGACTGTACATCCTAAATTACCCATGCTATGACTGTACATCCTACAGTAACCATGTTGTGTGACTGTACATCCTACAGAAACCATGCTGTGTGACTGTACATCCTACAGTAATCGTGCTGTGACTGTACACCCTACAGTAACCGTGTTGGGACTGTATATCCTACAGTAACTGTGCTGTGACTGTACATCCTACAGTAACCATGCTGTGACTGTACATCCTACTCTAACTGTGCTGTGTGACTGTACATCCTACAGTAACCGTGCTGGGACTCGACATCCAACAGTAACCGTGCTGTGACTGTACATCTTACAGTAACTATCCTACAGTAACCGTGCTGTGACAGTACATCCTACTGTAACCGTGCTGTGACTGTACATCCTCCGGTAACCGTGGTGTGCCTGTACATCCTACAGTATCCGTGCTGTGACTGTACATCCTACAGTAACTGTGCTGTAACTGTACATCCTACAATAACCGTGCTGTGACTATACATCCCACTGTAACTGTGCTGTGACTGTACATCCTACTGTAACCATGCTGTGACTGTATATCCTATAGTAACCGTGCTGTGTCTGTACATCCTACAGTAACTGTGCTGTAACTGTGCATCCTACAGTAACCGTGCTGTGACTATACATCCTACAGTAACCGTGCTGTGACTGTACATCCTACAGTAACCGTGCTGTGACTGTACATCCTACAGTAACTCTGCTGTGTGACTGTACATCCTACAGTAACCGTGCTCTGACTGTACATCCTACAGTAACCGTGCTCTGACTGTACATCCTACAGTAACTGTGCTGTGACTGTACATCCTACAGTAACCGTGCTCTGACTGTACATCCTACAGCAATCGTGCTGTAACTGTGCATCCTACAGTAACCGTGCTGTGACTGTATATCCTATAGTAACCGTGCTGTGTCTGTACATCCTACAGTAACTGTGCTGTAACTGTGCATCCTACAGTAACCGTGCTGTGACTATACATCCTACAGTAACCGTGCTGTGACTGTACATCCTACAGTAACCGTGCTGTGACTGTACATCCTACAGTAACCGTGCTCTGACTGTACATCCTACAGTAACCGTGCTGTGACTGCACATCCTACAGTAACTGTGCTGTGACTGTACATCCTACAGTAACCGTGCTCTGACTGTACATCCTACAGCAATCGTGCTGTAACTGTGCATCCTACAGTAACCATGCTGTGACTGTACATCCTACTGTAACCGTGCTGTGACTGTACATCCTACAGTAACTGTGCTATGACTGTACATCCTACAGTAACCGTGCTGTGACTGCACATCCTACAATAACTGTGCTGCGTGACTGTATATCCTCCAGTAACCATGCTGTGAATTTACATCCAACAATAACCATGCTGTGACTTTACATCCTACAATAACTGTTCTGTGTGACTGTACATCCTACAGTAACCGTGCTGTGTGACTGTATTTTCTACAATAACCGTGCTGTGACTGTACATCCTACAATAACCATGCTGTGACTGTACATCCTACAGTAACTGTGCTGTATGACTGTACATCCTACGGTAACCATGCTGTGTGACTGCACATGCTATTGTAACCACCTTGTGCTTGTCTCTTTTGCACAGACCCTGTTGGATTTGGGTGCTTCTCCGGATTACAAGGACAGCCGGGGGTTAACGCCTTTGTACCACAGTTCGATGGTGGGAGGAGACCCTTATTGCTGTGAACTGATTCTGCATGACCATGCCAACGTGGGCTGCATGGATGAGAATGGCTGGCAGGAGATCCATCAGGTAAACAATCCATTGCCAAGTGGCTGGCAAGAGACAGAATGTCCTGACCATATCACTTGAAATGGGGTGACATTGCACGACGCGTGATGAGGTAATAAGTCGGATTGCTAGAATGCAGCCCGCCCATCCCTCCATGATTACTCACAGCAGAAGTCCTCAGACTCTGCTGGAGTGTGGATGGCGGGTTGGGGTTGTGGTGGGGAGGGAGGGGAAGGGGACATCATGCTCTTTGTAGTTAAGTGTATATCTCCCCCTCCAGTTGAGCACGTCAGGCAGAGTGCGCCAGAAGGGTCCTGAACTTGCCCGTATTTGCAGGTTCGCGTTATTACCGAAACTCTAATGTGTCTCCAACACACCAGTGCTGCTTGGAGGACTTTGCACCCAAAAGCGGGGGGAGGTCTGGGCAATCCCTGCCTTCGAGACCTTTTGGCTTCTGTCCACGCACAGTAGCCAGAAGGCTTCAAGCCTTTATGACCCTCCTGAGGATGAGATGTGAGGAGGTTTCTGGCAGCTCCTCTTAGGCCTTCCAATCTGAGGTTCTTGGCTCAACCTTTAAAGCTTGTGTTCAGGAAGATGAGGCGGGGGTGTGTTGATGGTACTCCAGCCTCATTAGCATTGCACTGGAATGGCTGTGTCTATTCCAAGCTAAAGCACAAAGGAGACTGGCAAAGGGAGCGGAGGTTTGGCATTCTTTTCCCTCTGCTTTGCCCCGAAGAAATTTTCTGAGGCGCAAAGCAGAGGAAAATTGGCCAAATATCTCCATTGATACCAGATCTCAGTGACATCTCGCAACAGTTTCTTTGTCTGTTTTTCCTGGATTACAAGAAGATGCGTAAAATATTGATTTAATTTCGACCTTTAGCCTTGTCACCATCACTAATGTCCTTTAGGGAAGGAAACCTGGTGTCCCACTCACTCATCACCCCTGTGTTCGTTGACCTACATTGGCTCCCAGACCACAAAAGCCTCGATTTTAAAATTCTCATCCTCGTGTTCAAATCCCTCCATGACCGTGCCCCTCCCTACCTCTGTAACCATCCCCAGCCCAACAACACTCCGAGAACTCTGCGTTCCTCCAACTTTGGCCTCTTGTGTATCCCCCACTCCCTTCACCCTGCCATTGGCAGCTGAGCCTACAGTGGCCTAGGCTCTAAGCTCTGGAATTCCCTCCCTAAACCTCTCCACCTCTCCTTCCTCCTTTAAGACATTCCTTAAAACCTACCTCTTTGACCAAGCTTTTAGTCATCTGTCATAATATCTCTTTCTTTGGCTCAGTGTCAATTTTTGTCTGATTACGCTCCTGTGAAGCGCCTTGGGATGTTTCACTGTGTTAAAGGCGCTATGTAAATGCAAGTTGTTGTTGTTCTTACCTGGTCTGCTCTATATGTGACTCCAGTCCCACAGTAACGTGGATGACTCTTAACTGCACTCTGAAGTGGCCTAGCAAGCCACTCAGTTGTATGAGGACATCTAGGGATGAGCAATAAATGCCGGCCTTGCCAGCGACATCCACATCCCGAATGAATGATTAAGAAAAAATCAGTGACGTGATGCCGCAGCTAAAACCATCTCTCGTTCTGACTCAGGCCTGTCGGTACGGACATGTGCAACATCTGGAACATCTGCTGTTTTACGGAGCAGACATGAGCACTCAGAATGCCTCAGGGAACACCGCTCTGCACATCTGTGCACTCTACAATCAGGTCAGTGGGTGGGTGGGGGTGGGGGGAGGGAGGGAGGTGGGAGAGCGGGGGGTGGATGGGGAGGTGGAGGCAGGAAGGATGCATGGAGTAGGGGAGAATAGAGGCAGGAAGGATGAGGAGGGTAGGGGAGAGTTGAGGTGGTTAGAGGGAGGTGAGTGGAGGTGGGAAGTGTGGGGGCTATGGGGAGGAGAGTGGAGGTAGGAAGAGTGAGTGAGGTAGGGGGAGAGTGGAGGCAGGAACGTTGACTGGGGTAGGGAGAGATGAGTGGAGCCAAGAAGTGTGAGGGAGGTAGCGGGAGGTGAGTGGAGCCAAAAAGTGTGAGAGGGTAGGGGGAGGTGAGTGGAGCCAAGAAGTGTGAGGGGGTAGGGGGAGGTGAGTGGAGCCAAGAAGTGTGAGGGGGTAGGGGGAGGTGAGTGGAGCCAAGAAGTGTGAGAGGGTAGGGGGAGGTGAGTGGAGCCAAAAAGTGTGAGAGGGTAGGGGGAGGTGAGTGGAGCCAAGAAGTGTAAGAGGGGTAGGGGGAGAGTGGAGGCAGGTAGGGTGAGGGGAGTTGGGGAGACTGTAGGCGGGTAGGGGGAGAGTGGAGGCTGGAAGGGTGAGGGACGTATGGGAGAGTGGAGGTGGGAAGGGTGAGGCAGTCGGGGGAGAGTGGAGGCAGGAAGGGTGAGGCGGGTCGGGGGAGAGTGGAGGGGGAGGTGACTGAAGGCAGGGGAAGGGTGACGCAGGGAGATGTTGTATGTTGTATTGTAAGCAACAGCTTTTGACTTGTGGTGACTGCTGCAGGGCCAGGAGCACATAGTTGTACTGCTGGCTGCCCACTGCACTTTGTTCAAATGTCCAAATTGGAAAGGGATTTTGCTACCACTCAAGGCGGCCCTGAGTTTGTAAATGTAATCTCTGGCTGAGACACACGGGCCAGCAGATCTGGGTTTTGATCTCTGGTTTGTGATTAGGGTCACACTCAATGTTCCCTCTAATTTTTTGGGGGCCGCATGGCCCCTTTAACAGGCTGCGCAGCCCATTCAAAATTCTGCACATGCACAGTTTTTTCAAATTAAAAGCCGGCTCACTGGCTGCGCGGGACCTCTAGAGCGCTGCACGACTGTGCAGCTTAAAGGGAACATTAGTCACACTGTTCCTGGGCTGGGGAGGGGAATAATCAGCCAGGATTCCCACTCCTGGTCATCATCCAGGGGCGCCTACTGAAAGGTGAAAGTGTTGATGTCAGGTGGGAATAGGAATGTACTGGGATGCGTTGCCCTCACGGTCGATTGGCCATGCTGACTCTCAAGCCCGGGATTCTCCTCCCAGCGGTGGTGTTCCGCCATGGTGGAACTCCTCATAGGCAGGGAAGGTAGTGGAGGCCAGGCAGTAGCGCCCTGAATATTGTCGGAAGGGGACTAGTGGTAGGGGCGTAACAACTGGCCTCTATGCCCCTGGGTTAGGAAGGGGGGAAATTAGCCAATGTGCCTGCTCCTCATGGCCAGGCAGTGACGGTTGCTGAAAGGCGTGGGGAAATCGAATCGGGACAGGATTAGGCTGGGCTGCAGTATCCACCACAGTTGAATATCCCGCTGGCCCTCGCTATGCCAGCACACACAGGGCGCCCCACGCCGATGGAACCCGTGCCCCAGCAGGGGTCAGCGGGCTGAAAACTGGGGTCAACGAAGCAGAAATTGAAGAGAAAACTAGCGCCCAGCATCATTTTGAGTTTGTTTCTCCCAAAGAGCTTTTCATTTGTTCTTAAAATCCAGGAGAGACAGACTTGTATTCCTGCACTGATCTTCACTGTCAGTCAAGGACACAGTTTGAGATAAGGGGTGAGCGTCAGGGAATTATTGATTGAAATTGGTTGTGGAGTCCCAGGTGACAGGCTGTTCACAGTGGCAGTCTGCTCTCTGATAGTGTCTGACAGGCAGTCTCCAGCCCCAGTTTAGATAAGGCTGCTCTTTTGGTGCAATTTGAAATGGGCTCTTGTCGTCTTGTTTCACGCTGTGACTTTCTATGCTGATTGCTGAATCGCTGCAGTGATTATCAATATATACGTGACAGCCTCTGGAGAAATGAATTTGTCCTTGACTTGCAACTGATACAGAATCGCAAAGCACAATAGTCTTAACAGGACAAGGAGGACTTTGTTAAAATTGTGCTTTTTTTTAACCTCTTACTCTCATTACAACTGTTCCTGTCTCTGTTTTATCAATTCTACTCTGGTCAGTGCTCCTTTAAACACTCCTCTTTTGTTGCTCCTCAGCTACAAATCTCCCGTCCTACCCACTCTTCCTCCTCCCTGCATCCTCTCTGTGCTAATAACAGGACCCTCACATCTTCTCCTTCTCTAACTCATTCTTTCTCAGGACCTTCCAGCACTTGTGGAATTCTTCCCATCCCTCAGTCTCCCCTTCAAACTATGACACCTAAAGAATCGCGGTGTCATCTAATCAATAATATTTTAATTCTAGTGGAGGATTTGCACAGTGCACGGTGCAGCTGATAGTTTGGAGAGTGGAATTGAATGGCCGATGAGCCTCAGAGGGTGTCATTGAGTGCCTGAGAACTCTTAAAAATTTATTTCAGCAACTGGTTCTATCCAGTAGTCTCATGGGTTCCTCCTTGTCTTTGAAAAACCTCAGAATAATATTACAGTGTACTTGCAAAAGAATTCATTGCAACAACAACAACTTGCATATATATAGCACCTTTAACGTAGGCATTTATTGCCTATCCCTAGTTGTCCTCAAATAACTAAGTGGCTTGCTGGGCCACACCAGAGAGCAGTTTAGAGTCAACCACATTGCTGTGAGATTGGAGTCACATATAGGCCCAGACCCGGTAAGGATAACAACAACAACAACCTGCATTTATACAGCACCTTTAACATAGGAAAACATCCCAAGGCGGTCTTGGTGATAGAGAGGATGTGGGTTTGGAAGCAAAGTGCAGGGTCAAATAGGAAGCCGAGGTTGCAAATAGTCTGTTTCACCCTCAGATAATAATCAGGGAGAGGGATTGAATCAGTGGCTAGGGAATGGAGTTTGTGGCGGGGGCCAAAGACAATGGCTTTGGTCTTCACAATATTTAATTGGAGGAAATTTCTGCACATCCAATACTGAATGTTGGACAAGCAGCGTGACAAATCAGATGCAGTGGTGGGGCCGAGAGAGGTGGTGGTAACCCACAGTTTGGAAGGGACACTCAATGATGTATTACCTACAGTTTGGAGGAGGCTTTCAATGGGGTGTTACCCACAGTTTGAGGGGCCTTTCAATGGTGTGTCACCCACAGATTGGAGGGGACTTTCAATGGTGTATTACCTACAGTTTGGAGGGGACTTTCAATGGGGTGTTACCCACAGTTTGGAGGGGACTTTCAATGGGGTGTTACCCACAAATTGGAGGGGTCTTTCAATGGGGTGTTACCCACAGATTGATGGGGACTTTCAATGGTGTGTTACCCACAGATTTAAGGCGACTTTCAATGGTGTGTTACCCACAGCTTGGAGGGGACTTTCAATCGCGTATTACCCACAGATTGGAGGGGACATTCAATGGTGTGTTACCCACAATTTGGAGGTGACTTTCAATGGGGCATTACCCACAGATTGGAGGGGAATTTCAATGGCGTGTTACCCAAGGTTTGGAGGGGACATTCAATGGCGTGTTACCACAGATTGGAGGGGACTTTGAATGGCGTGTTACCCACAGATTGCAGAGGACTTTCAATGGCGTGTTTCCCACAGATTGGTGGGGACTTTCAATGCTGTGTTACCCACACTTTGGAGGGGACTTTCAATGGGGTGTTACCCACAGATTGGAGGGGATGTTCAATGGCGTGTTACCCACAGTTTGGAGTGGACTTTCAATGGGGTGTTACCCACAGTTTGGAGAGGACTTTCAATCGCGTGTTACCCAAAGATTAGAGGGGACATTCAATGGCGTGTTACCCACAGTTTGGACGGGACTTTCACTGTGGTGTTACCCACAGATTGGAGGGGTCGTTCAATGGGGTGTTACCCATCAGTTTCGAGGGGATTTTCAATGATGTATTACCTACAGTTTGGAGGGAACTTTCAATCGGGTGTTACCCACAGTTTGGAGGGAACTTTCAATCGGGTGTTACCCACAGTTTGGGGAGGACGTTCAATGGCGTGCTCCCCACAGATTGGAGGGTCTTTCAGTGGCGTGTTACCCACAGATTGGAGGGGACTTTCAATGGTGTGTTACGCAAAGATTACAGGGGACTTTCAATGGCGTGTTACCCACAGTTTGGATGGGACTTTCAATGTGGTGTTACCCAGAGATTAGAGGGGTCGTTCAATGGGGTGTTACTCATCAGTTTGGAGGGGACTTTCAATGGCGTGTTACCCACAGATTGGAGGGGACTTTCAATGGGGCGTTACCCACAGGTTGGAGGGGACTTTCAATGGTGTGTTACCCACAGTGTGGAGGGGACTTTCAATGTGGTGTTACCCAGAGATTGGAGGGGTCGTTCAATGGGGTGTTACCCACAGTTTGGATGGGACTTTCAATGCGTTGTAACCCACAGATTGTAGGGGCCTTTCAATGGGGTGTTACCCACAGATTGGAGGGTACTTTCAATGGGGCGTTACCCACAGATTGGAGGGGAATTTCAATGGTGTGTTACCCACAGTTTGGAGGGGACTTTCAATAGCGTGTTACCCACAGTTTGGAGGGGACTTGCAATGGTGTGTTACCCAAGGTTTGGAGGGGACATTCAATGGGGTGTTACCCACAGATTGGAGGGGAGTTTCAATCGCATGTTACCCACAGGTTGGAGGGGATTTTCAATGGGGTGTTACTCACAGATAGGAGAGGACTTTGAATGGGGTGTTACCCACAGATTGGAGGGGAGTTTCAATGGCATGTTACCCACAGGTTGGAGGGGATTTTCAGTGGCATGTTATCCACAGATTGGAGGGGACTTTCAATGGGGCATTGCCAACAGCTTGGAGGGGACTTTCAATGGCGTGTTATCCACAGATTGGAGGGGTCTTTCAATGGGGCATTACCAACAGATTGGAGGAGACTTTCAATGGGGTGTTAACCACAGTTTGGAGGGGACTTTCAATGGCATGTTACCCACAGTGTGGAGGGGAATTTCACTGGGGTGTTACCCACAGATCAGAGGAGTCTTTCAATGGGGTGTTACCCACAGATTGGAGGGTACTTTCAATGGCGCGTTACCCCCACTTTGGAGGGGAATTTCAATGGTGTGTTACCCATAGTTTGGAGGGGGCTTTCAATGGCGTGTTACCCACAGCTTGGAGGGGACTTTCAATCACGTATTACCCACAGATTGGAGGGGACGTTCAATGGTGTGTTACCCACAATTTGGAGGTGACTTTCAATGGGGCGTTACCCACAGATTGGAGGGGAATTTCAATGGCGTGTTACCCAAGGTTTGGAGGGGACATTCAATGCTGTGTTACGCAAAGATTACAGGGGACTTTCAATGGCGTGTTACCCACAGTTTGGACGGGACTTTCAATGTGGTGTTACCCAGAGATTGGAGGGGTCGTTCAATGGGGTGTTACCCATCAGTTTGGAGGGGACTTTCAATTATGTATTGCCTACAGTTTGGAGGGGACTTTCAATGGGGTGTTTCTCACAGTTGGGAGGGGACTTTCAATGGTGTGTTACCCAAAGATTGGAGGGGACTTTCAATGGGTTGTTACCCACAGTTTGGAGGGGACTTTCAATGGGGTGTTACCCACAGATTGGAGGGAACTTTCAATGGGGTGTTTCTCACAGTTGGGAGGGGACTTTCAATGGTGTGTTACCCACAGTGTGGAGGGGACTTTCAATGGGGTGTTACCCACAGATTGGAGGGGACTTTCAATGGCGTGTTACCCACAGTTTGGAGGGGAATTTCAATGGTGTGTTACCCACAGTTTGGAGGGGACTTTCAATGTGGTGTTACCCAGAGATTAGAGGGGTCGTTCAATGGGGTGTTACCCATCAGTTTGGAGGGGACTTTCAATGGCATGTTACCCACAGATTGGAGGGGACTTTCAATGGGGCGTTACCCACAGGTTGGAGGGGACTTTCAATGGTGTGTTACCCACAGTGTGGAGGGGACTTTTAATGTGGTGTTACCCAGAGATTGGAGGGGTCGTTCAATGGGGTGTTACCCACAGTTTGGATGGGACTTTCAATGCGTTGTAACCCACAGATTGTAGGGGCCTTTCAATGGGGTGTTACCCACAGATTGGAGGGTACTTTCAATGGGGCGTTACCCACAGATTGGAGGGGAATTTCAATGGTGTGTTACCCACAGTTTGGAGGGGACTTTCAATAGCGTGTTACCCACAGTTTGGAGGGGACTTGCAATGGTGTGTTACCCAAGGTTTGGAGGGGACATTCAATGGGGTGTTACCCACAGATTGGAGGGGAGTTTCAATCGCATGTTACCCACAGGTTGGAGGGGATTTTCAATGGGGTGTTACCCACAGATAGGAGAGGACTTTGAATGGGGTGTTACCCACAGATTGGAGGGGAGTTTCAATGGCATGTTACCCACAGGTTGGAGGGGATTTTCAGTGGCATGTTATCCACAGATTGGAGGGGACTTTCAATGGGGCATTGCCAACAGCTTGGAGGGGACTTTCAATGGCGTGTTATCCACAGATTGGAGGGGACTTTCAATGGGGCATTACCAACAGATTGGAGGAGACTTTCAATGGGGTGTTAACCACAGTTTGGAGGGGACTTTCAATGGCATGTTACCCACAGTGTGGAGGGGAATTTCACTGGGGTGTTACCCACAGATCAGAGGAGTCTTTCAATGGGGTGTTACCCACAGATTGGAGGGTACTTTCAATGGCGCGTTACCCCCACTTTGGAGGGGAATTTCAATGGTGTGTTACCCATAGTTTGGAGGGGGCTTTCAATGGCGTGTTACCCACAGCTTGGAGGGGACTTTCAATCGCGTATTACCCACAGATTGGAGGGGACGTTCAATGGTGTGTTACCCACAATTTGGAGGTGACTTTCAATGGGGCGTTACCCACAGATTGGAGGGGAATTTCAATGGCGTGTTACCCAAGGTTTGGAGGGGACATTCAATGCTGTGTTACGCAAAGATTACAGGGGACTTTCAATGGCGTGTTACCCACAGTTTGGACGGGACTTTCAATGTGGTGTTACCCAGAGATTGGAGGGGTCGTTCAATGGGGTGTTACCCATCAGTTTGGAGGGGACTTTCAATTATGTATTGCCTACAGTTTGGAGGGGACTTTCAATGGGGTGTTTCTCACAGTTGGGAGGGGACTTTCAATGGTGTGTTACCCAAAGATTGGAGGGGACTTTCAATGGGGTGTTACCCACAGATTGGAGGGAACTTTCAATGGGTGTTTCTCACAGTTGGGAGGGGACTTTCAATGGTGTGTTACCCACAGTGTGGAGGGGACTTTCAATGGGGTGTTACCCACAGATTGGAGGGGACTTTCAATGGCGTGTTATCCACAGTTTGGAGGGGAATTTCAATGGTGTGTTACCCACAGTTTGGAGGGGACTTTCAATGGCGTGTTACCCACAGTTTGGAGGGGACTTGCAATGGCGTGTTACCCAAGGTTTGGAGGGGACATTCAATGGCATGTTACCACAGATTGGAGGGGACTTTGAATGGGGCGTTACCCACAGATTGGAGGGGAGTTTCAATGGCGTGTTATCCACAGTTTGGAGGGGAATTTCAATGGTGTGTTACCCACAGTTTGGAGGGGACTTTCAATGGCGTGTTACCCACAGTTTGGAGGGGACTTGCAATGGCGTGTTACCCAAGGTTTGGAGGGGACATTCAATGGCATGTTACCACAGATTGGAGGGGACTTTGAATGGGGCGTTACCCACAGATTGGAGGGGAGTTTCAATGGCGTGTTACCCACAGATTGGTGGGGATTTTCAATGCTGTGTTACCCACACTTTGGAAGGGACTTTGAATGTGGTGTTACCCACAGTTTGGAGTGGACTTTCAATGGGGTGACGGTATCATTGAGCCATGTTCATCGTCGTTGTTAAAAATCCTCTGAAGCAACACAAGAAATATCTTTGTATCGATTACTCGCAAACTATTAACCAGTATACCGACCTGGATGCCTACCCACTACCACGCATCGATGACATTGTCAATAACCTTGCTAACTACAAGGTATTTTCAACTTTTGACTTAAAGAGCGCATACCATCAAGTACCGTTAAAGGACTCTGACAAAAAGTATACGGCTTTTGAGGCCAATGGTCGACTTTACCAGTTTCGTCGCCTTCCATTCGGGGTCACCAATGGGGTGGCCATCTTTCAACGGGCAATGGATAGCCTAGTCAAACAGGAGAACTTAACAGACACTTTTCCATATCTGGATAATATCACCATTGCTGGTTATGACCAGAAGGAGCATGATGCCAACCTCCAGAAATTTCTCGACGTTCTCCGTCGTCGCAACTTAACCTTAAATGAGTCCAAATCTGTGAAATCAGTACCATCAGTCAACATCCTTGGCTACTGGGTGGGCAATGGTGTCATCAAACCGGATCCGGAGTGACTTCGTCCGCTTCAGGAGCTCCCTCCTCCTACGAATCTCAGCTCTCTTCGTCGGGCCCTCGGCATGTTCGCCTATTATGCGAAGTGGATACCTCACTTTTCCGACAAGATCCAGCCCCTGCTTCACGCGAAGTCATTTCCGTTGGAGGCGAGGGCTATTTCAGCTTTCGACCTCCTCAAGCAACAACTGGAAAAAACCGCACTTCATTCCATTGATGAAAATATCCCTTTCGTGGTCGAGTGCGACGCATCGGAGGTGGCGATCTCGGCTACCTTGAATCAAGGCGGTCGACCCGTTGCATTTCTGTCCAGAACTTTGCAGGGTAGCGAGCTCCATTATCCTCCTGTCGAGAAGGAGGCTATGGCTATCATCGAAGCAGTACGTAAATGGAGTCATTTTCTCACTCGTCGCCATTTCACGCTCATAACCGATCAGCGCTCGGTGGCCTTTATGCTGGATAACCGGAAACGCACTAAAGTCAAGAATAACAAAATACAGCTCTGGAGGATGGAATTGGCCGCCTTTGGCTACACCATACAGTATCGACCCGGCAAGGAGAATGTGGCCCCGGATACCCTCACGCGTGCATTCTGCTCTTCCATGTCAACTTCGACTCTTGCGGATCTTCAAACTGACTTATGCCATCCTGGCGTTACCCGTATGTTGCACTTTGTGTATCTAAAAATCTCCCATTTTCTACGGAAGACGTGAAAAGAACATGCTCCACTTGTAGAATTTGCGCGGAATTAAAACCGCAATTCTTCCATCCGTCAGATGGCTCACTCATACACGCTACACAGCCTATGCAGCGACTCAGCATTGACTTTAAAGGGCCATTGCCTTCCTCAACGCGAAACACCTACTTGCTTATTATGGTGGACGAATATTCACGCTTTCCCTTTGCTTTCCCCTGTCCCAATATGCTTACTTCCACAGTGATCAAATGCCTCGATCAGGTCTTTTCCCTTTGCGGTACGGCCAATTTCATCCACTCTGATCGGGGTCCCTCCTTCATGTCAAGCGAACTCAAAAGTTATCTTTCCCAACGGGGAATCGCCACAAGTAAAACGACACCGTATCATCCTATTGGAAACGGACAGGTTGAGAGATACAACGCTATCATTTGGAATGCTGTTCGTCTTGCACTGAGGTCACACAATCTACCAGACCAGCAGTGGGAAACTATGCTCCCTGACGCGTTGCATTCCATCAGGTCTCTTCTTTCTACATGCACCAACATTACTCCTCACGAACGATTCTTCGGGTTCCAGCGTCGTTTCACTCATGGGACGTCCCTACCATCATGGTTGGCAGCTCCTGGCTCCGTGCTGCTCCGAAGATTCGTCCGATCCTCCAAGAGTGATCCCCTCGTCGACGAGGTGGAACTAACGGATATCACCCCTACATACGCATACGTGCGGTACCCTGATGGCCGGGAGTCCACAGTTTCACTTCGGGATCTGGCTCCCTGCCCAACCGGTCCCACGGACCCAATCGATAGAGAGATCCGTATTAACGACGCCGATACTCCGCGCTCCTCTGAGGATGACATCAAGGGATCTGCCAGCTACTCCGCTATATGCATATAGATTGGGCTACTCAAACTGGAAGCAATACGGTGGAGGAGGATTTCCTGGAGTGTTTAAGGGATGGTTTCCTAAACCAATATGTTGAGGAACCAACTCGAGGGGAGGCCATCCTGGACTGGGTGTTGTGTAATGAGGAAGGACTAATCAGCAATCTTGTGGTACGAGGCCCCCTGGGGAAGAGTGACCATAGTATGGTGGAGTTCTACATTAGGATGGAGAAGGAAACAGTTAAGTCAGAGACCATGGTCCAGAACTTAAATAAGGGCAACTTTGAGGGTATGAGGCGTGAATTGGCGAGGTTAAATTGGCAAGCGATATTTAAGGGGCTATCAGTGGAAGGGCAATGGCAGACATTTAGAGATCGCATGGATGAACTACAACAATTGTACATCCCGGTCTGGCGTAAAAATAAAAAAGGGAAGGTGGCTCAACCATGGCTAACAAGGGAAATCAGGGATAGTATTAAAACCAAGGACGTTGCATACAAATTGGCCAGAAGTAGCAGCAAACCCGGGGACTGGGAGAACTTCAAAACTCAGCAGAGGAGGACGAAGGGTTTGATTAGGGCAGGGAAAATAAAATATGAAAGGAAGCTTGCAGAGAACATTAAAATGGACACCAAAAGCTTCTATAAATATGTAAAAAGAAAGAGGTTTGTAAAAACAAACGTAGGTCCCCTGCAGTCGGAAACAGGGGAAGTCGTAATGGGGAACAAGGAAATGGCAGATCAATTGGAGAAATACTTTGGTTCGGTGTTTACTGTGGAGGACACACACAACCTGCCGGAAATAAAAGGGGTCAGAGGATCTGGTAAGAGGGAGGAGCTGAGGGAAATCCTTATTAGTCGGGAAAAGGTATTGGGGAAATTGATGGGACTGAAGGCTGAAAAATCCCCGGGGCCTGATGGTCTGCATCCCAGAGTACTTAAGGAGGTGGCCTTGGAAATAGTGGATGCATTGACGATCATTTTCCAACATTCCTTAGACTCTGGATCAGTTCCGATGGAGTGGAGGGTGGCCAATGTAACCCCTCTTTTTAAAAAAGGAGGGAGGGAGAAAGCAGGGAATTATAGACCGGTCAGCCTGACATCGGTCGTGGGTAAAATGATGGAAGCAATTATTAAAGATGTCATAACAGACCATTTGGAAAGTGGCAACATGATAGGTCCAAGTCAGCATGGATTTGTGAAAGGGAAATCATGCTTGACAAATCTTCTGGAATTTTTTGAGGATGTTTCCAATAGGGTGGACAGGGGGGAACCAGTAGATGTGGTGTATTTGGACTTTCAGAAGGCCTTCGACAAGGTTCCACACAAGAGATTGGTGAGCAAAGTTAAAGCACATGGGATTGGGGGTAATGTGTTAACGTGGATTGAGAACTGGTTGGCACACAGGAAACAAAGAGTAGGAGTAAATGGGTACTTTTCAGAATGGCAGGCAGTGACCAGCGGGGTACCGCAGGGTTCGGTGCTGGGACCCCAGCTGTTTACATTATATATTAATGATTTGGACGAAGGGATTAAATGTAATATCTCCAAATTTGCGGATGACACTAAATTGGGAGGCAGTGTGAACAATGAGGAGGATGCTAGGAGGCTACAGAGTGACTTGGACAGGTTGGGTGAATGGGCAAATGTATGGCAGATGAAGTACAATGTGGATAAATGTGAGGTTATCCACTTTGGTGGTAAAAATAGAGAGGCGGACTATTACCTGAATGGTGGCAGATTAGGGAAAGGGGAGGTGCAACGAGACCTGGGCATCATGGTACATCAGTCATTGAAGGTGGGAATGCAAGTGCAGCAGGCAGTCAAGAAAGCAAACGGAATGATGGCCTTCATAGTAAGGGGATTTGAGTACAGGAGTAGGGAGGTGATGCTGCAGTTGTACAGGGCCTTGGTGAGGCCACACCTGGAGTATTGTGCGCAGTTTTGGTCTCCTAACTTAAGGAAGGACATTCTTGCTATTGAGGGAGTGCAGCGAAGGTTCACTAGATTGATTCCTGGGATGGCCGGACTGACATATCAAGAAAGATTGGGTCAACTGAACTTGTATCCTCTGGAGTTCAGAAGAATGAGGGGGGATCTTATAGAGACATTTAAAATCCTGACTGGTTTAGACAAATTAGATGCGGGCAGAATGTTCCCAATGTTAGGGAAAACTAGAACCAGGGGTCACAGTCTAAGGATTAAGGGGAAGCCATTTAGGACTGAGCTGAGGAGGAACTTCTTCACCCAGAGAGTGGTGAATCTATGGAATTCTCTTCCACAGAAGGTTGTTGAGGCCAGTTCGCTAAATATATTCAAAAGGGAGTTAGATATAACACTCACAACTAGGGGGATCAAGGGGTATGGCGAGAAAGCAGGAATGGGGTACTGAGGTAACATGTTCAGCCATGAACGCATTGAATGGCGGTGCAGGCTCGAAGGACCGAATGGTCTACTCCTGTACCTATTTTCTATGTTTCTATGTTTCTATCAACCCGGGGAACAGAGCGCTCCCTGCGGGATGGCCACCCAAAGCCAGGACGCCGGTCAATCACCAGCTACTGAGCAGGATGAAGCCAGCTCTGCGCATGTGGGGGCCCGCACCCGAGTCACGATCTCCCCAGTCCCCCTCAGTTCGATCAAGGCGACACGGACTCTGCCAGCCCGCCGGTACGAACCAAGCGACCCAGGGACCAAAACACGGTCCGAGGAGACATGCCTTCCGGCCTCCAACGGAGATCCAAACGACTGCGTCTATTCTTAGTCCGGCTAATTCGGGAGAAGGAAGCCGCCGGGCTTCCAATCTTTCAGGCGGGAAGAATGACATGAATCTTGTCATTCATGTGGAAATGACTTATGAAGTAATACTGGGCGGCCTGCTGGTGGCGCTGTCCAGGGAGAGTATAAATTTTCAGGCATGGGCCCAGCTTGCTCAGGACATTCCTTAACAGGAACTAGTGAAGGACACAACTCGATCTCCATGTTGAAAAACAGTTGATTAAAGCTTTGTTTAACGCTTAGACCAAGTGCCTAGTAGTTTTCTTACGTCAGTGTTACCCACAGTTTGGAGGGGACTTCAATGGGATGTTACCCACAATTTGGAGGGGACTTTCAATGGCATGTTACCCACAGCTTGGAGGGCACTTTCAATGGGGTGTTACCCACAGTTTGAAGGGGACTTTCAATGGCATGTTACCCACAGATTTGAGGGGAGCTTCAATGCGGTGTTACCCACAGCTTGGAGGGTCTTTCAATGGGATGTTACCCAGAGTTTGGAAGGGACTTTCAATGGTGTTGTACCCACAGTGTGGAGGGGACGTTCAATGGTGTGTTACCCACAGTTTGGAGGGGACTTTCAATGGGGCGTTACCCACAGATTGGAGGGATCATTCAATGGGGTGTTACCCACAGTTTGGAGTGGAATTTCAATGGCATGTTACCCACAGTTTGGAAAGGACTTTCAATAGCTTGTTACCCACAGATTGGAGAGGACTTTCAATGGTGTTTTACCCATCAGTTTGGAGGGGACATTCAATGGCGTGTTTCCCACAGTTTGGAGGGACTTTCAATGGGGTGTTACCCACAGTTTGGAGGGACTTTCAATGGGGTGTTACCCACAATTTGGAGGGGACTTTCAATGGTGTGTTACCCACAGATTGGAGGGGTCTTTCAATGGCGTGTTACCCACAGATTGGAGGGGACTTTCAATGGGATGTTACCCACAGATTGGAGGGGACTTTCAATGGCGTGTTACCCACAGATTGGAGAGGACTTTCAATGGGGTGTTACCCACAGATTGGAGAAGACTTTCAATGGTGTTTTACCCATCAGTTTGGAGGGGACTTTCAATGAGGTGCTACCCACAATTTGGAGGGGACTCTCAATGGGGCGTCACCCACAGATTGGAGGGGACTCTCAATGGGGCGTCACCCACAGATTGGAGAGGACTTTCAATGGTGTTTTACCCATCAGTTTGATGGGGACTTTCAATGGCATGTTACTCACAGTTTGGAGGGGACTCCAATGGGGTGTTACCCACAATTTGGAGTGGACTTTCAACGGGGCGTTACTCACAGATTGCAGGGAACTTTCAATGGGACGTTACCCCCAGCTTGGAGGGGTTTGTTCAATGGGTTGTTACCCACAGATTGTAGGGGACTTTCAATGGGGTGTTTCCCACAGATTGGAGGGGACTTTCAATGGTGTGTTTCCCACAGTTTGGAGGGGTTTGTTCAATGCGTTGTAACCCACAGATTGTAGGGGACTTTCAATGGGGTGTTTCCCACAAATTGGACGGGACTTTCAATGGGGCTTTAACCACAGTTTGGAGAGGACTTTCAATGGGGAGTTTCCCACAGATTGGAGGGCAATTTCAATGTGCCGTTACCCACAGTTTGGAGGGGTCTTTCAATGGTGGGTACCCACAGTTTGGAGGGGACTTTCAATGGGGTGTTACCCACAGTTAGGAGTGGAATTTCAATGGCGTGTTACCCACAGTTTGGAGGGGCTCTTCAATGGCATGCTACCCACAGTTTGGAGAGGACTTTCAATAGCTTGTTACCCACAGATTGGAGAGGACTTTCAGTGGTGTTTTACCCATCAGTTTGGGGAGGACTTTCAATGGGGTGTTACCCACAGTTTGGACGGGACTTTCAATGGGGTGTTACCCACAGTTTGGAGAGGACTTTCAATAGCGTGTGACCCACTGATTGGAGGGGACTTTCAATGGGGTGTTACCCATAGTTTGGAGAGGACATTCAATAGCGTGCTATCCGCCGTTTGGACGGGAATTTCAGTAGCGTGTTACCCATCAGTTTGGACGGGACTTTCAATGGCGTGTTACCCGCAGTTTGGACGGGACTTTCAATGGGGTGTTACCCACAGTTTGGATGGGACTTTCAATGGCGTGTTACCCGCAGTTTGGACGGGACTTTCAATGGCGTGTTACCCGCAGTTTGGACGGGACTTTCAATGGGGTGTTACCCACAGTTTGGAGAGGACATTCAATAGCGTGTTATCCGTAGTTTGGACGGGAATTTCAGTAGCGTGCTCCCACAGATTGGAGGGGACTTTCAATGGCGTGTTACCCAAAGTTTGGAGAGGACTTTGAATGGCGTGTTACCCACAGTTTGGAGTGGACTTTCAGTGGTGTGTTACCCACAGATTGGAGGGGACTTTCAATGGGATATTACCCACAGATTGGAGGGGACTTTCAAAAGCGTGTTTCCCACAGCTTGGAGAAGGTTTTCAATGGGGTGTTACCAACCGTTTGTAGGGGACTTTCAATGGGACGTTACCCACAGTTTGGTGGGCACATTCAATGGGGTGTTACCCACAGTTTGGAGAGGACTTTCAATGATGTATTATCTACCGTTTGGAGGGGACTTTCAGTGGGGTGTTACCCACAGTTTGGAGAGGACTTTCAATAGCGTGTTACCCACTGATTGGAGGGGACTTTCAATGGGGTGTTACCCACAGTTTGGAGAGGACTTTCAATAGCGTGTTACCCACTGATTAGAGGGGACTTTCAATGGGGTGTTACCCACAGTTTGGAGAGGACATTCAATAGAGAGTTATGCGCAGTTTGGATGGGAATTTCAATAGCGCGTTACCCACAGATTGGAGGGGACTATCAATGGCATGTTCCCCACAGCTTGGATGGGACTTTCAATGGCGTGTTACCCACAGTTTGGACGGGACTTTCAATGGGGTGTTACCCACAGTTTGGACGGGACTTTCAATGGGGTGTTACCCACAGTTTGGAGAGGACTTTCAATAGCGTGTTACCCACAGATTGGAGGGGACTTTCAATGGGGTGTTACCCACAGATTGGAGAGGACTTTCTATGGGGTGTTACCCACAGTTTGGATGGGACTTTCAATGGGGTGTTACCCACAGTTTGGAGAGGACTTTCAATAGCGTGTTACCCACTGATTGGAGGGGACTTTCAGTGGGGTGTTAGCCACAGTTTGGAGAGGACTTTCAATAGCGTGTTATCCGCAGTTTGGACGGGAATTTCAGTAGTGTGTTACCCACAGATTGGAGGGGACTTTCAGTGGGGCCTTACCCACAGTTTGGAGTAGAATTTTACTGCGGTGTTACCCACAAATTGGAGGGGACTTTCAAAAGCGTGTTTCCCACAGCTTGGAGAAGGTTTTCAATGGGGTGTTACCAACCGTTTGTAGGGGACTTTCAATGGGGCATTACCCACAGTTTGGTGGGCACATTTAATGGCGTGTTCCCCATCAGTTTGGATGGGACTTTCAGTGGGGTGTTACCCACAGTTTGGACGGGACTTTCAATGTGGTGTTACCCACAGTTTGGAGAGGACTTTCAATAGCGTGTTACCCACTGATTAGAGGGGACTTTCAATGGGGTGTTACCCACAGTTTGGAGAGGACATTCAATAGTGTTATGCGCAGTTTGGATGGGAATTTCAATAGCGCGTTACCCACAGATTGGAGGGGACTTTCAATGGCATGTTACCCACAGTTTGGACGGGACTTTCAATGGGGTGTTACCCACAGTTTGGACGGGACTTTCAATGGCGTGTTACCCGCAGTTTGGACGGGACTTTCAATGGGGTGTTACCCACAGTTTGGACGGGACTTTCAATGGGGTGTTACCCACAGTTTGGATGGGACTTTCAATGGGGTGTTACCCGCAGTTTGGACGGGACTTTCAATGGGGTGTTACCCACAGTTTGGACGGGACTTTCAATGGGGTGTTACCCACAGTTTGGAGGGGACTGTCAATGGGGTGTTACCCACAGTTTGGAGAGGACTTTCAATAGCGTGTTACCCACTGATTGGAGAGGACTTTCAATGGGGTGTTACCCACAGTTTGGAGAGGACTTTCAATAGCGTGTTATCCAAAGTTTGGACGGGAATTTCAGTAGCGTGTTACCCACAGATTGGAGGGGACTTTCAATGGCGTGTTACCCAAAGTTTGGAGGGGACTTTCAATGGCGTGTTACCCACAGTTTGGAGTGGACATTCAGTGGTGTGTTACCCACAAACTCGAGGGGACTTTCAATGGGGCGTTACCCCCAGATTGGAGGGGACTTTCAATGGGGCGTTACCCCCAGATTGGAGTGGACTTTCAGTGGGGCCTTACCCACAGTTTGGAGTAGAATTTCACTGGGGTGTTACCCACAGATTGGATGGGTTTTTCAGTGGGGCATTACCCACAGTTTGGAGGAGAATTTCAATGGGGTGTTACCCACAGATTGGAGGGGACTTTCAGTGCTGTATTGCCTGCAGTTTGGAGGGGACTTTCAATGGGGTGTTACCCACAGTTTGGAGAGGACTTTCAATGGCGTGTTACCCATCAGTTTGGACGGGACTTTCAATGGCGTGTTACCCGCAGTTTGGACGGGACTTTCAATGGCGTGTTTCCCACAGTTTGGAGGGACTTTCAATGAGGTGTTACCCACAATTTGGAGGGGACTCTCAATGAGGCGTCACCCACAGATTGGAGGGGACTCTCAATGGGGCGTCACCCACAGATTGGAGAGGACTTTCAATGGGGTGTTACCCATTAGTTTGATGGGGACTTTCAATGGCGTGTTACCCAGAGTTTGGAGGGGACTTCAATGTGGTGTTACCCACAATTTAGAGTGGACTTTCAATGGGGTGTTACTCACAGATTGCAGGGTGCTTTCAATGGGGCGTTACCCCCAGCTTGGAGGGGACTTTCAATGGGGTCTTTCCCACAGCTTGGAGGGGACTTTCAATGGTGTGTTTCCCACAGTGTGGAGGGGTTTGTTCAGTGGGTGTTACCCACAGATTGTAGGGGACTTTCAATGGGGTGTTTCCCACAGATTGGACGGGACTTTCAATGGGGCTTTAACCACAGTTTGGAGAGGACTTTCAATGGGGAGTTTCCCACAGATTGGAGGGGAATTTAAAAGTGCCGTTACCCACAGTTTGGAGGGGTCTTTCAATGGTGGGTACCCACAGTTTGGAGGGGACTTTCAAAGGGGTGTTACCCACAGTTAGGAGTGGAATTTCAATGGCGTGTTACCCACAGTTTGGAGGGGCTCTTCAATGGCATGTTACCCATCAGTTTGGACGGGACTTTCAATGGCGTGTTACCCGCAGTTTGGATGGGACTTTCAGTGGGGTGTAACCCGCAGTTTGGACGGGACTTTCAATGGCGTGTTACCCGCAGTTTGGACGGGACTTTCAATGGGGTGTTACTCACAGTTTGGACGGGACTTTCAATGTGGTGTTACCCACAGCTTGGACGGGAATTTCAGTAGCGTGTTACCCACAGATTGGAGGGGACTTTCAGTGGCGTGTTACCCAAAGATTGGAGAGGACTTTGAATGGCGTGTTACCCATAGTTTGGAGTGGACTTTCAGTGATGTGTTACCCACAAGCTCGAGGGGACTTTCAATGGGGCGTTACCCCCAGATTGGAGAGGACTTTCAATGGGGCCTTAACCACAGTTTGGAGCAGAATTTCACTGGTGTGTTGTCCACAGTTTGGAGGGGACTTTCAGTGGCGTTTTACCCACAGATTGGAGAGGACTTTCAAAAGCGTGTTTCCCACAGCTTGGAGAAGGTTTTCAATGGGGTGTTACCGACCGTTTGTAGGGGACTTTCAATGGGGCGTTACCCACAGTTTGGCAGGGTCATTCAATGGTGGGTTACCCACAGATTGGAGAGGACTTTCAATAGCGTGTTACCCACTGATTAGAGGGGACTTTCAATGGGGTGTTACCTACAGTTTGGAGAGGACATTCAATGGAGTCTTATGCGCAGTTTGGATGGGAATTTCAGTAGCGTGTTACCCACAGATTAGAGGGGACTTTCAATGGCATGTTCCCCATAGCTTGGATGGGACTTTCAATGCTGTGTTACCCACAGTTTCGAGGGGACTTTGAATGATGTTTTACCCACAGTTTGGAGGTGACTTTCAATGTGGTGCTTCCCACGGTTTGGGGAGGACTTTCAAAAGCGCGTTACCCACAGCTTGGAGGAGACTGTCAATGGGGTGTTACCAACCGTTTGGAGAGGACTTTCAATGGCGTGTTACCCAAAGTTTGTAGGGACTTTAAATGACGTGTTACCCACAGATTGGATGGGTTTTTCAGTGGGGCGTTACCTTCAGTTTGGAGGGGACTTTCTTTTGCGTGTTTCCCACAGTTTGGAGGTGATTTTCAATGGGGTGTTACACACAGATTGGAGTGGACTTTCAGTGGTGTGTTACCCACAAACTCGAGGGGACTTTCAATGGGGCGTTACCCCCAGATTGGATTGGACTTTCAATGGGGCGTTACCCACAGTTTGGAGCAGAATTTCACTGGTGTGTTATCCACAGATTGGAGGCAACTTTCAATGGGGTGTTACCCACAGATTGGATGGGTTTTTCAGTGGAGCGTTACCCACAGTTTGGAGGGGACTTTCAGTGGTGTTTTACCCACAGATTGGAGGGGACTTCAATGGGATATTACCCACAGATTGGAGGGGACTTTCAAAAGCGTGTTTCCCATAGCTTGGAGAAGGTTTTCAATGGGGTGTTACCGACCGTTTGTGGGGGACTTTCAATGGGGCGTTACCCACAGTTTGGAGAGCACTTTCAATGGGGTGTTACCCACAGTTTGGAGAGGACTTTCAATGATGTATTGCCTGCAGTTTGGAGAGGACTTTCAATGGGGTGTTACCCACAGTTTGGAGAGGACTTTCAATGATGTATTGCCTGCAGTTTGGAGAGGACATTCAATGGGGTGTTACCCGCAGATTGGAGGAGATGTTCAATTGCGTGTTACCCACGGTTTGGATGGGACTTTCAATGGGGTGTTACCCATAGTTTGGAGAGCACTTTCAATAACATTTTACCCACAATTTGGAGGTGAATTTCAATGTGGTGCTTCCCACATTTTGGAGAGGACTTTCAAAAGCGTGTTACCCACAGCTTGGAGGAGACTTTGAATGGGGTGTTACCAACCGTTTGGTGAGGACTTTCAATGGTGTGTTACCCACAAATTGCAGGGGACATTCAATGGTGTGTTACCCACAGTTTGGAGGGTAATTTAAATGGCGTGTTACCCACAGTTTGGAGGGGACTTCCAATGGGGTGTTACCCACAGATTGGAGGGGACATTCAATGGCGTGTTACCCACAGCTTGGAGTAGGTTTTCAATGGTGTGTAACCCACAGTTTGGAGGGGTCTTTCAATGGGTCGATACCCACAGTTTGGGGGGGATTTTCAATGGGGTGTTACCCACAGTGTGGAGGGGACTTTCAATGGGGAGTTACCCACAGATAGGAGGGGACTTTCAATGGGGTGTTACCCACAGATAGGAGGGGACTTTCAATGGGTTGTTACCCACAGATAGGAGGGGACTTTCAATGGGTTGTTACCCACAGATAGGAGGGGACTTTCAATGGGGTGTTACCCACAGATAGGAGGGGACTTTCAATGGGGTGTTACCCACAGATAGGAGGGGACTTTCAATGGGTTGTTACCCACAGATAGGAGGGGACTTTCAATGGGTTGTTACCCACACTTTTGGACGGGATGTTGAATGGTGTGTTACCCATCAGTTTGTAGGGGACTTTCAATGAGGTGTTACCCACGTTTTGGAGGGGACTTTCAGTGGGGTGTTACCCATAGATTGGAGGGGATTTTCAATGGGGTGTTACCCACAATTTGGAGGGGACTTTCAATGGCGTGTTACCCACAATTTGGCGGGGATTTTCAATGGCGTGTTGCTCACAGATTGCAGGGAACTTTCAATGGGGCGTTACCCCCAGCTTGGAGGGGACTTTCAATGGGGTCTTTCTCACAGCTTGGAGGGGACTTTCAATGGTGTGTTTCCCACAGTCTGGAGGGGTTTGTTGAATGGGTGTTACCCACAGATTGTAGGGGACTTTCAATGGGTTGTTACCCACAAATTGGACGGGACTTTCAATGGGGCTTTAACCACAGTTTGGAGAGGACTTTCAATGGGGAGTTTCCCACAGATTGGAGGGGAATTTAAAAGTGCCGTTACCCACAGTTTGGAGGGGTCTTTCAATGATGTATTATCTACCGTTTGGAGGGGACTTTCAGTGGGGTGTTACCCACAGTTTGGAGAGGACTTTCAATAGCGTGTTACCCACTGATTAGAGGGGACTTTCAATGGGGTGTTACCCACAGTTTGGAGAGGACATTCAATAGAGTGTTATGCGCAGTTTGGATGGGAATTTCAATAGCGCGTTACCCACAGATTGGAGGGGACTATCAATGGCATGTTCCCCACAGCTTGGATGGGACTTTCAATGGCGTGTTACCCACAGTTTGGATGGGACTTTCAATGGGGTGTTACCCACAGTTTGGACGGGACTTTCAATGGGGTGTTACCCACAGTTTAAAGAGGAATTTCAATAGCGTGTTACCCACTGATTGGAGGGGACTTTCAGTGGGGTGTCAGCCACAGTTTGGAGAGGACTTTCAATAGCGTGTTATCCGCAGTTTGGACGGGAATTTCAGTAGCGTGTTACCCACAGATTGGAGGGGACTTTCAGTGGGGCCTTACCCACAGTTTGGAGTAGAATTTCACTGGGGTGTTACCCACAGATTGGAGGGGACTTTCAAAAGCGTGTTTCCCACAGCTTGGAGAAGGTTTTCAATGGGGTGTTACCAACCGTTTGTAGGGGACTTTCAATGGGGCATTACCCGCAGTTTGGTGGGCACATTCAATGGCGTGTTCCCCATCAGTTTGGATGGGACTTTCAGGTGGGGTGTTACCCACAGTTTGGACGGGACTTTCAATGTGGTGTTACCCACAGTTTGGAGAGGACTTTCAATTGCGTGTTACCCACTGATTAGAGGGGACTTTCAATGGGGTGTTACCCACAGTTTGGAGAGGACATTCAGTAGAGTGTTATGCGCAGTTTGGATGGGAATTTCAATAGCGCGTTACCCACAGATTGGAGGGCACTTTCAATGGCGTGTTACCCACAGTTTGGACGGGACTTTCAATGGCGTGTTACCCGCAGTTTGGGCGGGACTTTCAATGGGGTGTTACCCACAGTTTGGTCGGGACTTTCAATGGCGTGTTACCCGCAGTTTGGACGGGACTTTCAATGGGGAGTTACCCACAGTTTGGACGGGACTTTCAATGGGGTGTTACCCGCAGTTTGGACGGGACTTTCAATGGGGTGTTACCCACAGTTTGGACGGGACTGTCAATGGGGTGTTACCCACAGTTTGGAGAGGACTTTCAATAGCGTGTTACCCACTGATTGGAGGGGACTTTCAATGAGGTGTTACCCACAGTTTGGAGAGGACTTTCAACAGCGTGTTATCCAAAGTTTGGACGGGAATTTCAGTAGCGTGTTACCCACAGATTGGAGGGGACTTTCAATGGTGTGTTACCCAAAGTTTGGAGGGGACTTTGAATGGCGTGTTACCCACAGTTTGGAGTGGATATTCAGTGGTGTGTTACCCACAAACTCGAGGGGACTTTCAATGGGGCGTTACCCCCAGATTGGAGGGGACTTTCAATGGGGCGTTACCCCCAGATTGGAGTGGTCTTTCAGTGGGGCCTTACCCACAGTTTGGAGTAGAATTTCACTGGGGTGTTACCCACAGATTGGATGGGTTTTTCAGTGGGGCATTACCCACAGTTTGGAGGAGAATTTCAATGGGGTGTTACCCACAGATTGGAGGGGACTTTCAGTGCTGTATTGCCTGCAGTTTGGAGGGGACTTTCAATGGCGTGTTTCCCACAGTTTGGAGGGGACTTTCAATGGGGTGTTACCCACAGTTTGGAGAGGACTTTCAATGGCGTGTTACCCATCAGTTTGGACGGGACTTTCAATGGCGTGTTACCCGCAGTTTGGAGGGGACTTTCAATGGGGTGTTACCCACAGATTGGAGAGGACTTTCAATGGTGTTTTACCCATCAGTTTGGAGGGGACATTCAATGGCGTGTTTCCCACAGTTTGGAGGGAGTTTCAATGGGGTGTTACCCACAGTTTGGAGGGACTTTCAATGAGGTGTTACCCACAATTTGGAGGGGACTCTCAATGAGGCGTCACCCACAGATTAGAGGGGACTCTCAATGGGGCGTCACCCACAGATTGGAGAGGACTTTCAATGGGGTGTTACCCACAGATTGGAGAGGACTTTCAATGGTGTTTTACCCATCAGTTTGATGGGGACTTTCAATGGCGTGTTACCCACAGTTTGGAGGGGACTTCAATGTGGTGTTACCCACAATTTAGAGTGGACTTTCAATGGGGTGTTACTCACAGATTGCAGGGTGCTTTCAATGGGGCGTTACCCCCAGCTTGGAGGGGACTTTCAATGGGGTCTTTCCCACAGCTTGGAGGGGACTTTCAATGGTGTGTTTCCCACAGTGTGGAGGGGTTTGTTCAATGGGTGTTACCCACAGATTGTAGGGGACTTTCAATGGGGTGTTTCCCACAGATTGGAGGGGACTTTCAATGGTGTGTTTCCCACAGTTTGGAGGGGTTTGTTCAATGGGTTGTAACCCACAGATTGTAGGGGACTTTCAATGGGGTGTTTCCCACAAATTGGACGGGACTTTCAATGGGGCTTTAACCACAGTTTGGAGAGGACTTTCAATGGGGAGTTTCCCACAGATTGGAGGGGAATTTAAAAGTGCCGTTACCCACAGTTTGGAGGGGTCTTTCAATGGTGGGTACCCACAGTTTGGAGGGGACTTTCAATGGGGTGTTACCCACAGTTAGGAGTGGAATTTCAATGGCGTGTTACCCACAGTTTGGACGGGACTTTCAATGGCGTGTTACCCGCAGTTTGGACGGGACTTTCAATGGCGTGTTACCCGCAGTTTGGACGGGACTTTCAATGGGGTGTTACCCACAGTTTGGACGGGACTTTCAATGGGGTGTTACCCACAGTTTGGACTGGACTTTCAATGGCGTGTTACCCACAGCTTGGATGGGAATTTCAGTAGCGTGTTACCCACAGATTGGAGGGGACTTTCGGTGGCATGTTACCCAAAGTTTGGAGAGGACTTTGAATGGCGTGTTACCCACAGTTTGGAGTGGACTTTCAGTGGTGTGTTACCCACAAGCTCGAGGGGACTTTCAATGGGGTGTTACCCCCAGATTGGAGTGGACTTTCAATGGGGCCTTAACCACTGTTTGGAGCAGAATTTCACTGGCGTGTTACCCACAGCTTGGAGGAGACTTTGAATGGGGTGTTACCAACCGTTTGGAGAGGACTTTCAATGGTGTGTTACCCACAAATTGCAGGGGACATTCAATGGTGTGTTACCCACAGTTTGGAGGGTAATTTAAATGGCGTGTTACCCACAGTTTGGAGGGGACTTCCAATGGGGTGTTACCCACAGATTGGAGGGGACATTCAATGGCGTGTTACCCACAGCTTGGAGTAGGTTTTCAATGGTGTGTAACCCACAGTTTGGAGGGGTCTTTCAATGGGTCGATACCCACAGTTTGGGGGGGATTTTCAATGGGGTGTTACCCACAGTTTGATGGGGACTTTCAATGGTGTGTTACCCATAGATTGGAGGGGATTTTCAATGGGGTGTTACCCACAATTTGGAGGGGACTTTCAATGGCGTGTTACCCACAATTTGGCGGGGATTTTCAATGGCGTGTTACTCACAGATTGCAGGGAACTTTCAATGGGGCGTTACCCCCAGCTTGAAGGGGACTTTCAATGGTGTGTTTCCCACAGTGTGGAGGGGTTTGTTGAATGGGTGTTACCCACAGATTGTAGGGGACTTTCAATGGGTTGTTACCCACACATTGGACGGGACTTTCAATGGGGCTTTAACCACAGTTTGGAGAGGACTTTCAATGGGGAGTTTCCCACAGATTGGAGGGGAATTTAAAAGTGCCGTTACCCACAGTTTGAAGGGGTCTTTCAATGATGTATTATCTACCGTTTGGAGGGGACTTTCAGTGGGGTGTTACCCACAGTTTGGAGAGGACTTTCAATAGCGTGTTACCCACTGATTAGAGGGGACTTTCAATGGGGTGTTACCCACAGTTTGGAGAGGACATTCAGTAGAGTGTTATGCGCAGTTTGGATGGGAATTTCAATAGCGCGTTACCCACAGATTGGAGGGCACTTTCAATGGCGTGTTACCCACAGTTTGGACGGGACTTTCAATGGCGTGTTACCCGCAGTTTGGGCGGGACTTTCAATGGGGTGTTACCCACAGTTTGGACGGGACTTTCAATGGCGTGTTACCCGCAGTTTGGACGGGACTTTCAATGTGGTGTTACCCACAGTTTGGACGGGACTTTCAATGGGGTGTTACCCGCAGTTTGGACGGGACTTTCAATGGGGTGTTACCCACAGTTTGGACGGGACTTTCAATGGGGTGTTACCCACAGTTTGGAGGGGACTGTCAATGGGGTGTTACCCACAGTTTGGAGAGGACTTTCAATAGCGTGTTACCCACTGATTGGAGGGGACTTTCAATGGGGTGTTACCCACAGTTTGGAGAGGACTTTCAATAGCGTGTTATCCAAAGTTTGGACGGGAATTTCAGTAGCGTGTTACCCACAGATTGGAGGGGACTTTCAATGGCGTGTTACCCAAAGTTTGGAGGGGACTTTGAATGGCGTGTTACCCACAGTTTGGAGTGGATATTCAGTGGTGTGTTACCCACAAACTCGAGGGGACTTTCAATGGGGCGTTACCCCCAGATTGGAGGGGACTTTCAATGGGGCGTTACCCCCAGATTGGAGTGGACTTTCAGTGGGGCCTTACCCACAGTTTGGAGTAGAATTTCACTGGGGTGTTACCCACAGATTGGATGGGTTTTTCAGTGGGGCATTACCTACAGTTTGGAGGAGAATTTCAATGGGGTGTTACCCGCAGATTGGAGGGGACTTTCAGTGCTGTATTGCCTGCAGTTTGGAGGGGACTTTCAATGGCGTGTTTCCCACAGTTTGGAGGGGACTTTCAATGGGGTGTTACCCACAGTTTGGAGAGGACTTTCAATGGCGTGTTACCCATCAGTTTGGACGGGACTTTCAATGGCGTGTTACCCGCAGTTTGGACGGGACTTTCAATGGGGTGTTACCCACAGTTTGGACGGGCCTTTCAATGGGGTGTTACCCACAGTTTGGAGGGGACTTTCAATGGGGTGTTACCCACAGATTGGAGAGGACTTTCAATGGTGTTTTACCCATCAGTTTGGAGGGGACATTCAATGGCGTTTTTCCCACAGTTTGGAGGGAGTTTCAATGGGGTGTTACCCACAGTTTGGAGGGACTTTCAATGAGGTGTTACCCACAATTTGGAGGGGACTCTCAATGAGGCGTCACCCACAGATTGGAGGGGACTCTCAATGGGGCGTCACCCACAGATTGGAGAGGACTTTCAATGGGGTGTTACCCACAGATTGGAGAGGACTTTCAATGGTGTTTTACCCATCAGTTTGATGGGGACTTTCAATGGCGTGTTACCCACAGTTTGGAGGGGACTTCAATGTGGTGTTACCCACAATTTAGAGTGGACTTTCAATGGGGTGTTACTCACAGATTGCAGGGTGCTTTCAATGGGGCGTTACCCCCAGCTTGGAGGGGACTTTCAATGGGGTCTTTCCCACAGCTTGGAGGGGACTTTCAATGGTGTGTTTCCCACAGTGTGGAGGGGTTTGTTCAATGGGTGTTACCCACAGATTGTAGGGGACTTTCAATGGGGTGTTTCCCACAGATTGGAGGGGACTTTCAATGGTGTGTTTCCCACAGTTTGGAGGGGTTTGTTCAATGGGTTGTAACCCACAGATTGTAGGGGACTTTCAATGGGGTGTTTCCCACAAATTGGACGGGACTTTCAATGGGGCTTTAACCACAGTTTGGAGAGGACTTTCAATGGGGAGTTTCCCACAGATTGGAGGGGAATTTAAAAGTGCCGTTACCCACAGTTTGGAGGGGTCTTTCAATGGTGGGTACCCACAGTTTGGAGGGGACTTTCAATGGGGTGTTACCCACAGTTAGGAGTGGAATTTCAATGGCGTGTTACCCACTGTTTGGAGGGGCTCTTCAATGGCATGTTACCCATCAGTTTGGACGGGACTTTCAATGGCGTGTTACCCGCAGTTTGGACGGGACTTTCAATGGGGTGTTACCCACAGTTTGGACGGGACTTTCAATGGCGTGTTACCCGCAGTTTGGACGGGACTTTCAATGGCGTGTTACCCGCAGTTTGGACGGGACTTTCAATGGGGTGTTACCCACAGTTTGGACGGGACTTTCAATGTGGTGTTACCCACAGCTTGGATGGGAATTTCAGTAGCGTGTTACCCACAGATTGGAGGGGACTTTCAGTGGCATGTTACCCAAAGTTTGGAGAGGACTTTGAATGGCGTGTTACCCACAGTTTGGAGTGGACTTTCAGTGGTGTGTTACCCACAAGCTCGAGGGGACTTTCAATGGGGCGTTACCCCCAGATTGGAGTGGACTTTCAATGGGTTCTTACCCACAGTTTGGAGCAGAATTTCACTGGCGTGTTACCCACAGCTTGGAGGAGACTTTGAATGGGGTGTTACCAACCGTTTGGAGAGGACTTTCAATGGTGTGTTACCCACAAATTGCAGGGGACATTCAATGGTGTGTTACCCACAGTTTGGAGGGTAATTTAAATGTGTGTTACCCACAGTTTGGAGGGGACTTCCAATGGGGTGTTACCCACAGATTGGAGGGGACATTCAATGGCGTGTTACCCACAGCTTGGAGTAGGTTTTCAATGGTGTGTAACCCACAGTTTGGAGGGGTCTTTCAATGGGTCGATACCCACAGTTTGGGGGGGATTTTCAATGGGGTGTTACCCACAGTTTGATGGGGACTTTCAATGGTGTGTTACCCACAGTGTGGAGGGGACTTTCAATGGGGTGTTACCCACAGATAGGAGGGGACTTTCAATGGGGCGTTACCCCCAGATTGGAGTGGACTTTCAATGGGTTCTTACCCACAGTTTGGAGCAGAATTTCACTGGCGTGTTACCCACAGCTTGGAGGAGACTTTGAATGGGGTGTTACCAACCGTTTGGAGAGGACTTTCAATGGTGTGTTACCCACAAATTGCAGGGGACATTCAATGGTGTGTTACCCACAGTTTGGAGGGTAATTTAAATGGCGTGTTACCCACAGTTTGGAGGGGACTTCCAATGGGGTGTTACCCACAGATTGGAGGGGACATTCAATGGCGTGTTACCCACAGCTTGGAGTAGGTTTTCAATGGTGTGTAACCCACAGTTTGGAGGGGTCTTTCAATGGGTCGATACCCACAGTTTGGGGGGGATTTTCAATGGGGTGTTACCCACAGTTTGATGGGGACTTTCAATGGTGTGTTACCCACAGTGTGGAGGGGACTTTCAATGGGGTGTTACCCACAGATAGGAGGGGACTTTCAATGGGGTGTTACCCACAGATAGGAGGGGACTTTCAATGGGTTGTTACCCACAGATAGGAGGGGACTTTCAATGGGTTGTTACCCACAGATAGGAGGGGACTTTCAATGGGTTGTTACCCACAGATAGGAGGGGACTTTCAATGGGGTGTTACCCACAGATAGGAGGGGACTTTCAATGGGGTGTTACCCACAGATAGGAGGGGACTTTCAATGGGTTGTTACCCACAGATAGGAGGGGACTTTCAATGGGTTGTTACCCACACTTTTGGACGGGATGTTGAATGGTGTGTTACCCATCAGTTTGGAGGGGACTTTCAATGGGGTGTTACCCATAGATTGGAGGGGATTTTCAATGGGGTGTTACCCACAATTTGGAGGGGACTTTCAATGGCGTGTTACCCACAATTTGGAGGGGACTTTCAATGGCGTGTTACCCACAATTTGGCGGAGATTTTCAATGGCGTGTTACTCACAGATTGCAGGGAACTTTCAATGGGGCGTTACCCCCAGCTTGGAGGGGACTTTCAATGGTGTGTTTCCCACAGTGTGGAGGGGTTTGTTGAATGGGTGTTACCCACAGATTGTAGGGGACTTTCAATGGGTTGTTACCCACACATTGGACGGGACTTTCAATGGGGCTTTAACCACAGTTTGGAGAGGACTTTCAATGGGGAGTTTCCCACAGATTGGAGGGGAATTTAAAAGTGCCGTTACCCACAGTTTGAAGGGGTCTTTCAATGATGTATTATCTACCGTTTGGAGGGGACTTTCAGTGGGGTGTTACCCACAATTTGGAGAGGACTTTCAATAGCGTGTTACCCACTGATTAGAGGGGACTTTCAATGGGGTGTTACCCACAGTTTGGAGAGGACATTCAATAGAGTGTTATGCGCAGTTTGGATGGGAATTTCAATAGCGCGTTACCCACAGATTGGAGGGGACTTTCAATGGCATGTTCCCCACAGCTTGGATGGGACTTTCAATGGGGTGTTACCCACAGTTTGGATGGGACTTTCAATGGCGTGTTACCCACTGATTGGGGGGACTTTCAATGGCATGTTCCCCACAGTTTGGGGGGACTTTCAATGGCGTGTTACCCAAAGTTTGGAGGGGACTTTCAATGCGGTGTTACCCACAGATTGGAGGGGACTTTCAATGGGGCATTCCCCACAGATTGGAGTGGACTTTCAATGGTGTGTTACACACAGATTGGAGTGGACTTTCAGTGGTGTGTTACCCACAAACTCGAGGGGACTTTCAATGGGGCGTTACCCCCCGATTGGATTGGACTTTCAATGGGGCGTTACCCACAGTTTGGAGCAGAATTTCACTGGTGTGTTATCCACAGATTGGAGGCAACTTTCAATGGGGTGTTACCCACAGATTGGATGGGTTTTTCAGTGGGGCGTTACCCACAGTTTGGAGGGGACTTTCAGTGGCGTTTTACCCACAGATTGGAGGGGACTTTCAATGGGGTCTTTCCCACAGCTTGGAGGGGACTTTCAATGGTGTGTTTCCCACAGTGTGGAGGGGTTTGTTGAATGGGTGTTACCCACAGATTGTAGGGGACTTTCAATGGGTTGTTACCCACAAATTGGACGGGACTTTCAATGGGGCTTTAACCACAGTTTGGAGAGGACTTTCAATGGGGAGTTTCCCACAGATTGGAGGGGAATTTAAAAGTGGCCGTTACCCACAGTTTGGAGGGGTCTTTCAATGATGTATTATCTACCGTTTGGAGGGGACTTTCAGTGGGGTGTTACCCACAGTTTGGAGAGGACTTTCAATGTGGTGTTACCCACAGTTTGGAGAGGACTTTCAATAGCGTGTTACCCACTGATTAGAGGGGACTTTCAATGGGGTGTTACCCACAGTTTGGAGAGGACATTCAATAGAGTCTTATGCGCAGTTTGGATGGGAATTTCAATAGCGCGTTACCCACAGATTGGAGGGGACTTTCAATGGCATGTTCCCCACAGCTTGGATGGGACTTTCAATGGGGTGTTACCCGCAGTTTGGAGGGGACTTTCAATGGGGTGTTACCCGCAGTTTGGAGGGGACTTTCAATGGGGTGTTACCCACAGATTGGTGGGGACTTTTACAATGGGAGGTTACCTACAGATTCGAGGGGACTTTCAATGGCGTGTTACCCACTGATTGGGGGGACTTTCAATGGCATGTTCCCCACAGTTTGGGGGGACTTTCAATGGCGTGTTACCCAAAGTTTGGAGGGGACTTTCAATGGGGTGTTACCCACAGATTGGAGGGGACTTTCAATGGTGTGTTACACACAGATTGGAGTGGACTTTCAATGGTGTGTTACCCACAAACTCGAGGGGACTTACAATGGGGCGTTACCCCCAGATTGGATTGGACTTTCAATGGGGCGTTACCCACAGTTTGGAGCAGAGTTTCACTGGTGTGTTATCCACAGATTGGAGGCAACTTTCAATGGGGTGTTACCCACAGATTGGATGGGTTTTTCAGTGGGGCGTTACCCACAGTTTGGAGGGGACTTTCAGTGGCGTTTTACCCACAGATTGGTGGGGACTTTCAATGGGATATTACCCACAGATTGGAGGGGACTTTCAAAAGCGTGTTTCCCACAGCTTGGAGAAGGTTTTCAATGGGGTGTTACCGACCGTTTGTAGGGGACTTTCAATGGGGCGTTACCCACAGTTTGGAGGGGACTTTCAATGGGGTGTTAACCACAGTTTGGAGAGGACTTTCAATGATGTATTGCCTGCAGTTTGGAGAGGACTTTCAATGGGGTGTTACCCGCAGATTGGAGGGGTCGTTCAATTGGGCGTTACCAACACTTTGGAGGGGACTTTCAATGGTGTGTTACACAGAGATTGGAGGGGATGTTCAATTGCGTGTTACCCACGGTTTGGATGGGACTTTCAATGGGGTGTTACCCATAGTTTGGAGAGCACTTTCAATAACGTTTTACCCACAATTTGGAGGTGAATTTCAATGTGGTGCTTCCCACATTTTGGAGAGGACTTTCAAAAGCGTGTTACCCACAGCTTGGAGGAGACTTTGAATGGGGTGTTACCAACCGTTTGGAGAGGACTTTCAATGGTTTGTTACCCACAAATTGCAGGGGACATTCAATGGTGTGTTACCCACAGTTTGGAGGGTAATTTAAATGGCGTGTTACCCACAGTTTGGAGGGGACTTTCAAGGGGATGTTACCCACAGATTGGAGGGGACATTCAATGGCGTGTTACCCACAGCTTTGAGTAGGTTTTCAATGGTGTGTAACCCACAGTTTGGAGGGGTCTTTCAATGGGTCGATACCCACAGTTTGGGGGGGATTTTCAATGGGGTGTTACCCACAGGTTGATGGGGACTTTCAATGGTGTGTTACCAATCGTTTGGAGAGGACTTTCAATGGCGTGTTACCCAAAGTTTGTAGGGACTTTAAATGGCGTGTTACCCACAGATTGGATGGGTTTTTCAGTGGGGCGTTACCCACAGTTTGGAGGGGACTTTCTTTTGCGTGTTACCCACAGTTTGGAGGTGATTTTCAATGGGGTGTTACACACAGATTGGAGTGGACTTTCAGTGGTGTGTTACCCACAAACTCGAGGGGACTTTCAATGGGGCGTTACCCCCAGATTGGATTGGACTTTCAATGGGGCGTTACCCACAGTTTGGAGCAGAATTTCACTGGTGTGTTATCCACAGATTGGAGGCAACTTTCAATGGGGTGTTACCCACAGATTGGATGGGTTTTTCAGTGGGGCGTTACCCACAGTTTGGAGGGGACTTTCAGTGGCGTTTTACCCACAGATAGGAGGGGACTTTCAATGGGGTGTTACCCACAGATAGGAGGGGACTTTCAATGGGTTGTTACCCACAGATAGGAGGGGACTTTCAATGGGTTGTTATCCACACTTTTGGACGGGATGTTGAATGGTGTGTTACCCATCAGTTTGGAGGGGACTTTCAATGGGGTGTTACTCACGTTTTGGAGGGGACTTTCAGTGGGATGTTACCCATAGATTGGAGGGGATTTTCAATGGGGTGTTACCCACAATTTGGAGGGGACTTTCAATGGCGTGTTACCCACAATTTGGAGGGGACTTTCAATGGCGTGTTACCCACAGTGTGGAGGGGACTTTCAATTGGGTGTTACCCACAGATTGGAGGGAACTTTCAATGGCGTGTTACCCACAGATTGGAGGGGTCTTTCAATGGGTTGTTACCCACAGTTTGGAGAGGACTTTCAATGGGGTGTTACCCACAGTTTGGAGAGGACTTTCAATGGGGTGTTACCCACAGTTTGGAGAGGACTTTCAATTGGGTGTTACCCATCAGTTTCGAGGGGATTTTCAATGATGTATTACCTACCGTTTGGAGGGGACTTTCAGTGGGGTGTTACCCACAGTTTGGACTGGACTTTCAATGGGGTGTTACCCCCAGTTTGGACGGGACTTTCAATGGCGTGTTACCCGCAGTTTGGACTGGACTTTCAATGGGGTGTTACCCACAGTTTGGACTGGACTTTCAATGGGGTGTTACCCGCAGTTTGGACGGGCCATTCAATGGGGTGTTACCCACAGTTTGGAGAGGACTTTCAATAGCGTGTTACCCACTGATTGGAGGGGACTTTCAATGGGGTGTTACCCACAGTTTGGAGAGGACATTCAATAGCGTGTTATCCGCAGCTTGGACGGGAATTTCAGTAGCGTGTTACCCACAGATTGGAGGGGACTTTCAGTGGTGTGTTACCCACAAGCTCGAGGGGACTTTCAATGGGGCGTTACCCCCAGATTGGAGTGGACTTTCAATGGGGCCTTACCCACAGTTTGGAGCAGAATTTCACTGGTGTGTTGTCCACAGTTTGGAGGGGACTTTCAGTGGCGTTTTACCCACAGATTGGAGGGGACTTTCAAAAGCGTGTTTCCCACAGCTTGGAGAAGGTTTTCAATGGGGTGTTACCCTGCCCCTTACCTTGAAACTATGCCCCCTGGTTATTGACCCCTCTACTAAGGGGAAAAGTTCCTTTCTATCGACCCTATCTATGCTCCTCATAATTTTGTACACCTCAATCAGGTCCCCCCTCCGCCTTCTCTGCTCTAAGGAAAACAACCCCAGCCTGTCCAGTCTCTCTTCATAGCTGAAGCGCTCCAGCCCAGGTAATATCCTGGTGAATCTCCTCTGCACCCTCTCCAATGCAATCACATCCTTCCTATAGTGTGGCGACCAGAACTGCACACAGTATTCCAGCTGTGGCCTAACTAGCGTTTTGTACAGCTCCATCATAACCTTCCTGCTCTTATATTCTATGATGCGGAGATGCCGGTGTTGGACTGGGGTGGACAAAATTGAGAGGTCGCACAACACCAGGTTATAGTCCAACAGTTTTATTTGAAATCACAAGCTTTCGGAGCTATCGATTGCCCCTTCCTCAGGTGAAGTAAATAGATACGGTGGCATAGTGGTTAGCACTGGTGCCTCACAGCGCCAGAGACCCGGGTTCGAATCTGACCTCGGGTGACTGTCTGTGTGGAGTTTGCACATTCTCCCCGTGTCTGCGTGGGTTTCCTCCGGGTGCTCCGGTTTCCTCCCACAGTCCAAAAATGTGTGGGTTAGGTTGATTTGGCTATGATAAATTGACCCTTAGTGTTAGGGGGGATTAAATATGTGGGGTTACGGGGATAGGATGGGATATGTTAGGGGGAATTAAATACGTGGGGTTACGGGGGTAGGGTGGGATATGTGTACTGTGGGGATTAAAGCAGGGACAGGGTACTGGATTTGGATGATCAGCCATGATCGTATTGAATGGCGGAGCAGGCTCGACGGGCCGAATGGCCTACTCCTGCTCCTAGATTCTATGTTTCTATGTTTCTATACAGAATCGCCAAAGCATATATAGATAGACAACAAAGCATGTGCAATTGTAAGGTACACATGCTTTGTTGTCTATCTATATATGCTTTGGCGATTCTGTATCTATTTACTTCACCTGAGGAAGGGGCAATCGATAGCTCCGAAAGCTTGTGATTTCAAATAAAACTGTTGGACTATAACCTGGTGTTGTGCGACCTCTTATATTCTATGCCTTGGCTAATGAAAGCAAGTATCCCATATACCTTTTTAACCACCTTCTCTAACTGTCCTGCTGCCTTCAGAGATCTATGTAGAAAGTCCTGCAAGAGAGGGGGCGGTACTGGACCTAATTCTAGGGAATGCAGCCGGGCAAGTGGTAGAAGTGTCAGTAGGAGAGCATTTTGGTGATAGTGACCATAATTCGGTGAGATTTAAGGTAGTCATGGAAAAGGACAAAGATGGACCAGAAATAAAGGTTCTAAATTGGGGGAAGGCCGATTTTAATATGATAAGGCAGGATCTGGCCAAAGTGGACTGGGATCGGCTACTTGTAGGAAAATCCACATCAGAGCAGTGGGAGTCTTTCAGAAAGGAAATAGAGAGAGTACAACGCCAACATGTTCCCGTAAAGGTCAAGGGTGGGACCAACAAACCCAGGGAACCCTGGATGTCAAGGATATACAAAAATGGATTAGGAAAAAAAGGGAGGCTTTTGGCAGATACAAAGGACTAAAAACAGTGGAAGTCCTAGAGGAGTATAGAAAGTGCAGGGGGGTACTTAAAAAAGAAATTAGGAGAGCGAAGAGAGGGCATGAAAAAACACTGGCGGGCAAAATTAAGGAAAATCCCAAGGTGTTTTATAAGTATATTAAGGGCAAGAGGTTAACCAGGGAAAGAGTAGGGCCCATTAGGGACCAAAGTGGCAATCTGTGTGTAAAACCGGAAGATGTAGGTGAGGTTTTAAATGAATATTTTGCATCTGAGTTCACTATGGAGAAGGACAATGTAGGCATAGAAATCAGGCAGGAGGATTGTGATATACTTGAACAAATTAGTATTGAGAGGGAGGAGGTACTAACGGTTTTAGCGGGCTTAAAAGTGGATAAATCCCCAGGCCCAGACGAGATGTATCCCAGGCTGCTGTGTGAGGCAAGGGAGGAGATTGCAGGGGCTCTGACACAAATTTTCAGAACCTCTCTGGCCACAGGGGAGGTGCCAGAGGACTGGAGAACAGCTAACGTAGTACCATTATTCAAGAAGGGTAGTAGGGATAAACCAGGGAATTACAGGCCAGTGAGCCTAACATCAGTGGTAGGGAAATTATTGGAAACAATTCTGAGAGACAGAATTAGTCTCCACTTGGAGAGGCAAGGATTAATCAAGGATAGTCAGCATGGCTTTGTCAGGGGGAGATCATGTCTAACCAATTTGATTGAATTTTTTGAGGGTGTGACTAGGTGTGTGGATGAGGATAGTGCAGTTGATGTAATCTACATGGACTTCAGTAAGGCTTTTGACAAAGTCCTACATGGGAGACTGGTCAAGAAGGTAAGAGCCCATGGGATCCAGGGCAATTTGGCACATTGGATCCAAAATTGGCTTCGTGGCAGGAGGCAGAGGGTGATGGTCAAACGTTGTTTTTGTGACTGGAAGCTGTGTCCAGTGGTGTACCGCAGGGATCGGTGCTGGGTCCTTTGCTGTTTGTAGTGTACATTAATGATTTGGATATGAATGTAGGAGGTATGATCAGTAAGTTCGCAGAAGACACGAAAATTGGTGGAGTGGTAAATAGCGAGGAGGGAAGCCTCAGGCTACAGCACGATATAGACGGTATGGTTAGATGGGCAGAACAGTGGCAAATGGAATTTAACCCTGAAAAGTGTGAGGTGATGCATTTTGGGAGGACCAACAAGGCAAGGGAATACACAATGAATGGTAGGACCCTAGGAAGGACAGAGGATCAGAGGGACCTTGGTGTGCATGTACATAGATCTCTGAAGGCAGCAGGACAGGTAGAGAAGGTGGTTAAAAAGGTATATGGGATACTTGCTTTCATTAGCCAAGATGCGGAGATGCCGGTGTTGGACTGGGGTGGATAAAATTGAGAGGTCGCACAACACCAGGTTATAGTCCAACAGTTTTATTTGAAATCACAAGCTTTCGGAGCTATCGATTGCTCCTTCCTCAGGTGAAGTAAATTTACTTCACCTGAGGAAGGAGCAATCGATAGCTCCGAAAGCTTGTGATTTCAAATAAAACTGTTGGACTATAACCTGGTGTTGTGCGACCTCTCAATTTCATTAGCCAAGGCATAGAATATAAGAGCAGGAAGGTTATGATGGAGCTGTACAAAACGCTAGTTAGGCCACAGCTGGAATACTGTGTGCAGTTCTGGTCGCCACACTATAGGAAGGATGTGATTGCATTGGAGAGGGTGCAGAGGAGATTCACCAGGATGTTACCTGGGCTGGAGCGCTTCAGCTATGAAGAGAGACTGGACAGGCTGGGGTTGTTTTCCTTAGAGCAGAGAAGGCGGAGGGGGGACCTGATTGAGGTGTACAAAATTATGAGGAGCATAGATAGGGTCGATAGAAAGGAACTTTTCCCCTTAGTAGAGGGGTCAATAACCAGGGGGCATAGTTTCAAGGTAAGGGGCAGGAGGTTTAGAGGGGATTTGAGGAAAAACTTTTTCACCCAGAGGGTGGTTGGAATCTGGAACTCACTGCCTGAAAGGGAGGAACCCTCACAACATTCAAGAAGCATTTAGATGAGCACTTGAAACGCCATAGCATACAAGGCTACGGACCAAGTGCTGGAAAATGGGATTAGAATAGACAGGGCTTGATGGCCGGCGCGGACATGATGGGCCGAAGGGCCTCTTTCTGTGCTGTATAACTCTATGACTCTATGTGACAGAGACTGTAGGTCCCGCATTGGACTCATCAGTCACCTGAGAACTCATTTTTAGTGTGGAAGCAAGTCATCCTCGGTTCTGAGGGACTGCCTAATAAGAAGAAGGAGGGGACTTTTAATGGAGTGTTATCCGTCAGTTTGGAAGGGACTTTCAATGGCGTGTTACCCACAGTTTGGAGGGGACTTGCAATGGGATGTTACCCACATATTTGGAGGGGACATTCAATGGCGTGTTACCCATCCATTTGGAGGGGACTTTCAATGGGGTGTTACTCACAGTTTGGAGGGGACTTTCAGTGGCGTGTTACCCACAATTTGGAGGGGACTTTCAATGGGGTGTTACCCACAGTTTGGAGGCGACGTTCAATGGGGTGTTACCCACAGTTTGGAGGGGACTTTCAGTGGCGTGTTACCCACAATTTGGAGGGGACTTTCAATGGGGTGTTACCCACAGTTTGGAGGCGACGTTCAATGGGGTGTTACCCACAGTTTGGAAAGGACTTTTAATGGCATGTTACCCACTGATTGGAGGGGACTTTCAATGGAGTGATGAGTCCTGTCTATTCCGGGGATTTGAATAAGCAGGTGAACTTTCCATTCAGAGGGGACTATGCACGGCATTCGTTCTTATTCATCCTTTCAGTGGCTGTGTCGCTTCACAAGGTCTGTATTACTATTTTAATATTGTTTATGCACTCACGGCCGGCGAGTGCGTTACTGAGACTCGTCGTTTACAATGCTCCCGATGACAGTAATCAGGACCTTCACGGTTATGGGTCTTGGACACTTTAGAGGTGCTGTATTTGGACTTTTTACATTATTCTGTGCTGGGGCAATGGGGATACCAAAAACCAACAGCAACACAAATTATCGAGCTAAATCCAGAATCTGCTAGTTTCTAGTAGAATAATGAGGTGCCAAAAGTAATTGGCTTCTTAAGCTCTCTTTATTAAATCATTCTTTTAAACCAATGCCAGGTGCAGCAGGCTATAATTGGTGACTTTTAGAAGAATAGTAACTGGGAGCTCATTAATGTGCCATTAAAACCAGGCTGCACTGCAGGGGTTTGGTTCTAGTGAAGATGAATCAGACTTTGTACGGGAGCCTTTCAAGTCTTCTCAGTCAAAGACTGTCTAGTCAGTTAAAGTAACCTTAGAAAAGTTGGAGGAAACATGATGTGAAAAATACACACATCAAAGCAGATGGAGAATACGACAAATTATTGATTGAAGTTAATATTCTGGCCTGCTCTCCAGGATGAATAATTTAATTACTCAAGCTGTTAATAACATCAACTCTAGCATGTTTCTGTATGGGCTGGGAATGTGCACACTGTTTCTCTGCTCTCTCGCTCCTTCCCTTCCCTTCCTGTTTCTCTCTTCCCTTCAGTTGCACATCTATTGCTTTAATTTTGCTGATAGGACAGGCAGTTTCCACGTCCAGGCCCCATGCTCCTGGTTTTACAGTTCAGAGCAGGGAGTGCATGTCCGAATCTGCACTGGGCCCTGATTCTGCATGGATATGCACAGAGCAACAAAGCACAGGGCAGACTCCCAGAGGTTGCAGAATTGAAGGGGGCTGACTTATTCCCACCAGCTGCTTAGTTGATCTTCCTTCATTGGTTATAAGAAAGAAAGACTTGCATTTATATAGCGTCTTTCACAACCTCAGGATGCCCCAAAGTACTTTACAGCCAATGAAGTACTTTTGAAGTGTAGTCACTGTTGTAATGTAGGATACGCAGCAGCCAATTTGCGCACAGCAAGCTCCCACAAACAGCAATGTGATAATGACCAGTTAATCTGTTTTAGTAATGTTGATTGAGGGATAAATATTGGCCCAGGACTCTGGGGATAACTCCCCTGCTCTTCTTTGAAAAAATTGCTATGGAATATTTTGCATCCACTTGAGAGAGCAGATGGGGCCGCGGTTTAACGTCTCATCCAAAAGACGACACTACCGACAGATTATAAAGCATAGCTGACAAAGGGAGACATGGGCCCCAGTATTCGACTGCACTCAAGTATCCTGGAAGCCCCTTAAGTTATTTGTTACATATTGAGGAATGCAGATTCAAGTCATTGCAAATACATCTTGGTGAACACATCTCTTGGGCCTGAATGACCCTTTTATGTAGTGTTGAGCAGACTGAAGAAGAAGAAGAAGGATCACACTTCCTGGAGTGGACGAACCAGCTGTCTGCAGAATTGAAGAATGCTGATGTATTTGCAACAGCTTCTAAGTTGATCTTCCTTCAGTGATTATGCTGGATTTTGAATGCCCTGTGGAGTCGAGTTTGGAGGCTTGGGGGGGGTTAAAGTAGCAGATTCGGGGGTCCCGACCCCATCCCGACTCCAACACGCCTCCACGCAATTTTGACAAAATGGGTCGCGGGGTTCCCGACTCCGTCCCGCCTCCAAGAGGCGCGAAAGGCCATTGACGCTCTTAACTATCCCTAAAGTGGCTCAGTAATGCCATTTTGAACCATTTTAGGTACTTTAACCCTTTTCCCACACGAAGCACGCCTGATGGGAAACACTCCAGTGAAATCTGGCGGGAGCACAAGTGGATTGCTGACTATCAGCTGCAGCTCAACCTTTAAATAGGAGATTTGATCAGCCATCAATTGCAGGTGGCAGGACTTTGTTGTAACAGGTCTGGGGGAACTTTTAGAAGGCATAACCACAGCTCTGGAAGTTTGGAGCCTGACACCCATCTGCAGTGTGACCTCCTGGGAAACCCCTCTCGCCACCCTCATTGAGGGCTTCCTCAAATGAGACATATACCAGAGGCATGGGAGCCATTTATTTCCTTCCCTCCTGGATATCCGATGAGGAGGAACAGCAGCCGCGGCACCAGCAGAACCATGAACAACAGCACCACCAACAGCAGCAGCAACAGCAGGAGCGCCAAGCTGCTGCTCACCCACCTGAAGCTGCACAGGACAGAAGGGGCCAGCGCATGGAAGGCCGTCGGCGCAGGAGATAGCCCCCAACCAGGGTCTACAGACAGAGGGTCAGCTACCTCAACATGTCTGAGCAGCAGTGCCAAAGGCGGCTCCGACTTTCGCGAGAGGCAGTGGGTGACATCTGCGCAATGCTGCAACAAGACCTGGAGCCCAGAGGACCAGGTGGACGCCCCTTACCAGTGGCCGTCAAAGTCACCACCGCACTCAACTTTTTTGCCTCAGGCTCATTCCAGGGATCAGCAACAGACATCAGTGGCATCTCCCAGGCGGCCGCACACACCTACATCACGCAGGTAACCGATGCCCTCTTTGCCATCGCGCACAATCACATCCATTTCACCAAGGATCGAGCAAGTGTCACGGTGCGTGCGGTTGGATTAGCTAATCTGGCAGGCTTTCCAAGGGTGCAGGGCGTCGTTGACTGCACACATGTGGCCCTTAAGACACCCCATCGCAATCCAGGTATTTTTGTCAACCGCAAGGGCTTCCACTCCCTCAACGTTCAGCTGGTGTGTGACCACAACAAGGAAGTTCTGCAATAACAGCAGAAAACGCTGGAAAAACTCAGCAGGCCAGGCAGCATCTGTGGAGAGAGAAACAGAGTTAACGTTTCAGGTCGAAGACCTTTCGTCAGAACTGGAGGAAGCAGGAAATGAAATAGATTTAAAGCAAGGATAAAGCTGGGAAAAGGGGGAGGGGATGAAAGAACAAAAGGAGAGATTAAGAGACATTGAGAGACATTAAGGGGTAAAAATTGAGTCGCGCCCCATTTGGGGCGCTAACCTCGCCGGGGCGCGACTTTTAGCGCCCCTGAAAAAATTAGCGGCCCCGCGCCGGAACTTCAGTGGTTGCGCCCCAAGAGGGAAGCGGGGCGCCACTGGAAGCACCCCGCATCCCTCTTGGGGCGCTGCGAGTGAATATCCTGGCGCTACGTGCCGCAGCGCCACGCGCTGCAGTATTGCAGGCCTTCCTCCCCTTCTTAAAGGGGAGGGACCCTGCGCAGCGCGAACCGGGGCCCAGCTGGGCCCCCAGGGATCGGGAGTGCCGGCAAAAGAGCCCGGCACTCAAAAGAAGTGCCGGGCTCTTGGAGCGCAGCCGGCACTTCACGGTGGGGGGGCTTCACGGGGGCCGGGGACAGCAACGGGGGCAGGTGCTGGCAGGCGGCCAGCAACAAAAATGGCCGCCTGCCACCTCCCCTTTAAATATCGCCGCCCCGGCCGCACGTACGCCTCCCTGAACCCGTCGGACATAGCGTCTGGCGGTAAATCAGGGGGCGCGACTGAAGATCACGGCCGGGGCGCGAGCGGGGTGCTGCGCACGGCGATGACGTCATCGCCGGCGGCGCAGCGCCACAGGGCGCTACCGGCTGCCGCCGCCGCTAACCTCCCACTAAATTTTTCGGGAGGCGTGGGCAGCGCTGCGCCCGGGCGTTAGCTGCTTTACGCCCCATTAGCGCCCTCTTAAGGCGCTAACGGGAGGCGCAAGCAGCTGAATTTTTCCCCCTAAGAGATGATCAAGGCAAGAGGAGGTGTTAATGTGACAGGTTGAGGCTACAAGAAATGTGAAATGCACTGGCAGAATGAAGGACAGCTGCCAGCTTCTAGGAGGGATAAAAAAAGGGGGGGGCCAAACAAAAGGGTGGATGAAAAAATAAAATATAAATGTGATAGGGGCTAAGTTATGATCTAAAATTGTTGAACTCGATATTGAGTCCAGAGGGCTGTAGGGTGCCTAAACGAAAGATGAGGTGCTGTTCCTCGAGCTTACGCTGAGATTCCATGGAACAGTGTAATAGGCCGAGGACGGTGAGGTCAGAGTGGGAGTGGAGCGGAGAATTAAAGTGACAGGCCACCGGGAGCTCGGGGTCCCCCTTACGGACTGAACGGAGGTGTTCCGCAAAGCGGTCACCCAATCTGCGTTTGGTCTCCCCAATGTAGAGGAGACCACATCGTGAGCAGCGAATACAGTATACTAAATTGCAGGAAGTACAAGTAAATCGCTGTTTCACCTGGAAGGGGTGTTTGGGGCCCTGGACAGTGGGAAGAGGGGAGGTATAAGGGCATGTGTTGCATCTCCTGCGCTTGCACGGGAAGGTGCCAGGCGAAGGGGAAGGGGTACTGGGGGTGATAGAGGAGTGGACTAGGGTGTCGCGGAGGGAGCGGTCCCTGTGGAATGCTGAAAGGGAGGTGAGGGGAAGATGCGTTTGGTCGTCGGATCACGCTGGAGGTGGCGGAAATGGCGGAGGATGATCCGTTGAATGTGGAGGCTGGTGGGGTGAAAGGTGAGGACAAGGGGAACTCTATCGTGGTTCCGGGAGGGAGGGGCAGGGGTGAGGGCAGAAGTGCGGGAGATAGAACGGACACGGTCGTGGCTTACAGATGCCACGGCATAAGGAAGTTTTGCATGTTTGTGACAAGTACCCTGGCAGTTGCCATGACTCCTTCATACTGCGCCAGTCTAGTGTACCTCCGCTATTCAGTCCGCCAGACCAACTTCACGGATGTCTACTTGGAGACAAGGGCTATCCCCTGAGGACGTGGCTAATGACGCCGTTGAGGAGCCCATCCAACGCAGCTGAGGAGAGCTACAACTCCAGCCACATTTCCACCAGATCCATAATCGAGCAAACCATCGGTATGCTGAAGATGCGCTTCAGACGCCTGGATAGATCAGGTGGAGCCCCCCCTGCAATACTCAGCAGCCAGGGTCTCCAGAATCGTCGTGGTTTGCTGTGCACTTCACAACATGGCACAGCGTCGTGGCTTACAGATGCCGGAGGACCAAGTGGCTCCTCACATAGCCTCCTCAGATGAGGAGGAGGAGGAGGAGAGAGAGAACGAACAAGTTGCAGAGGCCCCTCAACCAGCGGCAGCATTACGCGAGACCATAGCTGCCCGGAATGCAAGGAACGCACTCATCTTGGCCAGATTTGCTTAGCCTAGACAAGAAAGCACTTTTGCCTCGCAGCTTCTTACCAGAGCTACGACAATGGCCCAGACCCAGCGGATCCCTTACAATGTGACTACCATACTGACAATTGCAAGTTATCCTAAGGCCTCATTGTGGAAGTCCCATTAGCGAAATGACAGACGCCACAACTGCAGCTGTAGCCATCAGAGTTTTTATTTACACTTTAGACCTGATGGCTTCTTAACAATACACATCAAAATTCACCCAAGTGACTACCCTTGTGACTACTTGTGCAGTTTCTTTCTCTTACGCGTGCTCCTACGTGGTGCTTCCCCTGTGGCTTCAGCAGAAGTGGAGGCCCCCTGCTCACTTTGTTGCTGCTCCTATCTCGACTCCTTTGGCGGGCGTCCTCTGGGGTTGCGAACCTGAGAGGGCTCGACAACAGTCTGCTGCTCCTGCGGCTGGGCAGGGGTTGAGACGCCGATCTCACTTGGGTGCGGACTCTGGTGGGGCTCTGAGCGAGGACCTGTCAGTGGCATGGAAGTGTGAGCGCTTGGAGAGGAGCCCACACCTCCTTGTTGTGTGCCACCAACATCCCTCTCATGGGTCAGGTCCACCTCCGCGCTTGCAAGTGGCTTGAGAGCACCTTGCTGCACATCAGGGGGGTCATGGGGACCCGTATCTGCACTGGAAGTCCTACTCAGAAGGACTTCCATGAAGGTCTGGTTTCTCTGTTCAATAGATGACCATCGCTCCTCCAGAGATGTCATTCTATTCAGAACAATGACCATGTTTTCTGCACTCTGGCGACTTATCACCTCCATGGAGGTTGCCATCCTTTCCATGGTGATGCGTTCATGCGCCAATGACTCCACAAAGGCTCTGCTCATGTTCGTTATGGACTCCTCCATTCACTCCACACTTGCAGCGACTCTGGAGATAAAACCTGTCAGAGACTCCTGCATCTGTTCCTGGAGTCCCAGCACCGCTGATCTTATGGATGGCCCCAGAGGCAGAGGGTCGACATGCAGCTGAGCCGAGCTAGGAGAGTCCTGCGCCCTCCGACTAGGACTCTCCACTGCTGTCCCTGTCTCCACCATCTGCTGATGCTCACTTGTGAGCTGTGATACACCAGGTGACAACACTACTCTATGTCCCGAGGGTCCCACCGAGGTGTGAGTGTCTGCGCTGGTGCTGGGTGCGCTTAGTTCTGCTGACGCTGCGCCCTCAGAGGTTGCAGCTTCCTCTGAGGAGTCTGTCTGCTCAGGCTGGTCCTCCTGGCTAGTGGGGACGGGTGCTTGCGATGGTCCTGTGGGGGAGTAAAGGAAAGAGTCAGAGATGTGATGCCAAGGTTACATGCACATTGCATATTGCAGATGATCATAAATCCATCTGTTAGAGCTTCAGATTCATTATCAGCGACTCATGCAATGTCAATGAGAGAGATAGAACACTATTCAGTCACCAGCTTGCTCTGCTGCACCCGTCTGTCCGTCCCCCACTTGCGTTTCCTCCTGGATGCCCACGATCTCCAGGACCGCCTCCTCCCAGGGGGTGAGCTGGGCTAATGAGGGTGGGCCTCCTCCTGTCCTGGCTCTTTCTCTTTTATTGTGAGCTCTCTTTTCCTGCAATGGGGGAGACAAGTGGAGTTTGAGTGAGATTGAAGGAGTGAGTGTAGAGAGTCCATAGTGTAGATGCTTAGAAGGAGACAAAGATGGAGTGAGGTGGCAAGACCAGGGCCCTCCTGTGTGTTGTAAGTTGTTTTCATAGCATGACAGTGATAGGGAGTGTGAGGGCTGCATAGTGGAATAGTAAGGTGAATGTGAACATAGAGGGAGAGGGAATGGGTAAGGGTGCATGGATGTCAGTGTCAAGTGGGATATGGAGGAAGAGGTTGCTAAAGCTGAGTGCTGGTGAGGAGAGGCAATGGGGATCAAATTGAGGGTGAAGGGAAAGTCATACTCACTTTAGCAGTACGTAGAAGGTCATGAAACCTCTTCCTGCACTGGATCCAGGTCCTGCTTGTCAGAGATAAAGAGGTGACCTCCTGGGCGATCTGGACCCACACAGCCTTGGTCTGCTGGGGAGGCTTCTTCCTCCCTGAGGAGGGGAAGAGCACCTCCTTGTTGGCTCTTGCTCCATCTACCAAAGCCTGAAGGGCAACATCATGGAACCTGGGAGCAGCCCTGGGCCGTTGGCTGGCCATTCCTGCTGCAGGTGCTGAGATTACAGGTCCAAAAGCTTGGCAGTCTGCAGAGGAAGCAAGGCTTGCTGCAGACCTTAAATGCAGCAGCAATGATGACGTCATCGGAGGCGACTTTCAGACTGGAATAACTCATTGACCATGGGTTCTCACATGTGGGAACTCAATTGGCCAATTAAGTTAAAATCGCATCATTAATCCACATTACTCTGGAGTCGGGGGGGGGTGCAACACGAAATGTGGGTAACACGACCCCAACCCGACCCCAAGACAAAATCCAGCCCAAAGACTTGTATTTACCTTTCACGACCTCAGGACGTCCCAAAGCACTTGACAGCCAATTAAGTACTTTTGAAGTGTAGTCACTGTTGTAATGTAGGAAACGAGGCAGCCAATTTGCGCACAGCAAGCTCCCACAAACATCGATGTGATAACGATCAGATAATCTGTTTTAGTGATGTTGATTGAGGGATAAATACTGGCCCAGGACACCGGGGACACAGTCTTCCACCAGGGGTACTCTTCTCCTCAGTAAAGCTCTCTCGACACTGTCCTGTCAAATACTCCCAGGGCAGGTAAAGCCCGGGTTAAATACAGAGTAAAGCTTACCCCATTCATTCTGAACTGTTCCCCTATTGTTTTCCATTTTCCAAACCAGCCATTAGTTTGGATTGAGGATTGGGATTGACAGTGAATGCCATGTATCCAGATTCTCAAACTTCACTCTGGACTATTAGAGAGGAGTCTTTCATCATGTTAGTCTGGCCTGGATTAAAACCCAGGTACCCTGAGGTGAAGGATAGTGAGCAGGCTTACTGCTGTACTCGAGCGCACGTCTGATTTTCTGTTGTTAAGATGTCTGCATATCACTCTATTACTAATTCCTGCCTACAACCTCCTGTGACACAGATCGATCACCAGTCTGCTCTGTAAAGACAGGAAGCAGACTGCAGCTTGATGGATGAGCCTGGAATCTTCCCTTATTAATTCTGCCCTGCATAGTCAGCACTATCCTCCATTGGTCTTTTGACAGGATGTAGATTTGTTTTGCCTCCAAGCCTCCTTTGGGTGCACCGTGAAGCCGAGGCTCTTCTGGCGGCTCCAACTGAGGTGAAAGATCCCGTAGCATGATTTGAAGAAGAGCAGGAAATCCTCGTCCGCATTTCTTCCTTAACCAACCCCACTAAACACAGAGGTGCTTTCTCCTCTTCATCTCCTGAGGACACCGGCTCTTGCTGGGGTCTAGGCTCTGCAGGCGCCGCCCATCCGCATACCTCATCCAAGCGACCGCTCTTCGCCTGAGCAGTGAGCATTAGTAGGCGTGGTGGCTTTGCCGGACCTTCGCCTCACACGAAGCATCCCAGGCCCCTGACTAGCAGTGAGCTCCCATAGAATCATAATCCCAACTTGAGCCAGCGGTTTCAGGAGAGGAAGGGCAAAACCTGGAGGCGGGGACGAAGGCTACTTTTCTTCAGTATCACTGAGGAAGGTGTATGGTTGACATTGATTTCATCCTCCTCATCCTTGATTTTCCTCCCTCCCCTCGCACCCCCGCCCCCACCCCCACCCCTAGCTTATTGCTGTCCTCCTCCTTGTTTGACATTAGATTTGGTGTGGCAGCAAAAAGTTGGGAAGGCCAGCTTCAGTCACCTGGTTCGTCTGCTCCAGAAAGTGCGATCCAGTCTGCTCAACACTAAATAAAAGGGCCTTTCAGGCTCAAGAGGCGATGCAGAGGTGTGTGAACATCCCTGGTGTTCGAGGGTAGAGCTGTGAGCAACGACTGGATAAACCAGAGCTTTTTCACCTAGGAAAGAGACATGACTCTTGTGTGCAGGACCTTTAATAGAACAGAGAGAATAAACCCAGAACAATACTGTCAGATACAACAACTTGCATTTATATAGCACCTTTAACGTAGTAAAACGTCCCAAGGCACTTCACAGGAGCGTTATCAAACAATATTTGACACCGAGCCACATAAGGAGATATTAGGACAGGTGGCTAAAAGCTTGGTCAAAGAGGTAGGTTTTAAGGAGTGTCTTAAAGGAGGAGAGTGTGTGAATCTGTATGAGCATGTGTGAGAGTGTGTGACTGTATGTGTATGTCTGAGAGTGTGTATGTAAGTATCTGTACATCTTCCAACAACCCCAGGTCAGCACAACAAGTGGGTATGGCCGTGGCTCAGTTGGTAACACCCTCGCCTCTGAGTCAGAAGATTGTGGGTTCAAGTTACACTCCAGAGACTTGAGCACAAAAATCTAGGCTGACACTCCAGTGTAGTACTGAGGTAGTGCTGCACTGTCAGAGGTGCCGTCTTTCGGATGAGATGTTAAACCGAGGCCCCGTCTGCTCTCTCATGTGGACGTGGGATCCCATGGCACTATTTCGAAGAGTAGTAGGGGAGTTATCCCCAGTGTCGTGGCCAATATTTATCTCTCAATCAAAATCACTAAAACAGATTATCTGATCATTATCATATTGCTGTTTGTGGGAGCTTGCTGTGTGCAAATTGGCTGCTGCATTTCCTACATTACAACAGTGAGTACACTTCATTGGCTGTAAAGCGCTTTGGGACGTCAGGTGGTCTTTCTTTACGGGCACAGTATGTGAGTAGTGGGATTAGGACAGACGTCAGATACACAGAGTCACCAACAACTGGATAGGGTCGGCAAGAAGGGTTGATGGGGTCAGGAGATCGGATTCATTTAAGATACAGCTGGATGCTGTAAGAGGGAGAAGGTAGGGCTGGAAGAATGAGATCAGATGGGGCACAGGGACCTTCTTCATCTGACCCTGTCTTAAAGCAACATAATGGCCCTTTCACTGTCCTGCGGGGAACCCTGCTCATTCACCAATCAGGTTTCACGCCCAGCAGGATTGTATTTCAATCAAACACAGGAACGTTTAAAAAGCGAAATCCTTCAGATTATATTGCACTGCATTGTTGTCTCTGAACAGCTCTTAAAACTTGCATTAATCCGATGTGACATGCATTGAACTGCTACCGCTTGGTGATGTGATTGGAGGGATTTACATTTCTAATCTGCTTGTTTCAGTATAATTCTCGTAAAATACACGGGAGGGGGGATGGAATTATAACAGAGAATGTGGAAGATATATAGATACAAACACACACACACACATACAGTCACACACTTTCTCACACACACACATACACTCACACAGATTCACACACTCTCTCATACACACCTGATGGATCCGACACACTCTGAGCCCCTTCAGATACCAGTATCCACTTATAGTTCTTTTATAATGGGCCAGAATTTCGGCTCCCTGGCTTCCCGCGGGTGCAAGGATCGCGCGCGCACCTACCTACCGCGCCTGCCGTTGACCTCTGGGCCCACGGGGACTTCGGCTCCTGGGCCTCCCCCAACTGCCGGCGCGCAGTGCTTGTTTATCCCAGGGGCGTAGTTAGTGCGATGCGTCCCCTGGGATCACGTGGGCCATGGAGATACAATGGCAGCAGACCATCTTTCATTCATAGATTTGACAGGAAGACCTGTCAAATCTATGAATACAGATCGGCCCAAAAAATTCCTAAAACTACAAATACATTTTTTTTAAACATCACATTTTAAAAATAACTATAAATTTAATTTAAATTTTTGAAAAAATTAATTAAATTTTTTAACGGGGCTAAAACTAAACTTACCTTTCTTTAAAGTAATTAAAAAAGATAAATCTGTGAAAAAAATGTTTAAATTTTAATAAAATCAACACTTACCTTGTTAAAAGAAGGCCTTGCGCATCCTTTTTAAAAGTGTATCTTCTCCGTGCTTACCTTCACAGAGGAACCTGTAAAAAAATCCGAAGTGCGAGGCGAACGCGCTGGCCCTCCAGCGTGCGCGTTTGACCTCTGAACCCCTTTCCTCAGGGGAACGAAAGTGCCGGTTTCCCGCGCATGCGCAGTGCATGCAAGAAACCGGCACTTTCGTTCCGTCCACGGGTGAGTACACAGTGCGTACTCACCCGACAACAGCCGAATTTCTGCCCCAATGTGTGTCACAGGGTCACATGATCGGTCAGGATGAAGAAGGCCCTTTAGCCCATTTGATCTCTTCCTCCCACTTCACCAACCCAACTATCTCCCCATCACAGCCTCCAGCTGTTTGTTAAATGAGTCCAGTTGCTGATATCAATCACTCTCAAAGAGGCCAAAGGCAGCCTTGTTCCAGCTGGTGATCAACCTCTGTGTAAAGAAACACTCTCTGACATCTTTTAATTACATAGAATTACATAAAATATGCAGCACAGAAACAGGCCACTTGGCCCAACATGTCTGTTTATAAAAAACGATAGCAAAACTCCACATGAGTCTCCTCCCATTCCATCTACCTCATCTCAGCCTTTCAGCATATCTTTCTATTGAATGAATTCTCGGGATGTGGATGCTGCTGGCATTTATTGCCCATCCCGAGTTGCCATGAAAAGGTGGCCACTTCAGAAGCCAGTTGTCAACCATGCTGGGTCACATATGGGCCAAATGTGACATGCTAAGTCACACATTGGCCAGATGTGACATGCTTAGTCACATATAGGCCAGTTTTCCTTTCCCAAAGGACATTAGTGAACCAGTTGGGTTTTACTGATACCAGCTTTTTTCTAGATGTTTAAAACTGACTTCAGATTATCAAACACTTCCCTGAGCCTGTGGCCCTCTCCTGCAGCCTTGGGTTATGTGTCAGCATTGTTGTTGCTTTACTGTTCATGATATTGAGGAGCCCTTGAGACACCTTGGCACGATATTTATAGGGAGGGCAGTTTCGAGGTTGGGAAACCCAAAATACGGGTTTTCCTCAGGTCCTGCCGTTAAATTTTTGGAATCCGTTTCCCGGCCGTAGCCAGCCAGATTGAGATGCTGGCTGGCTGTCGGGCGGGTAGGCCTGTGGCACCAGGCCGCAGCCAGGGAGCATAGAGGAGGGAGGGAGAGATCGTGGGTCAGGGGGGTCATTGATGGGGAGGCCCGGAGAGGTGTGGAGGGAGGGGAGCAGATCGCGGGGGGCTTGTGGAGGAGATCGTAAGGGGGCTGTGGAGGAGATCGCAGGGGATCTGTAGAGGAGATCACGGGACTGTGGAGGACATGGGGTGGGGGGGCTCTGGAGGAGATCGCAGAGGGGCCGTGGAGTAGATCAGGGTGGGGGAGCTGTGGATGAGATTGGGGTGGGGGTCTGTGGAGGAGATTGCAAGGGGGTTGTGGGGGAGATTGCAGGGGACTGTGGAGGAGATCGGGATGGAGGAGATTGCAGGGGGATGTGGAGGAGATCGCAGACGGACTGTGGAGGAGATCGCAGACGGACTGTGGAGGAGATCGCAGGGGGACTGTGGAGGAGATTGCAGGGGGACTGTGGAATAGATCGAGGTGGGGGGCAGTGGAGGACATTGGAACCAGTGACAGATCAATAGTTGGACTCTCAGGTGAAAGGTCGAGTTTTAAGGCAGGCACGGCAGGACCCGTGCCCAGCTGTTACATGTGACGTTATTAGAGTACTGTAATTAATTACACAGTAAATTAAGAGTGCACCAGCAAATAGATTCAGAGTAGAGAAATGCAGCATTCGTAACAAGATAGATGAGTTGACGGCACAAATAGAAATAAATGGGTATGATCTGATAGCCATGATTGCAAGGTGACCAAGGCTGGGAACTGAATATTCAGGGGTATTTGACATTTCGGAAGGATAGGCAGAAAGGAAAAGGAGGTGGTGTAGCTCTGTTAATAAAGGATGAGATCAGTGTAGTGGTGAGAAATTATATTGGCTCAGAAGATCAAGATGCAGAATCAGTTTGGGTGGAGATAAGAAATAGTAAGGGAAAGAAGTCACTGGTGGGAGTAGTCTATAGACCCCTAACAGTAGCTACACTGTAGGACAGAGTATAAATCAAGAAATAATGGGGGCTTATAAGAAAGGTACTGCAATAATCATGGGCGATTTTAATCTTCATATAGATTGGACAAATCAAATTGGCAAGGATAACCTTGAGGACGAGTTCATAGAGTGTATTCGGGATGGTTTCTTAGAACAATACATTGTGGAACCAACCAGGGAGCAGGCTATTTTAGATCTGGTAATGTGTAATGAGACGGGATTAATTAATGATCTCATTGTAAAGGATCCTCCAGGGAAGAGTGATCATAACATGATAGAATTTCACATTCAGTTTGAGGGTGAGAAACTTGGGTCTGAAACTAGTGTCTCAAACTTAAATAAAGGCAATTACAAAGGTATGAAGACAATTGGCTAAAGTGGACTGGGAAAATAGATTAAAGGGTAAGACGGTAGATAAGCAGTGGCAGACATTTATGGAGATATTTCATAACTCTCAGCAAAGATTTATTCATGTGAGAAAGAAAGACTCTATGAGAAGGATGAACCATCCGTGGCTAACTAAGGAAGTTAAGGATGGTATCAAATTGAAAGAAAAGGCATACAATGTTGCGAAGATTAGTGGTAGGCCAGAGGATTGGGAACATTTTAGAAACCAGCAAAGAATGACTAAAAAAATAATAAAGAGGGAGAAGATAGTAAACTAGCAAAAAATATAAAAACAGACAGTAAGAGCTTCTACAAGTATATAAAAAGGAAGAGAGTAGCTAAAGTAAACGTTGGTCCCTTAGAGGATGAGACTGGAGAATTATTAATGGGAAACAGGGAAATGGCAGAGACTTTGAACAAATATTTTGCATCGGTCTTCACAGTAGAAGACACTAAAAACATCACAATAATAATTGATAATCAAGGGGTTATAGGGAGGGAGGAACTTAAAAAAATCACTATCACTAGAGAAAATGTATTAGGCAAACTAATGGGACTAAAGGCTGACAAGTTCCCTGGACCTGATGGCCTGCATCCTAGGGTCTTAAAAGAAGTGGCTGCAGAGATAGTGGATGCATTGGTTGTAATTTACCAAAATTCCCTGGATTCTGAAGAGGTCCCAGTGGATTGAAAAACCGCAAATGTAACTTCCCTATTCAAGAAAGGAGGGAGACAGAAAGCAGGAAACTATAGGTCAGTTAGCTTAACATCTGTCATTGGGAAAATGCTGGAATCCATTATTAAGGAAGTAATAGCAGGACATTTAGAAAATCATAATACAATCAAGCAGAGTCAACTTGGTTTTATGAAAGGGAAATCGTGTTTGACAATTTTACTAGAGTTCTTTGAGGATGTAACGAGCAAGATAAAGGGGAACCAGTAGATGTGTATTTGGATTTCCAGAAGGCAATCAATAAGGTGCCACATAAAAGGTTACTGCACACGATAAGAGCTCACGGGGTTGGGGGTAATGTATTAGCATGGATAGAGGATTGGCTAACTAACAGAAAACAGAGAGTCGGGATAAATGGGTCATTTTCAGGTTGGCAAACTGTAACTAGTGGGGTGCCACAGGGATCAGTGCTGGGGCCTCAACTATTTACAATCTATATTAATGACTTGGATGAAGGGACCAAGTGTAGTGTAGCCAAATTTGCTGATGATACAAAGATAGGTGGGAAAGCAAGTTGTGAGGAGGACACAAAGAGTCTGCAAAGGGATATAGATAGGTTAAGTGAGTGGGCAAAAACTTGGCAGATTGAGTATAATGTGGGAAAATGTGAGGTTATCCACTTTGGTAGGAAGAACAAAAAGTAAATTTTTATTTAATTGGAGAGAGACTACAGAATGCTGCGGTACAGAGGGATCTGGGGGTCCTCGTACATGAAACACAAAAAGTTAGCATGCAGGTACAGCAAGTAATTAGGAAGGCAAATGGAATGTTGGCCCTTATTACAAGGGGGATGGAGTATAAAAGTAGGGAAGTCTTGCTACAACTGTACAGGGCGCTGGTGAGCCCACACCTGGAATACTGCGTGCAGGTTTGGTCTCCTTATTTAAGGAGGGATATACTTGCATTGGAGGCAGTTCAGAGAAGGTTCACTAGGTTGATTCCTGAGATGAAGGGGTTGTCTTATGAAGAAAGGTTGAGCAGGTTGGGCCTATACTCATTGGAGTTTAGAAGAATGAGAGTTGATCTTATTGAAACATATAAAATTCTGAGGGGGCTTGACAGGGTAGATGCAGGGAGGATGTTTCCCCTCGTGGGGGGATAGTTTCAGAATAAGGGGTCGTCCATTTAAAACAGAGATGAGGAGGAATTTCTTCTCTCAGAGGGTCGTGAATCTTTGGAATTCTCTACTCCAGAGAGCTGTGGAGGCTGGGTCATTGAATATATTCAAGGCGGAGATCGACAGATATTTGAACTACAGGGGAGTCAAGGGTTATGGGGAGCGGGCGAGAAACTGGAGTTGAGGCCAAGATTAGATCAGCCATGATCTTATTGAATGACGAAGCAGGATCGAGGGGCCAAATGGCCTACTCCTGCTCCTATTTCTTAAGACTGCCTCAATGCTGTGCTTATATTTTAATTAGCTCAAGTGGAGTGAGGTGATGTTAATTACTGCATCATACTGCATTGCATCTCAATATAACGTGACATATCGTAGCTCCCCACATTTGTTTATCCTTTCGCTATTACCCAGAACATAAACAATCTATGTCATCGTATTCAGCTCATTAACAGTTAAGGAGAAACAATAATTTATGACAGGTATGAAATGTTGCTTCATAATTCACCGGAAGTTGACTTTGGACTATTTTTACCACTCTCTCTCGCTCGCTCTCTGTTTGTTGTTTTCTCTGCTTCTTTCTGTCTCTCAACGTCTCTGTCTCTGTCTCAATTTCTCTATGTCGTGAGCACCCTCTCATTCTCTTTGCTTCCCTGCCTCCCTATTCTCTATCTGCTTCAATCTCTCTATTCATCTCCATCCATCTCTGTCTCTGTCCCTCACTGTCTGTTTGTGTTACTCTATCTCTGCCTATCCATCTCTCTCTCCCCACTAAGAAATATTGCCCAATGATAAATGCTCTCTCTTTGGGTATCAGGAATTCAAGCTTAGAGGAATGGTTAAGAGTTCAGGTTTTTTTTAAATAAGAGACGTGACTTCGAGATAAACTGATGAAAGTTTTCAAGATATGGCAAAATGAATCCAGGCACAATCTTCACTGTGGTGAAGGGCTGGAATACCAGCCAAGCAAGTTCAAATTGGCTGAGTCAGGAGTAAGACAGAAGTTAAAGGGAATCAAACATGGATCTAGCTCCGGATTGGTATCCAGTGACATGAGACGGAACGTGAGCGAGTGTGAATGTTGGGTGAGGGCCAGAATGGGCTCAATGTGATGAGCATACTGTGAGTAACATACAGACACTCTAGCCTCACACTGTGAAACAAACAGACACACTAACCTCACACTGTGAATAACACACAGACACTGTGAATACACACAGACACACTAATCTCTTACTGGGAATAACACACAGACACTCTAACCTCACACTGTGAAAACACACAGACACATTTACCTCACACTGTGAAAACACACAGACACACTAACCTCACACTGTGAATAACACACAGACACATTAACCTCACACTGGGAATAACACACAGACACACTTGTCTCTTACTGGGAATAATACAGAGACACACTAACCTCACACTGGGAATAACACACAGACACACTAACCTCACATTGTGAATAACACACAGAGGGGGAAAAATTCAGTTGGTTTGCGCCTCCCGTTAGTGCCTTAAGAGGGCGCTAATGGGGCACAAAGCAACTAGCGCCCGTGCGTGGCGATGTTTGCGCCGCTCACGAAATTAACTAGATATTTTGCGGCGGCGCTAAACACTACCGCCACGATCTCCTGTGCCGGCAGATCGTGACGTCAGTCGAGTGCGCAACGCCCCGGTAGTGCCCCGGACCGGATATTGAGTGGCGCCCCCTGCCTTACCGCCTGCCGCTAGCAACGACAGGTTGAGGGGAGCATTTTGCAGTCAGAAAGGGACAGGGGGAGCGCTATTTAAAGGCGACCGCTTCCTGACTTTTTTTGTTGGTGACATTTTTGCACCACGCATTCTGAGAGAGAGAGAGACTTCTGGAGAGATTCAACGCTGTGTGAAGGAGTTTTGGGTACTGAGCAGCACTTTGCAGGTTCATTTTGATTTGCCCTTGTATCGATTTAGAAGAGACTGTGGGGGCTGCACTCTGAGCTCTTTCCCTGGTTCTCTCCATTGTTCTTTCCAGCAGATTTGATGTACAGGTCTCTCCAGGCTGAGATTCAAGGCTGCAATGAGCAGGATGTGGATGGAGAGCAAGATCAACCCTCCCCTTTAAGAACTGGCCGGCGCCATTGTGTCTGTGTTCCATTGCTGACTGACATCACATGAGCTTCGCCAGCGCTCTGAGGTAGCGCCTCGGTCCTCGGCCTTTGCGCCTTAAGACAGTTGTGAAGCGCCTGATTTAGCGCTCCAATCACCTCCAGAGGCGATAAAAGCCAAGTTTGCAGTCGGAGGCGATAATTAGCACCAGGCGCTAATCTTTGCGCCCAGCCGATAATTGCGCCCCAAATGGGGCGATACTGAATTTCTCCCCCAGACACTCTAATCTCACACTGGGAATAACACACAGACACACTAACCTCACACTGGGAATAACACACAGACACACTAACCTCACACTGGGAATAACACACAGACACTCTAACCTCACACTGTGAATAACACACAGACACACTAACCTCACACTGTGAATAACACACAGACACTCTAGCCTCACACTGGGAATAACACACAGACACACTAACCTCACACTGGGAATAACACACAGACACACTAACCTCACACTGGGAATAACACACAGACACTCTAACCTCACACTGTGAATAACACACAGACACACTAACCTCACACTGTGAATAACACACAGACACTCTAACCTCACACTGGGAATAACACACAGACACACTAACCTCACACTGTGAATAACACACAGACACTCTAACCTCACACTGGGAATAACACACAGACACACTAACCTCACACTGTGAATAACACACAGACACACTTACCTCACACTGGGAATAACACACAGACACTCTAATCTCACACTGTCTGACCCACTGCCCTAACCAGTTCCCCATGAGAGAGAAGAGATCCTTATCCTCTCTGTCTTGGCTGGATTTGAACCAAGGCCTCAGAGTGTGAAAAGACAGTATGTGACCCACTGAAGCACCCACCTTCTCCTGAAGGCGGGTCACTTTTATGCCTGTAATAGAGAAAAGTGCCAGTGTAAACCTCACACCTGTTGAACTAACCTCCATAATTGCTTTGTAACTATCTGCTAATATATTATTTAAAGTCTGACTAAGCTAAAAAGAATTGTGATGTGTGTTTAATATAGTGATTAATTATGTTGCACAGGTTTCTTTGAAAGTGGCCCTTGTGCCAGCAGGAGTGGAATACACAATTTTGTCTGTAATTTAAAACGAATGATGGCAAATGTTGACTTTTTTTTTGCTTAATCTGAGAAAATCAAACTTGAAGCCTGAACTAAGGTTTAAAGAGGAGCTGGAATTTTTGAGAACTTTTAGGAACAGGAAAAGGCTACTCGGCACAATGATCTCTCTTTGTTATATCTCAACCCCACCTTTAACCCTCTTCTCACCATCTCCCTCAACCCCACCTACCCATCTTCACTCCATATTTCTCAATCCCATATACCCACCTTTTCACCATATTCCTCGTGAATGACCAGTTAACCTGTTTTTTGGTGGAGTTGGTTGAGAGGAATATTGGCCATGACACCGGGAGAATTGTCTATTCTTCCTCAAACAGTACCATGGGATCTTTTCTGTCAACTTGACTAGTTAGACGGGCCTAGCTTTAGCTTCTCATCCAATAGACGCCACCTCCATAAATGCAGCACTCCCTCAGGACTGCACTGGAGTGGGGATTGAACCCACAAGACGCGAGTGCTACCACTGAGACAAGGCTGACAATTCAATCTGGAGAAGTGTGAGGTAATGCATTTGGGGAGGGCTAACAAGGCAAGGGAATACAGTATAAATGGCAGGACACTGAGAAGTACAGAAGATCAGAGGGACCTTGGAGTGCATGTCCACAAATCCCTGAAGGTAGCAGGACAGGTAGATAAGGTGGTTAAGAAGGCATACGGGATACTTGCCTTTATTAGCCGAGGCATAGAATATAAGAGCAGGGAGGTTATGCTTGAACTGTATAAAACACTAGTTAGGCCGCAGCTAGAATACTGCATGCAGTTCTGGTCACCACATTACAGGAAGGATGTGATTGCACTAGAGGGGGTGCAGAGGAGATTTACGAGGATGTTGTCTGGGCTGGGGAATTTTATCTAATGAGGAAAGATTGGAGAGGCTGGGGTTGTTTTCTTTGGAACAGAGGAGGCTGAGGGGAGACCTAATTGAGGTGTATAAAATTATGAGGGGCCTAGATAGAGTGGATAGAAAGGACCTATGTCCCTTAGCAGAAGGGTTAATAACCAGGGGGCATAGATTTAAAGTAATTGGTCGGAGGTTGAGAGGGGAGTTGAGGAGACATTTTTTCACCCAGAGGTGGTGGGGGTCTGGAACTCACTGCCTGAAAGGGTGGTAAAGGCAGAGACCTTCATCACATTTAAAAAGTACTTGGATATTTACTTGAAGTGCCATAACCTACAAGGCTACGGATCAAGTGCTGGAAAGTGGGATTAGGGTGGATAGCTCTTTGTCGGCTGGCGTGGACAAGATGGGCCAAATGGCCTCTTTCTGTGCTGTAAATTTCTATGATTCTATGACATTGATGATTAATACACAGGCCAGCTTATTAATGAAACCTGGAGCAGTGGATCAGGCACTGGTGCCTGGGATTTTTCTCATTTGGCTTCAGATAACCCGGCACTCCATCCCCTATTGGGTATGGTGGTCCTGTCTGGACAAGCAGCGGGAGGATGACCAGCGCTCTGTTCTAGTAAACTCCAAAGTTTCAGCTCCCATGCATACAGTTTGGGGCCCTAGCTAAGTGGGGTGTGTCCCTGTAGGATGAGAGCCTGCAGTCTATATCGGGCAAACAGAAACTCTACCTGTGTGTGTTTATTTTATTCATTCTCAGGATATGGGCGTCGCTGGCAAGGACGACAATTATTACCCATCCCTAATTGCCCTTGAGAAGGTGGTGGTTGGCCGCCTTCTTGAACGGCTGCAGTCCATGTGCTGAAGGTGCTCCCAGTGTTGTTCGGTAGGTAGATCCAGGATTTTGACCGAGCGACAATGAAGGAATGTCAGTTATATGTGCCAGTTACGATGGTGTCTAACTTTCTGGGAACCTTGGAGATGATGGTGTTCCCATGCAACTTCTGCCCTTGGAGGCTCTTCAGCATGTTGATGGGTTTCTACATGTGTCAAACACCTGACTGACCAAAAGCAAAAGCCCTGGTTTGAACTCAGGGCGTGAGTGCGGAGGACAGCGTGAGTGGGCCGTTTGAATGGCCAGGCGCGCATGAGGCCAGGGACAATTTAACTACTGGGCCTCATTTGCACCCTGGAGCTGAGTCTCTTGCCTTAACTTGGCTGGTCAGCGGGCAGCAGCGGGATTTCGGGCGGCAGGACGTTGTCACCAGGGACCCAAGGGAATGGTCCCTGGCACTAAGAAATGTCATTGGGCAGGGGAATAGCAGCTGGGGTGAGGGAGGTGCAGAAGATTCTGAGGGGGGTTGACAGGGTAGATGCTGAGAGGTTGTTTCCTCTGGCTGGAGAGTCTAGGACTAGGGGTCATAGTCTCAGGATAAGGGGTAGGCCATTTAAGACTGAGATGAGGAGGAATTTCTTCACTCAGAAGGTTGTGAATCTTTGGAATTCTCTACCCCAAAGGATACTGAATCATTGAGTATATTCAAGGCTGAGATTGTTAGATTTTTGCACTCTAGGGGAATCAAGGGATATGGAGATCGGGCGGGAAAGTGGAGTTGAGGTCGAAGGTCAGCCATGATCTTAATGAATGGCGGAGCAGGCTCGAGGGGTCGTATGGCCTACTCCTGCTCCTAATTCTTATGTTCTTAAGCCCGAGGGGAAGGTTGGCCCATGGTATCCTTGTGTAGCTAGGTGGAGCTCCTGGCTCACAAAAAAACCTTAAAAGAAATTTAAAAATGTAAACTACCTGGGGCTATTCTGGCCGTGATCCTGCCTCCTGTCAAGTGTCACTGGTGGCTCCGGCACTGGTTGCCTCCGCAATCAGCAGTTAAAATCGTGTCAGGGTCCGAATGATGTCATCGGATCCCAATACTTCAATATTGATGAGACCCTGCCTGCAGCAGGGGCCTTCCCCGTGACCGGATTGGCGGGGTTACAATGGCCGTGAATGCATCGAGAGCGCAGCTGGAACAGTGAAGTTCGGATGCATCTTAGAAAAAGAATTATTCGCTCAAAGGATGACAAATGTTTGGAATGACATGTTAGGGGACGTCACGCTCAAACTGTATAGTGCTCTGGTCAGCCTTGTGGCTCCTCTCTGAACTGCCTGCAGGGCTTGAGTGTTTTTTTTATTTGTTCATTCACGGGATGTGGGCGTTGTTGGCAAGGCTAACATTTATTTCCCATCCCTAATTGCCCTTGAGAAGGTGGTGGTGAGCCACCTTCTTGAACCGTTGCAGTCCATATGGTGAAGGATTTTGCTCCAGTGCAGGTCACTGAGACACAAGGCGGACATTCAAACCCTGTAGGCAGTTCAGAGAGGAGCCGCAAGGCTGATTCCTGACATCAAGGGAATTTAATTATGTGGAATGACTCGAAAAACTTGGGTTCTTAAGCCTTCAAAAGAGGTCACTCAGAGGTTGCAGAGATATACAAGATTGTAAACACGACATAGGGTAAGTATAGCATGCTTGGGAGGAACAGGTGACTTTGGACCTATGGTTCTCAAAGCTCTCCATCACTGGGGTTTTCCTCGCCTCATGTCTGGGTATGTTGTAGACTAATTGATAGAGAATGATTGCTGTGATTAGTCAACAATTCCATTGTCATTGTATCATGTGATTATCCGGATGGTAGAAGGTGAACTAGATGGATCTTGTTTTTTTGTCTAGCAATTCCTCTGTTCCTATGTAAACACAATGGAATAGGTAAATTCAGAACTTTACTTCAAATAAAATCTTGACATGAGGATAAGGACCAGATCCGTAAAACACAAATTTAGGACTGGTGTTAGGAAGTTCTTCTTTACACAGAGTGATCAACATATGAAATGGAATCACTTAAGTAAATGTTGGATGCTGTGAAGGGGATACTGTGGGGTCTTTCTAGATGAACAAGCTGGGATAGGCTAAACAGGCTGCCTCATCCGTATTTATTGTGAAGAGAGTGATGTTGAAGGCAGTAGGAGAGTTCACGATGCAGTTGAATGCTAGACTGTATGAGTTGGAGTAGCAGAGCGATGAGCTGCAATGACCCAAATGTTCTCAAGAACTTGCTATGCCAGAAGGCTGCTTGCAGTCTGCCTCTGAGGAGGAGTTTCAAAGCTTGAAATGCAACAACAGAAAAAGAACAGAGAATTAGCAGTAGTTGTAGCAGCAATTTTTTTGAACAAAGTTTAACATTAGGTGGCAGCTAAAATGGCTGTAGACCTTTTAAACAAGCAGCATCGCTGCCAGCGAGCACCTTAATTACTATTTACTGACCTGTGAGAATAATTTGTCTTATTACAGCAAAATAAAATGTAGTTTCATAATCTCAGCTGTTAGTTTCCCAGCTTCATAATTAGGGAGGAGAGTATTTGATAAATGATATATAAATGTGTGTCAGCATTTAGTTTACCTTATTAGAAGATTTATTTATGTTGCAGAATGCAATCTTTGGAGAACACCAGCTGTAGATTGTTATAAATTAGCCAGAAAAGGCTGCATTCATGAAGTGGAGAGGCACTGTATTGCAAATAAGATCGCGTCCACTTCACGCTGCTCATGTGGTTGAGTGCAGGGGCTGTGCAGCACTTCAACTTGTCTTATAATGGGCCGAAAATTGATCCCGGGACGCGAGAGTACGCACTGCGTACTCTCGCGTATTCCCACTCCAATTGCCGGTTTTCTGCATGCCCTGCGCATGCGCTGAAAACCGGCAATTGCTCTTCTGAAAAGGGGGCGGGTCCTCGGTGCATCGCGTGCGCGCTACAGGCTGCGCGCACGCTGTGCACTTCATGCTTTGGACGCGCAGGTAAGTACGGAAGATTTTGGAAATGTAAAAAGGAGGAGTAAGACCCACTTTTAAGAAGGTAAGTAGTGAATTAAGTATTTTTTTGAATTTTTTTTAACAGGTATATCTTTTTTAGAGACTTTAAAGACAGGTAAGTTTATTTTTATAACTTTTTAAAAGATTTTAAATTTTTTCAAAAATTTAATTTTTTATTTAAAATGGTTAATTTAATTAACTATACTTATTTTATTAATGTGATGGTTTTTTTTTTAAATTTAATTGAGGTTTAGCTGTTATTTGGGGGGGGTGTAAGATTCATAGATTTCACAACCGTGCTGTGAAACTTATGAATGGAAGATGGTGTGCTGCCATTGGCTCTAACTGAGTCACGTGATCCCACAGCTCGCACGAATTCACTACGCCGCTGGGATACGCAAGCACTGCCCAGCTGATCTCTAGAACATCAAGTTCGTGCGAGCTGGATCTGAAAAAGCACAAGCGAGGTGAGAGATCGCGGGAAAGCCTTACCCCCGCGGGAACAGAGCGAGATCAATTTCTGGGCCATTACTGGGAGTGCATTTTGTCAGTTGGTCCCATAGCCGAAGGATTGAACACCATGGTGTTGGAGCTGATGATTACAGTCATGGAGCTACTTTGATGATGGAGCTCCTCAATGAGGAAGCACCTGCATCACCGCAAAAACGGGTGGAGCTCTTCAGTACTGGATCGGTTGGATGGAGCTTATTATTCATGGCAAGAGTGGACACAGCTTTCTATGGTAGCTGAAGAACCTCAATTATGCTGGGAGTAGGAGGAACCCCTCAATATTGGAGCTGATGGCGGGAGCTTCTCAATGACAGAGCCTGATCAATAAACACACCCACAGAGTGATCAATAATCACAAGGACACCCACAGAGAGTGATCAATAATCACACCCACAGAGAGTGATCAATAATCGTAGGGTAATTATACTGGTTCAGCTCCTCGTCCGCTGAGTGAGGAGCAGAATGTTGCAGTTTAATCTCGTGCTGAGACCAGTTTATGGAAAATCGTACTTGAACATTGTCGCAGCCAGATGCCAACGTCCAACTTTGTGCCTCATTTCTTTTTAACATAATGGCACAATATCCTTCATCCTCCAGTCAACATCTGCTTATATTTGTTGCTCAATATTAGCTGAAATCTCTCATATAGTCAGGTCTTGGAATATTGGAGTTCCCTTCAATTAGATTCCAAATAACCTACTTCCTGGACTCTCCGATCAACTGAAGTCAGACAGCTGATTGTACTTTCTTTTGAAAACGTTGGGCGTACATTTGAGATCATCTGCTTGGCCCTGTGATGTAGAGCTGGAGATTGGTGGAAATTAACATATTTTGGTTAGTGAGTGATCCAATGGGTCTGGTTCTGTTCTGAGGTAATGAGGGTTTTCTTTCTCTCGTCGGGTCTATTTGTTATTCTGAGTCTGACATTCTCTCCCCTGTTTAATTCCAGCCCAGACACTTGGGACAAAGGTTTCCTCTCTAATCGTTGGCTGGATGGTGCAGTGGACTAGATACTTTGTTGTTCCCTCTGAGAGCTGTTCTCGGATCCAGCCTGGAGTGGACGTGATGAGGGTCTCATCTCTGTCTTTGGGTGGGGCAGGGGTTTATGCAGTAAGATTTCACTTGTATAACTTGAGTTCAAATCCAGTTGAGACAGAATCAATGAGCTTCTCTTTGATAGGGGACTGGGTGGTGCAGTGGGTCAGGCATTGACCTATCTCCTTTGGGACCTAGATTCAAATGCAGCCCCAACAGAGGGAATGAAGATGTCGTTTTGCAGATGGCTTTAAAATGAATTAAGTTTTAGAGGAGGGTGGAAGGGGTTACCTGAAAAAACTGGACTTTGCCAACCTTAGATTCCACACTGATTGGCCAGTTAAAGAGGCAGTGCGGGAAATTAAATGTGCCATTAAATGCAGTCTTCAGAAGAAAGGAATGTGGCATGTCATAAGGGGCAGGTCTGCTTCACACCTGTCCAATTCAGTCGCTGTGCTGAGAGCACTTAACCCTCAACACTCTGCTGAGCAGCATTTTATCCGCAGTCCCCACGCCTCTGATCCAATCGCTGTCATTCCTCAACTTTGAACGCACGGACGTACAGAATGAAAGATGCGAAGCTTTTAAAAGCCCTTACTATGTTGTATGTTTACAGTGTGCTTAGAAGTTGCAAACAAAAAAGGATGAGATGGAAACAACTAAAGGAGCTAAAAGTCACGTGGGCGAACTCCAATGCATTTGCAATGCATTGCTTCCCACAGACAGCGAGTCTTGTGACAACCCTTGTGCCCTGAAATTTATGCCAAGTGTGGGTTGGTTTCATGAAAAAAAAATTATGTAACGTTTCCATGGTTTTCTTTTTCAGCAATGCTTGTGTGAGTACAGACAGTCTGTGTTAGCAATGTAGTGTCACAGTATTTTATCTGGGGAAGGAGCCTGACTGGTTTTGAAGGCCTAGGGTAACAGGTATGACTGTCCTGCATTCTTTTCTCCTGTGTGTGTGTGGCCACGTTGATGTTTGGGTGTTGGCTTTCAATTGAGGTATATCTTAGTGTTTTTATCTATATATATATAATCTAGGTTTGGTAACATTGACCCACATTGTACCATCAAGAGAGGAATCTCATTAAATAGTCAACTGTCATCAAAATACTAACACTTAAGTAAATATTTTTTCATCTGAAATCTCAGAAATGAAGCCATCGTAAACAATTGAAACTCCACAGCGTGGTATATTGGGGCCTAGATTGTGCATCTTTCACTAGTGTATTGTCTGTCTTATAGGTAGCCTCTCAATGTCCAACTGCAAGAGATGGCCTTCTGCCACACTTTCTTTTGAGGTGACCTCAGGACAGGACAGTGAAACAGACTCTTTAGTGTGCATGTGTGTGTTTTTTTTGGTGGGGGGGGTGGCAGGGGAATACAGTTGTCTGCAGGAATTTTTGTTGAAACATGAAGGGACATGTCAAACAATCCCTCAGTGTTGCTGCTATCTACTCCCAGCTCAAAAGTTTTCTACGGCTAATGGATAGCATCAAGCCCACCCAAAAATGTAATTTTCACTCTGAGGATTGATTAACAATGCTCTTAATGGTGCCTTCTATTGAAGCAAAAGTTTAAGTGGCCATTTTGAGTAGGAAAGTGCCAATATTTGGGCCTGTAATGTATTCAGAATAGTTGGTTAATGAGAAAGCAAGTTCATTCATCATAAATATACAACAACATAATGATTTCAGATTTTACACAGTGCCGGAGCCTGATGACCATCTTGATTGATAATGTAATGTCTTTACTTACGCATGGCTGGTGGCCATCTTCAGGGAGCTACTGATTGGCATCCTAATGGAGACAGCAGCTTTCTGTTTATGGGACTGTTTGTACACCCATTTTGATTGAAGTTTGAAGCTTTGTCTTCAAGACAGCCACCTTGATAGGGGCAGCAGTTTTCTGTTTGGGTGTGGTTTCAGCCCAGTTGAGGCAATTAGCCTCAATGCCCCAGGATTGTAATTTTAAAGAATGGCAGTGGGCTCGTAGGGATTTTGAGAAGGTCAGCACTTTTTTTCATTCATTCTCGGGATGTGGACAGTGCTGATAAGGCCATCATTTATTGCCCATCCCTAGGGAGCACCTTCACCACACGGACTACAGCGGTTCAAGAAGAAGGCCCATCACCACCTTCTCAAGGGGCAACTAGGGATGGGCAATAAATGCTGGCCTTGTCAGCGATGCTCATATCTCGAAAATGAATTTAATAAAGGACCAGTGTGGGTTTTGGGGGTCAGCAAGAAGCACGGGAGTTTCCCATCAGTTGGATATAGTAGGAGTGTATAATGGTATCCTGTACTATTGCACATCTCACTGGTAAAAGGGCTCATTGCTTACTGAGAGGCCTCTATCCTACATACTTTGCATATAACTTTCAGTTATGGTTTGTATGGAGCATGTGTTTGTCAATGGAAGCTGACTTTCGCATTGAGCAAGAGAAAATCTACCCGGAGATGACCCAACTATAACTGTAATGTCCAGGCTTTTTAAAAATTGTGCATCAGCCCCAGTAGGTTTTCTGTAAACTCTTCCTTGATGTCAATGGCTGCCAACCTTTTAACGAGCTAAATGTTTATGGTAGTGGTACGTAAGATTTTGAATAATTCTATGATCCATTGGCTGGATTAAGGAGCTGATATTTGGAGGAAGAAAAACCTACTTAATGGCTCGTAGATCAATGATATGAGGCAGAGCAGAGCAGTTATCGACTGCTACACTATTTTCTGACCAACTGTTTTCATCTTTCGATCGGGTTTTTTGGATCCATTTGGTAAAAATATCAGATGTCATCCAGGCTTTGGCATTGGCCTCCTAAGCCACTGTAGATGGCTCATGTTTTTTAAAGCATCGTGGGTTTTTTGATCTGCCTATGACATGAAGCTGCAGCTCATGTGTTCCAGTCGATGAGGAGAATTGAAACGCGGCCTTTATGTTGTTTACCCTCAGGTGTCCCTTGATGCATCATGACTGCTGCCAGGATACCAGGCATTCACTATCATGGTGTGCTGAGCATGGTCGCACACCAACTGCAAATTCACTATTTACATAAATATTTTGGACTTGGGAATTGGAAATACAATATCAAAATTTGCAGATAACACCAAATTGGGGGGTATATATAATACTGAGGAAAACTGCGACAAAATACAAGACATTAACAAATTTGCAGAATGGGTGTATAATTGGCAAATTAATTTCATTATAGATAAGTATGAGGTGGTGCATTTTGATAGGAGGAATAAAGAGACCACATACTCCTAGGAAAATAAGAGTCGAAACAGGGTAGAGGCTCAAAGGGATCTAGGGCACAGGTTAATAAGGCCAGAAAAAGTGCAAACAAAGCACTGGGGTTCATTTCCCGAGGAATAGAATTCAAAATCAGTGAAGTTATGTTAAACTTATAGTTAGACCAAACATAAAGTACTGTGCACAGATTGGCAGTAAAATTGACAGGCACCTCAACATCTCCAAAAAGTAATTGGAGCCACTGGCACTGCAATGGACATTTAGCTTAGTGGATCCCTCCCCCAAAAGTAATCGTCAAATAATGAGAGAGGGTAATAAGAACATACAAGAATTTGTAGCAACAGGAAAAAACAATCAGACTCAGCAAGCTTTACATGCATTAAGACATTTCTTTAGCTCCTTATAGTATACACATGGTGCTGTATTCCACTATGTTTATATTATATATATGGTGCCTACAGAGTTCAGCATATACAAATGGTGCTATATCCTTATATTTATAATCTATCCATGGCCTTGTAAGATATATTCTTGAAGTATATGAAACTGACCTACTCTTTCCTTTCCAGGAGAGCTGTGCGAGGGTCCTTCTATTCCGTGGAGCGAACAAAGAAGTTAAGAATTACAACAGCCAGTCCGCATTCCAGGTAGGGATGTATCAGCTGCGCACAATTACTGCATCCTACTGTGGCCAAGGGTTATGACTCTTAGGTTCTTTTTGAAAATATGCTTTTATTCCAACTTTATTCCACCATGTGTATATTTTCTGTATAATACAGTACAGGGTAGTAATAATTATTCCAGTTCAGTATTCTCTGTGTAAGTCAATACAGGATTATAACGTTCCCTACAGTTTGATGTTCTCTATGTAATACGGTGCAGGAGGGTAATAATTACTACAGCTCGATATTTTCCGTGTAATACGATGTATGAGATTAATACTTACTACAGTTCGATAAGAACATAAGAAATAGGCGCAGGAGTAGGTCATACGGCCCCTTGAGCCTGCTCCGCCATTCAATCAGATTATGGCTGATCTTTGACCTCAACTCCACTTTCCCGCCCTATCCCCATATCCCTTGATTCCCTTAGTGTCCAAAAATATATCTATCTCAGCCTTGAATATACTCAACGATTCAGTATCCACAGCTCTTTTGTGTAGAGAATACCAAAGATTCACAACCCTCTGAGTGAAGAAATTTCTCCTCATCTCGGTCCTAAATGGCCGACCCATTATCTTGAGACTGTGACCCCAAGTTCTAGACTCTCCAGCCAGGGCAAACAGCCTCTCAGCATTTACGCTGTCAAGCCTTCTAAGAATCTTACCTGTTTCAATGAGATCACCTCTCATTCTTCTAAGTTCCAGAGAGTATAGGCCCATTCTGCTCAATCTCTCCTCCTAGGACAAACCTCTCATCCCAGGAATCAACCTAGTGAACCTTCGTTCCACCCCCTCTAAGGCAAGTATATCCTTCTTTAGGTATGGAGACCAAAACTGTACACAGTACTCGAGGTGTGGTCTCACCAAAGCCTTGTACAATTGCAGCGAGACTTCCTTACTCTTGTACTCCAACCCCCTTGCAATAAAGACCAACGTACCGTTTGCCTTCCTAATTGCTTGTTGTACCTGCTGTGTAACAAGTTGTAACTTTCTGTGTTTTGTGTACAAGAACACCAACATTTAATAGTTTCTCACCATTTAAAAAATATATTGTTTTTCTATTCTTCCTACCAAAGTGAATAATCTCACCTTTCCCCACATTATATTCCATCTGCCATCTTATTGCCCACTCACTTAATCTGTCTATATCCCTTTGCAGACTTTTTGTGTCCTCCTCACAGCTCACTTTTCCACCTAGCTTTGTATCGTCAGCAAACTTGGATACATTACACTCGGTCCCTTCATCTAAATCATTAATATAGTTTGTAAATAGCTGAGGCCCCAGCACTGATCTTTGCGCACCCCACTAGTAACTGCTTGCCAACCTGAAAATGACCAGTTTATTCCTACTCTCTGTTTTCTGTCTTTTAACCAATCCTCTAGCCATGCAAATATATAACCCCCAACCCCATGAGCCCTTATCTTGTGTAACAACCTTTCGTGTGACACCTTTTGAATGCCTTTTGAAAATCCAAATATACTATATCCACTGGTTCCCATTTATCTACCCTGCTAGTTACATCCTCAAAAAACGAATAGATTTGTCAAACCCGATTTCCCTTTCATAAAACCATGTTGACTCTGCCTAATCATATTATGATTTCTAAGTGCCCTGTTACCACTTCTTTAACAATGGATTCCAGCATTTGCCCGACAACTGATGTCAGGCTAACTGGCCTGTAATTCCCTGTTTTCTCTCTCCCTTCGTTCTTGAATAGTGGTGTTACTTTGCTGCCTTCCAATCCACTGGAACCGTTTCAGAATCTAGGGAATTTTGGAAGATCACAACCAATGCATCCACTATCTCTGCAGCCACCTCTTTTAGAACCCTATGATGTAGGCCATCGGGTCATGGGGATTTGTCGGCTTTTAATCCCATTCATTTCTCCAGTACTTTTTCTTTATTAATATTAATTACTTTAAGTTCCTCACTCACATTAAACCCTTGGCTCCCCACTATTTCTGGTATTTTTTTGTGTTTTCTACTGTGAAGACAGATACAAAATATTTGTTTAACTTCTCTGCTCTTTCCTTAGTCCCCATTATAATTTCTTCTGTCTCAGCCTCTAAGGGACCCACGTTTACTTTTGCTATCCATTTCCTTTTTACATACTTGTAGAAGATCTTACAATCTGTTTTTATATTTCTTGCTAGTTTACTCCCATATTCTATTTTCTCTCTCTCTATCAATTAGGTAATCCTTTGCTGGTTTCTAAAACTCTCCCAATCCTCAGGCTTATTACACTTTTTCGCAACATTATAAGCCTCTTTTAATCTAATACTATCCTTAACCTCTTTGGTTAGCCACAGATGGATCACTTTTCCCTTTAAATGTTCACCATTGCTGATCTACCATCATACATTTTAATCTAATTTTCCAATCTACCTTAGCCAGCTCACCCCTTATACCTATGTAATTGGCTTTATCTAAGTTTAATACACTAGTTTCGTGCTTAAGTACGTCACTCTCGAACTCAATGTAATAAGCTGTAGGAGAGTAATAATTACTATAGTTTGAATTTTTTTTTATTCATTCATTTTATGTTGGCGTTGCTGGCAAAGCCAGCATTCATTGCCCATCCCTAATTGGCCTTGAGAAGGTCGCCTTCTTGAACCACTGCAGTCTGTGTGCTGAAGATACTCCCACAGTGCTGTTATGGAAGGAGTGCCAGGATTTTGACCCAGCGATGATGAAGCAACAGCGATATATTTCCAAGTCAGGATGGTATGTGTCCTGGAGGGGAACTTGGAGGTGGTGGTGTTCCCATGTGCCTGCTGCCCTTGTCCTTCTAGGTGGTAGATGTTGTGGGTTTGGGAGGTGCTGTCGAAGAAGCCTTAACGAATTGCTGCAGTGCATCTTGTACATGGTACACACTGCAGATATGTTGCACTGGTGGTAGAGGGAGTGAATGTTTATGGTAGTGGATGGGGTGCAGATCAAACGGGCTGCTTTGTCCTGGATGGTGTCGAGCTTCTTGAGTGTTGTTGGAGCTGCACTCATTCAGGCAAGTGGAGAGTATTCCATCACACTCCTAACTTGTGCCTTGCAGGTGATGGAAAGCCTTTGAGGAGTCAGGAGGTGAGTCACTCATCGCAGAGTACCTAGCCTCTGACCTGCTCTTGTAGCCACAGTATTTATGTGGCTGATCCAGTTAAGTTTCTGGTCAATGGTGACCCCCAGGATGTTGATGGTAGGGGATTCGACGATGGTAATGGGGGAGGTGGTTAGACTCTGTCTTTTTGGAGATGGTCCTTGCCTGCCACTTGAGTGGCGTGTATGTTGCTTGCCACTTGTCATCCCAAGCATGGATGTTGTCCTGATCTTGCTGCATGCGGGCACGGACTGCTTCATTATCGGAGGAATTACGTATAGATCTAAATACTGTGTAATCATCAGCGAACATCCCCACTTCTGACCTTATGTTGGAGGGAAGGTCATTGATGAAGCAGCTGAAGATGGTTGGGCCTAGGACACTGCCCTGAGGAACTTCTGCAACGATGTCCTGGAGCTGAGGTGATTGGCCTCCAACAACCACAACCATCATTCTTTGTACTAAATATGACTCCAGCCAGTGAAGAGTTTTCCCCCTGATCCCCATTGACTTCAACTTTACTAGGGCACCTTGGCATCCCAACTGTCCAGCCTTTGGCCTTCCATTCACCGCGACATTTCTGCAGCTACCGATCTGCTCAACCACAGCCTCACCACCAATTTTGATGCCCTAGTCCCTATTAAAACAATTACTCTCTCTCACCCTTGCCGTTCCCCCGGTACGGTCCTCATCTTCGCTCCCTTAAGTCCAAGGGACGCAGACTTGAACGGATGTGGCTGACAACTGGTTTAGCCATTTATCGTGTCAATCGCAGATAAGGCCATCTTTGACCACTTCCTCGTATCGCTCTCCACCCACATCCCGCTTCCCCCCCCACCCCCCCAACCCTACTTCCTTCTGTGCCAGGCCCTGGAAAAAACTCTCTCCCAACTCACTCCCAACTCTGCACTTATGAAATCCCAACTGTCCAGCCTTTGGCCCTCCATTCACCATGACATTTCTGTAGCTACCGATCTGCTCAACCACACCCTCACCACCACTTTTGGTGCCCTAGTCCCTATTAAAACAATGAGGGGGTGAAATTGGGTGCCTTTGTGCCTCCCGTTAGCGCCCCCAGGGGGCACTAATGGGCCGCAAATGGCTTTGCGACCGGGCGCGGCACTGACATCGACTCCCATCATATTTGGTGTTGCGCCCCGATCTCCTTCGCCTGGAGATCGTGATGTCCTCACCGTGCATATCGTCCCAGTAGCATCCCGGACCTGAAATTGACTTCCGCCCCCTGCAGCAGCGCCGGCCGAAAACACCGACAGCTGCAGGAGGCATGCATTGGGTGGCCGGGCACTTCAGGGGTGATGATTAAAGGCGAGGTGGCCGAGGTAAGTAAAAAAAAATGTACCTTTCTTTTTCCAGTTTTTTTCGTGGGTTCCTGCCCACGATCGGCAGCCCGGCACTCTGCTGATCGCGTGGGATCGCGGCTGCCTTGGTGGACCAGGTAGGTACTTTTTATATTGCAGAGCCTGCAGCGATGGCCCTTTCCTTTAAGCCTTTGAGGGTGGCAGTGCTGCACGGTCCAGTGTGCAGCGCTGCTGAAGTCTCCACCCCGCCTGCTGCCGATTGCGCTCCAGGAAGGAAGTGGAGCGTTTGATTTAGCGTTCCACTTCCTTCTTGGAGTGCAAACGGCGAATTTTTCAAAAGTTTGAAAGCCTGGTGCTAATGTTTCAAACATTTAAAAATTAGTGCCCCAAAAGGGGCGATAGTGAATTTCTCCCCCTTTCTCTCACCCTGGCCGTTCCCCCTGGTACGGCTCTCATCTTCGCTCCCTTAAGTGCAAGGGACGCAGACTTGAACGGATATGGCGGACAACTGGTTTAGCCATTCACCGCCAGATCTGGCTGGACCACATAAAGCATTATCGGGTCCTGCTCTCGTCTGCCAAAATTGCTCACTATTCCAGAATCATTCTGGAATGCAAAGATAAACCCCAGCTTCTATTCTCTACTGCTAACCGTCTTCTTAAACCCCTCTCCCCTGTCTCCTCCACCCTCACCTCTTACAACAATTGTGAGGAGCCCATGGACTTTGTCTCTGAGACTGAGACCATCCATTCAGCTGCCTCTGCCACTTCCCTTCCTTCCCCTAGCCCACCGGGCCAAACTTCCTGCCCCAGCCCTGAACTCACATCGTTTTCCAGTTTCTCTCCGCACTCATCTTGTCCATGAGGCCCACTTCGTGCTTCCTTGACCCTATTCCCACCAAACTGCTGACCACCTAACTTCCTTTTCTGGCTCTCATTTTAGCTGACATTGTTAATGGTTCTCTCTCCTCAGGTACTGTGCCCCTCTCCCTCAAATCTGCCGTCATCACCCCTCTCCTCAAAAAACTAACCCTTGACCCCTCCGTCCTTGCAAACTACCGCCCCATCTCCAACCTCCCTTTCCTCTCCAAAGTCCTTGAACGTGTTGTCGCCTTCCAAATCCGTGCCCATCTTTCCCGCAATTTCATGTTTGAATCCCTCCAATCAGGTTTTCACCCCTGCCACAGAACCGAAACGGCTCTTATCAAAGTCACAAATAACATCCTTTGTGACTGTGACAAAGGTAAACTATCCCTCATCGTTCTTCTTGACTTGTCTGCAGCCTTTGACACGGTTGACCACTCCATCCTCCTCCAACGCCCCTCCAGCGTCATCCAGCTGGGTGGTACTGCACTCGCCTGGTTCCATTCTTATCCATCGAATCGTAGCCAGAGAATCACCTGCAATGGCTTCTCTTCCCGCTCCCGCTCCCGTTATCTCTGGTGTCCCCCAAGGATCTATCCTTGGTCCCCTCCTATTTCTCATCTACACGCTGCCCCTTGGCAACATCATCCGAAAACACGCATCAGTTTCCACATGTACGCTGATGACGCCCAGCTCTACCTCACTACCACTTCTCTCAACTCCTCCACGGTCTCTAAATTGTCAGACTGCTTGTCCAACATCCAGTTCTGGATGAGCAGAAATTTTCTCCAATTAAATATTGGGAAGACTGAAGCTATTGTTTTTGGTCCCCACCACATACTCCATTCCCTGGCCACTGACTCCATCCCTCTCCCTAACATCTGTATGAGGCTGAACCACACTGTTCGCAACCTTGGTGTCATATTTGACCCTGAAATTAGCTTCCGACCACATATCCACAGCATAACTAAGACTGCCTACTTCCACCACCGTAACACGGCCCGTCTCCACCCTTGCCTCAGCTCATCCGCTGCTGAAACCCTCATCCATGCCTTTGTTACCTCTAGACTTGACTATTCCAACGCACTCCTGGCTGGCCTCCCACGTTCTACCCAACATAAACTTGAGGTCATCCAAAACTCGGCTGCCCATGTGGTAACTCGCACCAAGTCCTGTTCACCCATCACCCCTGTGCTCGCTGACCTACATTGGCTCCCGGTTAAGCAACACCTAGATTTCAAAATTCTCATCCTTCTTTTCAAATCCCTCCATGGCCTCGCCCCTCCCTATCTCTGTAATCTCCTCCAGCCCCACAACCCCCTGAGATTTCTGCGCTCCTCTAATTCTGCCCTCTTGAGCATCCCTGATTATAATTGTTCAACCATTGGTGGCCGTGCCTTCTATTGCCTAGGCCCTCAGCTCTGGAATTCCCTGCCTAAACCTCTGCGCCTCTCTACCTCTCTTTCCTCCTTTAAGACACTCCTTAAAACCTACCTCTTTGACCAAGCTTTTGTTCATCTGCCCTAATTTCTACTTATGTGGCTCGGTGTCAAATTTTTTGTCTTATAATAATCCTGTGAAGCGCCTTGGGACGTTTTACTATGTTAAAGGCGCTATATAAATACAAGTTGTTATTGTTGGTGCCACACTCTGTCAAATGCTGCCTTGATGTCAAGGGCAGTCACTCTCACCTCACCTCTGGAATTCAGCTCTGTTGTCCATGTTTGGACCAAGGCTTAATGAGGTCTGGAGCCGAGTGATCCTGGCAGAACCCAAACTGGACATCGGTGAGCAGTTTATCGGTGAGTAAGTGCCACTTGACAGCACTGTTGACGACACCTTCCATCACTTTGCTGATGATTGAGAGTAGGCTGATGGGGCGGTAATTGGCCACATTGGATTTGTCGTGCCTTTTGTGGACAGGACATACCTGGGCAATTTCCCACTTTGTCGGGTAGATGCCAGTGTTGTAGCTGTACTTAAACAGCTTGGCTAGAGGTGTGGCTAGTTCTGGAGCACAAGTCTTCAGTGCTACAGCCGGGATGTTTTTGAGGCCCATAGCCTTTGTTGTATCCAGTGCACTCAGCTGTTTCTTGCTATCACATGGAGTGAATCGAATTGGCTGAAGACTGGCATCTGTGATGGTGGGGACCTCAGGAGGAGGCCGAGATGGATCATCTACTCGGCACTTCTGGCTGAAGATGTTTGTGAATGCTTCAGTCTTGTCTTTTGCACTCACATGCTGGACTCTGCCATCATTGAAAATGGGGATGTTCATGGAACCTCCTCTTCCTGTCAATTTAATTATCCATCACCATTCATGACTGGATGTGGCTGGACTGCAGAGCTTTGATCTGATCCATTGGTTGTGGGATCGCTTAGCTCTGTCTATAGCATGCTGCTTCTGCTGTTTAGCATGCATGTAGTCCTGTGTTGTAGCTTCACCAGGCTGGCACCTCATTTTTAGGTACGCCTGGTGCTGCTCCTGGCATGCTCTTCTGCACTCTTCATTGAACCAGGGTTGGTCTCCTGGCTTGCTGTGATGTGGTAGATTAAGGGATATGCTGGGCCATGAGGTTACAGATTGTGGTGGAATACAATTCTCTATGTAATACGCTGTAGGAGAGTAATAATTACTGCAGCTCGATAATCTCTGTGTAATACACTTTAGGAGAGCAATACAGGAGTTTAATGCTCATTCCAGCACAGCGTTTGCTGTGCAATGTGTTACAGGAGTGTAATATATTGGAAAGAAGGAACATGCATTTACATTGCAACTTTCACATTCTCAGGACATCCGAAACCATTTCACAATTAATAAATTACTTTTGAAGTCACTGTTGTTTTATAGGCAAACACGGCAATTAATTTGCGCAAGGGCAATGAGATAAATGATCAGTCCATCTGTTTTTGACAGTGTCAGCCAAGATAATATGCTGGAGAGGAGCTTGAAACCACAATTTCTGACTCAGCTGAGAGCGCTACAACTGAGCCAAGCTGATGACAATATACCTCAATATTCTCTGTGTAATACGATACAGGTGTGTAATAGTCATTACAACTTGGCATTGTCCTTGTAATTATGATTACAGCTTGATATTCTGTGTGTAATATGGTACAAGAGTGTCATCCTTGTTCCAGCTCAATAATCTGTATATAATACAATACAGGAGTGTAATCCTTATTATGACTGAATTTTCTTTGTCTAACACGGTATGGGAGAGTAATGTTTATTACAGCTCAATATTCTCTACATGGTGTGGTATAAGAGTGCTGGGTTTAATCCAGCTCGATATTCTCTGTGTAATATGGTGCAAGAATGCAATGATTATTACAACTGGGTATTCTCTGTGTAACGCAGTGCAGGAGCATAACATTCATTACAACTTGATATTCTGAATGTAATATAGAAGTATAATGATTATTACAGGTCAGTTGCCTCTGTACAATATGCTACAGCAGTACAATGCTAGTTACAACTCAGCTATCTCTGTGTAATTTCTGTAGAATGTGTACAGGAGTGTAATGCTATTACAATTCAATATTTTCAGTGTACAGGAGTGCAATGCTAATATTCTCTGCATAATATGGTACAGGAGTATAATCCTTATTTTGGTTTGACATCTCCATACAGTATTGTACGAGAGTGTAATCACTATCACAGGTGAACTTTGTCTGCATAGTACAGTACAGGAGTGTAATGCTTATTGAAGCTTAATATTTTCTGTGTAGTAAGATATAGGAGTATAATGCTTATTCTGTCTCTCAGCATCCTCTATGTAATATACAGGAGTGTAATGAATATCACAGCTCAATATTCCTTGAGTAATAGGTTGCAGGAATGCAGAAAACATCTATAGAAAAGATAGAAAACATCTATAACAAGTCCCTGAGAGCTGCTAGAGTGGATAGGAATGGTTTAGATCAACAGTTGTGGTGAAACAAGGATGCACACTGTCGCCTGATTTATTTAATTTAGTACTGGAAGCAGTAATGAATCTTGAACTAAAAGATGATATCGGAGGAGTCTCCTTAAGTGGCAAGATTTAAAAAAAACAATCACAGATTTACTGATGACATTTACCTGATAAGCTGTATATGGAGAGTAGAACATTTGGATTACAGATTAACATAAAGAAGACAAAAGTTATGTCATTTGGAAAGCTCAGGAAGATGTACACATTACAGTCGGAGGTGATGCAGTTGAACAGGTGGAAAGGTTTGTATACCTTGGTGGGTTATTGTCAGAGAATGGGAGTTGCGAAGAAGACATCAAAAGAAGGGTTGGACTTGCTTCAGCTGCTTATGGAACATTAAACAGGATAGGGAAGGCTAAAGATATTTTGGTAAAAACAAAGGTAAGAGTTTATCTCCATATTATTATACGGATCTGAATGCTAGAACATGAGAAAAGTTGATGAGCAAAAGATACTAACAGCAGAGATGAGTTGGTTGAGAGGAATATTGGGAGTGTCCAGGATTCAAAGAATTGTATAATAAGAACACAGCTTCGACAAGAAACAACGCTTCTACAGAAGATCCAAGGAAGATGACTACGATGGTTTGGACACATTTCAAGAATGAAAACAGCTGGAATACCTTTCATGGCCCTGCGCACAGAGGGACATGGAGCAAGAAGCTGAGGAAGATCCTGGAAGCACTGGATAGACAATGTCAAGAGTCACTTGTCATAGAAAGGGATACAGATGACTGAAGCAGCCGGCTAGTTCAAAACCAACAGTGGAGTGAATTCATTCGACCCCATCGTCGCTGCTGAGCAGATGGATGGAAATTTAGTATTGGTACTTATAGGGTGCAGGAGTGTAATACTTACGACAGCTTGATATCCTCTCTGTATTGTGACACAGGAACATAATTCTTATTACACCTTGATATTGTCACTGTATTTCTGTATAAATACTCCCTGGTCCTATAATAGAATCAAGCAAAACTCAGCAATATTAATGTATTCTCACATATCTACCATTCAAACCAACTGAGCTCCAATATCAAAATTCGACCCCCCCCACCAGCTATATATTCCATCCCAGTAATCCAGTAGCCATTGAGTCAAATGGAGAATTTAACTAACTCAGTCATTAAATATCCAGTAAACATCTTGTGAGAGCTGGTGGAATCAGCTGGTTATGTACCTAATCAGTGCCGGGGAGTTAGTCCTGTTATACACACAGTCAGTGCTGAGACAGTCAGTCCTGGAACACTCAGTCCTGTTATACACACATTCAGTGCTGAGACAGTCAGTCCTGGAACACTCAGTCCTGTTATACACACATTCAGTCCTGGAACACTCAGTCCTGTTATACACACAGTCAGTGCTGAGATAGTCAGTCCTGTTATACACACAGTCAGTGCTGGGACAGTCAGTCCTGTTATACACACAGTCAGTGCTGGGACAGTCAATGCTGTTATACACACAGTCAGTGCTAGGACAGTCGACTAGTTATGTACATAATCAGTACTGAGACAATAGTCCCGATATTAACGCGGAGACGGGGATGGCGCGGGGGAGTGGGGAAGGAGGCGATAGCGGGTGACAGACGCCCAATATAGTGGGACAGATGGGAATGTCTGATTTCAATGATGGTGCCTGATTATCATTTAACTTCCGGGTTTCACGACTCCAATGCACGTGAGTGGGCGTGACGTGGACACGCATGATGCAATTTCCCGTCGACTATTTAAAGGCCCAGTTCAGAGATGAAATGGAGGAAGAGGTTTGTAAGTTGCAAGGGTTCATGGGACCTCTGACTTTAACTCTGGACTCCCTCCTATTGTCTCCTTTCTATTCCCCTTTTATTACCAGGACATATCTATCCTAATCTTGCTATGTAACCATGCCTATGTAACTTGAGAGTTTCTCTGTGTTCATTCACCATGGCCGGAATTTTCCGGGGTGGTAGCAGGCACAATTGATGGCGGGTCGGGTGAGAAAGTTGTTATTTTTGACAGTGGGTTGGGAACCCGCTATCATCCTGTCCCCACGTGCCTTTCCCCCAGGCGCGTCTGTCATCGCCGAGCCGACCTGACCGGCAGCAACGTGCGAGCCAATTGAGATGATTAACAGCAAGTTGTCAGACCCTTAACAGGCCTTTTTAACTTACTTTTTTAATTTAACTGCATGGCCATGGCAACCACGTTGTTCGGGAAGCATGTCTGTCAACCTGAGGTGGGAATTCCGTGGCCATTGCTCCAGCTAATTACTTGACAGCATCAAATGTACAGTGAAAGCTCCCACCTGACAGATGATCACTTTCCTCAGGCAGAAGCTCTTGCTCAGTCCATTTCCAGCACAGATTCTGCAGGCTGCAAGTGTTTCCAGCAAAGTCTCCATCCAGTCTCACCTCATTGGAAGAACTCTCTCACCATTGACAGAATGCTTCTGTCATCTCCACTTCACCTGCCATCTATTCCATCAACATGGGTGCCGTTTATACTGTCTCACCTTGGTCCTCAGAATTGAACCACGATGAGCCCCAACATCAGCATCACCAGGCACACCAGCAGCACCAACAACAACACCAACCTTCTCCGCAATCACCTGATGCTGCACAGGACACAAAGCATCAGCACCCGAGCACATTGCTGCCCGGGAGGCCAGGGATGGCCTCATCATGGCCAGATTTAGTTAACTTTATGTTATACACCCATATGACTGCCACATGATGCGCCAGGTTGGCACCACCCCACATCAACACCATAAAGCATCCCTATAATGACCAAGCCATTCCTTTCACACTCATCACCATTGCGGGGGCGGGGGGGGGGTACCGTTATATCTCACCATTCACTGCAACTCACTAAACCACTTCCAAAGGTGCACACAAATCTGTCAGAATGTTGAAAATAAAGATTTTTATGTTTGACACCACATTAACAGAAACTTGACATAAACATTGGATAAAACACCCAAGTGGCTACCCTTGTGTGTTGTTAGTTGGTATGATTGCACTAGGATGAGGGTGAGTGGGAGGGGTGGCTAGTGAGATGGGGATGTGATAATGTAGATAGAGAGAGGGATGGGTGGAGGTGTAAGGTATGTTTGTGTGAGTAAGGATGTGCAGGAGTAGGGTAGGGAAGGCACAGTGATGGGGATGTGATGAGAGGCACAGCAGGATGAAGTTGAGTGTGGCTTTGTACCAACATTTCCTGCTCTAATGAGATCATTGAAATGTTTGCGGCACTGCACCCAGGTCCTCCTGATCACATCCCTGCTTGTGACCTCCTCTGCAACCAGGCTGTTTTGGTCTCCTGGGGAGGTCACTTCGGCCCATCGGAAGGGAAGAGAACCTCCCTGCGTGCTCTGACTCCCTCCATAAGCATATGGAGGCAGTCATCGGAGAATCTGGGTGCAGCCCTCTGCCTCTGTGCAGTCATTGTCAGTGTTTGTAGCACTCCAATGCTGTAGTGCACTGACAGCACTATGTTAGATTAAACGTCATATCTAATGTGCCATGGTCCCTTTAAAGATGAGAGGTCGCACAACACCAGGTTATAGTCCAACAGTTTTATTTGAAATCACAAGCTTTCGGAGCTATCGATTGCTCCTTCCTCAGGTGAAGTAAATTAGATACAGAATCGCCAAAGCATATATAGATAGAAAACAAAGCATGTGTACCTTACAATTGCAGACCCTAACCCTAACCCTAAATTAAATCATCCTGACTATCTGCCGAGGTGTGATAAAGTTAATTAAGTCAGCCAGGAAGGTACCACATCAAAGACATAGCAAGATACAACTGAGACAATGAGGTGTAGTCGCAGGGGTTCTAACGTGTCAAAAGCTGCCGTCTGTATGTAAAACGAAAAGCTTTAAAATTTTTACTTTTTTACTGGGAAAATTTTTACTTTTTTACTGGGAATCACATCTGTGAACAAGCTAACGACGACTCGAGTCCGGATCACGTCATGTATCGTGACATAAACCCAAGATCCCGATTGAGACCGTCTTCATGAGTGCGGAACTTGGCTATCAGTTTCTGCTCGATGATTTTGCGTTGTCGTGTGTTTCTAAGGTTGCCTTGGAGAACGCTTACCCGCAGATCCGAGGCTGAATGTCCTTGACTGCTGAAGTGTTCCCCGACTGGGAGGTAACAATCCTGCCTGGCGATTGTTGCGCGGTGCTCGTTCCTACGTTGTCTCAGTGTCTGCATGGTCCCAGTAAAAAAGTAAAAATTTTAAAGCTTTTCGTTTTACATACAGACGGCAGCTTTTGACACGTTAGAACCCCTGCGACTACACCTCATTGTCTCAGTTGTATCTTGCTATGTCTTTGATGTGGTACCTTCCTGGCTGACTTAATTAACTTTATCACACCTCGGCAGATAGTCAGGATGATTTAATTTAGTGGTCTGCAATTGTAAGGTACACATGCTTTGTTTTCTATCTATATATGCTTTGGCGATTCTGTATCTAATTTACTTCACCTGAGGAAGGAGCAATCGATAGCTCTGAAAGCTTGTGATTTCAAATAAAACTGTTGGACTATAACCTGGTGTTGTGCGACCTCTCAATTTTGTCCACCCCAGTCCAACACCGGCATCTCCGCATCATGACCTTTAAAGATCCCAGCTAAAACGCGTCTTGAATGACGTCACCAGACCCGCTCCATTTAATTGGACCAGGTAATGCGCTGGGTAGGCTTAATAGGCCCTTTTAACGTAAGTTCGTTTTCAGCAGCGGGATGGAGCTCGCAGCAGGCTCACGACCCACCATGGCCACCACCCGCACCGGACCCGCCGAGGTAAGCAAAATTCCGGCCCATATCCCACAACCCCACCTACCCACCTCCTCACCATATCCCTCAACCCCCACCTACCCACCTCCTCACCATATCCCTCAACCCCCACCTACCCACCTCCTCACCATATCCCACAACCCCCACCTACCCACCTCTTCACCATATCCCACAACCCCACCTACCCACCATATCCCACAACCCCACCTACCCACCTCTTCACCATATCCCACAACCCCACCTACCCACCATATCCCACAACCCCACCTACCCACCTCCTCACCATATCCCACAACCCCACCTACCCACCATATCCCACAACCCCACCTACCCACCTCTTCACCATATCCCTGCACCCCCACCTACCCACCTCTTCACCATATCCCTCAACCCCACCTACCCACCTCCTCACCATATCCCTCAACCCCACCTACCCACCTCCTCACCATATCCCTCAACCCCACCTACCCACCTCCTCACCATATCCCTCAACCCCCACCTACCCACCTCCTCACCATATCCCTCAACCCCACCTACCCACCATATCCCTCAACCCCACCTACCCACCTCTTCACCATATCCCTCAACCCCACCTACCCACCTCCTCACCATATCCCTCAACCCCACCTACCCACCTCCTCACCATATCCCACAACCCCACCTACCCACCTCCTCACCATATCCCTCAACCCCACCTACCCACCTCCTCACCATATCCCTCAACCCCACCTACCCACCTCCTCACCATATCCCTCAACCCCCATCTACCCACCTCCTCACCATATCCCTCAACCCCACCTACCCACCTCTTCACCATATCCCTCAACCCCACCTACCCACCTCTTCACCATATCCCTCAACCCCCACCTACCCACCTCCTCACCATATCCCTCAACCCCCACCTACCCACCTCCTCACCATATCCCTCAACCCCACCTACCCACCTCCTCACCATATCCCACAACCCCACCTACCCACCTCCTCACCATATCCCTCAACCCCACCTACCCACCTCTTCACCATATCCCTCAACCCCCACCTACCCACCTCTTCACCATATCCCTCAACCCCACCTACCCACCTCTTCACCATATCCCTCAACCCCCACCTACCCACCTCCTCACCATATCCCTCAACCCCCATCTACCCACCTCCTCACCATATCCCTCAACCCCACCTACCCACCTCCTCACCATATCCCTCAACCCCCACCTACCCACCTCCTCACCATATCCCTCAACCCCCACCTACCCACCTCTTCACCATATCCCTCAACCCCCACCTACCCACCTCCTCACCATATCCCTCAACCCCCATCTACCCACCTCCTCACCATATCCCTCAACCCCCACCTACCCACCTCCTCACCATATCCCAAACCCCATCTACCCACCTCCTCACCATATCCCTAACCCCACCTACCCACCTCCTCACCATATCCCTAACCCCACCTACCCACCTCCTCACCATATCCCTCAAGCCCACCTACCCACCTCCTCACCATATCCCTAACCCCATCTACCCACCTCCTCACCATATCCATCAACCCCACCTACCCACCTCCTCACCATATCCCTAACCCCACCTAATCCTTCTCACCATATCCCTCAATTCTTTCTCCCTCCAGAAACACATCTAATTGTTACTTGACTCAATTTAACTATTTGCTTCACTGCACGTCCCTGATAACTTATACCATAACTCGATTTCCCTTTTCAATTTCCCTTTCGGTGATAAAGTTCCCTTGGCCTTCCCTTCTTATTCCTAACCCATCATTTTTTTAACCTTGTGTGTGTGTCCCCGGACAATTTCTTGGATCAACTTTGTCAGTTTCCTTCAGAACCTTGAAAGCTTCCATCAGATCACTTCAAAGTCTTCTGTCTTGCAAAGGAAGGCGATTTTGTTATTGTTCAGTTGGCCACAGTACACCTCAAGCCCAAGCTGGGGCCGGACTGTCTGGCTACCGAACAGTTAGCATCAGAGACCAGTGCTAGCCTCCCGTCAGCCTGCAAACATTACAGCTGCTCAATAATGAAGACAAACTGTCTGTTACGTAATCAGTTATTTAGCGTTCACAGTTAATTTACACTAAAAACATCACATTAATACATACAGTTAGTGTCAGAAACAGAGCAGGGGAGGGGACTAGACTGCAAAATATTAACACTTCATTCTGACTAGATTGCACTTCTCTTGTACTTGACTGTCTCTCTGGTTTAATGCTGTAAATTCTGCTGCAAATTAACTGTTACTTTGCAGGCTGTTTTATTTAGTAAAAGCATCTTCATGACTTCAAACTTTTCAGACTGCTTCTCCTGGCTGTCATTCATGTTTGATTCGCACCAGAGCAGCAGACGAGAAGAGGTTTAAAGTTTTTGGTTAAAAAAAGAACGCAAGGCCCAATCAAGAGCTGGGGCTCTGGAGCAGAGTTTACAATCGCTGTGTGAAATGGAACAGGCAATGACAGAGAGCTGCGGCACTGTCCTAGAAACAGAGGAGCATGTTCCTGTTCAGAGGTGGGTCTCAGCATGTTGGAGTGCCTGCATTGTTCTGACTGTTGTGGTGGTGGGGGAGGGTCTCACATTGTCCTCAATGATGGAACTGAGATCTCACATTGCCCTGGGGATGGTCCTGGGGATCCTGAGTGAAGCATTTTTATCTAAGATATAATATGGTGTTGGCATCTTTCTTACTTACATGGTACGTAAGCTGTTTAAAAAACAGCTTTACTCACAGAAATTATACCCTAGTAGACACAGGTTGCAATTCCTCATTTTGTCTTAGCCAGGTGCCTGAGGCAGAGGTCAAGCAACTCAATTCAAATGCAAACATCTTGTTGCATTGGTTCAACTATATGTTTTGGATAGGTAGCTGTTTTAAAGTTTAATAGTTCCTTAGATTTGTTTGATCCTGGTCATTTTTTGGAAAGTATTTCTCAACCTGTCTAGTTGAAAGTCTGTCTGAAGGCTTCGGAGAAAGGTAATCAGGTCAAATAACTTCCGCGAATGAGGAAAGACAAAGAACCAGCACATAAGAATACGTAATAGTTTAGTGCAGCAGTCGTGACTATTTTTTCTGACTTACTCAAGAATATAGTTAAGCTTAACAACTACTGTAAAATCTATTTGTGCTATTGCTACTATTCATTTGCTCTTTTACTGTTTAATATATCTGTTTGCCAGTTAAAGGCTAAGTCACAGCCTGGTGTAGTTTACTCTGCCACCTCATAAAGACAAGGACGGTAAGTGATCAACCCAATCATCCAAAATAAAGTGGTGGGTTCTCTGTTCAACCGCTGGGCATACTACAAATTTAGCTCGATATCTGAGTGAGGAAAAGCACTCTCTGGAACATAGGGAGCAAGAGCTCATCTGTGAGAGGGGTCTGAATTGATTAATCCAAATGAAAGTCTAGAGATAAAAAAAAAATTAGTGAGTCAGTAACTAGAGGACATCATTTTAAGATCATCACCAGAAGAACGAAGGGAGAGGGTAAGAGAAATTCTTTATGGAGCAAATTGTTGGGACATGGAACCCAGCAAGGGTTAATCAAGGGACCGCCAACCCTGCAATAGTTAAAGTAGAGAATGCCAATCCAGCGAGGGTTAAAGTAGAGAACATCAACCCAACGGGCATTAATCTAGAGAGCACTTACGCAGCGAGGGTGATACTGGAGAACACCAGCCCAGCGAGGGTTAAACTAGAGAACACCAGCCCAGCAAGGGTTACACTAGAGAACACCAGCCCAGCGAGGGTTAAACTAGAGAACACCAGCCCAGCAAGGGTTACACTAGAGAACACCAGCCCAGCGAGGGTTAAACTAGAGAACACCAGCCCAGCGAGGGTTAAACTAGAGAACACCAGCCCAGCGAGGGTTAAACTAGAGAACGCTAACCCAGCAAGGGTTAAACTAGAGAACGCTAACCCAGCAAGGGTTACACTAGAGAGTACTAACCCAGTGAGAGTTGAGATAAGTGCTAACCCTGCGAGGATTAAGCTAGAAAGCTCCAACCCAGCGAGGGTTAAAATAGAGACTGTCAACCCAACACGGGATAAACAAGGGTGCACCAACCCTACAACAGTTACAGTACAGAAGGCGAACTCTGTGAAGGTTAAACGAAAGAGTGCCAACCCAGCAAGGGTTAAATGAGAGAGCATCATGCTAGGGAAGTTTAAATTAGAGATCACCAAATCAGCAAGGGTTAACATAAAAAAACGCTAACCCCACAACAGTTAAGCTAAATGATGCTAACCCAGTGAGGGTTAAAATAAAGCTCACCAACCCAACGGATAAACTCGGAGCACCAGCCCAGCGAAGGTTAAACTATGGTTGCAGTGGAGAGCTGTATCCCAGAGAGTCAGCTCAATGGGTAGCACGTTCGCCTCTGATTTACAAGGTTGTGGGTTCAGCACTCCAGCAAAAAAATCTCTAAGTCAGAAGGTTCAAGCCCTACTTCAGAGACTTGAGCACCGAGTGTAATGTATCCAAGTTTGCTGATGATACAAAGCTAGGTGGGACAGTAAGCTGTGAGGAGAACACAAAGAGTCTGCAAAGGGATATAGATAGACTAAGTGAGTGGGCAGTAAGGTGGCAGATGGAGTATAATGTAGGGAAATGTGAGGTTATTCACTTTGGTAGGAAGAATAGAAAAACAGAATATTTTTTTAATGGTGAGAAACTTTCAAATGTTGGTGTTCAGAGAGATTTGGGTGTCCTCGTGCAAGAAACACAGAAAGCTAGCATGCAGGTACAGCAAGCAATAAGGAAGGCAAACGGCATGTTGGCCTTTATTGCAAGGGGGTTGGAGTATAAGAGTAAGGAAGTCTTGCTACAATTATACAGGGCCGTGGTGAGACCACACCTGGAATACTGTGCACAGTTTTGGTCTCCTTATCTAAGGAAGGATATACTTGCCTTGGTGGCGGTGCAACGAAGGTTCACTAGATTGATTCCTGGGATGAGAGGGCTGTCCTATGATGAGAGATTGTGTAGAATGGGCCTATACTCTCTGGAGTTCAGAAGAATGAGAGGTGATCTCATTGAAACATACAAGATTCTGAAGGGGATTGACAGGGTAGATGCTGAGAGGTTGTTTCCCCTGGCTGGAGTGTTTAGAACTAGTGGGCATATCCTCAGGATAAGGGGTAGGCCATTTAAGACTGAGATGAGGAGGAATTTCTTCACTCAGAGGGTTGTGAATCTTTGGAATTCTCTGCCCCAGAGGGCTGTGAATGCTGAGTCTTTGAGTATATTCAAGGCTGAGATAGATAGATTTTTGGACTCTAGGGGAATCGAGGGATATGGAGATCAGGTGGGAAAGTGGAGTTGAGTTCGATGATCAGCCATGATCTTATTGAATGGTGGAGCAGGCTTGAGGGGTCGTATGGCCTACTCTTGCTCTTATTTCTTATGTTCTTATGTTCTTATAATCTAGGCTGACAATCCAGGGCAGCACCGAGGGAGCACTGCAGTGTCGGAGGTGCCATCTTTCGGATGATACATTAAACTGACACCCTGGGCTCGATTTTGCCAGGCCTGAGGAGGCGGGATTGGAGGCGTGTGAGGTGTTAAAATTGCAAAAAATGGCGGGCGGCTCCGATCCCGCCTCCGAGCAATTTTCTCAGAATCGGGGTTTCAGATCCCGTTACCATCCCGCCTCCAAGAGGTGCGATAGGCCCTTAAGGCCCTTAACAACCAGTTAAGTGTCTCTATAATCCAATTTTGAGAGGCCTTTCTGAATTTAACACTTTTCCCCCGTGCTGCACGTCTCCTCTGGAACACGCCAGTTAATCCTGGCGGCCTCACAAGTGGATTGCTTACTAACAGCTGCAGCTCCACCATTAAAAAGGAGTTTTCGGCAATCATCATTTGCAGGTGGCAGAACTTTGTTGTCTCAGGTCTGGGGGAACTTTTAGCAGGCCTACTCATTGTTGTGGAAGTTTGGAGCCTGAGACCCATCTCCAGTGTGACCTCCTGGGAAACCCCTCTCCCCACCTTGACTGAGCGCTTCCTCAACTGAGTTATATATCAGAAGAATGGGAACCATTTATTTCCTTTCCTCCTGGACAGTGGGGAGGGGGGCTGTCGCTGTTCCTGTGGGGGAGTAAAGGAAAGAGTTAGACATGTGATATAAACGTTGCATGCACATTGAATTGTGCAGATGATCAAAAGTCAATCTGTTAGAGCATCAGAATCAATATTAGTTACTCATGCAATGTCAATGAGAGAGATGAAAAACTATTCTGTCACCAGCTTGCTCTGATGCGCCCGTCTGTCCGTCCCCCACTTGCGCATCCTCCTCCACTCCCACAATCTCCAGGGCCGCCTCCTCTGTGCTGTGGTGAGCTGGGCTATTGAGGGTGGCCCTCCTCCTGTCCTCATCCTCTCCCTCTTATTGTGGGCTCTCTTTTCCTGCAATGAGGGACACAAGTGGAATTTGAGTGAGAATAAAGGAGTGAGTGTCGAGAATCCATAGCATAGTTGCTTAGAAGGACACAAAGATGGAGTGAGGTGCCAAGACCAAGAGCCCTCCCTGTGTGTTGTAAGATGTTGTCATAGCATCACAGTGATAGGGAGTGTGAGGGCTGCAGAGTCAAATATTTAAGTGAATGTGAACATACAGAGAGAGGGACTGGGTAAGGGTGCAGGGATGTAAGGGTGAAGTGGGATGTGGAGGAGGAGGTTGACAAAACAGAGTTCTGGTGATGAGAGGCGATGGGGATCAGATTGAGGGTCATGGGGATGGAATACTCATTTTTCCTGTGCGGAGAAGGTCATGAAACCTCTTTCGGCACTGCAGCCAGGTTCTGCTGCACATTGAAATCGCATTCACCTCCTGTGCCACTTGCAGCCACACAGCTTTGGTCTGTTGTGGAGGCTTTTTCCTCCCTGAGGAAGGAAAGAACACTTCCTTGTTTGCTCTTGCTCCCTCCACCAGAGCTTGGAGGGAGGCCTCATCGAATCTGGGTGCACACTTTGGTCTGGTGCTGGACATAGAAGCAGTAGGAATCCTTCAGAAGTATGTTGATCAAGTTGTAAGGCTGAAAAAGAACCAAGGCTGCTTGCAGGCCTTAAATCCAGCTGCATAGATGATGTCATCGGAGGCGAGTTTCAGTATCAAAAGACTCATTGGGCCAGGGGTTCCCACACGCTGGAAATCAAGTGCCCAATTCGGGCAAAATCGCACTTTTATCCCGCCTCACATCGGAGGCGGGGTCCTGACATGCTGACCACCTGACATGCCCCCAGCCCGCCCCCAATGACAGAATCCAGCCCCCTGTCTGCCCTCTCAGGTGGATCTTAAAGATCCTATGGCACTATTCAAAGAAGAGCCTGGGAGTTCTCCCCAGTATCCTGGCCAATATTTATTCCTCAATCAACATTACTAAAAACAGATTATCTGGTCATTATCACATTGCTGTTTGTGGGAGCTTGCTGTGCGCAAATTGGCTGCTGAGTTTCTGACATTACAACAGTGACGACACTTCAAAAAAGTATTCAATTCGCTGTAAAGCGCTTTGAGATGTCCTGAGGTCATAAAAGGCCCTATATAAATGCAAGCCTGTTTTTAGAGAGGATAACAGTGGAAAGCTGTATCCCAGAGAGCGTAACTGTGGAAAGCTGGATCCCAGAGAGCGTAACTGTGGAAAGCTGGATCCCAGAGAGGGTAACTGTGGAGGGCTGTATCCCAAGAGGGTAACTGTGGAACGCTGTATCCCAGAGAGGGTAACTGTGGATCACTGTATCCCAGAGAGGGTAACTGTGGAAAGCTATATCCCAGAGAGGGTAACTGTGGAAAGCTGTGTCCCAGAGAGGGTATCTGTGGAGCGCTGGATCCCAGAAACGATAACTGGAAAGATGGATCCCAGAGAGGGTAACTGTGGAAAGCTGGATCCCAGAGAGGATAAGGATGGAAAGCTGGATCCCAGAGAGGGTAACAGTGGAGCACTGCATCCCTGAGAGGCTAACTGGAAAGATGGATCCCAGAGATGGTAATTGTGGAAAGCTGGATCCCAGAGAGGGTAACTGGGGAAAGCTGGATCCCAGAGAGGGTAACTGTCGAAAGCTGTATCCCAGAAAGGGTAACTGGGGAGAGCCGGATCCCAGAAAGGGTAACTGTGGAAAGCTGGATCCCAGAGAGGGGAACTGGGGAAAGCTGTATCCCAGAAAGGGTAACTGTGAAAAGCTGGATCCCAGAGAGGATAACAGTGGAGCGCTGTATCCCAGAGAGGCTAACTGGAAAGATGGATCCCAGAGATGGTAATTGTGGCAAGCTGGATCCCAGAGAGGGTAACTTTGGAAAGCTGTATCCCAGAGAGGGTAACTGTGGATCGCTGTATCCCAGAGAGCGTAACAGTGGAGTGCTGTTTCCTAGAGAGGGTATCTGTGGAAAGCTGTATCCCAGAGAGGGTAACTGTGGAAAGCTGTATCCCGAGAGGGTAACTGTGGCGAGCTGTATCCCAGAGAGGGTAACTGTGGAAAGCTGTATCCCTAAGAGGGTAACTGAGGAACGCTGTATCCCAGAGAGGGTAACTGTGGAAAGCTGTATCCCGAGAGGGTAACTGTGGAAAGCTATATCCCAGAGAGAGTGACAATATTTATGAAATGCCGGTGATGGCGAAATATCAATTCTGCATTGTGAGCACATTTTTGATCGGACAGCCTTGATCTGTATAGCAATGATGAGTTTGCACAGGGCCCTTCATTGTTGTCACGGAAACCATGAATTGTGTTAAATGTTCATTGTGTTCCACCTCCTCTCATTTTTCACAATGGCAGTAATACATTAAATAATTTAGCTGTTAAAAAAAAATTGTGTTCTCCAACTGAAACCTTTTTGTCATTTTTCTCAATGAGCATGTGATCCTTTTTGAGCGTTTTACTCTGCTCTGTGTAGAGCTGATTTCATGGGCAAGGCTCCAGATAATTCTGCGGCTGTTGCTGAATCGACTGACAGAGAGGCAGGGTTCCTCCCACTCCTCGGTCTCGCACTATGTCTGATGACAGCGGCTGAATCTGGATGTTTACCATCCGTAGGTTGTGTGACAGTTGACAATTTACCAGCATTTCCTCACTTCGAAAGTAACTGAAGAAATTCCCAGACATTCCCAAGAAAAGCCATCTCACTGTGTGGGTGGTGCAGTCCTATGTAAGGGCAGAGATTGCTCAGTGGTAATCCTAGATACACTCACAAAGCAAATTGGTTTTACAGTTAGTGTAGACACTGGACTCTCACCACTGAATTTAAATTCCAATCTGGCTAAGGCAGAAGCTCTGTATCTCATCCATGCTGCCCCTGCCCTGGGAGTGTTTGATGGGACAGTGTAGAGGGAGCTTTACTCTGCATCTAACCTGTGCTCAACCTGCCCTGGGAGTGTTTGATGGGACAGTGTAGAGGGAGCTTTACTCTGTATCTCACCCGTGCTGTAGCTGACCTGGGAATGTTGGAGATTGACACGGCATGCCTGAAATGTAATGCGTTCCATTCCCCAGCACAAAAATCCCTCCACAAATTGAAAAATTCACACAGAAGTTTGAAAACATAAATACCGTTGCAAAGTGTTTGCTCTTGGCGTCTCACCATGATGAGAAACACTGATCAGGCTGTCCTATTTATTTATTTATTTTTAAAATTCGTTTATGGGATCAGAGCGTCGCTGGCAATGCCAGCATTTATTGCCCATCCCTAGTTGCCCTTGAGAAGGTAGTGGTGAGCCGCCTTCTTGAACCGCTGCAGTCCGTGTTGTGATGGTACTCCCACAGTGCTGTTTGGTAGGGAGTTCCAGGATTTTGACCCAGCGACGATGAAGGATTGGCGATATACTTCTAAGTCAGGATGGTGTGTGACTTGGAGTGGAACTTGGAGGTGGTGGTGTTCCCATGCGCCTGCTGCCCTTGTCCTTCTCGGTGGAAGAGGTCGCGGGTTTGGGAGGTGCTGCAGAAGAAGCCTTGGCGAGTTGCTGCAGTGCATCTTGTGGATGGTACACACTGCAGCCACGGTACGCCGGTGGTGGAGGGAGTGAATGTTTAAGGTGAAAGATGGGGTGCCAGTCAAGCGGGCTGCTTTGTCCTGGATGGTGTCGAGCTTCGTGAGTGTTGTTGGAGCTGCACTCATCCAGGCAAGTGGAGAGTATTCCATCACACTCCTTACTTGTGCCTTGTAGATGGTAGAAAGGCTTTGGGGAGTCAGGAGGTGAGACACTCGCCGCAGAATACCTAGCCTCTGACCTGCTCTTGTTGCCACAGTATTTATGTGGCTGGTCCAGTTAAGTTTCTGGTTAATGGTGACCCCCCAGGATGTTGATAGTGGGGGATTCGGCGATGGTAATGCCATTGAATGTCAAGGGGAGGTGGTTAGACTCTCGCTTGTTGGAGATAGTCATTGCCTGGCACTTCTATGTCGCGAATGCTCCCTGCCACTTATCAGCCCAAGCCTGAACGTCGTCCAGGTCTTGTTGCATTCGAGCATGGACCGCTTCATTATCTGTGGAGTTGCGAATGGCGCTGAACATTGTGCAGTCATCAGCGAACATCCCTATTTCTGACCTTATGTTGGAGGGAAGGTCATTGATGAAGCAGCTGAAGATGGTTGGGCCTAGGACACTGCCCTGAGGAACTCCTGCAGCGATGTCCTGGGGCTGTGATGATCGACCTTCAACCACCACAACCATCTTCCTTTGTGCTAGGTATGACTCCAGCCAGTGGAGCGTTTTCCCCCTGATTCCCATTGACTTCAGTTTTACTAGGGCTCCTTGATGCCAGACTCGGTCAAATGCTGCCTTGATGTCAAGGGCAGTCACTCTCACCTCACCTCTGGAATTCAGCTCCTTTGTCCATGTTTGGACCAAGGCTGTAATGAGGTCGGGAGCCGAGTGGTCTTGGCGGAACTCAAACTGGGCATCAGTGAGCAGGTTATTGGTGAGTAAGTGCCGCTTGATAGCACTGTCGATGACACCTTCCATCACTTTGCTGATGATTGAGAGTAGACTGATTGGACGGTAATTGGCTAGGTTGGATTTTTTCTGCTTTTTGTGGACAGGACATACCTGGGCAGTTTTCCACATTGTCGGATAGATGCCAGTGTTGTAGCTGTACTGGAACAGCTTGGCTAGAGGCGCGGCTAGTTCTGGAGCACAAGTCTTCAGCATGATAGCCGGGATGTTGTCAATGCCTATAGCCTTTGCTGTATCCAGCGTGTTCAGCCGATTCTTGATATCACGTGGAGTGAATCGAATTGGCTGAAGAATGGCTTCTGTGATGGTGGGGACCTCGAGAGTAGGCCGATATGGATCATCCACTTGGCACTTCTGGCTGAAGTTGGTTGCAAACGCTTCAGCCTTGTGTTTTGCACTCACGTGCTGGGCTCCACCATCATTGAGGATGGGGATATTCTTGGAGCCTTCTCCTCCCGTTAGTTGTTTAATGGTCCACCACCATTCACGACTGGATGTGGCAGGACTGCAAAGCTTTGATCAGATCCGTTGATTGTGGGATCGCTTAGCCCTGTCTATAGCATGCTGGTTCCGCTTTTTAGTATGCATGTAGTCCTGTGTTGCAGCTTCCCCAGGTTGGCACCTCATTTTTAGGTACGCCTGGTGCTGCTCCTGGCATGCTCTTCTACACTTGTTGTTGAACCAGGGTTGGTCCTCTGACTTGGTGGTAATGGTAGAGTGAGGGATATGCCAGGTCATGAGGTTACAGATTGTGGTGGAATACAATTCTGCTGCTGCTGATGGCCCACAGCACCTCATGGATGCCCAGTTTTGAGCTGCTAGATCTGTTCTGAATCTATCCCATTTAGCATGGTGGTAGTGCCACACAACACGATGGAGGGTGTCTCAGTGTGAAGACGGGACTTAGTCTCCACAGTGACTGTGCGGTGGTCACTGCTACCAATGCTGTCATGGACAGATGCATCTGTGACAGGTAGATTGGTGAGGACGAGGTCAAGTAGGTTTTTCCCTCGTGTTGGTTCACTCACCACCTGTCGCAGGCCCAGACTGGCAGTTATGTCCTTCAGGACTCGGCCAGCTCGGCAAGTAGTGGTGCTACCAAGCCACTCTTGGTGATGGACATTGAAGTCCCCCACCCAGAGTACATTCTGTGCCCTTGCTACTCTCAGTGCTTCTTCCAAGTGGTGTTCAACATGGAGGAGTACTGATTCATCAGCTGTGGGAGGGCGGTAGGTGGTAATCAGCAGGAGGTTTCCTTGCCCATGCTTGACCTGAAGCCGTGAGACTTCATGGGGTCCGAAGTCAATGTTGAGGATTCCGAGGGCCACTCCTTCCCGACTGTATACCACTGTGCCACCACCCCTGGTGGGTCTGTCCTGCCGGTGGGACAGGACATACCCAGGGATGGTGATGGAGGAGTTCGGGACATTGGCTGAAAGGTATGATTCTGTGAGTATGACTATGTCAGGCTGTTGCTTGACTAGTCTGTGGGACAGCTCTCCCAATTTTGGCAGAAGTCCCCAGATGTTGGTGAGGAGGACTTTGCAGGGTTGACTGGGCTGGGTGTGCCGTTGCCGTGTTCGTAGCCGGCGCCGAGGTCGATGCCAGGTGGTCCGTCCGGTTTCATTCTTATTATTTTGTTTCGTAGTGGTTAGTTACAACTGAGTGGCTTGCTAGGCCATTTCAGAGGGCAGTTAAGAATCAACCACATTGCTGTGGGTCTGGAATCACATATCGGCCAGACCAGGTCAGGACGGCAGATTTCCTTCCCTGAAGGACATTAGTGAACCAGATGGGTTTTTACGACAATCCGATAGTTTCATGGTTACCATTACTGATACATGAGCTTTTTATTCCAGATTTATTTAATTAACTGAATTTAAATTCCCCAGCTGCCGTGGTGGGATTTGAACTCACGTCTCTGGATCATTAGTCCAGGCCTACTGGATTACTAGCCCAGTGACATTACTACTACGCTTCCGTTCACCTCATCCTTCCATCGTTTAGCTGCTCCCACCACTGTGTAGATGCCACCCTGAAACCAGCCTTCAAAGTAGCTGCAACCGTTTCTGGGCCTCCCCATCCCTCACCCACACTACTGAAACTGGTCTCGAAGGCAGGTTTATGAGATTCCCCCATTGAATCACTCCTCCAAAGGTTAGTGCGCAGGCCTCTGCGCGTTCTCTTGGCTCCCACATCTTAAATTGAGCCAGGGGCCAAATTGTTCAAATCCCTCAGGATAATGTCAAAGTTCAGGACGTTAGGAACAAGAAAAGAAAGCTGGGGGGAGGAGGGGTGGTGGGAACTTTTTCATTGAAAGGGGATTCGAATTCGGGAAGCACTCGCCAAGGGAAGGACATTGAGGCAGAGTGTCTGGAAAGAGGAGGGACTGCAGGATTATGGGGAGAAGATGGGGAGGTTGAGATTTTTAAAATAAAAGGACAGGCTTGTGGGGTCCAGTGGCCTTTACATGCCCCTCAGACTTCTTTTGATATTTCATTTTGCACTTCCTTTCGCAAGCAGGTTACATTGGGGATTCTCAAAGGTCAGAAGACAGATTGCAGGATCTGATACATCAATAACCGGCCACCAACCTCCATAAAAATACCTTAATAGCAGACAGTGTTATGCAGGGAATGCAGATTAAGTTTGACTGATGAAGGCTCATTACCTCCAGACTGCTGCAGTGCGTGTCCTGATTCACTGAGAGGTGCTGGGTTTTGACTGATTGGCAACTGCATCCTGGGATAGATTCACATCACTTTCGCATCATGCTCAAATTTACTGAAAAAAAAATCATTGACAATCCTGTTGGAACAAAGCAGGTAGGTCAATAACCAGGGGGCATAGATTTAAAGTAATTGGTAGAATGATTAGAGGGGATTTGAGGAGAACCTTTTCACCCAGAGGGCGGTGAAGGTCTGGAACACACTGCCTGAAAGGGTGGTAGAGGCAGAAACCCTTATCACATTTAAAAAGTGCTTGGATATGTACTTGAAGTGCCATAACCTGCAAGGCTATGGACCAAGAGCTGGATTAGGCTGCATAGCTCTTTTTCGACTGGCGCAGACACGATGGGCTGAATCGCCTCCTTCTGTTCCGTAAATTTCCATGCTTCTATCTATGATTCTATAAGAGAGGTTGGTATTTATACAGCACCTCACCACAGTCTCAGAAACAACTCTCACTTCACGAGCAATGAATTTCTATGAACGAGAGTTAATGTTGATGTACAAGCAAAAATGGCAACCATTTTGCACACTGCACAGTCCCAGAAACAGTCATGAGGAGAATAATCAGTTAATCTGTTTGGTTGAGGGAGGAATATTGGCTAGGACACCAGGCTGGAATCTAATCGAGGGGTTGGCTTATATATAGAATAACAGATACCCGAGAGTGAGTTACAGGCTGGAATCTAATCGAGGGGTTCGGGGGGTTAATATATAGAATAACAGATACCCGGGAGTGAGTTACAGGCTGGAATCTAATCGAGGGTGTCGTAAGAATGAGCCTTACGCGTGGTGAACTTAAAGTAAGCTTTAATCAACTAAAAAGGTGCTACATACAAAAGAGGTCTTACTCTATGTCTCTCCAGGACCCAACTGATCAGTCCAGTATTTATCCTGGACTAATCACAGGAAGTGATGCAATAAAGTTCGAGTCACAGGAAGCTGTATTGTGTTACCACATTCTCCCCCCCCAAAAGATTAGGAGGCCGGGATGCTCCATCCATTTCGTAGCCGCCGGACGAGGGAGAGCCGCACCCGTTTGGGTTCTCGTAGCGGTAGAGGGCCCCTAGCCCGTTTACCCGCCGCGGGCCTTGGACCAGAGTCCGAGTGATCCAGCCCGCTCTGTGAGGGGTCAGGACGATCCTGACTGTGTACTGGTGCCCGAACGGGTGTCGGGCAGGGCTGTGGCAGATCCGTTTCCGAGCGTACGGTACGGGGTGGATCGTGGCTGCGCGTGCGAGCCCCGACGGGCTCATAGTCAGTCTGCCCCAGGTCGGCACGCTGGAGTGAGATACCAGCCGGCGTCAGATCCAGATCGTGATGAGAGGCACCTGGCGAGCTCAGAGATGTGCCTGGTACAATATCATCCCCTGGTGTCCCTCTATGTTTCGGCGGGCAGGGAGCCAGATCCCGCAATGACACGGTAGATTCCCGACCGTCAGGATACCGAATATAGGCGTAGGTAGGGTTGACGTCAGTGAGCTCAACCTCATCTACCAGGGGGTCATTCTTAGACGCCCGGACATATCTTCGGAGTAGCACTGGTCCCGGTGCAGTCAGCCACGACGGGAGAGATATCCCATAGCATGAGCGACGCTGAAATCGGAAGAACCGTTCATGAGGCGTCGTATTTGTGGCGGTCGAAAGGAGGGACCGTGTGGAGTGTAATGCGTCTGGAAGTACTGCTTCCCATTGCTGGTTGGGTAGGCCCCGAGATCTCAAAGCCAGACGTACCGCATTCCAGATGATAGCGTTAAAACGCTCGACTTGCCCATTCCCGACCGGATGATAAGGCGTCGTTCTGCTGGCAGCAATACCCCGTTCCGAGAGATAGGCCTTGAGTTCTCCTGACATAAAAGAAGGGCCCCGATCCGAATGAACATAGGCTGCCATGCCACAGAAAGCAAATACCTGCTCAAGGCAGCTGATAACCGTGGTCGTCAGCATATTGGGGCAGGGAAAGGCAAACGGAAAACGGGAATACTCATCGACCATGGTCAATAGATAAGTGTTGCGAGTTGAAGAGGGCAACGGCCCCTTAAAATCGATGCTAAGCCGTTGCATTGGCTGGGTCGCATGTATGAGTATACCACCCGAGGGGCGGAAAAACTGAGGTTTCAATTCCGCACAGACTCTGCAGTCCGAGCACATCTTCTTTACATCCCCGGTAGAGAATGGGAGATTTCGGGACCGCACGAAGTGTAGCATGCGAGTAACGCCCGGATGACACAACCCATCATGGATGTCTACGAGCGTAGAGGGTGCCATGGCGGAGCAGAATGCTCGTGTGAGGGTATCCGGAGCCACATTCTCCTTGCCAGGTCGATAGTGGATGGTGTAACCAAAAGAGGCCAATTCCAGCCGCCAAAGCTGGATTTTATTATTTTTAATTTTGGTCCGTTTTCGATTATCGAGCATGAAGGCGACTGATCGCTGGTCCGTGATTAAAGTAAAGTGCTGGCGAGCTAAGAGATGAGTCCACTTCCGTACTGCCTCTATGATGGCTGTAGCTTCTTTCTCGACTGGAGGATAATGTAGCTCAGCCCCTTGAAAAGTCCTGGACAAAAATGCCACCGGACGACCTTCCTGATTCAGAGTGGCCGAGATCGCCACCTCCGAGGCATCACACTCAACAACAAAAGGAAGACTCTCATCGATGGAGTGAAGAGCCGCTTTCTCCAACTGTTTTTTCAGGAGGTTAAAGGCTGCAACAGCCGCTGTGTCTAGTGGGAATGTGCTGGCCTTCAGTAGAGGTTGGATTCGGTCCGAGAAGTTAGGAATCCATTTAGCATAGTATGCAAACATGCCGAGGGCCCGGCGCAAGGAGGCCGGATTCTTAGGTGGCGGGAGTTCTTGGAGTGGGCGAAGCCTTTCAGGGTCAGGTTTAATGATGCCATTGCCCACACAATAGCCAAGGATGTTGATGGTTGGTTGTGACTCAATGGATTTAGCCGCATTTAATGTCAAATTACGGTGCTGGAGTGCATCCCAAAATCGTTGGAGATTGGCGTCATGTTCCCGCTGATTGCGACCTGCGACAGTAATATTGTCCAGATAAGGAAACGTATCCTTCAAGTCTTCCTGTTTGACCAGGTCATCCATTGCTCGCTGGAAGACAGCCACTCCATTAGTGACCCCAAAGGGGAGGCGACGAAATTGATACAGCCGTCCATTGGCTTCAAAGGCCGTATACTGCTTGTCTGAGACCTTCAAGGGTACCTGATGATAGGCACTTTTCAGATCATATGTTGAGAACACCGTGTACTCAGCCAGTTTATTAACCATATCATCGATGCGCGGCAATGGGTATGCGTCCAAGTCCGTATATTGATTGATGGTCTGTGAATAGTCAATGCACAGCCGTTTCTTGTGAGGATGTAGAGGGTTCTTAACAATAACGACCTGGGCGCGCCATGGCGACGAACAAGGCTCGATGATATCCTCTGCTAAAAGCCGAGAAATCTCAGCCGCAATAAAAGACTGGTCTTCCTGACTGAAACGTCGTGACTTTGTTATAATCGGTTTGCATCGAGGAGGGATACTGGTAAACAGTGAGGGTTCATCCAGTGAAGCTGCTGACAATGCACAGAACGGTAATCGAGGTCGTATATTAGAAATAGTGAGTTCAGGTTTGGATCCGCCGAACTCAATGGTGAGCTTCTTATGCTGCTTTTGAAAATCCAGCCCTAAGATAAGATCACTGCATAAGTCCTTGAGCACCGAAAGCCGGGTGGAGGGATACCTGTGACCATTAAGTGTTATTTCAACCATACAAAAGCCAGAAATTCTGGTATTAAGTGATGACTGAGCCATCGCAATTGCCTGGTCCGATGGGAAAACATGTAGCTTTAACTCTGCAACAATCTGTTCCCTAATGAAACTATCAGTGCTACCTGAGTCAATTAAGGCATCTAAAGTATGTCCATTAATTGATGCTTTTGTAGCTGCATGGAATAGGTTCTGAGGACAAGCAGCTGTAATTGGTGTCGTTGCACAAAGAGTGGCTGAAACTCTAGGTGTGTTTCTTCGAGAGAAAACCCGAGAGGAAGCACGATAGATTTTAGCCGGAACATCTTGATAGGCCCTTACCGGGGCAGTTCGGTAGGACTTAGCTTGATAAGCCCTCGTAGAGGCTCTTGATAGGCAAACCTTTGCAAAATGACCCTTTTTGTTGCAATGACTGCAAAACGCATTGCGAGCAGGGCAGAATTTCCGAGGGTGAAACTCATCACCACAAAAGAAGCATTTCTTAGATTGCCAAGAGGCTGCCACAGTGGGGTCATCATCCTCTTCATCAGTGAAGTCATCAGATTGATCGTCAGGGATAAAGTCCTCCCTAATAGAGTTCACCTGTGGCCTCTTAAATTGCCTGACTGTAGTTAAGGCAGCAGACCGAGGTCTGGGCACAGTATAAAGGTCTGCATTTCTTTTTGCCAGATCTAGAGAGCAAGCCATGTCATAAGCTCTCTGAAGCTCAAGTGTCTTACTTTCCAGTAGACGCTGGCGTATAAATGGGGAGGCAAGCCCGCAGATGAAAGCATCACGGATCATTTCTTCACGGTACAGCTCAGCTGAGGCCGCCTGAAAGTTACAGTCCATACTAAGTCTGCGAAGCTCTTGGAGGAATTTATCAATGGATTCCTCCGGCCCTTGTTGGGCTGTAGCTAGTAGATGTCTGGCATAGACCTCATTCGGTGTCTTAGTATATAGTCTTTTAAGCGTCCGAATTGCCTCCTCGTAACTGCCCCATTCCTCGACATACTGAAATACATTCGGGGTGACACAGTTGATGAGTATCCGCAATTTTGAGTCATCATCAGCCTTGCAATATTCGAGAAAATTGTCAAACGTGCGATACCAGTGTTTCCACACCTTACCGGCTGCTGGGGTGTTTGGGTCCAAGTCAAGACGCGATGGTTTAAGGATGTTTTCCATGATGGGTGATTCCCTGGATCCTGAGTTCCGAGTTCGTCCAAAAAGTTTGAGTGCGAAGTTTTTCAAAGTTGATTAAATTGTCGTAAGAATGAGCCTTACGCGTGGTGAACTTAAAGTAAGCTTTACTCAACTAAAAAGGTGCTACATACAAAAGAGGTCTTACTCTATGCCTCTCCAGGACCCAACTGATCAGTCCAGTATTTATCCTGGACTAATCACAGGAAGTGATGCAATAAAGTTCGAGTCACAGGAAGCTGTATTGTGTTACCACAGAGGGGTTCGTGAGGGTTTATATATAGAATAACAGATACCCAGAAGTGACTTACAGGCTGCAATCTAATCAAGGGGTTCAGGTGATTAATATGTAGAATAACAGATACCCAGGAGTGAGTTACAGGCTGGAATTTAATCAAGGGATTCGGTGTTTACTTCCCTGCTCATCTGTAGAATCCTCTCGCTGGTGACTATACTGTGAGCAGTGGGAGCATCAAGCACCTCATCTATCGGACCATTCTTTGAATTTGAGTGAAGACAGCGAGTGTTGATGAGGTTGTTGTCAGGGATGGGCGGTCGGGCTATCAGAGCCTCATCCTATCCTCACTGATACTCACACATTTGCAGTTCCAACTGGGGTCACCTGATCATGACGAGCCAGCAATTTCTTCCTCACACTGACTCTGGAATATTGAGGCAGATTGTATCGCCCGCACCACTGCCTCGGACCATCTCCCTTGAAAGGGCACAGGAATTCATCAGGATTCTCATGGGACAAAGGGCGCACTGATAACACAGCGCTGTGGGACCATTCGCGGGGGCACTGGGGGAAATCTCCCATTCTCCCACTGCCTCGGCAAAGATGATAAGAACATAAGAACATAAGAAATAGGACCAGGAGTAGGCCATTCGGCCCTTCGAGCCTGCTCCGCCATTCAATGAGATCATGGCTGATCTTCTGCCTCAGTTCCATTCACCAGCCTTATCGCCATATCCCTTGATGCCCTTATTAGTCAGAAATCTATCGACTTCTGTTTTGAATATACCCAATGACTGAGCCTCCACAGCCCTCTGGGGTAGAGAATTCCAAAGATTCACCACCCTCTGTGTGAAGAAATTTCTTCTCATCTCAGTCCTGAATGGCCTACCCTTTATCCTGAGGCTGTGGCCCCTGGTTCTAGACTCCCCAGCCAAGGGAAACATTCTCCCAGCATCCACCCTATCAAGCCCTGTAATAATTTTGTATGCTTCAATGAGATCCCCTCTCATTCTTCTGAATTCAAGAGAATACAGGCCTAGTTTACTCAATCTCTTCTCATACGACAGTCTCGCCATCCCAGGAATCAATCTCGTGAACCTTCGTTGCACTCCCTCTATGGCAAGTATATCCTTCCTTAGGTAAGGAGACCAAAATTGTATACAGTACTCCAGGTGTGGTCTCACCAAGGCCCTATATAATTGGAGTAAGACTTCTTTACTCCTGTACTCAAATCCTCTTGTAATGAAGGCCAGCATACCATATGCCTTCCTAATGGCTTGCTGCACCTGCACATTCACTTTCAGTGACTCATGTACTCGGACACCCAGGTCCCTTTGAGCATCTGCATTCCCCAATCTTTCACCATTTAGGAAATACTCTGCCTTTCTGTTTTTTCTACCAAAGTGGATAACTTCACATTTATCCACATTATAATCCATCTGCCATGTTCTCGCCCACTCACTTTCGAGATTCCCTTGAAGCCTCTTCACATCCTCTTCGCAACTGACACTGCCACCTAGCTTTGTGTCATCAGCAAATTTGGAAATGTTACATTTAGTCCCCTCATCCAAATCATTGATATAGATTGTGAATAGCTGGGGCCCAAGCACCGATCCTTGCGGTACCCCACTAGTCACAGCCTGCCTTCCTGAAAAAGACCCGTTTATCCCTACTCTTTGTTTTCTGTCTGTTAACCATTTCTCAATCCATGCTAGTATATTACCCCCAATTCCATGTGCCCTAATTTTGTTCACCAACCTCTTGTGTGGGAACTTATCGAAGGCCTTCTGAAAATCCAGATACTCCACTAGTTTCATCCTCAAAGAACTCCAATAGGTTTGTCAAACAGAACTTCCCTTTCATAAATCCATGTTGACTCTGCCCAATTTTACTATTAGTTTCTAAGTGCCCAGTTATTGCATCCTTTATAATAGATTCCAGCATTTTCCTGACTATTGATGTGAGGCTAACAGGTCTGTAGTTCCCCGTTTTCTCTCTCCCTCCTTTCTTAAATAGCGGGGTTACATTTGCTATCCTCCAATCTGCAGGAACTGTTCCAGAATCTATAGAATTTTGGAAGATGACAACCAATATGTCCACTATCCCAATGGCCACCTCTTTCAAAACCCTAGGATGTAGGTCATCCGATCCTTGAGATTTATCGACTTTTAGTCCCATTAATTTTGCTAATGATCTCCCCCAATGCAGCCCAGTGATAGGATGTGGGGACGTGAGACCTTCTCAGTACCGCTCAATACCCAGACTAGGCAGTGCATCAACTAAACAAGAAATCAGAGTGCTGATGTTTGACTACTTGCTGATGCTGCTAAACTAAGATAGGCATTCCATTGACAAATATGAGTTTCCCGCTGACTCACTACGCTTCTGATCAGATGATTGCCAGCTCCTGTCCCCCACCTTTGTTTGCTGCATGATGTCCCAAGAAAGGGAAAAGAAATTACAGCTGAATTCATTTGCTGCATCAGCTTTTGCATTCCCTGATGCTAAATATAGCTAGGCAGGCAGCAATCAATCGCAGTTGACACCTGGCTAATGCACTCTCAGGTAACAGATCACTCAGTGCCACGAACAGGAGACCTCTTAACAGAAGACAGGCCACAATGACTCACAGGACACAGATACCCCACACCATCCAACTCAGTCAGAGTTCAAAGTTCAAACTTCATCAAAAACCTGAGCATTCAAGGGTGTTATATTTAGGTGTGTATATTATAGAGAATGACAGCCCCTGCGTATACTATAGCGAATTAGTAGCCCCTGTACATATTATAGGGAATAGTAGCCCCTGTGTATGTTATGGAGAATACCAGTCCCTGGGTATATTATAGGGAATAATAGCCCTGTTGTATATGTAGTGAATAACAGCCCCTATGTATGTTATAGAGAATAACAGCCCCTGTTTAAATTGTAGGGAATAGCAGCCCCTGTGTATATTATAGGGAATAAGAACATAAGAAATAGGATAGCAGCCCTTGTGTATATTATATGGAATAATAACTCTTGTGCATATTATAGGGGATAGCAGCACCTGTGTATGTTATAGGGAATAGCAGGCCCTGTGTATATTATAGAATTATAGCTTCTATGCATATTATAGGGAATAGCAGCCCCTGTATATGTTATAGGGAATACCTTTTCCGAATGTATGTTATAGGAAAAGGTAGTGTGTGTGCACAGTAACTAGAATAATGGGGGCTCACTCTCTCTATCTATGACATTAGTTTTGGAGGCAGAGCATCTGCATCAGGGCCTTGTTGGTCCTGTGCTCTCGCTGTAGCATGATAAGGAGTTTCCGCAGTCTTGTAACACACAGAAACTAACCCAGCTCTGGGAGATCTCTGTAATAAGCTGTCCTCTACATTACACAGATGACAAATTGAAAGCCAGGAATTTAGATTAACAATTCAATATTGAGCCTGATGATTGAGTTTGGTCTTTAGAGAGGGGTCTGCTCGTTGTAAATAGAAGTATACATGTTTTATGAGACTTTATATAGCTTTGTAATGCATGTTTATGGCTGAAATGACTGGCTCGAAGATGCAGAAGCTGGTCTGAGTGCAGATTCCCATATGTACACCTTGCAGAATTTCAATGACTAGTATAATGGAGATTGTATAGGAAAGTTACACAGCACAGATTGTGCGACTATAATTGTTATAAATCTCTTGGATATTTTTAGGCGCTTGTGTCAGCAGCAGTTTGTGAAGCATGTTGCTCAGAATATTGAAACTCCCCAAATGATAAATCACTTGTTTCATGTATATCTGTGCGTGGTTGGCCAAGATTGCAATGACAGTCTACCCTTCAGAGGACAAGTAATAGAGACAGAAAAAGAAATGGGAATAAAGCCACAGAGTGAGACACACACATTACAAGAAAGCAAGAGAATGATAGAGAGAGAGCACAACACACACACAGACCTGAAAAGAAAGCCAGGAAGAGTGAGGGAGACAGAGATACACACACAGACCAAAATGGGAAGAAAACCAGAAAGAGAAACACATCCACACAAACACAGAGATTCAGATAAAAATTTTTAAAAAACAGCTAGAGCAAGAGAATGGGCACACAATCACAATCACACACACAAATACAGAGACAGTGGGAGATGGTAAGAAAGTGCTAAGGAGATTGAAAATCAAAGAAAGCTAGAGAAACAGACGGAGGCAGCAACAGGCCAGAGAGAGAAAGAAAGAATGGAAAATCACAAAGTGAACCAGCTGGAGAGAGAGAAGGAGCTGGTTAGACAAATGGACAGACAGATGTTCACAAGATTGGTTTTGATGAAGACAGCTCTTCAGGCATTTGATCTCATCCTATTAGAATACCAAGCCTTGAGTTTACTATATCAACTCACAAACTCACTATACCAAGGCATGGACATTTAAAAAAAATCATTCTTTGGGAAATGGGCATCGCTAGCAAGGCTGGCATTTATTGCCCATCCCTTCTTCTCGTGTCTTCCCTTTGGGGAAGTGTGAAGTAGTGGAAGGATTCGCAGGCTGATTAACAGTCTGACCGGCCGTGTTAATGCTCCTTCCATGGCTGTAACCATCTTTATACCAGCCGATAGGGTGGTTAGTCCTATACGGCGGGAGGGTTTTATGGGCTCCCACAACCCATACGATGAGGGGGGCCACCCACACCCACCAGATGCAAGTATCCTGCTGGATGTCAACCCAGAATTGAAAGCTGGAGCTCCGACATCACTCGCTTGGACTGTCTGGAGTGGGGTTCGAACCCTGCAACCTTCTGGCCCAGAGGCGGGAATGCTACCACTGCGCCAAAGGCTCACTCCTTGCCCATCCCTAATTGCCCTTGAGAAGGTGGTGGTGAGCCGCCTTCTTGAACCGCTGCAGGCCGTATGGTTAAGGTGCTCCCACAGTGCTGTTAGGTAGGGAGTACCAGGATTTTGAGCCAGCAACGATGAAGGAACAGCAATATATGTCCAAGTTGGGATGGTGTGTGACTTGGAGGGGAACTTGGAGGTGCTGGTGTTCTTGTGCACCTGCTGCCCTTGTCCTTCTAGGTGGTAGAGGTTGCGTGTTTTGGAGGTGTACTATACTCACTGTGTCAACCCAGGAACTCACTATACCAATCCATGAACTAACTATACCAACCCAGGAACTTACTATACCAACCCAGAAACTCACTATGCCAACTCATGAACTCGCTGTGCCAATCCAATAGCTCACAATACCACCCATGAACTCACTATATCAACCCATGAACTCACTATGCCAAGTCATGAACTCACTATGCCAAGTCATGAACTCACTATACCAAACCCACAAAGTCACTATACCAACTCACAAACTCACTATGCCAAGTCATGAGCTCGCTATGCCAACCCATTTACTGACTATACCAACCCACAAGCTTCAATGCAATTTTCCAGGGTTTGGGTTATTAAAGTTTTTCCACAAGATTCCTGCCTCCATATGGGAGACCACCTTGGGGAAGGAGGAAAACGCAATAGTGGCATGTACAGTCCACGCTATCATTGGCTGTACAACATATAGTCCATCCTATCATTGGCTCCATCATGTGCAGTCTACTTTTATCATTGGTTCCATCGTGTACAGTCCACTCTATCATTAGCTCCATGTCCATGCTTCTTTGTTTGTTCATAGTTTCTTAGATTTCACATACAGTCTGAATTTTTGTATTTCTTTATATTGATCATTCCAGGTGAGGAAGGCTATTTGACCCTTCTAGCTCACCTTGTATTGAAACCTATGCTATCCCTCCTCATCACAGTGTTTCGCTGTATTCTTGCATTTATGACCTAGTGTCAGCCTTGGCTCCAAGTCAGAAGGTTCAAGCCCTACTTCAGAGACTTGAACACATAATCTTGGCTGACACTTCAGCGTAGTACTGAGGGAGTGCTGCACTATCGGAGGTTAAACCGAGGCCCCGTCTGCCCTCTAAGGTGGTCGAACATGATCCCACGGCGCTATTAGCAGGGGAGTTTTTCCAGGGACCTGGCCAATATTTATCCTTCAACCAACACCACCAAAAACAGATTATCTGGTCATTTATCTCATTGCTGTTTGTGGGATCTTGCTGTGCACAAATTGGCTGCTGTGTTTCCTACATTACAACAGTGACTACACTTCAAAAGTACTTAATTGGCTGTGAAGCAATTTGGAATGTCCTGAGGTCGTGAAAGGTGCTATATAAATGCAAGTTCTTACTTTGACATATTTGACTGGACATTGCTAACATGGATGGAAAGCCATCCTTCCACAGCTCAAACACAGCTCCTGTATTTGATAATCTGGCTTGTGCAGTTCTGCCATTATGGTCTGTTGCTCCAGCTCAGATTTCCTCATGGAGAGGACTAAACTGACAAGCCCCCACCTGCGATCTGGGGTTCCCTTCTATACATCTCCCAAGAAAACCTTTTTGAAATTGACTACCTGCAACAACCCCTTTTAATGTCAAGTATTTGTTGAGTTGCAAGTTGTCTGACAGCTCACCACCTCAAAATGTGACCTAGATTTTCTCTGGACAAGTTTGTCAGGCAAGCGTGGTGTTCAATACGAAGTTGATTAAAGTATAGGAATAAGGGCATTGTAAGAGCTGTTTTGTCAGACCGAGGACTGGAATCTCACTCAATATCTTCCCCCACATCTGTTTTTTTGTCATTTACTTCATTTAAAAAAAAATTCTTCATGCGATCTGGGTCATTGTCTATCCCTAGTTGCTTTCTTTTTCCAATTGTTTTTTTTAACAAGGAATGGCTTGCTGGGCTACTTCGGAGTTAACCACAGGTATGTCAGACCAGATCGGGATGGCAGGTTTCCTTCCCAGAAGGACATTAGTGAACCAGTTGGGTCTCGACAACAATCTGCAACTTACAGGTACAGCAAGCAATTAGGAAGGCAAATGATATAGAACATAGAACAGTACAGCACAGTACAGGCCCTTCGGCCCTCGATGTTGTGCCGAGCATTGTCCGAGACCAAGATCAAGCTATCACACTCCCTATCACTCTGGTGTGCTCCATGTGCTTATCCAATAACCGCTTGAAAGTTCCTAAAGTGTCCGACTCCACTATCACAGCAGGCAGTCCATTCCACACCCCAACCACTCTCTGAGTAAAGAATCTACCTCGGACATCCCTTCTATATCTCCCCCCATGCACCTTATAGTTATGCCCCCTTGTAACAGCTGCCTCTACCCGAGGAAATAGTCTCTGAACATCCACTCTATCTATCCCCCTCATCATCTTATAAACCTCTATTAAGTCGCCTCTCATCCTCCTCCGCTCTAAAGAGAAAAGCCCCAACTCCCTCAATCTTTCCTCATAAGACCTCCCCCCCCAAACTAGGCAGCATCCTGGTAAATCTCCTTTGCACTCTTTCCAATGCTTCTACGTCCTTCCTATAGTGAGGTGACCAGAACTGCACACAATATTCCAAGTGTGGTCTCACCAAGGTCCTGTACAGTTGCAGCATAACCTCACGGTTCTTAAACTCAAACCCTCTGTTAATAAACGCTAACACACCATAGGCCTTCTTTACTGCTCTATCCACTTGAGTGGCAACCTTCAGAGATCTGTGGATATGAACCCCCAGATCCCTCTGCTCCTCCACGTTCCTCAGAACCCTGCTGTTGACCCTGTAATCCTTATTCAAATTTGCCCTACCAAAATGAATCACCTCGCACTTATCAGGGTTAAATTCCATCTGCCATTTTTCGGCCCAGCTCTGCATCCTATCAATGTCTCTTTGCAGCCTACAACTGCCCTCCACCTCATCCACTACTCCACCAATCTTGGTGTCATCAGCAAATTTACTGATCCACCCTTCAGTCCCCTCCTCCAAGTCATTGATAAAAATCACAAACAGCAGAGGACCCAGCACCGACCCCTGTGGCACACCGCTGGTAACTGGTCTCCAGTCCGAAAATGTTCCATCCACCACCACCCTCTGCCTTCTATGAGATAAAATTGAGAGGTCGCACAACACCAGGTTATAGTCCAACAGTTTTATTTGAAATCACAAGCTTTCGGAGCTATCGATTGCTCCTTCCTCAGGTGAAGTAAATTAGATACAGAATCGCCAAAGCATATATAGATAGAGAACAAAGCATGTGTACCTTACAATTGCAGACCACTAAATTAAATCATCCTGACTATCTGCCGAGGTGTGATAAAGTTAATTAAGTCAGCCAGGAAGGTACCACATCAAAGACATAGCAAGATACAACTGAGACAATGAGGTGTAGTCGCAGGGGTTCTAACGTGTCAAAAGCTGCCGTCTGTATGTAAAACGAAAAGCTTTAAAATTTTTACTTTTTTACTGGGAACATTTTTACTTTTTTACTGGGAATCACATCTGTGAACAAGCCAACGACGACTCGAGTCCGGATCACGTCATGTATCGTGACATAAACCCAAGATCCCGGTTGAGACCGTCTTCATGAGTGCGGAACTTGGCTATCAGTTTCTGCTCGATGATTTTGCGTTGTCGTGTGTTTCTAAGGTTGCCTTGGAGAACGCTTACCCGCAGATCCGAGGCTGAATGTCCTTGACTGCTGAAGTGTTCCCCGACTGGGAGGTAACAATCCTGCCTGGCGATTGTTGCGCGGTGCTCGTTCATACGTTGTCTCAGTGTCTGCATGGTCTCGCCGATGTACCATGCCGCGGTGCATTCTTTCCTGCAACGTATGAGGTAGACAACGTTGGCCGAGTCACATGAGTATGTACCATGTACCTGGTGGGTAGTGTCCTCACGTGTGATGGTGGTATCTGTGTTGATGATCTGGCATGTCTTGCAGAGTTTGCCATGGCAGGGTTGTGTGGTGTCGTGGTCGCTGTTATCCTGAAAGCTGGGTAATTTGCTGCGAACGATGGTACTTCTGAGGTTAGGCGGCTGTTTGAAGGCAAGTAGTGGAGGCGTGGGGATGGCCTTAGCGAGGTGTTTGTCGTCATCGATGACATGTTGAAGCCTTCTATGAGATAGCCAGTTACTTATCCAATCGGCCAAATTTCCCTCTATCCCACAACTCCTTACTTTCTTCATGAGACGACCATGGGGAACCTTATCAAACGCCTTACTAAAATCCATGTATACGACATCAACTGCTCTACCTTCATCTACACACTTAGTTACCTCCTCAAAGAATTCAATCAAATTTGTTAGGCAAGACTTACCCTTCACGAATCCGTGTTGACTATCCCTGATTAAGTTGCCCCTTTCCAAATGGTCATAAATCCTATCCCTCAGGACCTTTTCCATTATCTTACCAACCACCGAAGTAAGACTAACCGGCCTATAATTACCAGGGTCATTCCTATTTCCTTTCTTGAAGAGAGGAACAACATTCGCCACTCTCCAGTCCTCTGGCACCATCCCCGTGGACAGTGAGGACCCAAAGATCAAAGCCAGAGGCTCTGCAATCTCCTCCCTTGCCTCCCAAAGAATCCTAGGATATATCCCATCTGGCCCAGGGGACTTATCGACCCTCAGGTTCTTCAAAATTGCTAAAACATCTTCCCTCAGAACATCTACCACCTCCAGCCTATCCACCTTTATCACACTCTCATCCTCAAGAACATGGCCCCTCTCCTCGGTGAACACTGACGAAAAGTATTCATTCATCACCTCTCCTATCTCTTCTGACTCCATGCACAAGTTCCCACTACTGTCCTTGACCGGCCCTACCCTCACCCTGGTCATTCTTTTATTTCTCACATAAGAGTAAAAAGCCTTGGGGTTTTTCTTGATCCGACCCGCCAAGGACTTCTCATGCCCCCTCCTAGCTCTCCTAAGCTCTTTTTTTAGCTCATTCCTTGCTACCTTGTACCCCTCAATCGACCCAACTGAACCTTGTTTTCTCATCCTTACACACGCTTCCTTTTTCCTCTTGACTAGACATTCAACCTCTTTTGTGAACCATGGTTCTCTCACTCGGCCATTTCCTCCCTGCCTGACAGGGACATACCTATCAAGGACACGCAGTAATTGCTCCATGAAAAAGCTCCACTTTTCGTTTGTGCCTTTCCCTGATAGTGTCTGTTCCCATCTTATACTCCCTAATTCTTGCCTAATCGCATCATAATTACCCCTCCCCCAATTATAAACCCTGCCCTGCCGTATGGCCCTATCCCTCTCCATTGCAATAGTGAAAGTTACCGAATTGTGGTCACTATCTCCAAAGTGCTCTCCCACATACAAATCAAACACTTGGCCCGGTTCATTACCCAGTACCAAATCCAACGTGGCCCCACCTCTTGTCGGCCTATCCACATATTGTGTCAGGAAACCCTCCTGCACACACTGTGCAAAAACTATCCCATCCGAACTGTTTGACCTATAAAGGTTCCAATCAATATTTGGAAAGTTGAAGTCACCCATGACAACTACTCTGTGACCTCCACACCTATTCATAATCTGCTTTGCAATTTCTTCCTCCACATCTTTATTACTATTTGGGGGCCTGTAGAAAACTCCTAACAACGTGACCGCTCCTTTCCTATTTCTAACTTCAGCCCATATTACCTCAGACGGCAGATCCCCCTCGAACTGCCTTTCTGCCGCTGTTAAACTATCCTTGATTAACAATGCTACTCCTCCACCTTTCTTACCAACTTCCCTACTCTTACTGAAACATCTATACCCCGGAACTTCCAACAACCATTCCTGTCCCTGTTCTAACCATGTCTCCGTAATGGCCACCACATCGTAGTCCCAAGTACCAATCCACGCTCCAAGTTCTCCTACCTTATTCCGGATGCTCCTTGCATTGAAGTAGACACACTTCAAGCCATCTTCCTGTCTGCCGGTACATTCCTGCGACCTTGATACCCTCCTCAGTACCTCCCTACACTCACCACTGGCTCCTGGACTACAGCCCTTTTTCCCATCCCCCTGACAAATTAGTTTAAACCCCCCCGAAGAGCCGTAGCAAATTTCCCTCCCAGGATATTGGTGCCCCTCTGGTTCAGGTGCAAACCGTCCTGTTTATACAGGTCCCACCTTCCCCAGAATGTGCTCCAATTATCCACATAACTGAAACCCTCCCCGCTACACCATCCCTGCAGCCACGTGTTTATCTGCACTCTCTCCCTGTTCCTCAACTCGCTAGCACGTGGCACCGGCAACAAACCAGAAATTACAACATGGTTTGTACTGGCTCTCAGCTTCCAACCTAGCTCCCTAAATTCCTGTTTTAAATCCCCGTCCCTTCTCCTACCTATGTCGTTGGTACTGATGTGTACCACGACTTGTGATTGTTCCCCTTCCCCTTTGAGGATTCTGAAAACACGGTCCGAGACGTCACGGACCCTGGCACCCGGGAGGCAACATACCATCCGTGAGTCTCTTTTGCTGCCACAGAACCTCCTATCTGTCCCTCTGACTATTGAGTCCCCAATAACTATTGCTCTCCTGCTCTCCCCCCTTCCCTTCTGAGCCACAGGGGCGGACCCAGCGCCGGAGATCCGGTCACCGTGGCTTACCACTGGTAAGTCGTCCCCCTCAACAGTATTCAAAGCGGTATACCTGTTACTGAGGGGAACGACCACAGAGGATCCCTGCACTGACTGCTTCCTCCTAGCCCCTCTCACCGTCACCCATCTATCTTCATGCTTTGGAGTAATTACATCCCTGAAGCTTCTATCTGTGACCTCCTCTGCCTCCCGAATGATCCGAAGTTCATCCAGCTCCAGCTCCAGTTCCCTAACACGGTTTTCGAGGAGCTGGAGATGGGTGCACTTCCCACAGGTGTAATCAGCAGGGACACCTACGGCGTCCCTCACCTCAAACATTCTGCAGGAGGAACATTTCACTGCCTCCCCTGCCATCCCCTCCAGCTAACTTGCAGATTAAACTAGAACAAAAAAGAGCTTACCTGATAGTCACTCACCTCCTTTAGGTTAGAGGAGGAGGAAGGGTGGGGGACACTACAAGTGTATGTTAGCCTTTATTGCGAGGGGGTTGCAGTATAAGAGTAAGGAAGTCTTGTTGCAATTATAAAGGGCTTTGGTGAGACTACACCTGGAGTACTGTGTACAGTTATGGTCTCCTTACCTAAGGAAAGATATACTTGTCTTACAGGGGGTGCAATGAAGGTTCACTAAATTGATTCTTGGGATGAGAGGGCAGTCCTACGAGAAGAGATTGAGTAGAATGGGCCTATATTCTCTGCAGTTTAGAAGAGTGAAAGGTGATCTCATTGCAACATATAAAATTATTAGAGGGCTTGACAGGATAGATGCTGAGAGGCTGTTTCCCCTGGCTGGAGAGTCTAGAACTAAGGGTCATAGTCTCAGGATAAGGGGTTGGCCATTTAGGATTCAGATGAGGAGAAATTTCTTCACTCAGAGGGTTGTGAATCTTCTACCTCAGAGGGCTGTGGATGCTCAGTCGTTGAGTATATGCCAGATTGAGATCGATAGATTTTTGGGCACTAAGGGAATCATGGGATATGGGGATAGGGCGGGAAAGTGGAGTTGATGTTAAAGTTCAGCCATGATCTTATTTATGGCAGAGCAGGCCTGAGGGGCCGTATGGCCTACTCCTGCTCCTATTTCTTATGTTCTAATCTGGCAGCTTCCATGGTCATTTCCTGGTGCCAGTCCACAAATTACCAGATTTTCAATTACAAAACTTGCCATGATTTGGATTTGAAGTCCCGACCACTAGGTTGCTAGTCCAGACCTATCACCACTACACTATTGTACCCTTCAACATAAATGATCTGGATTATGTCCGGCAGGGGCGTAACCACTGAAGAGGGGGAGTAACAGAGTAGATATGGGTTTTGCCACTCTCACCTCCCACTTCAGATCCCACAATTGTCCTTTGTGTCCCCCTCAACCTCTTTATACATGGTTACATCTATGGTGCGTAAACTCCTCATCTACTACTGTTCAATTGTTAGCACTGTCCATTTTGAGTCAGAAGGTTATGGATTCAAGCTCCATTCCAGAACTCAAGTACAGAATCTGACACTTCAGTACAGTACTGAGGGAGTGATGCATTGTTGGAGGTGTCGTCCTACAGTTGAAGAGTTAAGCCATAGCACTGTCTGCCTGTTCCGCTGGTTCAGGTGGGTGTTAAAGATCCCATAGCACTATTTGAAGAAGAGCAGGAAGCTCTTCCAATGTCCTGGCTAATACTCCTCCCTCAACCAACACTATACCGCTTTGAATACTGTTGAGGGGGACGACTTACCAGTGGTAAGCCATGGTGACCGGATCTCCGGCGCTGGGTCCGTCCCTGTGGCTCAGAAGGGAAGGGGGGAGAGCAGGAGAGCAATAGTTATTGGGGACTCAATAGTCAGAGGGACAGATAGGAGGTTCTGTGGCAGCAAAAGAGACTCACGGATGGTATGTTGCCTCCAGGGTCCGTGACGTCTTGGACCGTGTTTTCAGAATCCTCAAAGGGGAGGGGGAACAATCACAAGTCGTGGTACACATCGGTACCAACGACATAGGTAGGAGAAGGGACGGGGATTTAAAACAGGAATTTAGGGAGCTAGGTTGGAAGCTGAGAGCCAGTACAAACCATGTTGTAATTTCTGGTTTGTTGCCGGTGCCACGTGCTAGCGAGTTGAGGAACAGGGAGAGAGTGCAGATAAACATGTGGCTGCAGGGATGGTGTAGCGGGGAGGGTTTCAGTTATGTGGATAATTGGAGCACATTCTGGGGAAGGTGGGACCTGTACAAACAGGACGGTTTGCACCTGAACCAGAGGGGCACCAATATCCTGGGAGGGAAATTTGCTACGGCTCTTCGGGGGGGTTTAAACTAATTTGTCAGGGGGATGGGAAAAAGGGCTGTAGTCCAGGAGCCAGTGGTGAGTGTAGGGAGGTACTGAGGAGGGTATCAAGGTCGCAGGAATGTACCGGCAGACAGGAAGATGGCTTGAAGTGTGTCTACTTCAATGCAAGGAGCATCCGGAATAAGGTAGGAGAACTTGGAGCGTGGATTGGTACTTGGGACTACGATGTGGTGGCCATTACGGAGACATGGTTAGAACAGGGACAGGAATGGTTGTTGGAAGTTCCGGGGTATAGATGTTTCAGTAAGAGTAGGGAAGTTGGTAAGAAAGGTGGAGGAGTAGCATTGTTAATCAAGGATAGTTTAACAGCGGCAGAAAGGCAGTTCGAGGGGGATCTGCCGTCTGAGGTAATATGGGCTGAAGTTAGAAATAGGAAAGGAGCGGTCACGTTGTTAGGAGTTTTCTACAGGCCCCCAAATAGTAATAGAGATGTGGAGGAAGAAATTGCAAAGCAGATTATGAATAGGTGTGGAGGTCACAGAGTAGTTGTCATGGGTGACTTCAACTTTCCAAATATTGATTGGAACCTTTATAGGTCAAACAGTTCGGATGGGATAGTTTTTGCACAGTGTGTGCAGGAGGGTTTCCTGACACAATATGTGGATAGGCCGACAAGAGGTGGGGCCATGTTGGATTTGGTACTGGGTAATGAACCGGGCCAAGTGTTTGATTTGTATGTGGGAGAGCACTTTGGAGATAGTGACCACAATTCGGTAACTTTCACTATTGCAATGGAGAGGGATAGGGCCATACGGCAGGGCAGGATTTATAATTGGGGGAGGGGTAATTATGATGCGATTAGGCAAGAATTAGGGAGTATAAGATGGGAACAGAAACTATCAGGGAAAGGCACAAACAAAAAGTGGAGCTTTTTCATGGAGCAATTACTGCGTGTGCTTGATAGGTATGTCCCTGTCAGGCAGGGAGGAAATGGCCGAGTGAGAGAACCATGGTTCACAAAAGAGGTTGAATGTCTAGTCAAGAGGAAAAAGGAAGCGTATGTAAGGATGAGAAAACAAGGTTCAGTTGGGTCGATTGAGGGGTACAAGGTAGCAAGGAATGAGCTAAAAAAAGAGCTTAGGAGAGCTAGGAGGGGGCATGAGAAGTCCTTGGCGGGTCGGATCAAGGAAAACCCCAAGGCTTTTTACTCTTATGTGAGAAATAAAAGAATGACCAGGGTGAGGGTAGGGCCGGTTAAGGACAGTAGTGGGAACTTGTACATGGAGTCAGAAGAGATAGGAGAGGTGATGAATGAATACTTTTCGTCAGTGTTCACCGAGGAGAGGGGCCATGTTCTTGAGGATGAGAGTGTGATAAAGGTGGATAGGCTGGAGGTGGTAGATGTTCTGAGGGAAGATGTTTTAGCAATTTTGAAGAACCTGAGGGTCGATAAGTCCCCTGGGCCAGATGGGATATATCCTAGGATTCTTTGGGAGGCAAGGGAGGAGATTGCAGAGCCTCTGGCTTTGATCTTTGGGTCCTCACTGTCCACGGGAATGGTGCCAGAGGACTGGAGAGTGGCGAATGTTGTTCCTCTCTTCAAGAAAGGAAATAGGAATGACCCTGGTAATTATAGGCCGGTTAGTCTTACTTCGGTGGTTGGTAAGATAATGGAAAAGGTCCTGAGGGATAGGATTTATGACCATTTGGAAAGGGGCAACTTAATCAGGGATAGTCAACACGGATTCGTGAAGGGTAAGTCTTGCCTAACAAATTTGATTGAATTCTTTGAGGAGGTAACTAAGTGTGTAGATGAAGGTAGAGCAGTTGATGTCGTATACATGGATTTTAGTAAGGCGTTTGATAAGGTTCCCCATGGTCGTCTCATGAAGAAAGTAAGGAGTTGTGGGATAGAGGGAAATTTGGCCGATTGGATAAGTAACTGGCTATCTCATAGAAGGCAGAGGGTGGTGGTGGATGGAACATTTTCGGACTGGAGACCAGTTACCAGCGGTGTGCCACAGGGGTCGGTGCTGGGTCCTCTGCTGTTTGTGATTTTTATCAATGACTTGGAGGAGGGGACTGAAGGGTGCATCAGTAAATTTGCTGATGACACCAAGATTGGTGGAGTAGTGGATGAGGTGGAGGGCTGTTGTAGGCTGCAAAGAGACATTGATAGGATGCAGAGCTGGGCCGAAAAATGGCAGATGGAATTTAACCCTGATAAGTGCGAGGTGATTCATTTTGGTAGGGCAAATTTGAATAAGGATTACAGGGTCAACGGCAGGGTTCTGAGGAACGTGGAGGAGCAGAGGGATCTGGGGGTTCATATCCACAGATCTCTGAAGGTTGCCACTCAAGTGGATAGAGCAGTAAAGAAGGCCTATGGTGTGTTGGCGTTTATTAACAGAGGTTTTGAGTTTAAGAACCGTGAGGTTATGCTGCAACTGTACAGGACCTTGGTGAGACCACACTTGGAATATTGTGTGCAGTTCTGGTCACCTCACTATAGGAAGGACGTAGAAGCATTGGAAAGAGTGCAAAGGAGATTTACCAGGATGCTGCCTAGTTTGGGGGGGGAGGTCTTATGAGGAAAGATTGAGGGAGTTGGGGCTTTTCTCTTTAGAGCGGAGGAGGATGAGAGGCGACTTAATAGAGGTTTATAAGATGATGAGGGGGATAGATAGAGTGGATGTTCAGAGACTATTTCCTCGGGTAGAGGCAGCTGTTACAAGGGGGCATAACTATAAGGTGCATGGGGGGAGATATAGAAGGGATGTCCGAGGTAGATTCTTTACTCAGAGAGTGGTTGGGGTGTGGAATGGACTGCCTGCTGTGATAGTGGAGTCGGACACTTTAGGAACTTTCAAGCGGTTATTGGATAAGCACATGGAGCACACCAGAGTGATAGGGAGTGTGATAGCTTGATCTTGGTCTCGGACAATGCTCGGCACAACATCGAGGGCCGAAGGGCCTGTACTGTGCTGTACTGTTCTATGTTCTATGTTCTAAGCAACTGGCCATTTATCTCACTACTACTTGTGGAATCTTGTTGTGCACATGTTATTTATTTGCCTGCCATAGCAACAGGTAATTCAAAGTACCTGGAGCACACTGGGTATGATAAGGTGCCCTGTTAATGTCTGATTTTCTTCATCACAGATCCATTGTACAATTTTAGCTTAGCCTACTCCTATGGAAATAGAGTTTGGATTTACCAGAGGGAGTGGTATTTTAGTACTGACCCTCGCTATCAGAACTGGATTTATTGGGATAGTTTTTCCATGTTCTTATCATGTTTTCAGATTTTTGTCTATCTTGTCGATAGGGATTTTTAGGTTGATTGAGTTCAAATAGAGTTAATTACCAGGAACACACAAGTTTTTCAGGATGCCGATTTAGACCTTTAGCTATTGGGAGCGTGTGGGGTTATTAGTACATCCAAGAGATGTTTGTACCCATACTGTTGGATTGGTTTCATTCATTGAGCACAGTATGAGTTACAGCTAAACAGGCGAGGATCCTTATTCAAAATGAGTAGTTTTGATTGGCAACTCAGTAAGCCAATTCTTGACATAGAGTGATGGGAGAGGGGATGTGGTTAAGGTTTTGATTTCCTCTCTCTGGGTAGAAAAACAGGAGGCGGATCAGAAAGCTTCTGAAAACAGGCAGGTAGTTAGGGAGAGAATTCAGGAGGGCAAGGGGTAGTAGAAGAGCAGCCATCAGCAATGGAATGGTGGAGGGAGCAAGGGACAAGGAGTAAGCCAGAATTGGAAGAGCAGTGGGTACATGCGATGCGTATAGCTGGAGGAGATCAGTTAGGCCATTTTTAAAAATTAGTTCCTGGGATATGGGCATCACTGGTAAGGTCAGCATTTATTGCCCATCCCTAATTGCCCTTGAGAAGGTGGTGGTGAGCCGCCTTCTTGAACCGCTGCAGTCCGTGTGGTGAAGGTACGCCCATAGTGCTGTTAGGGAGGGAGTTCCAGGATTTTGACCCAGTGACGATGAAGGAATGACAATGTATTTTCAAGTCAGGATGGTGTGTAACTTGGAGGGGAACTTGCAGGTGATGGTGTTCCCATGCGCCAGCTGCCCTTGTCCTTCTAGGTGGTAGAGGTTGCGGGTTTGGGAGGTGCTGTCGAAGAAGCCTTGGCGAGTTGCTGCAGTGCATCTTGTAGAGAGATTTGAAAGTGATGGCAAGGATCTTAAAAACAATTCACTGGGGCACAGGGGCACCGTGGAGGATGAAGAGGCTGGTCGGTGATGGGACAAGGTGACTTTGTGTGGTTGAGGATGTGGACTCTGGAATTTTGAAAAAGTTGTCTAAATTCTGAACACTGATTCTTACCCACAAAACTTGCAGTCAATCAATTCACTTCTAATCAGCTTGGGCTGCTACTCACTGGATTTCTCACCAGGTAGTTTATTCTTGGCTCTCCCTGTCTGTCTGGCTGAACAGTTTCATGATTACTGATACAAAAGCAAAATACTGCGGATGCTGGAAATCTGAAATAAAAACAGAAAATGCTGAAAATACTCAGCAGGTCAGGCAGCATCTGTGGAGAGGGAAACAGAGTTAATGTTTCAGGTCGATGACCTTTCGTCAGTACTGGAAAAAGTTAGCGATATAACATGTTTTAAGCAAGTCATCGACTAGGCCACAGAGAGGAGGGCAGGAGGGATCGCATGCGGCCGGAGGAGTGGTGGGGGTACTTGTCAAGTGAAGATCGGGCGTCGAAACCAGCGGGGGGGGGGGGGCAGGTCAGGTGAAGATCGGGGGCCTGGACCAGGTGGGGGGGGGGGTGGTGGAGAATGATCGTGGGGCGTGATTGGGGGTCAGGACCAGCACGGTGGGGGGGGGGGGGGGGGGGAGGGGATCGGGTGTGGATCGGGGACTGAGGCCAGCATGGAGGGGGAGGGTCAGGTGAAGATCAGGGGCCGGGACCAGCATGGTGGGGGGAGGGGGGGGGGGTGGAGGGTGTAGATCAGGGGCCGAAGGAGCCAGGGGGTTGGGGGTTAGGGAACAATCAGCCAGAGGAGCAGGGGGAGGGCCGGAGGAGCATGGGGGGCCAGGAAGAGCGTGGGGGGCATTGGCGGCCTGGGGGGAATCGGAGGCTTGGGCGGTGATCAGAGGCCTCGTGGGGGTCTCCGATCGCGGCGGGTGGATTAGGTAGGGATGCTGGATCCAGGAGATAAGTGTAAAGGCACTTACTTCCTGGATCCAGCAGTCCTTGCCTTACTTTAGCTGGCGGGTTTCTCAAGACCTAAGAAACCCGACCAGCTAAAGTTAAATTCAAAATGGAGGTTAAATCAAAGGCTTCCAGCCTCATTATAATATTTACTTGGAGAACCCGCCTCCTGGGAGTGGGTTGGCTGATCGCCCCCGTCCCGCCTCCGTTAAAACCATAAGTGGGCTGGTCGGGATTCAGATTTTTAACACTTTAACTTCCCACATGACCCCAACTCACCAGTTTTTTAGGTTAAAATTCCCCCCTTTGTGTCAGTCTTCACTGTAGAGGAAGAGGATAATATACTTGACATTCCAGAGAAAGCAGTAATGTATCATGGACTGGAACTCACGAAAGTTAACGTAAGCAAGAAAACAGTATTAGAAAAAATAATGGCACTAAAGACTGACAAATCCCTTGGACCTGATGATTTCCACCCCAGGGTTTTAAAGGAATTAGCTGAGCAAATTGCAGATGCTTTAGCCATAATCTTCCAAAGCTCTCTCGATTCAGGAATTGTCCTTTCAGATTGGCAAATTGCAAATGTAACTCCATTATTTAAGAAAGGTGAGAGAGAGAAACCAGGATAGTATAGACCTATTAGTCTAACATCTGTTGTGGGGAAGTTATTGGGATTTATAATAAAGGATAGAGTGACTGAGCACTTAGAGAAGTTTGACTGATTAGAGAGAGCCAACATGGATTTGTAAAGGGTAGGTCATGTCTAACGAACCTATTTGAATTTTTTGAGGAAGTAACTAAAGTAGTAGATGGGGGAATGTCTATGGATGTAGTTTATATGAACTTGCAGAAGGCATTCGATAAAGATCCACATAATAGACTGTTAGCTAAAATTAAAATTCATGGAATTGAAGACAAATTATTAACCTGGTTAGGAGATTGGTTAGGCGGTAGAAGACAGAGAGTAGGGATAATTGGTATGTGCTCGAATTGGAAGGAAGTGGCTAGTGGTGTCCCACAAGGTTCTGTGATGGGGCCTCAACTATTCACTATATTTATTAATGACTTAGATAACACAATAGAGAGCCACATACCAAAATTTGCCAATGACACAAAGATTGATGGCATTGTAAGTAATGTAAATTGGACCATAAAATTACAAAGAGACATTGCTAGGTTAAGAAGTGAGTGGGCAAAACTGTGGGAGGTGGATTTCAACGCTGGTAAGTGTGATGTCATTCACTTTGAACCAAAAAGGATAGATCAGAGTATTTTTTAAATGGTAAAAAGCTAGGGACAGTGCAGGTCCAAAGAGATTCAGGGATCCATGTACACAGATCACTAAAATGTAGTAGTCAGTTAAAAAAAATTCAAAAAGCCTAATGGAATGTTAGCCTTATAACTAGAGGGCTAGAATATAAAGGGGAGGAAGTTTTGCTATACAAAGCCCTGGTTAGACCACATCTGGAGTAGTGTGTACAGTTCTGGACACTACACATTAGAAAGGATATATTGTCCTTGAAAGGAGTGCAGCTCATCTCACTAGAATGTTACCAGGGCTCCAAGGGTTAGATTATGAGAGAGAGTGCATAAACTAGGCTTATATTCCCTGAAATATAAAAGGTTAAGGGGTGATTTGATTGAGGTTTTTAACATTTTGAAAGGAATTGGTAGGGTAGAGAGAAACTTTTTCCATTGTTAGGGGAGTCTAAGACAAGGGGAGATAACCTTAAAATCAGAGCCAGACCATTTGCTGATGATACAAAGCTAGGTGGCAGTGTCAGTTGTGAAGAGGATGTGAAGCGGCTTCAGGGGGATCTCGACAGGCTCAGTGAGTGGGCGAGAACATGGCAGATGGAATATAATGTGGATAAATGTGAAGTTATCCACTTTGGTAGAAAAAACAGAAAGGCAGAGTATTTTCTAAATGGTGAAAGATTGGGGAATGCAGATGCTCAAAGGGACCTGGGTGTCCTTGTACATGAGTCACTGAAAGTGAAGGTGCAGGTGCAGCAAGCCATTAGGAAGGCAAATGGTATGCTGGCCTTCATTACAAGAGGATTTGAGTACAGGAGTAAAGAAGTCTTATTCCAATTATATAGGGCCTTGGTGAGACCACACCTGGAGTACTGTGTACAATTTTGGTCTCCTTACCTAAGGAAGGATATACTTGCCATAGAGGGAGTGCAACGAAGGTTCACGAGATTGATTCCTGGGATGGCGGGACTGTCGTATGAGAAGAGATTGAGTAAACTAGTCCTGTATTCTCTTGAATTCAGAAGAATGAGAGGGGATCTCATTGAAGCATACAAAATTATTACAGGGCTTGATAGGGTGGATGCTGGGAGAATGTTTCCCTTGGCTGGGGAGTCTAGAACCAGGGGCCACAGCCTCAGGATAAGGGGTCGGCCATTCAGGACTGAGATGAGAAGAAATTTCTTCACACAGAGGGTGGTGAATCTTTGGAATTCTCTACCCCAGAGGGCTGTGGAGGCTCAGTCATTGGGTATATTCAAAACAGAAGTCGATAGATTTCTGACTAGTAAGGGCATCAAGGGATATGGCGATAGGGCCGGTGAATGGAACTGAGGCAGAAGATCAGCCATGATCTCATTGAATGGCGGAGCAGGCTCGAAGGGCCGAATGGCCTACTCCTGCTCCTATTTCTTATGTTCTTATGTTCTTATTCAAGATAGAAGTTAGGAAACACCACACAAAGCGTGGTAGAAGTGTGGAACTTTCTCCCAAAAAAATCAGTATATGCTGGCTCAATTAATTTGTGGGCCAGAACTGGCTCGAACGTGAAGTGGAGGGAAACTACTTGCTCCTGGACTTTCTCTCCACTTTGTTCTGATCTCAGGTGTGACCGTGACTCCGCATTCAAGCTGCATCTGCATTATAAGCGCAGCTCCCTCTCCCCCAATGATAGTCAAGTAAAACTCCATAATAATTAGAGTAGACTCTAGAACTAGGGGTCATAGTCTCAGGATAAGGAGTTGGCCATTTAGGACTGAGATGAAGAGAAATTTCTTCACTTTGTGGGTCGTGAATCTTTGGAATTCTCTACCCCACAGGGCTGTGGATGCTCAGTCGTTGAATATATTCAAGAATGAGATCGATAGATTTTTGGGTTCTACGGGAATCAAGGGATATGGAGATAGGACAGGAAAGTGAAGTTGAGGTAGAAATCAGCCATGATCTTATTGAATGGCGGAGCAGGCTCGAGAGGCCATATGGCCTACTTCTGCGCCTATTTCTTATGTTCTTATATGGATAAATAATTGTCCACATTTACACCTCTATATTTCAAGCTTGATAATTGGACAGATGACGCTTCCATGGTGCCATACTGAGTGCCATAGTTTATTGACCATCTCTGTCCAAGGGCATCCCTATAATCTGCAATCCCATTCATTTTTTTTCCTTCAACTATAGGCTTCGAAGAATTTTGGAGGGATTTCTATGCTCATTGGTTCCATTTTGAGAATCCACTGTCAAGCACTTCCCCATTTGGGCGTAGCACAGTTAGATACAGACTGAAGCTCCCTCTGCCCTGCCCCAGCCTAGCAATAAGCCTCAGGAAACCACTTGCTAGAAGAACGCCCTGCTGAGGATTCTCATCAACGAGACATTTCTCGGTTCCTTACACCAGTCATCTCTGGTGAAGTTGCCAACTCAGTGCCAAATTAAGGGTAGTCCTGCACCCACTAGGATTTCGATAAACTCATCTCATGTAGGACTCTTACAGTCAACAGGCAGAGGTTAAAGCAGTGAGTCAGTGTGCAGAGGAATGTATCTTCCATCTCAAGCAGTAGTGTCTCGCAAGAAATTATTTGGGCAGTCTCACTGCAGTTCCCATTGGGCTACACAGAAGTGCACCGAAACTGGTGGACAATGACCAACTACCTGCATCTTGCTGTCGCTGTGGCCTGACAGCGTGGCCCAATGCTCCCCGACACATAACAATAGGTGGCCAGTTCGGCCCCGGAGTCAAGCGGTAGGACTACTTAAAATGGAAATGGGGTCCTATGGCTGTCATTTTTGGACTGAACTGGGTAGAGCGTGCACTGTGAAATTTCTGACCAGTATCAGCTGACGGCCGGTCCGAAAAGGATCCCAAAGGTAAGTTACTCTTTCTTTTTGTGGGGCTGGGAGCAGCAGAAAGTCTCCTGCCTTCTCATCCCGCACCAATTGACACCAAACTGCCAATCCCACTCAGAATGAACATGAAAAGACCTGTTTTAGAAAATAGACATTTCAGTGATGCAGTCACCAGGTTTGCGTGAACCCGTGCTGTACCTGACCTGGGAGTGTTTGATGGGACAGTGCAGAGGGAGCTTTACTCTGTATCTAACCCGTACTGTACCTGCCCTGGGAGTGTTTGATGGGACAGTGTAGAGAGAGTTTTACTCTGTATCTAACCCGTGCTGTACCTGCCCTGAGTGTTTGATGGGACAGTGTAGAGAGAGAGTTTTACTCTGTATCTAACTTGTGCTGTACCTGCCCTGGGTGTGTTTGATGGGACAGTGTAGAGGGAGCTTTACTCTGTATCTAACCCGTGCTGTACCTGCCCTGAGTGTTTGATGGGACAGTGTAGAGGGAGCTTTACTCTGTATCTAACCCGTGCTGTACCTGCCCTGGGTGTGTTTGATGGGACAGTGTAGAGGGAGCTTTACTCTGTATCTAACCCGTGCTGTACCTGCCCTGGGAGTGTGTGATGGGACAGTGTAGAGGGAGCTTTACTCTGTATCTAACCAATACTGCACCTGCCCTGGGAGTGTTGATGGGACAGTGTAGAGAGAGCTTTACTCTGTATCTAACCCCGTGCTGTACCTGCCCTGGGAGTGTTTGATGGGACAGTGTAGAGGGAGCTTTACTCTGTATCGAACCCGTGCTGTACCTGCCCTGGGAGTGTTTGATGGGAAAGTGTAGAGGGAGCTTTACTCTGTATCTAACCTGTGCTGTACCTGCTCTGGGAGTGTTTGATGGAACACTATTGAGGAAGCTTTACTCTTTAACTACTCCTGATCTGGGCTTGCCTCCGGTTGACTATGTGTGGCTGAGTCAGGAGTGTGTTTCCACTCCCAACGCTAACTAACCTCTGCCGCAAGACAACAAAACTTACAAAATAAATAATACGATTTTAAGTCCTTTTTTAATCACGGGTTGCAGCTCCTTTAAGATGACAATTTGATGGGAGTCTGTGCCAATCCAGCAGCTGTCAGGCAGGCTGTGGTCGGCCAGCTTGCGTCCGTCCATCTGGCACAGTTGAATTTTGTCTTGTTTTTTTAAAAAAAACAACACACATAGGCATTCAAACAGGAGCGATCAAATCTCACAGCAATCTGATTTAATCTAAAATCTAAATGATTGGATGTAATCTCAGACAGGAGATTATTACAGTGCTCAAATAATTGGGAGCAGCAATTTAATTCCACCCCAGAGCTCCTGCTCAGCGGGCTGAGATCAGAATTTGAACTTATGCTGTAGCGCATTTGGGATCACCATAAACCACCCACACTCCTCCATTTGCTTTTTTTCTCTCCGATTTCCTCTTTATCTGGCTCTTTATCTGAATGCACGCTGATTCGTAACCAGATAGATGAATTGACGGCACAAATAGAAATAAATGGGTGTGATCTGATAGCCATTACAGAGACGTGGTTGTAAGTTGACCAAGGCTGGGAACTGAATATTCAGGGGTATTTGACATTTTCGATGGATAGGCAGAAAGGAAAAGGAGGTGGGTAGCTCTGTTAATAAAGGATGAGATCAGTACAGTAGTGAGAAATTTTCTTGGCTCGGAAGATCAAGATATAGAATCAGTTCGGGTGGAGATAAGAAATAGTTCGGGAAAGAAGTCACTGGTGGGAGTAGTCTATAGGCCCCCTAACAGTAGCTACACTGTAGGAAAGAGTATAAATCAAGAAATAATGGGGGCTAATAAGAAAGGCACTGCAATAATTATTGCGATTTTAATCTTCATATAGATTGGACAAATCAAATTGGCAAAGGTAGCCTTGAGGATGAGTTCATAGAGTGTAATTGAAATGGTTTCTTAGAACAATATGTTGTGGAACCAACCAGGGAACAGGCTATTTTAGATCTGGTAATGTATAATGAGACAGGATGAATTAATGATCTCATTGTAAAGGATCCTCTCGGGAAGAGTGATCATAACATGATAGAATTTCACATTCAGTTTGAGGGTGAGAAACTTGGGTCTGAAACTAGTGTCTTAAACTTAAATAAAGGCAATTACAAAGGTATGAAGACTGAGTTGGCTAAAGTGGACTGAGAAAATAGATTAAAAGGTAAGACGGTAGATAAGCAGTGGCAGACATTTAAGGAGATATTTCATAACTCTCAACAAAGACATATTCCAGTGAGAAAGAAAGCCTGTACGAGAATGATGAACCATCCGTGGCTAACTAAGGAAGTTAAGGATGGTATCAAATTGAAAGAAAAGGCATACAATGTTGCGAAGATTACTGGTAGGCCAGAGGATTGGGAAATTTTTAGAAACCAGCAAAGGATGACTAAAAAAATAATAAAGAGGGAGAAAATAGATTATGAGAGTAAACTAGCAAAAAATATAAAAATAGACAGTAAGAGCTTTTACAAGTATATAAAAAGGAAGAGAGTAGCTAAAGTAAACGTTGGTCCTTTAGAGGATGAGACTGGAGAATTAATAATGGGAAACAAGGAAATGACAGAGACTTTGAACAAATATTTTATATCTGTCTTCACAGTAGAAGACACTTAAAGCATCCCAATAATAGTAGATAATCAAGGGGCAAAATGGAGGGAGGAACTTAAAACAATCACTATCACTAGAGAAAAAGTACTAGGCAAACTAATGGGATTAAAGGCTGACAAGTCCCCTGGACCTGATGGCCTGCATCCTAGGGTCTTAAAAGAAGTGGCTACAGAGATAGTGGATGCATTGGTTGTAATCTTCCAAAATTCCCTAGATTCTGGAGAGGTCCCAGTGGATTGGAAAACCACAAATGTAACGCCCCTATTCAAGAAAGGAGGGAGACAAAGCAGGAAACTTTCGGCCAGTTAGCCTACATCTGTCATTGGGAAAATGCTGGAATCAATTATTAAGGGAGTAGTAGCAGGACATTTAGAAAATCATAATACAATCAAGCAGAGTCAACATGGTTTTATGAAAAGGGAAATTGTGTTTGACAAATTTATTAGAGTTCTTTGAGGATGTAATAAGCAGGGTGGATCAAGGGGAACCAGTAGATGCAGTGTATTTGGATTTCCAAAAGGCATTCGATAAGGTGGCTCATAAAAGGTTACTGCACAAGATAAGAGCTCATGGTGTTGGGGGTAATATATTAGCATGGATAGAGGATTGGCTAACTAACAGAAAACAGAGAGTTGGGATAAATGGATAATTTTCAGGTTGGCAAACTGTAACTAGTGGATCAGTGCTGGGGTCTCAACTATTTACAATCTATATTTTTGACTTGGATGAAGGGACCAAGTGCACTGTAGCCAAATTTGCTGATGATACAAAGATAGGTGGGAAAGCAAGTTGTGAGGAGGACACAAAGGCCGCGATTTTCTCGATCGATGCGGCTTGGGAGCGGGTCAGGTGGCTTCCGGGTTCTAGTCCCGCCCCCAACTGCATCCGGCCCACAAACGTGATTTTACGTCAATCGGCCTTGTTAAGCCTACGGGCTTGCCGGCCAATTAAGACGAAGCCGGTCAGATGACATCATTTGATGATGCGTCATCTGCCGGTTTTCTTAAAGGGACCATGCACAATTTCTTTTTGACAGCTGATTTCTCAGTGTTTGACAGCATTGAGGTGTACAAAGGTGATCTCTTGCACCCATTCTCTCCAGTGACTCCCTCCTTAGGCTAGAACAGATGGCAGCTGCAGGTGAGGTTACAGAAGCGATCTGTCACTGGTGAGAGAGGTTCTCCCAATGAGGTGGGACTACACATACAATTGAAAACTTGTTACCTACAGAAAAGTCTAAATGCATTAAAAATGAATTTCTCAACATTTTCTTACCTCTGAAACTCACCAGTGCACCATTGGATCCTTCACACCACTTCTGCAGCTGTCATCAATGCAGAAACATGACAGCAGACTCCCAACACGCCACACTTACCTGGTGTGGTGTCCGGACGTCGGGAAGCCCGAAGTAGAAGTGTCAAAATTGCAAAAGAGCCTGTTAACTGCCTGTTAACAACCTTTACCAGGCAGTTAAGTGGCTATAATCCTCTTCCCGCTGCTAGGTATCGGGTCCGTGCGCAAATCGGGGACCCAACACTTAGGAAGATTGATTGGAGGCAGGCTGACAGCGGGTTTCCTGCCCGCTGTCAATCTTCGCGATTTTGACGGATATCCCGCCTCCAAACCCGCCCCCTGAGCACTGGCAAAATTCCAACCAAAGAGTCTGCAAAGGAATATAGATAGGTTAAGTGAGTGGGCAAAAATTTGGCAGATGGAGTATAATGTGGAGTATAATGTGGGAAAATGTGAGGTTATCCACTTTGGTAGGTAGAATAGAAAAGCAAAATATTATTTAAATGGAGAGAGACTACAGAATGCTGCGGTACAGAAGGACTTGGGTGTCCTCGTACATGAAACACAAAAAGTTACCATGCAGGTACAGCAAGTAATTAGGAAGGCAAATGGAATGTTGGCCTTTATTGCAAGGGGGATGGAGTATAAAAGTAGGGAAGTCTTGCTACAACTGTACAGGGCGTTGGTGAGACCACATCTGCATACATTTTTGGTCTCCTTATTTAAGGAGGGATATACTTGCATTGGAGGCAGTTCAGAGAAGGTTCACTAGGTTGATTCCTGAGATGAAAGGGCTGTCTTATGAGGAAAGGTTGAGCAGGTTGGGCCTATACTCATTGGAGTTTAGAAGAATGAGAGGTGATCTTATTGAAACATAAGATTCTGATGGAACTTGACAGGGTAGATGCTGAGAGGATGTTTCCCCTAGTGGGGAAATCTAGAACTAGGGGGCATATTTTCAGAATAAGGGGTCGCCCATTTAAGACGGAGATGAGAAGGAATTTCTTCTCTCAGAGGGTTGTGAATCTTTGGAATTCTCTACCCCAGAGAGCTGTGGAGGCGGATTCAGCGAATATATTCACGGCGGAGGTAGACAGATATTTGAGCTACAGGGTGGTCAAGGGTTATGGGGAACAGGCAGGACAGTGGAGTTGGGGCGAAGATCAGATCAGCCCTGATCTTATTGAATGGCGGAGCAGGCTTGAGGGGCCAAATGGCCTACTCCTGCTCCTATTTCTTATGTTCTTATGTTCCTCCCCTCTTCTCCCTCAGACTCTCTCTTGTTTCCATTACGGTTTCACAGATTCTGAACTGGGTATGCAACCTCATCCAAGCAAGTTGGCTGGCTGATTTACCTAACTCAGTCAGAGAGTCAAAGGCCAATTGTATTAGCTCCACTGCTGTCTCAGCCCTGGTCTGCATGGCTCAGTAACACACGACGCAATACCCTTCCATATTGCACCAGCAGGGGAGCTAAATTACTTAAAGGGGGAAAAATTCATTAGCGACCCTTCTTAGAGCGCTAACCCCAAATATCGAGGTGATGCTGCTGCATGGAAGGGGGAGGGCCCAAGCCCACAACTTTGCGGGGCCTTCCCTGGACCACCGGGGAGCGGGGTGCCGTGCCAACAGCCCGGCACACAAGAGGACTGCCAGGCTGCCAGATTGCGGCACGGACCCCGCGTTCAAAGACGCAACGGGCTGCGACAAGTACTTCGGCCGATTCTTTTTCCCCGCCCGCTACCTCCCTTTACTTAGCGCCCCACGAGCCTCCTGCCGCTCCGTTCCCGCCCCTGAATCAGTTGCTGTCATTGCCCGGTGCAGATTCAGGGGACGCGGGTCAATTTTGCAGGTGGGGCAAAAACGAGCATTGAGCATGGTGATGACGTCGTCATCACCTGCGGAGTGGGGCACTACCGGTTACTGCCGTGCCGCGCCAGGGCAAAAAGTCATTTGTGCCCCGTTAGTGCCGCCCCTGGGCGTAAATGCACCGAATTTCTAGCCTAAAATCTTTAAAATACTCATAACTGTGCCGAGTTACTGTTTGTTCAGAGTAAGGGTTACTCACTGTAACTGTGCAGAGTTACTCTTTATTCAGCAGGGTATGGGTTACTCACTGTGTAACTGTTACTTCCTACATTGTAACAGTGACTACACCTCTAAAGTACTTAATTGGCTGTAAAGTGTTGTGGGAGGTCCTGAGGTCATGAAAGATGCTATATAAATGCAAGTCTTTCTTTTTTTTGTACAGAGTTACTGTTCATTCAGCAGGGTAAGGATGACTTACTGTACAAGTGTAAAGAGTTACTGTTTATTCAGCAGGGTAAGGGTTACTAACTGTAACTGTACAGAATTACTGTTTATTCAGCAGGGTAAGGGTCACTTACTGTGTAACTGTTGCTGTTTATTTAGGTTGAGGACGGTGTACAGTATTGTAGCAGTGACTGTCTGACTCATGCTTGCTGGAAGCGCAGCCCTGTGTTGAGAGCATGGATTCACCCCTACGGTGTAACTGTACTTTTATATTGTTCTGTATGCCCCTGAGCTCGAGGTCCGGGCCACAGTCCCAGCGGAGGCTGGTACTCAGTGTATCAAACATCACCCCTGCCAAATGACTGACGGGGATGTAGGGAACTCCCGATGTTGGGAGTTCACACCTCACCCAGCCCCACCACATCTTATGTTGTCTTCCTTGAAAGGAACAGGCAGAGGCTTTCCCCCCCGCCCCCACCCACCCACCTTCACTGGGCTGAGTGGTAGTTCCCTCGCAAGGGTGGAACCCAAGATATCCGTGTCCCAGGCTAAATTCCCCACCTATATTTCCAAAACAGAATCCCGTTAACTGTAGCACGCCGATAGATGGAGAAGGGTCAGGACAAGAGGATGGTTGGGGCACTCCTCCATGAAAATTCAGGCAATGTTGCCTACTGACCCCTCATTACCCCAACCAGACTGCCGCTGACGGTCCCTTCCTCATCCGCAGCATGTAAATGGGGGTGGATAGAGTCAGGCCCAACTGCTGCCGCTTCCAGGGACCTCCATGTGGGAGGCGAGGGTGGGGGGGGGGGGGAAGACTCCGAGAAGCAGAGGTAGCGGCCTACAGTTCCTCCAAAAAATGTAGAGTGCCTTGGAGCAGCCTCTTCTCCCTCCAGTCAGACCCAGAGACTGAGGGCTGGATTTTGTGAATGGAGGCAAGTTGGAGGCGGGACAGCTGCTTGTCGTGTCAATGTCCCGCCTCCATCCTCGCCTGACCAATCAGAGGGATTTTCCCCTGATTGAGCTTGTTAAGCCCGCCCTGCGGGCTCAGCAGGCCAATTAGGGAGGAAGTCACTGACAGATCACGTCAACGTCAGACGTGCTAACTGTCAAGACTTCTTGAAAGAAGAAATGACAGCGTTTGACAGCTCTGTTTGACAAACACTGACATTCTCTTTAGTTTAATGAGACTTTGTGGTGAGGACTCATCAAACCTTTCAAATTTGTAAATTTCACATGTCTGTAGGAACGGAGGTTCCATCAGCCATTATGTGAAATTGACAAACAGGATGTCGGCTCTCCCCATCCAGCACGCCTAAAGGCTGTAGAAAGACTTCAAGGTGAGTATTCCTGGAAGGGAAGTGGCAGTGAATTAAACACGAATGCAAAAGCAAAATACTGCAGAGGCTGGAAATCTGAAATAAAAGTACAAATTGGACCTTGTTCCGCCCATTTTTCACCCATAAAACGGTCGCAGCAAAGTTCCCCCCGACTCCACATTACTCGTGACTGGCTCCCACTCCTCCCACCCCACCCACGGGTATACCATAGGGCTGTTGCTGGTAAAATGGGCGAGCTGCCTGTGGAGGCATGACAGGCATCGGCAGCTCACCTGAATTATGTCATTGAGGCCCAAGGCCCAATTTTGGACCAGCCTCGGGCCTCCCAGATGGGGCTTGCAGATATGTGCCCGAAAATAGGCCGTGACCCATTTCTAGGCCAGTAACTCGGAACAACCATTTCTGATCCACTCAGTCTCTTATGTACCTCTATAAAGGCCCCTCTCATTTCCCTCCTTTCTGAGAGTCTGAGGTTTTTGACCTATCAACATAACTCTGTCCTCCGAGGCGAGAAAAGGGCTTTCTGGCTTTTCCAAACACAGCATGCAGGACTCGCCAATTTCCCTTGTCTCAGAAGGAGCTACCAAGTCAGCAGCCCCTCAACACAGAGTGGATAAGCAGCCTTTGCTCCAATTTCATTTGCAACTTCAGTGATTCAGCTCAAGGCAAGTTGCCGTTCCTCTCCTGGCAGATCCTCGCTGTTATTAATCACTTGTGTTGCAGTCTGTGTGAGAAAACACTCACCCCTTCACTTTATTTACCTTGGGCCTTAAAAATCGCATTAGGTTTTTCTACCAATGTAAATATTCCACAATACAAAGCTCCTGAGAGTGAGTGTAGCATGATGGAGCAATCTGGTTAACCCTTGCTATTGGGACAGTCATCCAGTGTTACCAACACCTTCCCTTGGGCTCCCAAAATGGCACAGTCATTAACTCTGCACAATCAGTTGCAAGGTGGCCAGCTTTGACATGAATTACCCCAGTCCCCTGAGCAACTATGTGGCAGCGCAGTTCAGAAGGTATATCCATGTTGTCACTTGGCCAAGGTTTGAATCTCACACTATCCCATTGCTGGATACTGAGGCAGAGCAAGTGAATAATTGTTTGGCCGATTCAGGTGAGGGCGGGATTGGCTGTGATATCCTCCCTTGCTGGAATAGCTGCTGATATTCAGCCTCAATTTTAACTCCCCTCCCTCCCCTTGGCCACGTCCCTCAGGGAGAATAGTGCGTGGGAGGGGTTACGATTAGGCTGAGACTACATACCGGCCAGAAATCGCCATCATATCGCCAGCCAGGGCTCCTGCTGCAGGCGAGCGAAGACCTCATTTAACTTCAAAAGACCCAGCCCGATGTTGAAATCGATGCCTTGACATAATTTTCATGCCAAGTCGGGGAGGCCCACACCAGTGTCAGATCCAACAGCCGAGCCAATCAAAAGGATCTGGTGCCATCACCAGTAAAAAAGGCAGCAAGTGTACTCTTTTAAAGGGGTACAACCAATAAACCATAAATTAAACCGAATTTAAATGAAACTTAACAAATCAAATCAGAATTTTGTTTCCGGGGTGATGAAGCACTCTAGTCCCTCTGGTGCCCACTGGTCGTGGAATGCCGCAAGCGTACCGGCGGACACCGCTTGCTCCCACTCCAGGGACACTCGGCCGTGAGCATAGGTGCGGAAGAGAGGCAGGCGGTCGGGCTGAATGACCCCCTCGACTGCACGCTGCCTGGACTGCTAATGGCCACCGTGGCCAGGCCCAGGAGCAGTCCAACAAGGAGGTCCTCCGATCTGCCTGCTTCCCTCCGTACCGGGTGCCCAAGGATCAGGAGCGTGGAACTGAAGTGCAACCAAAAATCGAGGAGCAGTCCCTTCAAAAATTGGAAGAGGGGCTGCAACCTCTCACACTCTGTGTATACCTGGAACATGGACTCCTTCAGGCTGCAGAAATTGCAGGCGGCCTGGGAGCCCGTGAACCTACTTAAAAATTTGTTGCACGGGACTGCTTCACGCAACACCCCCCACGCCAAGTCCCCAATAGAAAAGGGGAGGACTCCTGTGCAGAGCCTTCCACTGGGGACCTCTTCCTCCTCCAGATGGCAAGATGGCACGCCAAGGCGAGTCTGGATGGCAGACAAGGAAGACAAAGTGGAGAGTGCATAAGAGCAGCCCATACAGGAAACCCCTCCATGCAGAGTGGAAAGGCACGGAAGGGATCTCCGAGAGATAGCTCAAGCTTTGAGGCGCTGGCTCCCAAGGGAGATTTCAGGGCCTGCCGCCGATGAGAAATTACGTCCGAACGGGAGCCAGCTCGGACGGGATCGCTCCACATGCTTGAACCTCCGCGACACAACTAGTGGAGTGAGGACCGAGTGCCTCTTTTAGCGTCTCGATGGCTTTGGTTGCGGACCGGATGCCGTGCCAAGACATGCGCTGTGCCTGCTCCTCTGGCGACATCCAGCCCGCTCCTCCGCCATCCAGTACATCCCTGACTCTGGCCACCTCATCAGCCAGGGCCTTCCCCTCTGTCAGCCACCTGAAACCGCAGTCATGGAGGCCGTGCAGCTGGTGGAAGATGTACGTCGCCAGCGCACGCCATCTGGGAGAATCCTCAATGTACAGATATCTCTGCAGGGTTTGAAGACGGAAAGTCGCAGCCTGGGTACGTACGCACACCAGCGCCTGACTGCCCTCCGTAAGCGGAAGACTCAGAACCACAGCAGTGACCCAATGCTTCCTTTTGTCCTAAAGTGAGAAGTCGCACAACACCAGGTTATAGTCCAACAGTTTTATTTGAAATCACAAGCTTTCGGAGCGGTTGCTCCTTCGTCAGGTGAAGTGAAGACATACAAATGGGCACAGCATATATAGACAGAGATCAATGCCTGTGCAGAGAACAATGCCAGACGACTACAGTTAATCTTTCTAACTGCCCTTTATCACACCTCGGCAGAGAGACAATCACGGCAATCAAATCCAACCAATCCTTTTGTCCTAGAAGAAGTCAACAAGCATCTTCTGAATCTTGGTGACAAACACAGGGGGAGGGATCAAAGTGACCAACCGGTACCACAGCATGGCGGCCACCAGTTGGTTTATTACCAGCGCTCGACCCCTGTAGGGCAGCATTCGGAGCAATCCTGTCCAGCACCCTAGACGAGCTGTGAATTTGGCCTTCAGCTCTTGCCAGTTCACCAGCCAGGCTTCCTCGGCAGGGCTAAGGTAGACTCCCAGGTAGAGGAGATGAGTGGTATTCCAGGCAAAAGCCCTGAGCTCCTCCGGTAGGGAGTCCACCCGCCACTGACCCACCAGGAGTCCAGAACATTTCTCCCAGTTGATCCTCGCAGAGGACGCGGCGGAGTAGACTTGCTGGCACTCGTGCATCCTCTGCAAGTCAACGGGATCCGTGACCATGAGGAGCATGTGTAAGCCGAGAGGACAACCTCCACGCCCGGCCCTTGCAAAGCCAGTCCCATCAACCTCTTCTGCAAAAAGCGCAGGAAAGGCTCCACGCAGATGGCATATAATTGGCCAGACATGGGGCATCCCTGACGTATCTCTCTCCCGAAGTGAAGGGGTGCTGTCAAAGACCCGTTAACCTTAATCAGACACTCTGCGGAAGCGTACAGAAGTCGGATCCAGGCAACAAAAAGTCCCGAAGAGGTACTTGTGATCCACCCTGTCGAACGCCTTCTCCTGATCAAGGAAAAGGAAGGCGACCAACAGATCAGTCCTCTGGGAATGGTGGACCAGGTCCCAAACCAGATGAATGTTGTCGTGGATGGTCCGGTCTGGAACCGTGTAGGACTGGTCGGGGTGGATCATAGAAACATAGAAACATAGAATCTAGGAGCAGGAGTAGGCCATTCGGCCCGTCGAGCCTGCTCCACCATTCAATACGATCATGGCTGATCATTCAAATCCAGTACCCTGTCCCTGCTTTAATCCCCACAGTACACATATCCCACCCTAGCCCCGTAACCCCACGCATTTAATTCCCCCTAACATATCCCATCCTATCCCCATAACCCCACATATTTAATCCCCCCCCCTAACACTAAGGGTCAATTTATCATAGCCAAATCAACCTAACCCGCACATTTTTGGACTGTGGGAGGAAACCGGAGCACCCGGAGAAAACCCACGCAGACACGGGGAGAATGTGCAAACTCCACACAGACAGTCACCCGAGGTCAGATTCGAACCCGGGTCTCTGGCGCTGTGAGGCACCAGTGCTAACCACTATGCCACCGTGTGGGCCAGCATGGTGCCAAGGCGAGCAGACATTACCCTGGCAAAGATCTTGTAGTCCGTGCCGAGGAGGAAGACTGTGCGCCAGCTCTTAAGTAGGCGGAGATCACCCCTCTTGGGCAGCAGGACGATGACTGCCCTGCACCAAGAGTGGGTCATCTCCCCAGTCGCCAGACTTTCCACCAGGACCCGTGTGTAGTTGCCCCCAGGACATCCCAGAACTCCATGGTCAGCCCGTCCAGCTCCGGGAAGTTACCCCTCGGGAGCTGGCAGAGGGCACTGGTCAGCTCCACCAAGCTTAGCGGAGCATCAAGCTGTTCGGCGCACTCCGGGCCTTTGGCAGGTCCTCCCACAAAACTCTGCAAGCATCCTCACTGGACGGATCCAGAGAGAACAGAGCCCCGTAATAGGCACGGGCCTCGGCACTGATGCCCTCCGGATCCGAGACCAGGGATCCGTCGTTGGCCAGCAGCCCCAGGAGCTGCTTATGGACCCCCTGCCAGCGAGTAGAAAAAGGGGGAGCCACGGTCCAGGTCCTGGAGGAACTGGATCCGCCACCTCACGTACGTGTCTCGGGAGCCCACGAGCTGCAGGTCCTTCAGATTGCCCTTCTCTTTGTACACCGTCCGCAGGGCTGGGTCTTCGACAACTTGACCGAGACGGGACTCCAGGCTGCGCACCTCCTTCTGCTACCGCCCAACCCGGGCCTTCCATCTCGTGGTCGACCCCTCGCATACCCCTGACAGAAGAGAAGAGATGGATGTGAGCCTTGCCTACGTCCCACCATAGCCTCAAGGAGGGGAAGCCCCCCTGCTTCCTTCTCCAGTCGGCCCAGAATCGACAGAACGAATCCCAGCAGCAGGTTGTTAAAATGATAGTACGCGGACCCCACCCGTGCGCGCAGCGGAGCGAGCTCCGCCCACACCAAGTGGTGGTCCAAGCATAGCACCGGCCGCATGGAAGCTGCCAGAATGCAGGACACAGATGCCCGGGAAATGTAAAGGCGGTCGTTTATGGATCTTCCTCCTCCAGACTTAGTCAGGATGGCGATTGCGCCAGACGTCCACCAAATTGAAGGACTGTCCAGGTCCCTCAACTTCCAAATCACCGCCATGCTGCGCAGGGCACCAAAGTAGTCCCTCGCCTCAAGGGTGCAGTTGAAATCCACCCCCACCCCCCACGAGGAAAATGCACTCGCTGGCATCGATGGAGCCTAAATGACACTTGTTCAAAGAAGCGCACTTGCTGCAGGGAGCGTACACATTCACTAGTTGGAGAGGCACGTCCCCCAGGCGAACAGTGAGATGGAGCAAGAGGCCTGGCACAGGCTCCTTGACCCCTGAGATCTCCGGCCAAAAATGTGGGGCCAGCAAGTTAGCCACCCCGCAAGAAGTAATAGCTAGATGGCTCGTGCAGACCCCTCCTTGTCATTCCAGGAACCACGTAGCCTCGTCTCCCGGAACGGTGTGGGTTTCCTGTAGGAAGCACACCGTATACTTCCCTTCCTTAAGGAGCAAGATATTAATAAATCTGTGGCGCGCCTCTCTGCTGCCGTTGATGTTGAGGCTGGCTATGGTTATTTTCATGACAAGAGCACAGTGCAACCTCTACTTAACTACTGTGGGGAGGGAGCGGAGTCTCTTGTTCCCCCCACTACCTCAGCAGCCTAGTGACGAAAGTCTTGAGCCGGTGCAGCTCGCGGTGGCTCATGCCCTTGCCCACGCTCAGGGTTTTAGCAGCGGAGCAGATGGACCTGATGAGCAGTGCCAGCTCCGACCATTTGTCGAAGGCCAGCTGGACTTTATTGCAATAACCCAACCTATCAGAAATTCCTGTAGCTCCTCAAAGGGGATGAGGGGAGAATCAGTAGGGGGCACGATGGCATCCACTGCCTCACAGGTGATGGGCACCAAATCGTCCCCAGTGCTCCCCACTGAGTCGCCGTCCTCCTCCAGGAGGTCGTCGAGAGCAGCTGACCCGCGCACCGCATAGGGTGCAGCGAATGGCTTGGCCGCACCAGCCAGTCCCACCTCTGTCACACTCCCACCCCCAGGATCGACGGCAGAGGAGTCCTCCCTGAGCTCCTCCGGGGGGGCTTGGATCGGAGGGCGGCAGCAGTTCAGGCCCTCCTCTCTCCCTCCGCCCCAGGCACCAGGCTGTATGGTGAAACTGGGGAAAAAACTATCCCAAGTTCCTCCAACATACTCAGCACAAAAGTGAGAGATGGAGAAGCGGGAGCCTCCCCTTCCCTGCCGCCATCCACTGACCCAGCGGGCAGGGGGTTTCTATTAAAGTCATCGACCAGATCGAGCAGCTTCCGGGAGATGTCAGGGTGTGGCTGGGCGAGCTTAGCCTCATCAGCCTCGCCTGCCCCAACCTCCAGGATGCCCGACCTGGCGATGAGTGACGGTGTTATTTTGGGCAGATCCGCAGCGCGCCCCCTCCCCTTCATGGGTAGAGCATACTTCCAATCCCCGGGAGGCACAGGCTGAACATCCTCCCGAGGATGGGCGGCTCCCACCGACTGTATGTGGTGGTGGTGTGGGGGGGGGGGAAGTGCGCAGGACCCGCAACGGGCGCCATCTCCTATTCCACGGAGGGACATGGGTCTTCCTCCACGTCCAAGGAGCGGCGCCATCGTCTCTTCCTCCTGGAGGGGTGCAGAAGGAGGGAGACCTCCATCTCAGCAGAGGTCTCCACCTCCACATCCTCCTTCTGTTTGTGGCTCCCAATCCCGAGCCCGACCGTGGGATGCAAGTTTTCCGCAGAAGTGGGCACAATCGTGGGCTCGGGCATGGGATTGCTTGCTGGCACGGGATCAGGATCCCAAATGAGCGTGGATATGGATCGTACACGCTTTCCGGGGGACTCGGCCGGAGGTGTTTAGTTTTCCTCCGCACCTTCCTTCTGCACAGCCGCTCTCCCCCCCTCCCTGCCGGAGACTGTGATGACATTGGCCTCCGACATCGACCGCGCATTTGGTGTTACTGGTGGGGGACAGTGGCAGTGCCAGCCTTGGCCACCTAAGTTGTTTTGGTGGCCTTGGAGGCAGGGCAGCTTTTAACATACATGCCCCACCTCTTTGCAGGCGTGGCACTGCACATCATCCAACGTCCAGAAGACACGGTAGGGAGTCCCCTGGTGGATAACCACGAATCCACCCTCCATGTCATCCTCCCTCGCCAACTGAACGTAAATTTTATGCCGGAAGGAGAAGAAATGAGGCTCCCTGAAGCCAAGCGGGATCGGCGCTATCCCCGACCTCACCTCCCCCATTTGATGTAGGTGGGGGAGGAGGAGCTCACTGCGGATAAATTGCCCTTAATCTACCTCATTCTGTTCCTCAGGACCCTCATCAAAAAAATCATGAACATTTGAGGTACATGGTGCCTCGTTTTCTTCCATCAACTGCTCAGAGTCCGAGATTTTGAAATGATTTCCAATTAAATGTGAGGAATGAACCTTGACAGTTTAATTGCCATGTTTGACAAATATAGGGGGAAAAATTCGGTTGCTTAGCGCCTCCCATTATAATGGGGCACAACGCAACTAGTGCCCGGGCACGGCGATGTTTGCGCCGCTCGTGAAATTGACCAGAGTTTTTGCGGCGGCGCTAAACTCTACTGCCCCGATCTCCTGCGACCGCAGATCGTGACGTCAGTCGAGCGTGCAATGCCCCGGTGGCGCCCCGGACCGGATATTGAGTGGCGCCCCCTTCCTTTCCGCCTGCCGCAAGCATCGACAGGGAGACTGGAACGTTTTGCAGTCAGCAAGGGGCTGGGGGAGCGCTATTTAAAGGCGCCCTCTTCCTGCCTTATTTTGTGGGAGACATTTTTGCACCACTCATTCTGACAGAGAGAGAGATTCTGAGAGAGAGAGAGACTTCTGCATAGAATCAACGCTGTGTGAAGTAGTTTTGGCTACTGAGCAGCACTTTGCAGGTTCTTTTGGATTTGACCTTCATTACGTCGATTGTCAAGGGACTTTGAGGGCTGCACTGATTCGGGATGTCGTCCTGCGCCTGTAGAATTGGAGGCATCAGAGACGCAGAGAGAGAGTGGCAATCATGGCCAGAGGGAGGACGGCCAACAGGCCTCTGCACAGGAGACCTTACCCTCCCAGGTATTCCGGGAACAATTCTCCGACATTCATTTGTCTGAGGAGCAGTGTTTGCGCAGGCTGCGCTTCAGCAAGGAGGTGGTCACTGAGCTCTACCACCTGCTGCAGCCAGATCTGCAGCCTCAACTGAGGACCAGGACGTCTCTGTCAGCGGCAGTGAAGGTCACAGTGGCTCTGAATTTTTATGCCACCGGCTCCTTTCAAACAGGTACTGGGGACATCGCCAATATCTCCCAGTTCGCGGTCCATTGCTGTATCCGAGAGGTGACAAATGCCCTCTATAAAAGGAGACGCCAGTACATCTCTTTCCCGATGACCCAGGCCAAACAGCATGAACGCGCATTGGGCTTTGCGAGGATAGCGGGCTTCCCCATGGTGCAGGGCGCCATTGACTGCACGCATGTGGCATTGCGGTCACCGCATGAGAATACAGAGGTTTTCCGAAACCACAAGGGGTTCCACTCCTTAAATGTCCAGTTGGTGTGTGACCACAGACAGCTGATACTCGCTGTCAATGCCCGCTATCCTGGCAGCAGCCACGATGCTTTCATCCTGTGCCAGACTGGTGTGCCAGAGCTTTTCCAGGCTGCGCATCAACCAAGTGGTTGGCTCCTCGGGGACAAGGGTTATCCACTCTGCACCTGGCTGATGACACTGCTCCATAACCCCAACACCCCTGCTGAGCTGCAGTACAATGAGAGCCATCTCGCCACCAGGAACATCATTGAGCAGACGATCGGCATGCTCAAGCAACGGTTCCGCTGTCTGGACCACTCAGGAGGAGCCCTGCAGTACTCGCCTGAGCGAGTCTCCCTCTTCATAGTTGTTTGCTGCATTCTTCATAGCCTTGCAATCCTCAGGACCCAGCCAATGCCACCAGGCCTTGGTGCACCGCCGGAGAAGGAGGAAGAGGAAGAGGAGGAGGAAGAGGAGGAGGATGATCAGCAGCAGCACCAAGGCGGGAGGGAGGCCCACAATGTTGAAACTGCAAGGGCCGTCCGTCAAAGACTGATAACAAACCGCTTCTAGGCCCCTACTCAGGAAATGGCTTCTGGCATGGAGAACAACATGATGGAAAGCAACCCGCAACCCCTATAGCCTGCCAAGGCAACAATGATTCCGAAGGCCAAACATGTACATTTTGAATACAACAACTTTTTTATTTTACAAACTCTGTGTGTGTCATTTATTCATGACAAACTAATAGAAACAAACACAAAAAATCATTAATTAACATAACTGGTTCTCACAACCTGGAGATAATGGCCAAAACATTAAACAAAAGTTATCAGACGAACCTCGGCCTTTAATAAAAACATTCCCAACATTTCCTGAGAGCTCCTACTTTTTGTCCTTCGAGGGTGATCTCCTTCCCTTGCCCACTTGCCCCCTTCCCACCCTACTGCTCCTCCGTAATGGGGCCCCAGTGGCTGCAGCAAGGCTGCTGGAAGGCTGCTGAATGTCAGATCCTGAGACTGCAGATGCCCTTGAAGGACGCCCTCGACCAGCTCTGGGCCTGGAGGGCCCGGCTGCAGACTGCATCAACTCTGCATGGGTGGCAGCAGTCTGGGCTACAGTGCAAGTGCAATGGGGAAGTGACAGTGGTGGCAGCAGGAATGCTGTCAGCTTGAGAGAGGACAGCACCTCCCTGCTCGACTGACACACTGGCACTCCCACGGGGCAGCACCTCAGCATCCGGAGCAATCTGCTGGAGCACAGATTGCTGGCCTGCTGCGGCGCCGTGAGAGCCCCGGGGCAATGTGTCCAAACCAGTGATGATGGCAGCAGTCAGTGCTTGCGTGGCTTCAATCTGAGACTGCATGAGAGCAGTCTGAGATTGGATCACAGCAGCCAGTGACTGAATTGCAGCACTAAGCATTTGCATGGCGTCCGCCTGTGCTGCAGCGAAGTGCTCCACACTCCTTGCCAGTGATTCAATGCATTCGGGCACCCTTCCCACTGCACCCATGAGCTGAGTGTGCATGTCCACCGCCTGGGTGTTCATTTCAGCGATGAGTCGCTCCTCCTCTGCGCCAGTGCAGCAGGATTCGCTGGCCTACTCTCCCTCCGGGGAGAAGGCCCCCGAGCTTCCTTATCCCCATCGCGTTGCTGCAGCCCGCTGGGTCCCGGAGCTTCACTCTCATCAGACCCTTCCCCCCTGCTCCCCTCCAGGGAAGACGTGGTCCCAGTGTGGGCATGGGCTTCCTCGGGAGACGCTGGCGCTGAGGCTCCGGCTTCCTCTTCCTCCTCACCTGCAGCTTCACTCCCAGTGGCTGCTTGAGGGTCCGTCTCCTCAGCTGGTGAATCACCATCTGAAAGCAGGGAGGTATAAGAGTGGCTTTAGCGTGAGGACAGGGGGGCAGTAAGGGAGGTAGGAGTGGTGCGATTTAGTAAGTTGGATTGAAAGTGTAAAAGGCTGGTGTTGTGAGGGACAAGTGGAATGAGAGAGGAGAGAAAGCTGATGACCTTACCATTGCTGTCCTGAACGGGGTCGGCCTCTCCAGGGGTGACGGGACCGATCACCTGGCTTGCCACAATCCTGTGGACGCGCGCCTCAAGATCGCTGAGGGGTTGCAGCTGAGGTGGCCCTCCACCCGTCCGTTGCTGCTGTCTCCTGTTGTGAGATAGCTTGGCCTGCAAGAAAAAGGACAGCATCTGAGTAAATATGCAGCCGTGGTCTTGCCTGATGTGCCTCCCATAGTGGAATAGCCCTTAATGTATGCAGCCATGTGCTTGCCTGATGTGCCTCCCATAGTTGAATAGTCCTTAATGTATGCAAGGTGTGGAATGTGCATGTGTGTTTTATGAGATGGCCATAGGTCTTGGATGAGTGTTGGGCATTGGGGTTTTAAGACCCTCTGGCCATAGAGTGAGGTTGAGATGGAGGGATGGAGAGGTATTGAAAATCAGCCACTCACCCTGACGACCCGAGTGAGGTCGTTGAACTTTTTGCGACATTGCGTATGGGTCCTGGGCACCATGCTCCTGGAGGAGACGTGCTGAGCCACCTCCCTCCACACTCTTCTGTAGTCGCGCGGCAATGGCCTCCTGCCATTCTCAGGGTACAGTACAGCTCTTTGTCGCTCCACCGCGCCAACCAGAGCCTCCAAGGCCCAGTCGCTGAAGCGCTGAGCTCGTTCCCTGACCCTCTCCATAGTCCAGGTCTGTCCACAACGAGATTCAAGCCTGCAATGAGCAGGGTGTGGCTGGAGAGCAAGATCGACCCTCCCCTTTAAGAACTGGCCGGCACCATTGTGTCTGTGTTCCATTGCTAACTGACATCACCTGAGCTTCGCTTGCGCTCTGAGTTAGCGCCTCGCTCCTCGACCTTTGCACCTTAAGACAGGTGTGTAGCGCCTGATTTGGCGCTCCAATCACCTCCAGGGGCGATAAAAGCCAAGTTTGCAGTCGGAGGCGATAAGTAGCGCCAGGCGCTAAACTTTGCGCCCGGCCGATAATTGCGCCCAACCGGGGTGATACCGAATTTCTCTCCCACAGTCTTAATATCACGACCTATGACCCTCTCTTTTATAGTATACCAAATCCCTTGAATTGAACTCCGTCTCAGACGGTCTAATACGATGCCTCAGTGCTCTATGAATTTTCTGATATCTCAGCCTTGGTAAAAGCTTGTCTCCCTGCATGCAAAGCATTTAAATGCTCAGATAAAATGGCACTAATTGTAGTAGCTTCTAGAGCAGGAGGATTATCACAAAGAACAGAAGGTAATTTGGAAATGCTCCCATAGACTAGCTGATAAGGACTATATCCTCCAACCATCTGAAGAGAATTCTTTGCATGAACTGCCCATGCTAGGGCAGTTAACAATTTTACACTCTGGTCGATCAGCCAAAATTTTACGCACCATGTCATCAATCACAGCATGATTCCTTTCACAAAGACCATTGCTTAAAGGGCTCTCAGCTGCTATATTCATGACAATGATATTCATATTCTTACACATATCTCTGAACTCCTCATTAGTGAATTCACCTCCATTATCGGTCAAAAACTTTGCTAGTGTCCCAAGTCCAGTCCCTATCCATTTTTTCATAGAATCATAGAATGGTTACAGCACAGAAGGAGGCCATTCGGCCCGTCAAGTCTGTGCCGGCTCTCTGCAAGAGCACTTCAGCTAGTCCCACTCCCCCACCCTTTCCCCGCAGCCTTGCAAGTTTTTTTCCTTCAGTTACTTATCCAATTCCCTTTTGAAAGCAATGATTGATCTGCCTCCTCCACCCTTTCAGGCAGTGAATTCCAGATCCTAACCACTCGCTGTGTAAAAATGTTTTTCCTCATGTCGCCTTTGGTTCTTTTGCAAATCACCTTAAATCTGTGTCCTCTGATTCTCGACCTTTCCGCCAATGGGAACAGTTTCTCTCTATCTACTTTGTCTAGACCGCTCATGATTTTGAATACCTCTATCAAATCTCTCAACCTTCTCTGCTCTCGGGAGAACAACCCCAGCTTCTCCAGTCTATCCACGTAACTGAAGTCCCTCATCCCTGGAACCATTCTTGTAAATCTTTTCTGCACCCTCTCTAAGGCCTTCACATCCTTCCTAAAGTGCAGTGCCCAGCATTGGACTCAATACTCAGTTGAGGCTGAACTAGAGTTTTATAAAGGTTCATCATAACTTCCTTGCTTTTGTACTCTATGGGCTGGATTTTCATTGACCCGTGGAGGCGGGTTTGGAGGCGTGTGGGGGGTTAAAGTTGCAGATTCGGGGGTCCCGAACCCATCCTGCCTCCATGCCAGTTTCGCTGGAGGCGGGTACCCGACCTGTGCTGGGACCCGCCTCCCCGAGGCGGGAAGGGGATTAGTGGCAATAAACTGCCTGTTAACAGGTAGTTAACAGGCAGTTTTTTGCCTAATCCCTATTTTGATGCGTGAAATGTGGGCTTCCCGACAGGTCCCAACCACGCCAAATTAACGAGGCGGACCGTGGGTCTGCAGGGGTTGGAGGGGTCGATATGTCCGGTGGGCAGGTGAGTGATGGGTGCATGTGTGCAGAGGTAAGTGTGTAAGGTAAGTGTAAAGTGTGGGAAAAAGTTTTACTTACCTTAACTTCCTCCTGCAGGTGTCAGCCCTTCAGTTCTCGGGAGTTAGAAATCTCACCGGCACAGAAAACAGAATGGCCGTTGACCTGTCAAAAACTGCAGTTCTGTTTTCTGTGCTGGAATGATTTCTAACTCAGCCTGAGAGGAAGGACTCAAGTTAGAAGACAGATTGTCAGTGTTTGACAGCTTCACAGAGCTGTCAAACGCTGATATTTCATCTGTCAAAAGCTCTTGACAGATGAAATGTCAATCTGTGACGTCACCTGTTGCCGGGTGGCCCTTAATTGGCCTGCTGAGCTCGCTGGGTGGGCTCAACAAGGTCAATCAAGTGAAAATGCAGTGGGTTGGCCACAAGTCGATGGAGGCGGGACTACAACCCAAAAAGTGGGAGTCCCGTCTCCATCACGTCCCCAGTATCAAAATCCAGCCCTATGCCTCCATTTATAAAGCCCAGGATCTTTGTCCCATACCTTTAGATCCATGGCAACTACCTCATTAAAGTCACATGCCAATGGAATACTTAGAATAGGATGTGGGGATGTCCTTCTATACTTTTTACAGATTTCACAGTTCTCACTAATCTCTTCTATTATGCTCATATACTCCTCATCAACTGCACCTGCATCTTTTAGCAGAAGTTTTAAACATTGACAAGTAGGGTGGGCAAATTGTCTATGTAATTTTAAGACAATTTGGTTTTTTTCTCTCAAATCCTTATCGCCTGATGCCATTAATACTTGCCTAACACTCTGATGAGAATCACCAGGTTTTGTTCCGAGGTACAATAATGTCCTGACTGGGTAAACTGCAGATCAACCGATTTTCCAAAAATAACTGCCTTATCATGTTCCCTGTCAAGTTTCATTTGTGCCTTTTTCATGGAAGGTTTACTCAAAAGCATAGGTTTCTCACTAGAGACTACATCCCTACTTATAAAATGGCTTACTCCAGCTATCTTACATGGAATTACCACTCTCCTGGGTGACCTCAAGGTGTTGTCATCTCCAAACCTAAAGCTTATAGTACTTTTATATTCCTTAACCATGTCGATCATCACTACTTAGTGAATCAAGGTAACATTTTAACCAGTCTACCCAGCATACCGTTGAAGTACATGCACTAATACTGCACAATTAAGGGAGTCCGCGACTAATGCATTCATCACATGATTAAAACTCCTTGTGACCAGTATAACCTGTTCATATTCATCATTAGCTTCATTCTCTTCCTCAGAACTACTTTCTTCAGGTGTCATTTCAAAGACCCTGCATTTTCGCTCTGGGCAATTCGCCACATTATGATACTTAGGAGGAAAAATTCAGTATCGCCCCATTTGGGGCGCAATTATCGGCCGGGCGCAAAGATTAGCGCCTGGCGCTAATTATCACCTCCGACTGCAAACTTGACTTTTATCGCCCCTGGAGGTGATTGGAGCGCCAAATCAGGCGCTACACATCTGTCTTAAGGCGCAAAGGCTGAGGAGCGAGGCGCTAACTCAGAGCGCTGGCGAAGCTCATGTGATGTCAGTCAGCAATGGAGCACAGACACAATGGCGCCGGCCAGTTCATAAAGGGGAGGGTTGATCTTGCTTTCCATCCACATCCTGCTCATTGCAGCCTTGAATCTTGGCCTGGAGAGATCTGTACATCAAATCTGCTGGAAAGAGCAATGGAGAGGCCCGGGGAAAGAGCTCAGAGTGCAGCCTCCACAGTCTCTTCTAAATCGATACAAGGAAGGGCAAATCAAAATGAACCTGCAAAGTGCTGCTCAGTACCCAAAACTCCTTCACATAGCGTTGAATCGCTCCAGAAGTCTCTCTCTCTCTCAGAATGCGTGGTTCAAAAATGTTGCCAACAAATAAAGGCAGGAAGCGGTCGCCTTTAAATAGCGCTCCCCCAGTCCCTTCCTGACTGCAAAACGCTCCCCTCAACCTGTCGTTGCTAGCGGCAGGCGGTAAGGCAGGGGGCGCCACTCAATATCCGCTCAGGGGCCTACCGGGGCGTTGCGCACTCGACTGACGTCACGATCTGCCGGCGCAGGAGATCGTGGCGGTACTGTTTAGCGCTGCCGCAAAATGTCTAGTTAATTTCGTGAGCGACGCAAACATCACCGCGCCCGGGCGCTAGTTGCTTTGCGCCCCATTAGCGCCCTCTTAAGGCGCTAACGGGAGGCGCAACCAACTGAATTTTTCCCCCTTAGAGTCACATCTAAAACATCTATTGACTTTTCCTTGGGCATTCCTGGCATTCATTCGCCCATTATTACTGTCTCAAATTCGTCTTCTGTTGATATAACCAGATTTTCTGTACGTGCTTTCCTCACCATTCTGTCTGTCTTTAATCCTTCCATTACATTGGCACCTGCGTCCGGTATCTGGAATATTTTGAAATCTGGTAACTATCGAAACTGACATCTGCTCCAACAGAGTCTCCTTTTCTGAGAACTGGACACCAGTTAGAACCAAGTTGCTTGTCCATATGAGTCCCTTAGCACAATCTCATAATTTAAACGCTAGTACCAATCCAGAGATTCACAAATTAAACTTTGTCAACCTTTTGTACAATTTGAGTCCATGATGTACTCTTCCATTGAAGAACCATCCGTTTTCTGAAATCTATCAAATTCTGACTGGGCCTCATAGGCATTTAACAGGTCATCTTTCTTGTAAATTTGATCCAGGAATTCTATTAGAGTCAAAACCTTCATCATTATCCAACTAAGTTGCATTCATCTCAGAAAATACCTTACTTCTGATTTTACTTTGTTCAGGAAGCGACAATGCCAAAGCCATGCCTTGTTTTCTCTTTGGTAGAGTAGTAACCTGTGTCCATATATGAACCTCATTCTTCCACTGGTCATACGGTTCAAACTCCGAGAACATCGGAGGGTAGTCCTACCTCAACGATTTAAACTTGCTTTCTGCCATTTTCCACAATGGCCCCTAGGCTTTCAAGTTTTTTGTCCCAAAAAGAAATCCTAGTTTCTAACCTCCACCTTTAAGCAACTATTCTCTGCTACCGTGTAAAAGTCAGATAGCCAGTTGGTGAAGGATAGAAGACTAGAGCCTAGTCTTTAGTTGCTTACAAGCTTTTATTTACAGAGACACAAATTACATACTGTGCACCCACCCCAAAGCCGCCAAAGCCCTTGCATAGTGCTAACTTGATGGTGAGTACTGTTCCCCGGCGTCCTAAGGCTCCCGCCCCAATTTTCGCTCCCACCCGCCAGCCCTGGCATCAGTGCTGCCAGTTGTGGGAGAGAGACTGTCCTGGAATATTTAAATGAGGCCCAGGAGTTAAAATGACCCGGTCCTCACGCTGAACTCCCTGTGCAGGTTTCCCTCCAGCCTGCACTTCCGCCCATCCCGAACGTGCCCCCCAACCTGTTCTGACATTTGAAGAATGGTGTCTTGGGTGACGTGGCTGAGGGTGGTGGTACCCAGCATGAGTCAGCTTACTCAGCATAGAGGGGAGAAAGTGGAGGGAACTAAAAGTATTAAATTTAAATTCACAATTAAAGTGCTTGGTGTGAATGGGTCAGATTTATTTCCAATATATTTTACGAAATATTGCAAAGTATTACATAGTATTTACAGCACAGAAACAGGTCATTCGACCCTACAGGCCTATGCCAGTGTTTATGCTCCACACGAGCCTCCTCCCACTCTTCTTCATCCAACTCCATCAATATATCCTTCTATTCCTTCCTCCCTCATGTGTTTTCCCTTAAATGCATCTATACTATTCGCCTCAACTACTCCATGTGGTAGCAAGTTCCACATTCTAGCCTCTCTCTGGGTAAAGAAGTTCCTTCTGAAATCCCTATTGGATTTATTAGTGACTATCTTATGTTTATTTACTTCTGGTCTCCCAGTCATCAGTACAATGGCCTACGTGGTGTCCAGCCAGCGAGTCAACCACTGATTTGCCCACACTCCAAAATTAAAACCTGCTTGAAGGTTCAAAAAGAAAAGCGATGGATTCCTGACTCAGGAATAAGTGGAGTGGTGCTGAGCCAACAAGAAACAAGACTTGTTATTATCAAATGGAACGAGGGGTCATTAAGTAACGATTGCTGTGTCCTCTCTTTGCTTCAGGTTGCCATTATAGCCGGGAACTTTGAACTGGCCGAAATTATCAAGAACCACAAGGAAGCCGATGTTGGTAAGTTTGAGTCTTAATTCCACAAATTTAAGTAAGAACTGAATTTAAAAGGGGTGGGAGTCTCACCATCAGGACCATTTTTAAAGAGAGAGTCATGACATCATGGAGAACCCCACACAAATCAATCACAGAATGCTGTAGACAAATACAGAATGAGGGGTCAGTCAGTCAGGCACACAGTAATAGGGCCGCACTATCGAGAGGTCAGTCAGGCACACAGTAACACGGTCGCACTATCGAGAGATCAGTCAGGTACACAGTAACAGGGCCGTACTATCGAGAGCTCAGTCAGGCACACAGTAATAGGGCCGTACTATCGAGAGATCAGTCAGGTACACAGTAACACGGTCACACTATCGAGAGATCAGTCAGGCACACAGTAATAGGGCCGTACTATCGAGAGGTCAGTCAGGCACACAGTAACACGGTCACACTATCGAGAGGTCAGTCAGGCACACAGTAACACGGTCACACTATCGAGAGATCAGTCAGGCACACAGTAACAGGGCCGCACTATTGAGGGGTCAGTCAGTCACACAGTAACAGGGCTGCACTATTGAGAAGTCAGTCAGGCACACAGTAACAGGGCCGCACTATCAAGAGATCAGTCAGGCACACAGTAACAGGGCCGCACTAAAAAAAAACATAGAAACATAGAATCTAGGAGCAGGAGTAGGCCATTCGGCCCGTCGAGCCTGCTCCGCCATTCAATACGATCATGGCTGATCATCCAAATCCAGTACCCTGTCCCTGCTTTAATCCCCACAGTACACATATCCCACCCTACCCCCGTAACCCCACGTATTTAATTCCCCCTAACATATCCCATCCTATCCCCATAACCCCACATATTTAATCCCCCCTAACACTAAGGGTCAATTTATCATAGCCAAATCAACCTAACCCACACATTTTTGGACTGTGGGAGGAAACCGGAGCACCCGGAGGAAACCCACGCAGACACGGGGAGAATGTGCAAACTCCACACAGACAGTCACCCGAGGTCAGATTCGAACCCGGGTCTCTGGCACTGTGAGGCACCAGTGCTAACCACTATGCCACCGTGTTGCCCACTATTGAGGGGTCAGTCAGTCACACAGTAACAGGGCTGCACTATTGAGGGGTCAGTCAGTCACACAGTAACAGGGCTGCACTATTGAGGGGTCAGTCAGTCACACAGTAACAGGGCTGCACTATTGAGGGGTCAGTCAGTCACACAGTAACAGGGCTGCACTATTGAGAAGTCAGTCAGGCACACAGTAACAGGGCCGCACTATCGAGGGATCAGTCACACAGTAACAGGGCCGTACTATCGAGAGGTCAGTCACACAGTAACAGGGCCGCATTATTGAGAGGTCAGGCAGTCAGTCAGTGAGTCACACAGCAACTGCAGGTTAGGTACTGGAATCTTTCTCGTCTGCTTGGCTCAGTATCACACCAGCAGTGCTTTCAAACATGGAGCCATCATGGTGTCCAGCTTTTAACATTTTGTATGCTTGCTTTAATTAATAAAATCAACACAGATCAGATTAATGAGGAAGCTGATTCAATTAGAGTCCCTGGAGGCAAGAACATTCTAATGGAATGAGTCGTATTTAACCAACAGTTACTGCTCAACAAAGTGACAGGGCACTTCACTGTTAATTAGATTACACGGTGATGGGGTAGGGCAGGGTTCCTTTAAAATATGTCTGTGTTGCGCTCTTCAAAGTGAGAGATTTGTACTGGCAATTCAAACAACTTCCAACATTATGTCACCCAGCGCCAGCATCAAACAGGTACAGCATGGGTTAGATACAGAGTAAAGCTCACTCTACAATGTCCCATCAAACACTCCCAGGGCAGGTACAGCACGGATTTTTTTTCAATTCTTTCACGGGATGTTGGCGTCACTGGCAAGGCCAGCAATTATTGCCCAACCCTAATTGCCATTGAGGAGGTGGTGGTGAGCTGCCTTCTTGAACCGCTGCAGTCTGTGTGGTGAAGGTACTCCCACAGTGCTGTTAGGTAGGGAGTTCCAGGATTTTGAACCAGTGATGATCAAGGAACGGCGATATATTTCCAAGTCAGGATGGTGTCAGGATTGCCGTTCCTTGATCATCACTGGTTCAAAATCCTGGAACTCCCTACCTAACAGCACTGTGGGAGTACCTTCACCACACAGACTGCAGCGGTTCAAGAAGGCAGCTCACCACCACCTCCTCAATGGCAATTAGGGTTGGGCAATAATTGCTGGCCTTGCCAGTGACGCCAACATCCCATGAAAGAATTGAAAAAAAGTCCGTGCTGTACCTGCCCTGGGATTAGCGTGTAAAGTTAAGGCACATGGGATTGGGGGCAAGGTATTGACTTGGATAGAGAACTGGTTGGCGGACAGAAAGCAGAGAGTAGGAATTAATGGGTCTTTTTCCGAGTGGCAAGCAGTGACTAGTGGGGTACCGCAGGGATCGGTCCTTGGACCCCAGCTATTCACAATATACATTAATGATCTAGATAAGGGAACTAAATGTAATATCTCCAAGTTTGCAGATGACACAAAGCTGGGTGGGAGTGTGTGCTGCGAGGAGGATACTGAGAAACTCCAGGATGATTTGGACAGGTTGGGTGAGTGGGCAGAAGCATGGCAGATGCAATATAACGTAGATAAATGCGAGGTTATCCACTTTGGTGTCAAAAACAGAAAGGCAGACCATTATCTGAATGGCAATAGATTGGGAGAAGGGGAAGTGCAACGAGACCTGGGTGTCCTTGTGCACCAGTCGCTGAAAGTAAGCATGCAGGTGCAGCAGGCAGTGAAGAAGGCAAATGGTATGTTGGCCTTCATAGCAAAAGGGTTTGAGTATAGGAACAGGGATGTCCTGCTGCAGTTGTACAGGGCCTTGGTGAGACCACACCTTGAGTACTGTGTGCAGTTTTGGTCGCCTTATCTGAGGAAGGATGTTCTTGCCATGGAAGGAGTTCAGCGAAGATTCACAAGGCTGATACCTGGGATGGCAGGAATGACATATGAGGAGAGATTGGGTCGATTGGGCTTATACTCGCTGGAGTATAGAAGAATGAGAGGGGATCTCATCGAAACATATAAAATTCTGACAGGTCTGGACAAACTAGATGCAGGAAGAATGTTCCCAATGGTCGGAGAGTCCAGAACCAGGGGTCATAATCTAAGGATAACGGGTAAGCCATTTAGGACAGAATGGAGGAAGAATTTCTTCACCCAGAGAGTGGTGAACCTGTGGAATTCTCTACCACAGAAGGTAGTTGAGGCCAAGTCATTAAATATATTCAAGGTTGAGTTAGATATATTTCTTAAAGCTAAAGGTATCAAGGGATATGGGGAGAAGGCAGGTACAGGGTACTGAGTTTGGATGATCAGCCATGATCTCATCGAATGGCGGAGCAGGCTCGAGGGGCCGAATGGCCTACTCCTGCTCCTATCTTCTATGTTTCTATGTGTGTGACTTGGAGGTGGTGGTGTTCCCATGCGCCTGCTGCACTGTCCATCTAGGTGGTAGAGGTCACAGGTTTGGGAGGTGCTGTCGAAGAAGCCTTGTCGAGTTGCTACAGTGCATCTTGTAGGTGGTACACACTGCAGACACGGTGAGCCGGTGGAGGAGGGAGTGAACGTTTAAGGTGATGGATGGGGTGCCAATCAAGCGGGCTGCTTTGTCCTGGATGGTGTCGAGCTTCTTGAGTGTTGTTGGAGCTGCACTCATCCAGGCAAGTGGAGAGTATTCCATCACTCTCCTGATTTGTGCCTTGTAGATGGTGGAAAGTCAGGAGGTGAGTCACTCGCTGCAGAATACCCAGACTCTGACCTGCTCTTGTAGCCACAGTATTTATGTGGCTGGTCCAGTTAAGTTTCTGGTCAATGGTGATCCCCAGGATATTGATGTTGAGGGATTCTATGATTAGATACAGAGTAAATCTCACTCTACACTGTCCCATCAAACAATCCTAGGGCAGGTGCAGCACAGGTTAGATGCAGAGTAAAGTTCCCTCAATTCCATCCCATGCAGCACTAATTGTGGCCCGAGTATCTGTCACAAACTCATTTGATAAGTACATTTTTTAAAAACTCACCCATCAAAAACAGTCCTTCCACAGCCCATTTACACGCTGCCCTATCATAGACTCTACCCACCCTTTTAACTCCTTCCGCAACCACTACACACTCGCAACACCATCACACCCATTCATTTAATCCCCTTCCACAGGCCATATACATTGTACCCTATCTTGGAGCCAACCACCTATTTAATCTCCTTCCACAGCCCATGTAGACTCTACCCTATTGTGGATTCTACCCACCCATTGAATCTCCTTTTGCAGCCCGTGTACATTTTCCCCTATCATGGACTCTACCCGTTTCTGAACATACGAACAAAGATGAACAGGAAATGACCCTGTGGTCCATCCAGCTTGTCCCACACTTATTGTGCATCACAATACACACCACCCCCCACCCCACCCGAAACCATGTGATCTCCTTGGAGAGATGAAAAAAGTTAAAAATCCAGGCCTATTTGGGAAATTCCTCTCCAACCCCCTTAGGCGATTGAAACTAGTCTGTGAGATCACTCTGGCCTTGAATTCCCTGCAGCACCTACCTTTTGTATGAGGTCAACTCTGCCCCAGCCAGAAAAATGTCCAGCTCTTGCTTGAAGGAATTCAGTGAATTGACATCCACCACACGAGCCGGCAGCCTGTTCCAGTGGTCTACTATTCTCTGGGAAAAGAATCACCTCCTGTCATCTAACCTAGATCTGGCCTTATACAATTTAAAATTGTGACTGTTGGTCCTCTCTAACCTTGTTAGTTGGAACAAACTGTCTACTCAAACACAATCTATTCCCTACATCATCTTATAAAGCTTGATCAAATTAACCCTAAGTCTACACTTCTCTAAAGTGTAGAGTTCCAGCTCCTTAAGCCTATCTTGATAACTAGGATGCTTCAAACTGGAAATTAATCTAGTGATCCTCCTCTGCACCTATTTCAAAGCCTCAATATCACCCACCATGTGAGGAGACCAAAACTGGACACGATATTCTAACTGAGGCCTGACCAGGGTCTTGTCCAAGAACAAAATAGCATGCTGCTCCTTCCACAGCCCATGTACACTCTACCATATCATGGACTCTACCCACGCATTTAATCTCCTCCCACTGCCCATGTACACTCTACCCTATAGTGGACTCTACCCAGCCATTTAATCTCCTTCCGCAACTCGTATACGTTCTACCCTATCATGGACTCTACCCACCCATTTAATCTGCAAAGGAAATCCTGCAAAGCTTTACAATATTTATCCTTCATAACTATTCACCCTGACCGACAGCCTTCCATAGAGAGCCTCTGCACCAAACTCCGTCAGTCACTGCAACTATATACAGAAACATAAAAAAGTCCCAAAAGTTAACCAATGGTTTCAAAACAGCTGACAAACAAAAAGCAGCCCTGAATCAAGGTGTATGCCATGTAGTTACACTGAAAATATTGTGTGAGGAGGGCCGGCCCTTATGTGCGCTGTAAATGTCCGTAACACTCCATCACTAACTGTAGGTATACCCAACTCTCCATCACTAACTGTAGGTATACCCTACGCTCCATCACTAACTGTAGTTATACCCAACACTCCATCACTAACTGTAGGTATACCCAACACTCCATCACTAACTGTAGGTATACCCAACACTCCATCACTAACTGTAGGTATACCCAACACTCCATCACTAACTGTAGGTATACCCTACGCTCCATCACTAACTGTAGGTATACCCAACACTCCATCACTAACTGTAGTTATACCCAACACTCCATCACTAACTGTAGGTATACCCAACACTCCATCACTAGCTGTAGGTATACCCAACGCTCCATCACTAACTGTAGGTATACCCAACACTCCATCACTAGCTGTAGGTATACCCAACGCTCCATCACTAACTGTAGGTATACCCAACACTCCATCACTAACTGTAGGTATACCCAACACTCCATCACTAACAGTAGGTATACCCAACACTCCATCACTAACTGTAGGTATACCCAACGCTCCATCACTAACTGTAGGTATACCCAACACTCCATCACTAACTGTAGGTATACCCAACACTCCATCACTAACTGTAGGTATACCCAACACTCCATCACTAACTGTAGGTATACCCAACACTCCATCACTAACTGTAGGTATACCTAGGGTTGCAAAATTCCGGGAATTTTTAAAAGAGGAAACTTTCCATGGGAATTTTCAGGAATTTATGGGAATTTATGGGAATTTTGAGTTTTTTTGCACACTGATGGTTTTTGTCTCTGACCCTTATATTATCTTTGTCATCAAAATAGACATACTGTTCCATACAAATAAAAACAAGCTTTCAAAACTTTATTTAGGTTATAATTTTGAACTTTATTGAACCCCCACAAAAAAGACCCATCTAAAATAAAATAAAAAGAGCGTCAGCTTATTTAGCCTGTAATTTGTTCTTATTTTGTCCCTTTGAGTCTTCTACTCATGAGTCTTCTGAGTCTTCTACTCATCATTGCTCCTCCTGATTCTCTGACTCTGGCTCTGACGTGTCCATTTCCTCCTCTGTGTCACTGTCTAGCTGTGTGGTGGACACTTCTGTATCTGGCTCAATAAGTTGTAGGTTCGCCCGGATAGCCACCAGTTTTTCCACTCTCTTGTTAGTCAGCCTGTTGCGCACCTTTGGATGCGTATTCCCAAAAAGTGACCAGTTTCGTTCAGAGGCCGCTGATGAAGGTGGGATTTGGAGTATCACCGATGCAATGGGTGACAGGGCCTCAGATGCACAAAGTCCCTTCCACCAGGTATGTGCACTGATATGCTTGCATGATTCCCATATTCCGTCCCCATTCCAAAGACCTTGCTTGGTAGAGAACTTTGCCAGACTTCCCAGAACTTTGCCCACATCCAGATTGAGGTGGCGTGAGAGGGTAGAAATCACACTGTAAGCGCTGTTGATCTGTTCTCCGGAAAGTATTGGTCTCCCAACATGCTTTGGGTCCAGCATGTATGCTGCAGCATGAATCGGCTTGACACAAAATTCTTGACGCATCTGTATGAATTGAACAATTGCCTTCTCCTCTGCTTTGAGCAGTAGGGATGTGGGTAGGGAAATGCTGATTTGTTCTTTTAAATCAGCAAAAAGCCTGAGAACATCTGACAAGACAGCGTCATCTCCTTCAATCTGAGCAATTGCAGATGCTACTGGTGAGAGTAGTTTAAGGCTGCTAACCACTCTCTCCCAAAACACATCATCCAGCAGTATTTTCTTGATGGTGGTTTCCATATCCCCAGACTGGGATATTGCCATTTCTTGCAGCGACTCCTTACCCTCCAGAAGGCTGTTGTACATTATGACAACGCCACCCCATCTAGTGTTGCTGGGCAGCTTCAGTGTGGTGTTCTTGTTCTTTGTTGTTTGCTTGGAGTTGTAGGTTGCTGCAACTACCTGTTTTCCCCTGACATACTTAACAACTTGCTTGGCTCTCTTGTACGGTGTTTCCATGGTTCTCACACCCATGATTTCCTTGAGGAGCAGGTTGAGCCCATGAGCTGCGCACCCAATAGATGTAATACGAGGGTAGGCCTCCTCCACTTGAGCCCAAGCAGCCTTCATATTCGCAGCATTGTCAGTAACTACTGCAAAGACCTTTTGTGATCCAAGATCGTTGATGACCGCTTTCAGCTCATCAGCAATGTATGTGCCTGTGTGTCTGTTGTCCTTCGTGTCTGTGCTCTTGAAGAACACTGGGAGAGGAGTGGAGATGATGTAGTTTATGATGCCCTCCCCTCGTACATTTGACCACCCATCTGAGATAACTGCAACACAGTCTGCCATCTCTATTGTTTCTCTGAGCTTTCCTTGGACTCTGTTATACTCAGCCTCCAGCAAATAAGTAGACAAAGCATGTCTGGTGGGAGGACAGTATGCAGGGCGAATAGCATTGAAAAATCTCTTCCAGTACACATTGGCTGTGAGCATGAGGGGTGAACCTGTCGCATATACAGCTCGAGCATGGCATTCATCTGCATTCTTCTGGCTATGGTTATCCATTGTATCAAAGAACCTTCCAAGTGGGCCAGGAGTTGCTGATGATAAGGAGCCTGATGCTGAATGTGAACCATCATCTTCTTGAATGGAAGCAGAGGAACTCTGGGCTGACTGCTGTGAGCTTTGAGTGAAGTTGTTGCATTTGGATGAATGCTGCTGCATCTTTGTGGCATTCTTTACATATGGCTTTGTACAGTGTTTGCACATGTACACAGTCTTTCCATCTTTAATGCCTGGGGTAAAATGCTTCCACACATCGGACGGTAAACGTGGCATTATTCTATGCAGAGAAATAAAGGGCATTCGTCTCTGTGTCGAACTGCGGTCGATCAGCACGATTGCAACAGGCCAGGGTGAGTAAATTTTTCCTGATGCTCCATGTGATGGAAGCATGACCTGTGCACGCACGACGCTACATCACCAATAGAGGGAGCTAATCGCTCATCCACTCATCCAACCAATCAGGACACATTTGTTCACAGTCACACACAAAACTTGTAATTATTAAAACAAGCCAAGTAAGAAGATAAACATATATTGATAAAGAAATTCCTTAATAATTAAGATTCCATCTCTGTTAGTAATTTTAAGAGAGGACCTGTGAAAAAACGGAAAGACAAAAAAAAAACAATATTATGCAATTATGTGCTTTTTTGGGCAAAATTTCCGAAATTCCCAAGCTAAACTTCCCGTGGAAAATTTCCGGAAATTTACCGGAAACTTTCCACCCCTTTGCAACCCTAGGTATACCCAACACTCCATCACTAACAGTAGGTATACCCAACACTCCATCACTAACTATAGGTATACCCAACACTCCATCACTAGCTGTAGGTATACGCAACACTACATCACTAACAGTAGGTATACCCAACACTCCATCACTAACAGTAGGTATACCCAACACTCCATCACTAGCTGTAGGTATGCCCAACACCCAACACTCCATCACTAACTGTAGGTATACCCAACACTCCATCACTAGCTGTAGGTATACCCAACACTACATCACTAACAGTAGGTATACCCAACACTCCATCACTAGCTGTAGGTATACCCAACACTCCATCACTAACTGTAGGTATACCCAACACTCCATCACTAGCTGTAGGTATACCCAACACTCCATCACTAGCTGTAGGTATACCCAACACTCCATCACTAACTGTAGGTATACCCAACACTCCATCACTAACTGTAGGTATACCCAACGCTCCATCACTAACTGTAGGTATACCCAACACTCCCTCACTAGCTGTAGGTATACCCAACGCTCCATCACTAACTGTAGGTATACCCAACACTCCATCACTAACTGTAGGTATACCCAACACTCCATCACTAACTGTAGGTATACCCAACACTCCATCACTAACTGTAGGTATACCCAACACTCCATCACTAACTGTAGGTATACCCAACACTCCATCACTAACTGTAGGTATACCCAACACTCCATCACTAACTGTAGGTATACCCAACACTCCATCACTAACAGTAGGTATACCCAACACTCCATCACTAACAGTAGGTATACCCAACACTCCATCACTAACTGTAGGTATACCCAACACTCCATCACTAACTGTAGGTATACCCAACACTCCATCACTACCTGTAGGTATACCCAACACTCCATCACTAGCTGTAGGTATACCCAACACTCCATCACTAACTGTAGGTATACCCAACACTCCATCACTAACTGTAGGTATACCCAACACTCCATCACTAGCTGTAGGTATACCCAACACTCCATCACTAGCTGTAGGTATACCCAACACTCCATCACTAACTGTAGGTATACCCAACACTCCATCACTAACTGTAGGTATACCCAACGCTCCATCACTAACTGTAGGTATACCCAACACTCCCTCACTAGCTGTAGGTATACCCAACACTCCATCACTAACTGTAGGTATACCCAACACTCCATCACTAGCTGTAGGTATACCCAACACTCCATCACTAACTGTAGGTATACCCAACACTCCATCACTAACTGTAGGTATACCCAACACTCCATCACTAGCTGTAGGTTGACCCAACACTCCATCACTAGCTGTAGGTATACCCAACACTCCATCACTAACTGTAGGTATACCCAACACTCCATCACTAACTGTAGGTATACCCAACGCTCCATCACTAACTGTAGGTATACCCAACACTCCCTCACTAGCTGTAGGTATACCCAACGCTCCATCACTAACTGTAGGTATACCCAACACTCCATCACTAACTGTAGGTATACCCAACACTCCATCACTAACTGTAGGTATACCCAACACTCCATCACTAACTGTAGGTATACCCAACACTCCATCACTAACTGTCGGTATACCCAACACTCCATCACTAACTGTAGGTATACCCAACACTCCATCACTAACAGTAGGTATACCCAACACTCCATCACTAACAGTAGGTATACCCAACATTCCATCACTAACTGTAGGTATACCCAACGCTCCATCACTAATTGTAGGTATACCCAACACTCCATCACTAACAGTAGGTATACCCAACACTCCATCACTAACTGTAGGTATACCCAATACTCCATCACTAACAGTAGGTATACCCAACACTCCATCACTAACAGTAGGTATACCCAACACTCCATCACTAACTGTAGGTATACCCAACACTCCATCAGTAACTGTAGGTATACCCAACACTCCATCACTAACAGTAGGTATACCCAACACTCCATCACTAACAGTAGGTATACCCAACACTTCATCACTAACAGTAGGTATACCCAACACTCCATCACTAACTGTAGGTATATCCAACACTCCATCACTAACAGTAGGTATACCCAACACTCCATCACTAACTGTAGGTATACCCAACACTCCACCACTAACTGTAGGTATACCCAACACTCCATCACTAGCTGTAGGTATACCCAACACTCCATTACTAACAGTAGGTATACCCAACACTCCCTCACTAGCTGTAGGTATACCCAACGCTCCATCACTAACTGTAGGTATACCCAACACTCCATCACTAACTGTAGGTATACCCAACACTCCATCACTAACTGTAGGTATACCCAACACTCCACCACTAACAGTAGGTATACCCAACACTCCATCACTAACTGTAGGTATACCCAACACTCCACCACTAACAGTAGGTATACCCAACACTCCATCACTAACAGTAGGTATACCCAACACTCCATCACTAACAGTAGGTATACCCAACACTCCATCACTAACTGTAGGTATACCCAACACTCCATCAGTAACAGTAGGTATACCCAACACTCCATCACTAACTGTAGGTATACCGAACACTCCATCACTAGCTGTAGGTATACCCAACGCTCCATCACTAACTGTAGGTATACCCAACACTCCATCACTAACAGTAGGTATACCCAACACTCCATCACTAACTGTAGGTATACCCAACACTCCATCACTAGCTGTAGGTATACCCAACACTCCATCACTAACTGTAGGTATACCCAACACTCCATCACTAACTGTAGGTATACCCAACACTCCATCACTAACTGTAGGTATACCCATCACTCCATCACTAACTGTAGGTATACCCAACACTCCATCACTAACTGTAGGTATACCCAACACTCCATCACTAACAGTAGGTATACCCAACACTCCATCACTAACAGTAGGTATACCCAACACTCCATCACCAACAGTAGGTATACCCAACACTCCATCACTAACTGTAGGTATACCCAACGCTCCATCACTAACTGTAGGTATACCCAACACTCCATCACTAACAGTAGGTATACCCAACACTCCATCACTAACTGTAGGTATACCCAACACTCCATCACTAACTGTAGGTATACCCTACGCTCCATCACTAACTGTAGGTATACCCAACACTCCATCATTAACTGTAGGTATACCCAACACTCCATCACTAACTGTAGGTATACCCAACACTCCATCACTAACAGTAGGTATACCCAAAACTCCATCACTAACTGTAGGTATACCCAACACTCCATCACTAACTGTAGGTATACCCAACACTCCATCACTAACTGTAGGTATACCCAACACTCCATCACTAACTGTAGGTATACCCAACACTCCATCACTAACTGTAGGTATACCCAACACTCCATCACTAACTGTAGGTATACCCAAAACTCCATCACTAACTGTAGGTATACCCAACACTCCATCACTAACTGTAGGTATACCCAACACTCCATCATTAACTGTAGGTATACCCAACACTCCATCACTAACTGTAGGTATACCCAACACTTCATCACTAACAGTAGGTATACCCAAAACTCCATCACTAACTGTAGGTATACCCAACACTCCATCACTAACAGTAGGTATACCCACAACTCCATCACTAACTGTAGGTATACCCAACACTCCATCACTAACAGTAGGTATACCCAAAACTCCATCACTAACTGTAGGTATACCCAACACTCCATCACTAACTGTAGGTATACCCAACACTCCATCACTAACTGTAGGTATACCCAACACTCCATCACTAACTGTAGGTATACCCTACGCTCCATCACTAACTGTAGGTATACCCAACACTCCATCACTAACTGTAGGTATACCCAACGCTCCATCACTAACTGTAGGTATACCCAACACTCCATCACTAACTGTAGGTATACCCAACAACCTGTCACTTGTACAGTAGAAATTGTGTTGGTACTGTCTGTTACTAAACCTGTATGTTAGATTATCGTAAAATTGTTTGTACAGTTGTCACAGACTGTTAAACCCAAGCTTCATGTCACCTAATCATAATTTCTTAATTTGCCTCCTCTTCTTACCCATTCTTTACCCCCCTCCATGATGACCTTCAAATTACCTCTTCATCATTCACCTCCCTTTCTCAGTGTTAAAAGATGGCCCCATTCCCAGCCCAACACACCTGTGCCGTAACCACTGTCAGAAATCCACAAACCACTTGCCTGTTTGGCAGACTTGTGTACCGAGAAACGGGAAAGCTGCTCCCAGAATTAACAGCAGCATCAGAGAGAGGAGGGAGTCTCGGATCTTTTCTCTTGTAATTGTAGATATAATGGCAGCTCTCCAGCTCGCCCTTCATCACTCAAGATCAGATGGGATTCCCAAGGTTCTCCTGCTGATTCACTAGTTCCTCTAATTGATTTAATCTTTTGAACAGAGAGATGTGGTTCCATTAAACCTTGATAGCAATGCAGGCTGCGTGTAATTAAATATAGCTTCACTTCGACTGTAATGCAATTATTTAAGAAAACAATCAACCAAATTTCAAATGAGCAACTTTACTTTATTCAATTTTGTTGCTGTCAAGACAAGGGATATTAGTGCTGGGGAATGGAACACTTTCCATTTCAGCATCAGGTTCTCCGAGGTACAGAACATGTTAGCTGCAGAGTAAAGCTCCCTCTACACTGCTCCATTAAATACTCTCAGGTCAGGTAGAGCACGAATTAGATACAGAGTGGAATTTCCTCTACATTGTCCCACCAAACACTCCCAGGGCAGGTACAGCACGAGTTAGATACAGAGTAAAGCTCTCTCTATACTGTCACAATAAGTACTGCGAGAACTTGTTGGGAAAGAAATAAGAAAGGAAGAACCTACATTTATGTCTCACCTTTCACAACCTCAGCACGTCCCAAAACGCTGGATGGGGTACAGTGTCTCTGTGAAAGGGTGGGAAATTACATGAGATGCAGTGTCTTTGTAAACTGGATCCGGAGGGCCAAAGTGTCTCTGTGAACTGGAGCGATGTGCTTTGGATGTGGGAGAGTGATTCTTCAGCTAGCCTTTGGGGAAGTGAAGGTCTGGTTGATCTGTTGAAAATCTTTTTAATTAAATTAAAAGTCTATTAGTTGTGAAGTATAAATTGTGCTTAAAGTTAACAGGATGCATTATTTTTCATGTAAAAGTTCAAATTTTCCAAGAGTGCATTGCCCCAGACCCACCAATTTTGTGCCTTCAACACTTAGGTTTCCTTTTCAAGCTCTCATGTCCTTGTATATTTATTTCTCCTTTACCAGTACAGGAACAGGAATACTGTGTACACCAACCCCTGAGGTACAAAGCGTGTGTAACTACTTCTCTTCACGTGTCAGGCTATTCTTGATTTGGCAGCTGTTGTGAAGCAGTTGTTCAGTGTTTGCTCGTATGTGCTTGGAATTTTTTTAAAACATGGCACAGTGATGCCCCAAATATTTAGTTCTTCATCCACAGCTCTCACTTATCCCTGATAAGATTTCAAGAGCTGTTAGTGAAAGATGAGTCAATGTCTTGGTTGGTAAAGGATGGGTTGGCAGTTTGAATGATGGAGGATAGGTTGGTGTGTTGGTTAGTGAAGGATGGGTCATCATATTAGTTAGGGAAGAATGGGTTTGCATATTGGTTAATGAAGGATGGTTTGGCGTATTGGTGGGTGAAAAACAGATTGGCCTATTGGTTGGTGAAGGATGGGTCGGTGTATTGGTTGGTGAAGGATGGGTCAGTGTATTGGTTGGTTAAGGATGGGTCGGTGTTTTGGTTGGTGAAGGATGGGTCGGTGTTTTGGTCGGTGAAGGATGGGTCAGTGTATTGGTTGGTGAAGGATGGGTCGGTGTATTGGATGGTGAAGGATGGGTCGGTGTATTGGTTGGTGAAGGATGGATCGGTGTATTGGTTGGTGAAGGATGGGCCAGTGTATTGGTTGGTGAAGGATGGGTCGGTGTATTGGTTGGTGAAGAATGGGTCGCTGTATTGGTTGGTGAAGGATGGGTCGGTGTATTGGTTGGTGAAGGATGGGTCAGTGTATTGGTTGGTTAAGGATGGGTCGGTGTTTTGGTTGGTGAAGGATGGGTCGGTGTTTTGGTCGGTGAAGGATGGGTCAGTGTATTGGTTGGTGAAGGATGGGTCGGTGTATTGGTTGGTGAAGGATGGGTCGGTGTATTGGTTGGTGAAGGATGGGTCGGTGTATTGGTTGGTGAAGGATGGGTCACTGTATTGGTTGGTGAAGGATGGGTCACTGTATTGGTTGGTGAAGGATGGGTCGGTGTATTGGTTGGTGAAGGATGGGTCGGTGTATTGGTTGGTGAAGAATGGGTCGCTGTATTGGTTGGTGAAGGATAGGTCGGTATATTGGTTGGTGAAGGATGGGTCGGTGTATTGGTTGGTGAAGGATGGGTCACTGTATTGGTTGGTGAAGGATGGGTCACTGTATTGGTTGGTGAAGGATGGGTCAGTGTATTGGTTGGTGAAGGATGGGTCGGTGTATTGGTTGGTGAAGGATGGGTCACTGTATTGGTTGGTGAAGGATGGGTCAGTGTATTGGTTGGTGAAGGATGGGTCGGTGTATTGGTTGGCCATTGGGATAGTGGACGCATTAGTTGTCATCTTCCAAAAGGAAGTATTAAGGGGTTTAGCAGCTTTAAAAGTGGATAAATCCCCAGGCCCGGATGAAATGTATCCCAGGCTGTTAAGCGAAGCAAAAGAGGAAATAGCAGAGGCCCTGACCATCATTTTTCAAATCACTCTGGCTTCAGGTGTGTTGCCGGAGGACTGGAGGACTGCTAATGTGGTACCCTTGTTTAAAAAGGGAGAAAAGGATAGACCGAGTAATTACAGGCCAGTCAGCCTAACCTCGGTGGTGAGAAAATTATTGGAAAGAATTCTGAAGGACAGGATAAATCTTCATTTAGAAAGACACGGATTAATCAAGGATAGTCAGCATGGATTTGTTAAGGGAAGGTCGTGTCTGACAAACTTGATTGAATTTTTTGAGGAGGTAACAAGGAGGGTAGATGAGGGTAATGCGTTTGATGTAGTGTATAAGGACTTTAGCAAGGCTTTTGATAAGGTTCCACATGGCAGACTGGTCACGAAGTTAAAAGCCCATGGGATCCAGGGCAAAGTGTCAAGTTGGATTCAAAACTGGCTCGGAGACAGGAAGCAGAGGGTAATGGTTGATGGGTGTTTTTGTGACTGGAAGGCTGTTTCCAGTGGGGTTCCGCAGGGCTCAGTACTAGGTCCCTTGCTTTTTGTGGTATATATCAACGATCTTGACTTGAATATAGGGGGTATGATTAAGAAGTTTGCAGATGACACTAAAATCGGCTGTGTGGTTGATACTGAAGAAGGAAGCTGTAGACTGCAGGAAGATATCAATAAATTGGTCAGGTGGGCAGAACAGTGGTAAATGGAATTTAATCCAGAGAAGTGTGAGGTAATGCATTTGGGGAGGGCTCACAAGGAAAGGGAATACACATTAAATGGTAGGACACTGAGTAGTGTGGAGGAACAAGGGACCTTGGAGTGCATATCCACAGATCCCTGAAGGTAGCAGGCCAAGTAGATAAGGTGGTTAAGAAGGCATACGGAATGCTTGCCTTTATTAGCCGTGGCATAGAATACAAGAGCAGGGGGGTTATGCTTCAACTGCATAAAACACTAGTTAGGCCTCAGCTAGAGTACTGCGTGCAGTTCTGGTCACCACATTACAGGAAAGATGTGATTGCACTAGAGAGGGTACAGAGGAGATTTACAAGGATGTTGCCGGGAGTAGAGAATCTTAGCTATGAGGAAAGATTGGATAGGCTGGGTCTGTTTTCCTTGGAACAAAGGAGGCTGAGGGGAGACCTTATTGAGGTGTATAAAATTATGAGGGGCATAGATAAAGTGGATAGAAAGGACCTTTTTCCCTTAGCAGAGGGGTCAAAAACCAGGGGGCACAGATTTAAAGTAATTGGGGGAAGGTTTAGAGGGAATTTGAGGGGAAATTTCTTCACCCAGAGGGTTGTGGGGGTCTGGAACTCACTACCTGAAAGGGTGGTAGAGGCAGGAACCCTAACCACATTTTAAAAGTACTTCGATGTGCACTTGGGATGCTCTAACCTGCAGGGCTATGGACCAAGAGCTGGGAAGTGGAATTAGGCTGGATAGCTCTTTGTTGGCCGGCGCGGACACGATGGGCCGAAATGGCCTCCTTCCGTGCTGTAACTTTCTATGATTCTATGAAAATTCTATAGATTCTGGAATGGTTCCTGCAGATTGGAGGATAGCAAATGTAACCCCGCTATTTAAGAAAGGAGGGAGAGAGAAAACGGGGAACTACAGACCTGTTAGCCTCACATCAGTAGTTAGGAAAATGCTGGAATCTATTATAAAGGATGCAATAACTGGGCACTTAGAAACTAATAGTAAGATTGGGCAGAGTCAACATGGTTTTATGAAAGGGAAATCCTGTTTGACAAACCTATTGGAGTTCTTTGAGGATGTAACTAGTGGAGTAGACAAAGGGGAACCGGTAGATGTGGTGTATCTGGATTTTGAGAAGGCCTTCGATAAGGTCCCACACAAGAGGTTGGTGAACAAAATTAGGGCACATGGAATTGGGGGTAATATACTAGCATGGATTGAGAATTGGTTAACAGACAGAAAATAAAGAGTAGGGATTATTGGGTCTTTTTCAGGATGGCCGGCTGTGACTAGCTGGGTGCCGCAAGGATCGGTGCTTGGGCCCCAGCTATTCACAATCTATATCAACATTTCCAAATTTGCTGATGATACAAAGCTAGGTGGCAGTGTCAGTTGTGAAGAGGATGTGAAGAGGCTTCAAGGGGATCTCGACGGGCTCAGTGAGTGGGCGAGAACATGGCAGATGGAATATAATGTGGATAAATGTGAAGTTATCCACTTTGGTAGAAAAAACAGAAAGGCAGAGAAGTTCCTAAATGGTGAAAGATTGGGGAATGCAGATGCACAAAGGGACCTGGGTGTCCTAGTACATGAGTCACTGAAAGTGAATGTGCAGGTGCAGCAAGCCATTAGGAAGGCAAATGGTATGCTGGCCTTCATTACAAGAGGATTTGAGTACAGGAGTACAGAAGTCTTACTCCAATTATATAGGGCCTTGGTGAGACCACACCTGGAGTATTGTGTACAATTTTGGTCTCCTTACCTAAGGAAGGATATACTTGCCATAGAGGGAGTGCAACGAAGGTTCACGAGATTGATTCCTGGGATGGCGGGACTGTCGTATGAGAAGAGATTGAGTAAACTAGGCCTGTATTCTCTTGAATTCAGAAGAATGAGAGGGAATCTCATTGAAGCATACAAGATTATTACAGGGCTTGATAGGGTGGATGCTGTGAGAACGTTTCCTTTGGCTGGTGAGTCTAGAACCACGGGCCACAGCCTCAGGATAAAGGGTAGGTCATTCAGGACTGAGATAAGAAGAAATTTCTTCACACAGAGGGTGGTGAATCTTTGGAATTCTCTACCCCAGAGGGCTGTGGAGGCTCTGTCATTGGGTATATTCAAAACAGAAGTCGATAGATTTCTGACTAGTAAGGGCATCAAGGGATATGGCGATAGGGCCGGTGAATGGAGTTGAGGCAGAAGATCAGCCATGATCTCATTGAATGGCGGAGCAGGCTCGAAGGGCCGAATGGCCTACTCCTGCTCCTATTTCTTATGTTCTTATGTTTTATGAAGGATGGGCCACTGTATTGGTTGGTGAAGGATGGGTCGGTGTATTGGTTGGTGAAGGATGGGTCGGTGTATTAGTTGGTGAAGGATGGATCGGTGTTTTGGTTGGTGAAGGATGGGTCAGTGTATTGGTTGGTGAAGGATGGGTCGTGTATTGGTTGGTGAAGGATGGGTCGGTGTATTGGTTGGTGAAGGATGGGTCGGTGTTTTGGTTGGTGAAGGATGGGCCGGTTTTTTGGTTGGTGAATGTTGGGTCAGTGTATTGATTGGTGAAGGATGGGCCGGTGTATTGGTTTGTGAAGGATATGTCGGCCGACCTGGAAACACTTGGGGCTATAAATTCGGTGCATTCAGTGGGAGTTTAGCGGCAGCTGTAATTGGTAGTGCCCCACTCCGCTGCGCAGGCGATGATGACGTCATCACCGTGCGAAGTGCCCCGGTTTCGCCCCACCTGCAAAATTGGACCACGCCCCCTGAACCTGCGCCGGGCGATGACAGCGACCGATTCAGGGGGCGGGAACGGAGCGGCATGTGGCTTGCGGGGCGATAAGTAAAGGGGAGGTGGCAGGTGGGGGAAAAAGAAAATGGGCCGACTTACTTGAACACGGGGTCCGTGCTGCGATCTGGCAGCCCGGTACTCTTTTTGTGTGCGGGCTGCTGGCACGGCACCCCGCTCCCTGGTGGTCCAGGGAGGGCCCTGCGGAGTTGTGGGCTTGGGCCCTCCCCCTTAATGAGGGGAAGAGCCCTTCCATGCGGTAGCGCTTACTGGCCCAGATATTCGGGGTTAGCGCTCTGAGAAGGAAGTGGATTGCTTGAGTTAGCCCTTGAGTTAGCGCTCCACCTCCCTCTTGGGGCACTAAAATTGAAGTTAATGATTGCTGTCGCTATTTTTTGCCAGGCGCTAAATTTGGCGCCCAGGCGATGTTAGCGACCCAAAATGGTCCCTAATGAATTTTTCCCCTTTGGTCACTCTTGGAACTCCCACTGGTGATGGGTAGAAGATCCAACTGCTGCATTGATGGCCTGACGTCAGGAAGGAAGTGGAGCTGGCAGGAGGTCATCACCCACAGGAATTCCTGCTGGTCCCACCTCCATTCTCCTGCGACCCAAGCAGCAGCAAACTACCGGCATCCGGGTCAAGAGAGCGGCAGAACTGGAGTACCTGCGGTATTTATCGAAGCCGCGTGACCCCGCCTGACCCTGGAGACCCCTGTGGTGTCAGGAACGCAGGTCACTGGTGGATCAATGCTGTAACACCAGTTAAAAGGGAATTGGATAAAGATTTGGAAAGGAAGGCTATAACAGGAAGCAGGGAAATGGGATTAGACCAGATGGCTTCATTTGAAGAGTTCGCCCCCGGATTGCCACAATGGGCCAAGTGCTCTCCTCCTGTGCTGTAATTTCTATGATTCCAGGAATGGGTTTATAATTTATTTATTGAATGACACTCTTTGAATAAAGGAATTGTTTCACTTTATTACATTGTTTCTGATATGCGGTTGATGCTAGAATCATTGATGAGAAACAAATAGAAAGAGAGCCGACTTCACAGCATCAGAGTGTGAGTGTGCACACAACAGATAAAATGGAGCATCTCTTGTCATAGTACGAGCAATTCTGCCTGAGCTGACTGAAGCAGCTATTCCTCACAGCCTGGTCCTATATTTTGTGTACTACCCTGTGCTTTGCTTTTAGATTATCTGCTGAATGTGGTTGTGACGCATTATGTGCATGAGAAAGAAGGAATAGAGAAAGACGACGTAAATTTCCTCAGGGTGGTCCCCATTGGCCACCGTAACGTCACCGGAAGATCGGCGGAAACCCCATTTGTGTGGTGTGTTCGCGGTTTCTGCTGATCTTATGACGAAGTTATTATGGACAGCTGGAAAACCCCAAGGAGCTTCCCAGCGAGAAAGGCACAAACCTATAACAGGAGAGATTCAGATGTACAGACAAACAGAGGGGTTGGAATACAAAGGATAGGAAGTTAGGCTTTAGTTGTACAGAGCCTTGCTCCAACCCCATCTGGAATACTGTCTTCAGTTTTGGGCACCAAACCTCAAGAAAATATATTAGTCTTGAGGGGGTACAGCGCAGATTCGCAAAATTATACCAGGGCATAAAGGGTTGAATTATGAGGACAGGTTACATAAACTTGGGCTGCGATTTTGCCGGTGCTCAGAGGGCGGGTTTGGAGGCGGGTCAGAGGTTAAAATCTTTTGGAATGACGGCGGATTGCGATCCCGCCGTCAACCCGCCTCCACGCTACTTTGCCAAGTGCCGGCTCTGGGAGTCCCGATCGGTCCCACCACCAAGCGGCGGGAGAGGCACTTAAGGCAGTTAACAAGCTTGTTAACTGCCTGGATAAGCCGATTTTAACAGGGTCATGCAATTTTGTAACATTTTCAGCGTGTTCCACACCGTTCGCAAACCACGCCAGCTGATTGTGCCGGGTTCAGCAAGTGCCTGACTTCTTGACAGCTGCAGCTCCAGCATAAAAACGGAGCTCTCAACAAGGCTCACTTACAGATGACAGAACTTTGTTTTTTCAGGTGTTGGAACACTTTTTGCAGGTCTACTGAGCTTGTAAGTGGTGAAGCTGAGACCCATATGCACTGTGACCTCCTTAGAAAACCCTCTCCCCACATTGACTGAGCGCTTATAACTTCTAGTCCTCAACTGAGATATATACCAGCAACATGAGAACCATTTATACCCTCTCATCCTGGTCCTCAGATTCGGAGGAAGAGCAGCCGCGGCAGCAGCAGGACCAGGCACAACAGCAGCACCAACAACAGGAGCGCCAACCTCCTCCTCACCCACCTGATGCTGCACAGGGCAGAGGGCATGTGCGCAGGGCTGCACCTCGCCGCAGGAGATGTCCCCAACGCAGGCTTTACAGGCTGAGGATGAGCTTCCTCAACTTGACTGAGCAGCAGTGCCAAAGGAGGCTGAGACTTTCGCGAGAGGTAGTCGCTGACATCTGTGCAATGCTGCAGCAACACCTGGAGCCCAGAGGAGCGGGTGCACACCCCTTACCAGTGGCTGTCAAAGTCACCATCACCCTCAATTTTTTTGCTTCAGGGTCCTTCCAGGGATCATCAACGGACATCAGCAGCATCTCCTAGTTGGCTGCACACACTTGCATCACGCGGGTTATATGGCAGGCTTGCCAAGGGTGCAGGACGTCGTATACTGCACGCATGTGGCTATTAGGGCACCCCATCACAACCCAGTTGTATTTGTCAACCGCAAGGGCTTCCACTCCGTTAACGTCCAGCTGGTGTGTAACCACAGGAAAAACATTTTGCATGTTTGCGCAAAGTACCCTGGCAGTTGCCATGACTCCTTCATCCTGTGGCAGTCTACTCTTGCCTCAGCTCTTCAATCCGCCAACCCAACTTTCCGGATGGCTACTTGGAGACCAGGGGTATCCCCTGAAGACGTGGCTAATGACGCTGTTGAGGAGGCCATCAAATGAAGCTGAGGAGCGCTACACTGCCAGCCACATTTCCACCAGAGCCATCATTTAGCAAACCATCGGCTTGCTCAAAATGCGATTCAGATGCCTTGACAGATCAGGTGGAGCCCTACAGTACTCACCAGCCAGGGTCTCCAGAATCATCGTGGTCTGCTGTGCATTGCACAACATCGCACAGCAGCGTGGCTTCCTGCTGCCTGAGGAACGAGTGGCTCAGTGCATAGCCTCCTCCTCCCCCTCAGAGGAGGAGGAGGAGGAAGACCTTGCGGAGGCGGATGCGCCAGTTCCACCAGCACGCGAGCACATTGCTGCCCGTGATGCAAGGGATGCACTAATCTATGCCAGATTCGCTTAAGTTTACGAAGCAAACACATGTGGCTGCCACCTTCTTAACATACCATACACAATGTACAATAAACTGTGGGTTCCTATCACACTCACCGCCATCATTACAGATGAAAGGCGCCCTGACAGCTCACTGTGACACTTCCATTTCTGGGCACATATAGGCCAACTCTTTGAATCTTTGCCATCACATTTGTTTTTTACAATTGAAATGGCGATCATTATATTCAGTATGTATTACATCAAAACACCCAAGTGACTACCCTTGTGCCTATAGGTGCTTAATCTTTCTCTTACACGTGCTTCTACGTGGTGCTTCACCAGTGGCTTCAGCAAATGTGGAGGCACCTTGCTCACTTCCATGCTGCTCCTGCTTCGACACCTTTGGCGGGCGTCCTCTGGGTTTGCGAGCCTGGGAGGGCTTGGCAACAGTCTGCTCCTCCTGCAGCCATCTCAGTTGGGTAAGGACTCTGGTGGGGCTCTGACCATGGGCTCCGCAGTGGCATGGGAGTGTGAGCGCTTGGAGAGGAGCCCACACTTTCTTGTTGCCTGCCACCAAAACCCCTCTCATGGGTCAGCCACACTTCAGTGCTATCAAGTGGCTGGACAACACCTTGCTGCACATCAGGGGGGTCATGAGGACCCGTATCTGCACTGGCAGTCCTCCTCAAAAGGACGTCCATGAAGCTCTGGTCTCTCTGCTCAATAGCTGCCCATCGCTCCTCCAGAGATGTCATTCTATTCTGAACAGTCACCATGTTTTCCTGACTCTGGCGACTTATTTCCTGCATGACCGTAGCCATCCTTTCCACTGAGGTAGCCATCCTTTCCACGGAGGTTGCCATCCTATCCATGGTGGTGTGTTCATGCGCCATTGCCTCCACAAAGGCAGTGATCATGTTAGAGATGGACTCCTCCATTCTCTCCACACTCACAGTTACCCTGGATGCAAAACCTGCCAGAGACTCCTGCACTTGTTCCTGGAGTTCCAGCACCGCTCTCTTTCTGGATGGCCCCAGAGACACAGGGTCCACATGCAGCTGAGCACAGCTAGGAGCGCCCTGCGGCCTCCGATGAGGACTCTCCACTGCTGGCCCTGTCTCCACCATCTTCTGATGCTTACTTGTGACAACAGGTGACAAAACTACTCTATCTTGCGAAGGAACCACCGAGGTGTGCGTCTCTGCGCAGGTGCTGGGTGCGCTTAATTCTGCTAATGCTGCGCCCTCAGAGGTTGCAGCTTCCTTTGAGGAGTCTTCCGGCTCTTCCTCCTGGACAGTGGGGAGGGGGGCTCTCGATGGTCCTGTGGGCGAGTAAAGGCATGACTTAGACATGTGATGTTAACGTAGCATGCATATCGACTTGTGCAGATGATCATAACTCAATCTGTATGAGCATCAGATGCCATATCAGTCACTCATGCAATGTAACTAAGAGGGCTGCAAATCTATTCTGTCACCAGCTTGCTCTACTGCGCCCGTCTGACCGTCCCCCACTTCCAGATCCTCAACACCTACGATCTCCAGAGCAGCCTCCTCAGCGGTAGTCAGCTGGGCAATGGAAGGTGGCCCTCCTCCTGTCCTGGCCCTCTCCCTCTTATTGTGGGCTCTCTTTTCCTGCAATGAGGGACACAAGTGGAGTTGGAGTGAGAATGTTGGAGTGAGTGTAGAGAATCCATAGCATAGATGCTTAGAGGGAGACAAAGATAGAGTGAGGTGCCAATACCAAGGGCCCTCCCTGTGCATTGTTAGTTATTGGCATTGCATAACAGTGATAGGAAGTGTGAGGGCAGCATAGTCGAATAGTGAAGTGATTGTGTATATATAGAGAGAGGGATGGTTAAGGGTGCAAGGGATGTAAGGATAAAGTAGGATGTGGAGGATTAGGTTAACAATGCAGAGTGTTGGTGATGAGAGGAGATGGGGAGCAGATTGAAGGTAAGTGTGATGTTATACTCAATTTTGCTGAGCGTACCAGATCATTAAACCTTTTTCTGCACTGCACCCAGGAGCGAGCACACAACGATCTGGAGCTCACCTCCTCAGCAATTTGCTGCCAGGCTGCTTTGCTTTGCTGAGGAGGCTTCCTCCGTCCAGATGAGGGGAACAGTACCTCCTGGCGCCCTCTCACTCCCTCCACAAGAGCATGGAGGGAGTCATCATCAAAGCGGGGAGAAACCTTAGCTCTTGCAGCAGCCATGGGTACAATTTCAACAAGGAGAAGCAGCAGGAAAGGATGGATTTAAAACAATGCTGCATGGGCCCCTTAAATACAGCTGGCTGACAGACGTCAGCTGGGGTGAGCAGCAGACCCGAACCCATGAATTGGGCCGGGTAGCACGCACGGAGACATTAATAAGGCCACTTAAGGCAAAATCGTAGTTTCTGGGCGGTTGAAAGTGGAAGCGTGACCGGAACCCGCCGAACATCAAACCCGCACTCAACCCGCCTCCATTAATAAAATCGCGGCGTTGGTTTGTATTGCCTTGAGTTTAGAAGGTTGAAGAGTAATCTAATCAAGGGGCACGAAATTCAGTAGCGTCCCGTTTCAGGGCGGTAATGCTGGTGAGGCGGGACATCCTGCACCCGGCGAGGAAGTCCCGCCCCGGCCATGAAATTTGCCTTTACGCTCTGCCCAGGAAGTGGAGAGCAATGTCGGGCGCTCCAATTCCTGGTGGGGCAGTAACCAAGGCGATGTCGGGGCGCAATCGGCAGCGCTCCACGGAGCGCTACCACGTTTCAACGCCCCTCTCCTTCAGTTAAGGATTGGGTAACAGACAGAAAACAGAGAGTAAGGATAAATGGACCTTTTTCAGGTTGGCAGGCTGTAACTAGTGGGGTGCCGCAAGGATCAGTGTTGGGGCCTCAGTTATTTACAATCTATATTAATGACCTAGATGAAGGGACCGAGTGTAATGTATCCAAGTTTGCTGATGATACAAAGCTAGGTGGGATAGTAAGCTGTGAGGAGAACACAAAGAGTCTGCAAAGGGATATAGATAGACTAAGTGAGTGGGCAGTAAGGTGGCAGATGGAGTATAATGTAGGGAAATGTGAGGTTATTCACTTTGGTAGGAAGAATAGATAAACAGCATGTTCTTAAATGGTGAGAAACTTTTAAATGTTGGTGTTCAGAGAGATTTGGGTGTCCTCGTGCAAGAAACACAGAAAGCTAGCATGTAGATACAGCAAGCAAAAAGGAAGACAAATAGAAACATAGAAACATAGAAAAATAGGAGACAGAGAAGGCTATTCGGCCCTTCGAGCCTGCCCCGCCATTCAATATGATCATGGCTGATCCTCTATCTCAATACCATATTCCCGCTCTCTCCCCATACTCCTTGAAGCCTTTTGTGTCTAGAAACCTATCTATCTCCTTCTTAAATATATTCAATGACTTGGCCTCCACAGCCTTCTGTGGTAGAGAATTCCACAGGTTCACCACCCTCTGAGTGAAGAAATTTCTCCTCATCTCAGTCCTAAATGTCCTACCCTGTATCCTGAGACTGTGACCCCTCGTTTTAGACCCCCCAGCCAGGGGAAACATCCTCCCTGCATCCAGTCTGTCTAGCCCTGTCAGAATTTTATACGTTTCAATGAGATCCCCTCTCATTCTTCTAAACTCTAGTGAACACAGCCCTAGTCGACCCAATCTCTCCTCATACTACAGTCCTGCCATCTCAGGAATCAGTCTGGTGAACCTTCGCTGCACTCCCTCTATGGCAAGTATATCCTTTCTTAGGTAAGGAGACCAAAACTGCACACAGTACTCCAGGTGTGGTCTCACCAAGGCCCTGTATAACTGTAGTAAGACATCCTTGCTCCTGTACTCAAATCCTCTTGCAATGAAGGCCAACATACCATTTGCCTTCCTAACTGCTTGCTGCACCTGCATGTTTGCTTTCAGTGACTGGTGTACAAGGACACCCAGGTCCCTTTGTACATCAGCATTTCCCAATCTATCACCATTTAAATAATACTCTGCCTTCCTGTTTTTCCCACCGAAGTGGATAACTTCACATTTATCCACGTTATACTGCATCTGCCATGTATCACTCAACTTGTCTAAATCGCCTTGAAGCCTCTTTGCATCCTTCTCACAACTCACAATTCCACCTAGTTTCGTGTCGTCAGCAAACTTGGATCCTAGCTATGCCTGCCTTTTCGTGGGATATGTGGAACACTCTTTGTTCCAGTCCTACTCGGGTCCCCTCCCTCACCTCTTTTTCCGGTACATTGACGACTGTATCGGTGCCGTTTCCTGCTCTCACCCTGAACTAGACAATTTCATTCACTTTGCCTCCAATTTCCACCCTTCCCTCACCTTCACATGGTCCATCTCCGACTCTTCCCTCCCCTTCCTCGACTTCTCCGTCTCCATCTCTGGGGATAGGTTATTGACCAACATTCACTACAAGCCCACTGACTCCCACAGCTACCTGGACTACACTTCCTCCCACACCGCCTCCTGTAAGGACTCTATTCCCTTCTCCCAGTTTCTCCGTCTCCGCCGCATCTGCTCCGACGATGCCACCTTCCATACCAGTGCTTCCGACATGTCTTCCTTTTTTCTCAACCGAGGATTCCCCTCTACCGTGGTCAACACGGCCCTCGACCGTGTCCGTTCCATCTCCCGCACTTCTGCCCTCACCCCGGCCCCTCCCTCCCGGAACCACGATAGAGTTCCCCTTGTCCTCACCTTTCACCCCACCAGCCTCCACATTCAACGGATCATCCTCCGCCATTTCCGCCACCTCCAACGTGATCCCACCACCAAACGTATCTTCCCCTCACCTCCCCTTTCAGCATTCCGTAGGGACCGCTCCCTCCGAGACACCCTAGTCCACTCCTCTATCACCCCCAGCACCCCTTCCCCTTCACCCGGCACCTTCCCGTGCAAGCGCAGGAGATGCAACACCTGCCCTTATACATCCCCCCTTCCCACTCTCCAGGGCCCCAAACACCCCTTCCAGGTGAAACAGCGATTTACTTGTACTTCTTGCAATCTAGTATACTGTATTCGCTGCTCACGATGTGGTCTCCTCTACATTGGGGAGACCAAACGCAGATTGGGTGACCGCTTTGCGGAACACCTCCGTTCAGTCCGGAAGGGTGACCCCGAGCTTCCGGTCGCTTGTCATTTTAATTCACCCCTCCACGCTCACTCAGACCTCACCGTCCTCGGCCTCTTGCATTGTTCCATGGAAGCGCAGCGTAAGCTCCAGGAACAGCACCTCATCTTCCGTTTAGGCACTTTACAGCCTTCCGGACTCAATATCGAGTTCAACAATTTCAGATCATAACCCCGGCCCCTACCACATATGTATACATTTTATCCACTCTTTTGGTCTGTGCCTTTTTCCTTTTTTTCTCTCTCTCCCCCCACGGCAGCTGTCTCTGATTCTGCCAGCATTTCACACCTTACCTTTTGTTTCTCAACCTGTCCCATTACCATCTCGTCTTGCCTTGAGCATCTCTCAATGTCTCTACTCACTAAAGACCATCCCTTTTGTTCTTTTATTCCTCCCCCAGCCTCCCCCTTGCATTTTTATCTGTTTATTTCTTGTTCTCTCAGTTCCGACGAAGGGTTTCGACCTGAAACGTTAACTCTCTTTCTCTCTCCACGGATGTTGCCTGGCCTGCTGAGTTTTTCCAGCGTTTTCTGTTGTTATTTTGGAAATATTACATTTGGTTCCCTCATCCAAATCATTGATATATATTGTGAATAGCTGGGGCCCAAGCACTGATCCCTGCGGTACCCCACTAGTCACCGCCTGCCACCCTGAAAAAGACCCATTTATTCCTACTCTCTGTTTCCTGTCTGTTAACCAATTTTCAATCCATGCCAGTATATTACCCCCAATCCCATGTGCTTTAATTTTCCACACTAACCTCTTATGTGGGACTTTATCAAAGGCCTTCTGAAAATCCAAATACACCACATCCACTGGTTCTCCCTTATCTATTCTACCAGTTACATCCTCAAAAAACTCCAGTAGGTTTGTCAAAGTTGATTTCCCTTTCATAAATCCATGTTGACTTTGTCTAATCCCGTTGATATTTTCTAAGTGTCCTGTTATCACATCCTTTATAATAGACTCTAGCATTTTCCCTACTACTGATGTTAGGCTAACCGGTCTGTAGTTCCCTGTTTTCTCTCTCCCTCCTTTTTTAAATAGTGGGGTTACATTTGCCACCCTCCAATCTACAGGAACTGTTCCATAATCTATAGAATTTTGGAAGATGACAACCAATGCATCCACTATTTCCATGGCTACCTTTTTTAGTACTCTGGGATGCAGATTATCAGGCCCTGGGGATTCATCAGCTTTCAGTCCCATTAATTTCTCCAGCACTATTTTTATACTAATACTAACTTCCTTTAATTCCTCCTTCTCACTAGACCCTTGGTTCCCTAGCATTTCTGGGAAGTTATTTGTGTCATCTTCCGTGAAGGCGGAACCAAAGTATTTGTATAATTGCTCGCCATTTCCTTGTTCCCCATTATAAATTCTCCCATTTCTGACTGTAAGGGACCTACATTTGTCTTCACTAATATTTTTCTTTTTACATACTTGTAGAAGCTTTTACAGTCCGCTTTTATGTTCCTTGCAAGTTTATGTTCCTTACTGTCATACTCTATTTTTCCCCTCTTAATCAATCTCTTGGTCCTTTTTTGCTGAAATCTAAACTGCTCCCAATCCTCAGGCTTGCTACTTTTTCTGGCAACTTTATATGACTCCTCTTTGGATCTAATACTATCCTTAATTTCTTTTGTTAGCCATGGTTGGGCCGCTTTTCCTTTTGTGTTTTTGTGCCAGAAAGGAATGTATAACTGTTGCAATTCATGCATTCGTTCCTTAAATGTTAGCCATTGCCTATCCACCGTCATGCCTTTTAATGAAGCTCCCCAATCTATCATAGCCAACTCACTCCTCATACCTTCGTAGTTTCCTTTGTTTAGATTTAGGACCCTAGTTTCGGATTGGACTTCTTCACTTTCCATCTTAATGAAGAATTCTATCATGTTATGGTCACTCTTACCTAAAGGACCCCGCACAACAAGATTATTAAGTAACCCCTTCTCATTGCACAATACCCAATCTAGGATAGCCTGTTCCTTAGTTGGCTCCTCAACGTACTGGTCTAAAAAACCATCTTGTACACACTGCAGGAATTCATCCTCCACAGTATTATTGCTAATTTTGCTTCGCCAGTCTATATGTAGATTAAAGTCTCCCATGATTACTGTAGTACCCTTGTTACATGCATCTCTAATTTCCTGTTTGATGAAATCCCCTACATTACCACTACTGTTTGGAGGCCTATAGACCAGCGGTTCCCAACCTTTTCCTTCATGCGGACCACCAGCCGTTTAAAAATTGCTTCTGCGGACCACCAGCCGTTTAAAATTTTTTTAACAGCCTATGGCTGATGGGAGTCAAACTTATATATTTTTTTTCACGGACCACCTGCAGTACCCTCGCGGACCACAGGTTGGGAAACGCTGCTATCGACAACTTCCACCAATGTTTTCTGCCCCTTGGTGCTTCTTAGCTCCACCCAGACTGATTCTACATCTTTATTTTCTGAGCCAATATCCTTTCTCACTATTGCTCTGATTTCATCCTTTACTAACAACGCCACCCCACCTCCTTTTCCTTTTTGCCTGTCCTTCCTAAATATCGAATATCCTTGGCTATTCAGCTCCCAGCCTTGGTCACCCTGTAGCCATGTCTCCGTAATCGCAAATATATCATATCCGTTTACATCTATTTGCGCTGTTAATTCGTCTACCTTATTACGAATGCTTCGTGCATTCAGATACAGTGCCTTTAGATTTGTCTTTTTAACATTTTTAGACATCTTAACATTTTTTTGTACTATGGCCCTATTTGTCTTATTACCATTTTCTCTTACCCGGACCCTATTTGTTAGTGCACTCCTTTGTTTGTACGCTCTGTCCCTTCCTGACTCAATCTGGTTATCCTTACCCCAATCACTTTCCTGCACTGCTTCCTTGTCTTTTCTCTTTAGCATTCTAGATTTCTCTCCACCGGGACCCCCCCCCACCCCCTTATTTAGTTTAAAGCCCTATCTACCTCCCTAGTTATTCGATTCACTAGAACTCTGGTCCCAGCATGGTTCTGGTGTAGTCCATCCCAACGGAACAGCTCTCTCTTTCCCCAGTACTGGTGCCACTGCCCCACGAATCGAAACCCACTTCTCCCACACCAATCTTTGAACCACGCATTCATCTCCCAATGGCATGTTGGCATTTATTGCAAGGGGGTTGGAGTATAAAAGTAAGGAAATCTTGCTACAATTGTACAGGTCCTTGGTGAGACCACACCTGGAGTACTGTGCACAGTTTTGGGCTCCTTATCTAAGGAAGAATATACTTGCCTTGGAGGCATGCAACGAAGGTTCACTAGATTGATTCCTGGGATGAGAGGGCTGTCCTATGATGAGAGATTGTGTAGAATGGGCCTATACTCTCTGGAGTTTAGAAGAATGAGAGGTGATCTCATTGAAACATACAAGATTCTGAAGGGGATTGACAGGGTAGATGCTGAGAGGTTGTTTCCTCTGGCTGGAGTGTCTAGAACTAGCGGGCATAGTCTCAGGATAAGGGGTAGGCCATGTAAGACCGAGATGAGGAGGAATTTCTTCACTCAGAGGGTTGTGAATCTTTGGAATTCTCTGCCCCAGAGGGCTATGAATGCTGAGTCTTTGAGTCTATTCAAGGCTGAGATAGATAGATTTTTGGACTCTAGGGGAATCAAGGGATATGGAGATCGGGCGGGAAAGTGGAGTTGAAGTCGATGATCAGCCATGATCTTATTGAATGGCGGAGCAGGCTCGAGGGGCCATATGACCTACTCCTGCTCTTATTTCTTATGTTCTTAAAGGGAAGGGCTGTTGCGCACACTGCAGGGCCTCCGATGGCCGCAACTAGTCCACCAGGGCAGTGTCGGGCTGCGCGATGGCGGCCAGGACCACGCCAGGACACACCACGGAGGGCTGGCCTAGAGGTCGGCCAAAAAAAGATAATGGCGGCGCGGGTTGCGGCCAAATCTACCCTTTTACTAACGCGAGCGGAGGTCGGCCTGGCTTGCGACCCGTGAGGCTGGTGCTGACACAGCCTGTGGCAGCCTTGCGGAGCGCAGCCGAATTTCTGCCGCGGGGCGGTAAGTGGATGTGGAGGGGTGCTAAGGTGGCAAATTTCGCCCCCAAGGTCTTTAAAACAATAGAGGGATTCGATGGGAGAGACTGAGGCAGCGAAATTCGGCACTTTTACGCCTGGCATTAGCGCCTCCGGGGGGCTCTAACGGGGCGCAAAATGCTTATCGCCCGGGCAGGGTAATAGCGCCTCCCGAGAAATTCGGTGGGACGCTACTGAGGCACTAGCCGATAGCGCCTTGCCCCCCACCAGTAGCGCCCCGGGCCGCTGTGCTACCGGCGACCCATTACCGCCCCACGGCAGAAAATCGGATGCGCCCCGCGAGGCCGCCACAGGCGGTGTCAGCGCCAGCCTTGCGGGTCGCGAGCTGGGCAGACCTCTGCTCGCAAGGGTCTAATTAAAGGGAGGTGGGGCCGCAACCCACGCCACCAATTTTTTTTTTTTAGCCGATCTCCAGTTCGGCCCTCCATGGCAGCCATTGGCTGCAGCCACGGCAGTACGCCGCCCTGGTGGGCTAGGGTGTGCCATCGGAGGACCTGCAGAGCTCGCAGCGTCCCTCCCCTTTAATGGTTACCGTGCTTTGCAGTCCCGACACCGCCCCGAGAGGAAGTGGAGTGCTCGAGATAGCGCTCCGCTTCAATGCGGTCAGCCGAATTTAGTGGCCGGGGCGGTACTTCCGCGCCAGGCGCTAAATCTCCAGCAATGATTTGATTACCGCCCCCAAACGGGGCACAACCGAATTTCGCCCCCTGAGAAACTATTTCCCTGGTGGGGGAATCCACACTAACGGTAATATTAGAAAAGTGTGATATTAGTAATGAATGCTGTGTGATACAGGTACTAACTGTTGTGTGATAATGCTAATAAATGTGTGATAATAATGAATATTCTGTGATATTAATGAGTGCTGTGTGACATTAATAATAAAAGCTGTGTGATATTAGTAATGAACACGGTGTAATATTAGTAATGAATGCTGTGTGATGTTAGTAATGAATGCTGTGTGATTTTAATAATGAACGCTGTGTGATATTAGTACTGAACGCTGTGTCAAATTTGTAATTAATGCTGTTTGATATTAGTAATGAATGCTGTGTCAAATTTGTAATGAATGCTGTGTCATATTTGTAATGAATGCTGTGTCATAATAGAAAAATAAATAGGAGCAGGAGTAGGCCATTCGGCCCTTCGAGTCTGCTCCGCCATTCAATATGATCATGGCTGATCCTCTATCTCAATACCATATTCCCGCTCTCTGCCTTTTGTGTCCAGAAATCTATCTATCTCCTTCTTAAATATATTCAGTGACTTGGCCTCCACAGCATTCTGTGGCAGAGAATTCCACAGGTTCACCACCCTCTGAGTGAAGAAATTCTCTTCATCTCAGTCTTAAATGTCCTACCCCATATCCTGAGACTGTGACCCCTCGTTCTAGACCCCCCCAGCCAGGGGAAACATCCTCCCTGCATTCAGTCTGTCTAGCCCTGTCAGAATTTTATACGTTTCAATGAGATCCCCTCTCATTCTTCTAAACTCCAGTGAATACAGGCCTAGTCGACCCAATCTCTCCTCATACGACAGTCCTGCCCTCCCAGGAATGAGTCTGGTGAACCTTCGCTGCACTCCCTCTATGGCAAGTATATCCTTTCTTAGGTTAGGAGACCAAAACTGCACACAGTACTCCAGGTGTGGTCTCACCAAGGCCCTGTATAACTGTAGTAAGACATCCTTGCTCCTGTACTCAAATCCTCTTGCAAAGAAGGCCAACATACCATTTGCCTTCCTAACTGCTTGCTGCACCTGCATGTTTGCTTTCAGTGACTGGTGTACAAGGACACCCAGGTCCATTTGTACTTCAACATTTCCCAATCTATCACCATTTAAATAATACTCTGCCTTTCTGTTTTTCCTACCGAAGTGGGTAACTTCACATTTATCCACGTTATACTGCATCTGCCAATAATGAATGCTGTGTGATATTAGTAATGAATGCTGTGTGATATTAGTAATGAATGCTGTGTGATATTTGTAATGAATGCTGTGTGATATTTGTAATGGATACTGTGTAATATTAATATTAAATGCTGTGTGTTATTTGTAATGAATGCTGTGTGATATTAGTAATGAACCCTGTGTGATATCAGTAATGAATGCTGTGCGGTATTAATAATGAACGCTGTGTGTTATTAGTAATAAATGCTGTGTGATAACTGTAATGAATGCTGAGTGATATCAATAATGAATGCTGTGTGATATTAGTAATGAATGCTGTGTGATATTAGTAATGAATGCTGTGTGATATTAATAATGAACGCTGTGTGTTATTAGTAATGAACGCTGTGTGATTTTAATAATGAACACTGTGTAAGATTAGTAATGAATGCTGTGTGATATTAGTAATGAATGCTGTGTGATATTAATAGTGAATGCTGTGTGATATTAATAATGAATGCTGTGTGATATTAGTAATGAATGCTGTGTGATATTAGTAATGAATGCTGTGTGATATTAGCAATGAATGCTGTGAGATGTTAATAATGAATGCTGTCTAATATTAGCAATGAATGCTGTATGATATTAGTAATGAACGCTGAGCGATATTAATAATGAACGCTGTGTGATATTAGTAATGAACGCTGTATGATATTAGTAATGAATGTTGTGTGATATCCATGACGAGGCCTTGGACAACGTGGACCACTTTCCATACCTCGGGAGCCTACTGTCAACAAGGGCAGACGTCGATGACGAAGTCCAACAACGCCTTCAGTGTGCCAGTGCAGCCTTCGGTCGCCTGAGGAAGAGTGTTTGAAGACCAGGACCACAAACCCAGCACCAAGCTCATGGTCTACAGAGCAGTAGTGATACCCGCCCTCCTGTATGCTTCAGAGACATGGACCATGTACAGCAGGCACCTCAAAGCACTGGAGAGGTACCACCAACGCTGCCTCCACAAGATCCTGCAAATCCATTGGCAGGATAGGCGCACCAACATCATTCTTCTCGCTCAGGCCAACATCCCCAACATCGAAGCTTTGACCACGCTCGATCAGCTCCAATGGACAGGCCACATCGTCCGCATGCCTGATACGAGACTCCCAAAGCAAGCGCTCTACTCGGAGCTCCGACACGGCACGAGAGCTCCAGGTGGGCAGAGGAAACGCCTCAAGGACACCCTCAAAGCCTCCTTGAAAAAATGCAACATCCCCACCGACACCTGGGAATCCCCAGCCCAAGACCGCACAAAGTGGAGAAGAAGCATCCGGGAAGGCGCCGAGCACCTCGAGTCTCTTCGCCGGGAGCAAGCGGAAGCCAAGCGCAAACAGCGGAAGGAGCGCACGTCAACCCAAGCACCTCACCCACCCACCCCTTCAAGCACCGTCTGCCCCACCTGTGACAAAGATTGTAGGTCCAGCATTGGACTCATCAGTCACCTGAGAACTCATTTTTAGTGTGGAAGCAAGTCATCCTCGGTTCCAAGGGACTGCCTAAGAAGAAGAGATATTAGTAATGAATATTGTGAGATATTAGTAATGAATGCTGTGCGAAATTAATAATGAATGCTGTGTGATATTAGTAATGAATGCTGTGAGTTGTTAATTATGAATGCTGTGTGATATTAATAATGATTGCTGTGAGATATTAATTATGAATGCAGTGTGATATTAGTAATGAATGCTGTGTGATATTAATAATGAATGCTCTGTGATATTAGTAATTAATGCTGTGTGATAATAATTAATGTTGTGTGATTTTAATAATGAATGCTGTGGGATATTGTTACTGAACGCTGTGTGATATTAGTAATGACTGCTGTGTGATATTTGTAATGAATGTTGTGTGATATTAGTAATGAATGCGTTGTGATATTTGTAATGAATGCTGTGTAATATTAATGGCCCAAAAATTTGTCTTGATACGCGAGAGTATGCACTGTGTACTCTCGCGTATTCTGTCTCCAATTGCCGGTTTTCTGCATGCACTGCGCATGCGCTGAAAACCGGCACTTGGTGAATGGAAAAGGGGGCGATTCCTAAGTGAACTGCGTGCGCGCTACAGGCTGTATGGAAGATTTTACACATAAAAAAAGGAGTAAGACCCACTTTTAACAAGGTAAGTAGTGAATTAAGTATTATTTTGAATTTTTTTTTAACAGGTATATCTTTTTTAGAGATTTTAAAGACAGGTAAGTTTATTTTTATAACTTTTTAAAAGATTTTAAATTTTTTCGAAAATTTAATTTTTTATTTAAAATGGTTAATTTATTTAACTATACTTATTTTATTAATGTGATGGTTTTTTAAAAAAATTTAATTGAGGTTTAGCTGTTCTTTTGGGGGGCTATAGTATTCATAGCTTTCACAGCACTTATGTGAAAGTTATGAATGGAAGATGGTGTGCTGCCATTGGCTCTAACTGAGTCACGTGATCCCACAGCTCGCACGAATTAACTGCGCCTGTGGGATACGCAAGCCCAGCACAGCAGCTGTCCAGAACATCAAGTTCGTGCGAGCTGGAACTGAAAAGCCAACGCGCAGTGAGAGATCGCGGGGAAGCCTTACCCTCGCACGAAGGCTTCCTCACGAATTTTTGGGCCATTATTAAAAGCCATGTGTTATTGGTAATGAATGCTGTGTGATATTCGTAATGAATGCTCTGTGATATTAATAATGAGCGCTGTGTGATATTTGTAATGAATGCTGTGTGATATTAGTAATGAATGCTGTGTGATATTAGTAATTAATGCTGTGTGATAATAATGAATGCTGTGTGATACTAGTAATGACTGCTGTGTGATATTTGTAATGAATGCTGTGTCATATTAATAATGAATGCTGTGTGATATTAGTAATGAATGCTGTGTGATATTAATAATGAATGCTGTGTGATATTAGTAATGAATGCTGTGTGATATTCGTAATGAATACTCTGTGATATTAGCAATGAATGCTGTGTGATATTAATAATGAACGCTGTGTGATATTAGTAATCAATGCTGTGTGATATTTGTAATGACTGCTGTGTGATATTTGTAATGAATGCTGTGTGATATGAGTAATGAATGCTGTGCAATATTAGTAATGAATGCTCTGCGATATTAATAATGAATGCTGTTTGATATTAGTACTGAACACTGTGTGATATTAATGATGAATGCTGTGTCATATTTGTAATGAATACTGTGTGATAATAATAATGAATGTTTTGTAATATTAGTAATGAATGCCGTGTGATATTAGTAATGAACGCTGTCTGATATTAGTGATGAATGCTTTGTCATATTTGTAATGAATGCTGTGTCATATTATTAATGAACACTGTGTGATAGTAATAATGAATGCAGTGGATTATAAGTAATGAATGCCGTGTTATATTAGTAATGAATGCTGTGTGATATTAATAATGAACGCTGTGTGATATTAGTACTGAACACTGAGTGATATTTATAATGAATGGTGTGATATTTGTAATGAATGCTGTGTGATATTAGTTATGAATGCTTTTTGATATTTGTCATGAATGCTGTGTCATATTAATAAGGAATGCTGTGTGATATTAGTAATGAACATAGTGTAATATTAGTAATGAATGCAGTGTGATTTTATTAATCAACGCTGTGTGTTTTTAATAATGAACGCTGTGTGATATTAATAATGAACGCTGTGTGATATTAATAATGAATGCACTGTGATTTTATTAATCAATGCTGTGCGTTTTTAATAATGAATGCTGTGTGATATTAATAATGAACGCTGTGTGATATTAATAATGAACGCTGTGTGATACTAGTAATGAATCCTCTGTGATATTAATAATGAATGATGTGTGATATTAGTAATGAACGCTGTGTGATATTTGTAATGGATGCTGTGTGATATTAGTAATGAATGCAATGTGATTTTATTAATCAACGCTGTGTGATATTAATAATGAATGCTGTGTGATATTAATAATGAATGCTGTGTGATATTAATAATGAATGCTGTGTGATACTAGTAATGAATCCTCTGTGATATTAATAATGAATGATGTGTGATATTAGTAATGAACGCTCTGTGATATTTGTAATGAATGCTGTGTGATATTAGTAATGAATGCTATGTGATAATAATGAATGCTGTGTGATATTAGTAATGAATGCTATGTGATAATAATGAATGCTGTGTGATATTAGTAATGAATGCTGTGTGATATTAGTACTGAACGCTGTGTGATAATGAATGCTGTGTCATATTTGTAATGAATGCTGTGCAATATTAGTAATGAATGCTCTGCGATATTAACAATGAATGCTGTTTGATATTGGTACTGAACGCTGTGTGATATTAATAATGAATGCTGTGTCATATTTGTAATGAATACATATGATAATAATGAATGTTGTGTAATATTAGTAATGAATGCCGTGTGATATTAGTAATGAACGCTGTCTGATATTAGTGATGAATGCTTTGTCATATTTGTAATGAATGCTGTGTCATATTAATAATGAACGCTGTGTGATAGTAATAATGAATGCACTGGATTATAAGTAATGAATGCTGTGTTATATTAGTAATGAATGCTGTGTGATATTAATAATGAACGCTGTGTGATATTAGTACTGAACACTGAGTGATATTAATAATGAATGGTGTGATATTTGTAATGCATGTTGTGTGATATTAGTAATGAATGCTGAGTGATATTAATAATGAACGCTGTGTGATATTAGTAATGAATGCAGTGTGATTTTATTAATCAACGCTGTGCGTTTTTAATAATGAATGATGTGTGATATTAATAATGAACGCTGTGTGATACTAGTAATGAATCCTCTCTGATATTAATAATGAATGATGTGTGATATTAGTAATGAATGCAGTGTGATTTTATTAATCAATGCTGTGCGTTTTTAATAATGAATGCTGTGTGATATTAATAATGAACGCTGTGTGATATTAGTAATGAACGCTGTGTGATACTAGTAATGAATCCTCTGTGATATTAATAATGAATGATGTGTGATATTAGTAATGAACGCTGTGCGATATTTGTAATGAATGCTGTGTGATATTAGTAATGAAAGCAACGTGATTTTATTAATCAACGCTGTGTGATATTAATAATGAATGCTGTGTGATATTAATAATGAACGCTGAGTGATATTAATAATGAACGCTGTGTGATACTAGTAATGAATTCTCTGTGATATTAATAATGAATGATGTGTGATATTAGTAATGAACGCTGTGTGATATTTGTAATGAATGCTGTGTGATATTAGTAATGAATGCAATGTGATTTATTAATCAACGCTCTGTGATATTAATCAATGCTGTGTGATATTAATGAAGGCTGTGGGATATTTGTAATGAATGCTTTGTCATTAATAATGAACGAAGTGTGATATTAGTAATGAATGCTGTGTGATATTAGTAATGAATGCTATGTGATAATAATGAATGCTGTGTGACATTAGTAATGAATGCTATGTGATAATAATGAATGCTGTGTGATATTAGTAAATGAATGCTATGTGATAATAATGAATGCTGTGTGATATTAGTAATGAATGCTATGTGATAATAATGAATGCTGTGTGATATTAGTAATGAATGCTATGTGATAATAATGAATGCTGTGTGATATTTGTAATGAATGCTATGTGATAATAATGAATGCTGTGTGATATTAGTAATGAATGCTATGTGATAATAATGAATGCTGTGTCATATTTGTAATAAATGCTGTGCAATATTAGTAATGAATGCTCTGCGATATTAACAATGAATGCTGTTTGATATTAGTACTGAACGCTGTGTGATATTAATAATGAATGCTGTGTCATATTTGTAATGAATACTGTGTGATATTAATAATGAATGCTGTGTGATATTAATAATGAATGCTGTGTGATACTAGTAATGAATCCTCTGTGATATTAATAATGAATGATGTGTGATATTAGTAATGAACGCTCTGTGATATTTGTAATGAATGCTGTGTGATATTAGTAATGAATGCTATGTGATAATAATGAATGCTGTGTGATATTAGTAATGAATGCTATGTGATAATAATGAATGCTGTGTGATATTAGTAATCAATGCTGTGTGATATTAGTACTGAACGCTGTGTGATAATGAATGCTGTGTCATATTTGTAATGAATGCTGTGCAATATTAGTAATGAATGCTCTGCGATATTAACAATGAATGCTGTTTGATATTGGTACTGAACGCTGTGTGATATTAAAAATGAATGCTGTGTCATATTTGTAATGAATACATGTGATAATAATAATGAATGTTGTGTAATATTAGTAATGAATGCCGTGTGATATTAGTAATGAACGCTGTCTGATATTAGTGATGAATGCTTTGTCATATTTGTAATGAATGCTGTGTCATATTAATAATGAACGCTGTGTGATAGTAATAATGAATGCACTGGATTATAAGTAATGAATGCTGTGTTATATTAGTAATGAATGCTGTGTGATATTAATAATGAACGCTGTGTGATATTAGTACTGAACACTGAGTGATATTAATAATGAATGGTGTGATATTTGTAATGCATGTTGTGTGATATTAGTAATGAATGCTGAGTGATATTAATAATGAACGCTGTGTGATATTAGTAATGAATGCAGTGTGATTTTATTAATCAACGCTGTGCGTTTTTAATAATGAATGATGTGTGATATTAATAATGAACGCTGTGTGATACTAGTAATGAATCCTCTCTGATATTAATAATGAATGATGTGTGATATTAGTAATGAATGCAGTGTGATTTTATTAATCAATGCTGTGCGTTTTTAATAATGAATGCTGTGTGATATTAATAATGAACGCTGTGTGATATTAGTAATGAACGCTGTGTGATACTAGTAATGAATCCTCTGTGATATTAATAATGAATGATGTGTGATATTAGTAATGAACGCTGTGCGATATTTGTAATGAATGCTGTGTGATATTAGTAATGAAAGCAACGTGATTTTATTAATCAACGCTGTGTGATATTAATAATGAATGCTGTGTGATATTAATAATGAACGCTGAGTGATATTAATAATGAACGCTGTGTGATACTAGTAATGAATTCTCTGTGATATTAATAATGAATGATGTGTGATATTAGTAATGAACGCTGTGTGATATTTGTAATGAATGCTGTGTGATATTAGTAATGAATGCAATGTGATTTTATTAATCAACGCTCTGTGATATTAATCAATGCTGTGTGATATTAATGAAGGCTGTGGGATATTTGTAATGAATGCTTTGTCATTAATAATGAACGAAGTGTGATATTAGTAATGAATGCTGTGTGATATTAGTAATGAATGCTATGTGATAATAATGAATGCTGTGTGACATTAGTAATGAATGCTATGTGATAATAATGAATGCTGTGTGATATTAGTAAATGAATGCTATGTGATAATAATGAATGCTGTGTGATATTAGTAATGAATGCTATGTGATAATAATGAATGCTGTGTGATATTAGTAATGAATGCTATGTGATAATAATGAATGCTGTGTGATATTTGTAATGAATGCTATGTGATAATAATGAATGCTGTGTGATATTAGTAATGAATGCTATGTGATAATAATGAATGCTGTGTCATATTTGTAATAAATGCTGTGCAATATTAGTAATGAATGCTCTGCGATATTAACAATGAATGCTGTTTGATATTAGTACTGAATGCTGTGTGATATTAATAATGAATGCTGTGTCATATTTGTAATGAATACTGTGTGATATTAATAATGAATGCTGTGTGATATTAATAATGAATGCTGTGTGATACTAGTAATGAATCCTCTGTGATATTAATAATGAATGATGTGTGATATTAGTAATGAACGCTCTGTGATATTTGTAATGAATGCTGTGTGATATTAGTAATGAATGCTATGTGATAATAATGAATGCTGTGTGATATTAGTAATGAATGCTATGTGATAATAATGAATGCTGTGTGATATTAGTAATCAATGCTGTGTGATATTAGTACTGAACGCTGTGTGATAATGAATGCTGTGTCATATTTGTAATGAATGCTGTGCAATATTAGTAATGAATGCTCTGCGATATTAACAATGAATGCTGTTTGATATTGGTACTGAACGCTGTGTGATATTAAAAATGAATGCTGTGTCATATTTGTAATGAATACATGTGATAATAATAATGAATGTTGTGTAATATTAGTAATGAATGCCGTGTGATATTAGTAATGAACGCTGTCTGATATTAGTGATGAATGCTTTGTCATATTTGTAATGAATGCTGTGTCATATTAATAATGAACGCTGTGTGATAGTAATAATGAATGCACTGGATTATAAGTAATGAATGCTGTGTTATATTAGTAATGAATGCTGTGTGATATTAATAATGAACGCTGTGTGATATTAGTACTGAACACTGAGTGATATTAATAATGAATGGTGTGATATTTGTAATGCATGTTGTGTGATATTAGTAATGAATGCTGAGTGATATTAATAATGAACGCTGTGTGATATTAGTAATGAATGCAGTGTGATTTTATTAATCAACGCTGTGCGTTTTATAAATGAATGATGTGTGATATTAATAATGAACGCTGTGTGATACTAGTAATGAATCCTCTCTGATATTAATAATGAATGATGTGTGATATTAGTAATGAATGCAGTGTGATTTTATTAATCAATGCTGTGCGTTTTTAATAATGAATGCTGTGTGATATTAATAATGAACGCTGTGTGATATTAGTAATGAACGCTGTGTGATACTAGTAATGAATCCTCTGTGATATTAATAATGAATGATGTGTGATATTAGTAATGAACGCTGTGCGATATTTGTAATGAATGCTGTGTGATATTAGTAATGAAAGCAACGTGATTTTATTAATCAACGCTGTGTGATATTAATAATGAATGCTGTGTGATATTAATAATGAACGCTGAGTGATATTAATAATGAACGCTGTGTGATACTAGTAATGAATTCTCTGTGATATTAATAATGAATGATGTGTGATATTAGTAATGAACGCTGTGTGATATTTGTAATGAATGCTGTGTGATATTAGTAATGAATGCAATGTGATTTTATTAATCAACGCTCTGTGATATTAATCAATGCTGTGTGATATTAATGAAGGCTGTGGGATATTTGTAATGAATGCTTTGTCATTAATAATGAACGAAGTGTGATATTAGTAATGAATGCTGTGTGATATTAGTAATGAATGCTATGTGATAATAATGAATGCTGTGTGACATTAGTAATGAATGCTATGTGATAATAATGAATGCTGTGTGATATTAGTAAATGAATGCTATGTGATAATAATGAATGCTGTGTGATATTAGTAATGAATGCTATGTGATAATAATGAATGCTGTGTGATATTAGTAATGAATGCTATGTGATAATAATGAATGCTGTGTGATATTTGTAATGAATGCTATGTGATAATAATGAATGCTGTGTGATATTAGTAATGAATGCTATGTGATAATAATGAATGCTGTGTCATATTTGTAATAAATGCTGTGCAATATTAGTAATGAATGCTCTGCGATATTAACAATGAATGCTGTTTGATATTAGTACTGAATGCTGTGTGATATTAATAATGAATGCTGTGTCATATTTGTAATGAATACTGTGTGATATTAATAATGAATGCTGTGTGATATTAATAATGAATGCTGTGTGATACTAGTAATGAATCCTCTGTGATATTAATAATGAATGATGTGTGATATTAGTAATGAACGCTCTGTGATATTTGTAATGAATGCTGTGTGATATTAGTAATGAATGCTATGTGATAATAATGAATGCTGTGTGATATTAGTAATGAATGCTATGTGATAATAATGAATGCTGTGTGATATTAGTAATCAATGCTGTGTGATATTAGTACTGAACGCTGTGTGATAATGAATGCTGTGTCATATTTGTAATGAATGCTGTGCAATATTAGTAATGAATGCTCTGCGATATTAACAATGAATGCTGTTTGATATTGGTACTGAACGCTGTGTGATATTAAAAATGAATGCTGTGTCATATTTGTAATGAATACATGTGATAATAATAATGAATGTTGTGTAATATTAGTAATGAATGCCGTGTGATATTAGTAATGAACGCTGTCTGATATTAGTGATGAATGCTTTGTCATATTTGTAATGAATGCTGTGTCATATTAATAATGAACGCTGTGTGATAGTAATAATGAATGCACTGGATTATAAGTAATGAATGCTGTGTTATATTAGTAATGAATGCTGTGTGATATTAATAATGAACGCTGTGTGATATTAGTACTGAACACTGAGTGATATTAATAATGAATGGTGTGATATTTGTAATGCATGTTGTGTGATATTAGTAATGAATGCTGAGTGATATTAATAATGAACGCTGTGTGATATTAGTAATGAATGCAGTGTGATTTTATTAATCAACGCTGTGCGTTTTTAATAATGAATGATGTGTGATATTAATAATGAACGCTGTGTGATACTAGTAATGAATCCTCTCTGATATTAATAATGAATGATGTGTGATATTAGTAATGAATGCAGTGTGATTTTATTAATCAATGCTGTGCGTTTTTAATAATGAATGCTGTGTGATATTAATAATGAACGCTGTGTGATATTAGTAATGAACGCTGTGTGATACTAGTAATGAATCCTCTGTGATATTAATAATGAATGATGTGTGATATTAGTAATGAACGCTGTGCGATATTTGTAATGAATGCTGTGTGATATTAGTAATGAAAGCAACGTGATTTTATTAATCAACGCTGTGTGATATTAATAATGAATGCTGTGTGATATTAATAATGAACGCTGAGTGATATTAATAATGAACGCTGTGTGATACTAGTAATGAATTCTCTGTGATATTAATAATGAATGATGTGTGATATTAGTAATGAACGCTGTGTGATATTAGTAATGAATGCTGTGTGATATTAGTAATGAATGCTATGTGATAATAATGAATGCTGTGTGACATTAGTAATGAATGCTATGTGATAATAATGAATGCTGTGTGATATTAGTAAATGAATGCTATGTGATAATAATGAATGCTGTGTGATATTAGTAATGAATGCTATGTGATAATAATGAATGCTGTGTGATATTAGTAATGAATGCTATGTGATAATAATGAATGCTGTGTGATATTTGTAATGAATGCTATGTGATAATAATGAATGCTGTGTGATATTAGTAATGAATGCTATGTGATAATAATGAATGCTGTGTCATATTTGTAATAAATGCTGTGCAATATTAGTAATGAATGCTCTGCGATATTAACAATGAATGCTGTTTGATATTAGTACTGAATGCTGTGTGATATTAATAATGAATGCTGTGTCATATTTGTAATGAATACTGTGTGATATTAATAATGAATGCTGTGTGATATTAATAATGAATGCTGTGTGATACTAGTAATGAATCCTCTGTGATATTAATAATGAATGATGTGTGATATTAGTAATGAACGCTCTGTGATATTTGTAATGAATGCTGTGTGATATTAGTAATGAATGCTATGTGATAATAATGAATGCTGTGTGATATTAGTAATGAATGCTATGTGATAATAATGAATGCTGTGTGATATTAGTAATCAATGCTGTGTGATATTAGTACTGAACGCTGTGTGATAATGAATGCTGTGTCATATTTGTAATGAATGCTGTGCAATATTAGTAATGAATGCTCTGCGATATTAACAATGAATGCTGTTTGATATTGGTACTGAACGCTGTGTGATATTAAAAATGAATGCTGTGTCATATTTGTAATGAATACATGTGATAATAATAATGAATGTTGTGTAATATTAGTAATGAATGCCGTGTGATATTAGTAATGAACGCTGTCTGATATTAGTGATGAATGCTTTGTCATATTTGTAATGAATGCTGTGTCATATTAATAATGAACGCTGTGTGATAGTAATAATGAATGCACTGGATTATAAGTAATGAATGCTGTGTTATATTAGTAATGAATGCTGTGTGATATTAATAATGAACGCTGTGTGATATTAGTACTGAACACTGAGTGATATTAATAATGAATGGTGTGATATTTGTAATGCATGTTGTGTGATATTAGTAATGAATGCTGAGTGATATTAATAATGAACGCTGTGTGATATTAGTAATGAATGCAGTGTGATTTTATTAATCAACGCTGTGCGTTTTTAATAATGAATGATGTGTGATATTAATAATGAACGCTGTGTGATACTAGTAATGAATCCTCTCTGATATTAATAATGAATGATGTGTGATATTAGTAATGAATGCAGTGTGATTTTATTAATCAATGCTGTGCGTTTTTAATAATGAATGCTGTGTGATATTAATAATGAACGCTGTGTGATATTAGTAATGAACGCTGTGTGATACTAGTAATGAATCCTCTGTGATATTAATAATGAATGATGTGTGATATTAGTAATGAACGCTGTGCGATATTTGTAATGAATGCTGTGTGATATTAGTAATGAAAGCAACGTGATTTTATTAATCAACGCTGTGTGATATTAATAATGAATGCTGTGTGATATTAATAATGAACGCTGAGTGATATTAATAATGAACGCTGTGTGATACTAGTAATGAATTCTCTGTGATATTAATAATGAATGATGTGTGATATTAGTAATGAACGCTGTGTGATATTTGTAATGAATGCTGTGTGATATTAGTAATGAATGCAATGTGATTTTATTAATCAACGCTCTGTGATATTAATCAATGCTGTGTGATATTAATGAAGGCTGTGGGATATTTGTAATGAATGCTTTGTCATTAATAATGAACGAAGTGTGATATTAGTAATGAATGCTGTGTGATATTAGTAATGAATGCTATGTGATAATAATGAATGCTGTGTGACATTAGTAATGAATGCTATGTGATAATAATGAATGCTGTGTGATATTAGTAAATGAATGCTATGTGATAATAATGAATGCTGTGTGATATTAGTAATGAATGCTATGTGATAATAATGAATGCTGTGTGATATTAGTAATGAATGCTATGTGATAATAATGAATGCTGTGTGATATTTGTAATGAATGCTATGTGATAATAATGAATGCTGTGTGATATTAGTAATGAATGCTATGTGATAATAATGAATGCTGTGTCATATTTGTAATAAATGCTGTGCAATATTAGTAATGAATGCTCTGCGATATTAACAATGAATGCTGTTTGATATTAGTACTGAATGCTGTGTGATATTAATAATGAATGCTGTGTCATATTTGTAATGAATACTGTGTGATATTAATAATGAATGCTGTGTGATATTAATAATGAATGCTGTGTGATACTAGTAATGAATCCTCTGTGATATTAATAATGAATGATGTGTGATATTAGTAATGAACGCTCTGTGATATTTGTAATGAATGCTGTGTGATATTAGTAATGAATGCTATGTGATAATAATGAATGCTGTGTGATATTAGTAATGAATGCTATGTGATAATAATGAATGCTGTGTGATATTAGTAATCAATGCTGTGTGATATTAGTACTGAACGCTGTGTGATAATGAATGCTGTGTCATATTTGTAATGAATGCTGTGCAATATTAGTAATGAATGCTCTGCGATATTAACAATGAATGCTGTTTGATATTGGTACTGAACGCTGTGTGATATTAAAAATGAATGCTGTGTCATATTTGTAATGAATACATGTGATAATAATAATGAATGTTGTGTAATATTAGTAATGAATGCCGTGTGATATTAGTAATGAACGCTGTCTGATATTAGTGATGAATGCTTTGTCATATTTGTAATGAATGCTGTGTCATATTAATAATGAACGCTGTGTGATAGTAATAATGAATGCACTGGATTATAAGTAATGAATGCTGTGTTATATTAGTAATGAATGCTGTGTGATATTAATAATGAACGCTGTGTGATATTAGTACTGAACACTGAGTGATATTAATAATGAATGGTGTGATATTTGTAATGCATGTTGTGTGATATTAGTAATGAATGCTGAGTGATATTAATAATGAACGCTGTGTGATATTAGTAATGAATGCAGTGTGATTTTATTAATCAACGCTGTGCGTTTTTAATAATGAATGATGTGTGATATTAATAATGAACGCTGTGTGATACTAGTAATGAATCCTCTCTGATATTAATAATGAATGATGTGTGATATTAGTAATGAATGCAGTGTGATTTTATTAATCAATGCTGTGCGTTTTTAATAATGAATGCTGTGTGATATTAATAATGAACGCTGTGTGATATTAGTAATGAACGCTGTGTGATACTAGTAATGAATCCTCTGTGATATTAATAATGAATGATGTGTGATATTAGTAATGAACGCTGTGCGATATTTGTAATGAATGCTGTGTGATATTAGTAATGAAAGCAACGTGATTTTATTAATCAACGCTGTGTGATATTAATAATGAATGCTGTGTGATATTAATAATGAACGCTGAGTGATATTAATAATGAACGCTGTGTGATACTAGTAATGAATTCTCTGTGATATTAATAATGAATGATGTGTGATATTAGTAATGAACGCTGTGTGATATTTGTAATGAATGCTGTGTGATATTAGTAATGAATGCAATGTGATTTTATTAATCAACGCTCTGTGATATTAATCAATGCTGTGTGATATTAATGAAGGCTGTGGGATATTTGTAATGAATGCTTTGTCATTAATAATGAACGAAGTGTGATATTAGTAATGAATGCTGTGTGGTATTAGTAATGAATGCTATGTGATAATAATGAATGCTGTGTGACATTAGTAATGAATGCTACGTGATAATAATGAATGCTGTGTGATATTAGTAATGAATGCTATGTGATAATAACGAATGCTGTGTGATATTAGTAATGAATGCTATGTGATAATAATGAATGCTGTGTGATATTAGTAATGAATGCTATGTGATAATAATGAATGCTGTGTGATATTTGTAATGAATGCTATGTGATAATAATGAATGCTGTGTGATATTAGTAATGAATGCTATGTGATAATAATGAATGCTGTGTCATATTTGTAATGAATGCTGTGCAATATTAGTAATGAATGCTCTGCGATATTAACAATGAATGCTGTTTGATATTAGTACTGAACGCTGTGTGATATTAATAATGAATGCTGTGTCATATTTGTAATGAATACTGTGTGATAATAATAATGAATGTTGTGTAATATTAGTAATGAATGCCGTGTGATATTAGTAATGAACGCTGTCTGATATTAGTGATGAATGCTTTGTCATATTTGTAATGAATGCTGTGTCATATTAATAATGAACGCTGTGTGATAGTAATAATGAATGCAGTGGATTATAAGTAATGAATGCTGTGTTATATTAGTAATGAATGCTGTGTGATATTAATAATGAACGCTGTGTGATATTTGTAATGAATGCTGTGTGATATTAGTAATGAATGTGTTGTGATATTAGTAATGAGTGCTCTGCGATATTAATAATGAACACCGTGTGATATTAGTACTGAACAATGTGTGATATTAATAAGGAATGCTGTGTGATATTAGTAATGAATATAGTGTAATATTCGTAATGAGAGCTGTGTCATATTTATAATAAATGCTGTGTCATATTAATAATGAATGCTGTGTCGTATTGCTAAAGAACGCTCTGCGATATTAATAATTAACGCTGTGTGATATTAGTACTGAACACTGAGTGATATTAATAATGAAAGCTGTGTGATATTTGTAATGAATGCTGTGTGATATTAGTAATGAATGCTTTGTGATATTTGTAATGAATGCTGGGTCATATTAATAAGGAATGCTGTGTGATATTAGTAATGAACATAGTGTAATATTAGTAATGAGTGCTGTGTGATATTAGTAATGAATGCTGAGTGATATTTGTAATGAATGCTGTGTGATATTAATAATGAACACTGTGTCATATTTGTAATGAATGCGGTGTGATATTAGTGATGAATGCTTTGTCATATTTGTAATGAATGCTGTGTCATATTAATAAGGAATGCTGTGTGATATTAGTAATGAACATAGTGTAATATTAGTAATGAGTGCTGTGTGATATTAGTAATGAACGCTGTGTGATATTAGTAATGAATGCTGTGTGATATTAATGATGAACGCTGGGTCATATTTCTAATGAATGCTGTGTCATAATAATGAATGCTGTGTGATATTAATAATGAATTCAGTGCATTATTAGTAATAAATGCTGTGTGATATTAGTAATGAATGCTCTGATATTAATAATGAACGCTGTGTGATATTAGTACTGAACACTGAGTGATATTAATAATGAACGCTGTGTGATATTTGTAATGAATGCTGTGTGATATTAGTAATGAATGCTGTTTGATATTAATAATGAATGCTGTGTGATATTAATACTGACCGCTGTGTGATATTTGTAATGAACGCTGTGTGATATTAGTAGTGAATGCTGCTTGAAATTAGTAATGAAGCAGCGTGGTTTTGTTAATCAATGCTGTGTGATATTAATAATGAATTCTGTGTGATATTAATAATGAACGCTGTGTGATATTAATAATGAACGCTGTGTGATATTAATAATGAATGCTTTGTGATATTTGCAATTAATGCTTTTACATATTAATGATAAAAGCTGTGTGATATTAGTAACGAATGCAGTGTAATATTAGTAATGAATGCTGTGTGATATGAGTAATGAATGCTGTGTGACATGAGTAATGAATGCTCTGCGATATTAATAATGAATGCTGTGTGATATTAGCACTGAATGCTGTGTGATATTAGCACTGAATGCTGTGTGATATTAATAATGAATGCTGTCATATTAATAATGAATGTTGTGTAATATTAGTAATGAACGCTGTGTGATATTAGTAATGAACGCTGTGTGATATTAGTAATGAATGCTGTGTGATATTTGTAATGAATGCTCTGATATTAATAATGAATGCTGTGTGATATTTGTAATGAATGCTCTGATATTAATAATGAACACTGTGTGATATTAGTAATCAACGCTGTGTGATATTAATAATGAACGCTGTATGCTTTTAATAATGAACGCTATGTGATAGTAGTAATGAACACTGATATTAGTAATGAATGCTGTGTGATATTAGTAATGAATGCTGTGTGATATTAATGAACGCTGTGTCATATTTGTAATAAATGCTGTGTGATATTAGTGATGAATGCTTTGTCATATTTGTAATGACTGCTGTGTCATATTAATAATGAACGCTGTGTGATATTAATAATGAATGCAGTGGATTATTAGTAATGAATGCTGTGTTATATTAGTAATGAATGCTGTGTGATAATAGGAATGAGTACTCTGCAATATTAATAATTAACACTGTGTGATATTAGTACTGAACACTGAGTGATATTAATAATGAATGCTGTGTGATATTTTTAATGAATGCTTTGTGCTATTTGTAATGAATGCTGTATCATATTAATAAGGAATATTGGGGGGGAAATTCAGTTGGTTGTGCCTCCCGTTAGCGCCTTAAGAGGGCGCTAATGGGACACAAAGCATCTAGCGCCCAGGCGCGGCGATGTTTGCGCCGCTCGCAAAATTAACTAGACATTTTGCGGCGGCGCTAAACACTACCGCCACGATCTCCTGCGCAGGCAGATCGTGACATCAGTCGAGTGTGCAACGCCCCGGTATCGCCCCGGAGCGGATATTGAGTGGCGCCCCCTGCCTTACCGCCTGACGCTAGCAACGACAGGTTGAGGGGAGTGTTTTGCAGTCATGAAGGGACTGGGGGAGCGCTATTTAAAGGTGACCGCTTCCTGCCTTTTATTGTTGGTGCCATTTTTGAACCACGCATTCTGAGAGAGAGAGAGAGAGAGACTTCTGGAGAGATTCAACGCTGTGTGAAGGAGTTTTGGGTACTGAGCAGCACTTAGCAGATTCATTTTGATTAGCCCTTCCTTGCATCGATTTAGAAGAGACTATGGGGGCTGCACTCTGAGCTCTTTCCCTGGTACTCTCCATTGTTCTTCCCAGCAGATTTGATGTGCAGGTCTCTCCAGGCCGAGATTCAAGGCTGCAATGAGCAGGATGTGGATGGAAAGCAAGATCAACCATCCCCTTTAAGAACTGGCCCATGCCATTGTGTGTGTGTTCCATTGCTGACTGACATCACATGAGCTTCGCCAGCGCTCTGAGGTAGCGCCTCGCTCCTCGGCCTTTGCGCCTTAAGACAGGTGTGAAGCGCCTGATTTAGCGCTCCAATCACCTCCAGGGGCGATAAAAGTCAAGTTTGCAGTCGGTGGCGATAATTAGCGCCAGGCGCTAATCTTTGCGCCCGAATGATAATTGCGCCCCAAATGGGGCGATACTGAATTTCTCCCCCATTGTGTGATATTCGTAATGAACATAGTGTAATATTAATAATGAGTGCTGTGTGCTTTTAGTAATGAATGCGTTGTGATACTAGTAATGAGTGCTCTGCGATATTAATAACGAACACGGTGCGATATTAGTACTGAACAATGTGTGATATTAATAAGGAATGCTGTGTGATATTAGTAATGAACATAGTGTAATATTAGTAATGAGTGCCTATAATGAATGCTGTGTCATATTAATAATGAATGCTGTGTAGTATTGCTAAAGAACGCTGTGTGATATTAGTAATGAACACTGTGTGATATTAGTAATGAATGCAGTGTGATTTTATTAATCAACGTTGTGCGTTTTTAATAATGAATGCTGTGTGATATTAGTAATGAATGCTGTGTGATATTAGTAATGAACGCTGTGTGATATTGGTAATGAATGCTGTATGATATTAATAATGAATGCTGTGCGCTAATAATGAATGCTGTGTGATATTAATAATGAACGCTGTGTGATATTCGTAATGAATGCTGTGTGATATTAGTAATGAACGCTGTGTGATATTAGTAATGAATGCTGTGTGATATTAATAATGAATGCTGAGTTATATTTGTAATGAATGCTATGTGATATTAGTGATGAATGCTTTGTCATATTTGTAATGAATGCTGTGTCATATTAATAATGAATGCTGTGTGATATTAATAATGATCGCAGTGCATTATTAGTAATAAATGCGGTGTTATATTAGTACTGAATGCTGTGTAATATTAGTAATGAATGCTCTGATATTAATAATGAACGCTGTGTGATATTAGTTCTGAATACTGAGTGATATTAATAATGAACGCTGTGTGATATTTGTAATAAATGCTGTGTGATATTAGTAATGAATGCTTCGTGATATTTGTAATGAATGCTGTGTCATATTAATAAGGAATGCTGTGTGATATTAGTAATGAATGCTGTGTAATATTAATATTGAATGCTGTGTGATATTAATAATGAACCGTATGTGATATTAGTAATGAACGCTGTGTGATATTCGGAATGATTGCAGTGTGATGTTAGTAATGAATCCTCTGTGATATTAATAATGAATGCTGTGTGATATTATTAATGAATGCTGTGTGATATTAATAATGACTGCTGTGTGATATTAGTAATGAATGCTGGGTGATATTAATAATGAACGCTGTGTGATATTAATAATGAATGCTGTGTGATATTTGTAATGAACGCTGTGTGATATTAGTAATGAACACTGTGTGATAAAAGTAATGAATGCTGTGTGATATTAATAATAAATGCTGTGTGATATTAATAATGAACGCTGTGTGATATTCGTAATGAGTGCTGTGTGATACTAGTAATAAATGCTGTGTGTTATTAGTAATGAATGCTGTGTGATATTAATAATGAACGCTGTGTGATATTAGTAATGAATGCTGTGTGATATTAGTAATGAACGCTGTGTGATATTAGTAATGAATGCTGTGTGATATTAATAATGAACGCTGAGTTATATTTGTAATGAATGCTGTGTGATATTAGTGATGAATGCTTTGTCATATTTGTAATGAATGCTGTGTCATATTAATAATGAATGCTGTGTGATATTAATAATGATTGAAGTGCATTATTAGTAATAAATGCTGTGTTATATTAGTACTGAATGCTGTGTAATATTAGTAATGAATGCTCTGTGATATTAATAATGAACGCTGAGTGATATTAGTTCTGAATACTGAGTGATATTAATAATGAACGCTGTGTGATACTTGTAATAAATGCTGTGTGATATTAGTAATGAACGCTGTGTGATATTAGTAATGAATGCTGTGTGATATTAATAATGAACGCTGAGTTATATTTGTAATGAATGCTGTGTGATATTAGTGATGAATGCTTTGTCATATTTGTAATGAATGCTGTGTCATATTAATAATGATTGCAGTGCATTATTAGTAATAAATGCTGTGTTATATTAGTACTGAATGCTCTGTAATATTAGTAATGACTGCTCTGTGATATTAATAATGAACGCTGTGTGATATTAGTTCTGAATACTGAGTGATATTAATAATGAGCGCTGTGTGATATTTGGAATAAATGTTGTGTGATATTAGTAATGAATGCTTTGTGCTGTTTGTGATTAATGCTGTGTCATATTAATAAGGAATGCTGTGTGATATTAGTAATGACTGCTGTGTAATATTAATATTGAATGCTGTGTGAAATTAATAATGAACCGTATGTGATATTAGTAATGAACGCTGTGTGATATTCGGAAAGATTGCAGTGTGATGTTAGTAATGAATCCTCTGTGATATTAATAATGAATGCTGTGTGATATTATTAATGAATGCTGTGTGATATTAATAATGACTGCTGTGTGATATTAGTAATGAATACTGGGTGATATTAATAATGAACGCTGTGTGATATTAATAATGAACACTGTGATAAAAGTAATGAATGCTGTGTGATATTAATAATAAATGCTGTGTGATATTAATAATGAACGCTGTGTGATATTCGTAATGAGTGCTGTGTGATACTAGTAATAAATGCTGTGTGTTATTAGTAATGAATGCTGTGTGATATTAATAATGAACGCTGTGTGATATTAGTAATGAATGCTGTGTGATATTAGTAATGAACGCTGTGTGATATTAGTAATGAATGCTGTGTGATATTAATAATGAACGCTGAGTTATATTTGTAATGAATGCTGTGTGATATTAGTGATGAATGCTTTGTCATATTTGTAATGAATGCTGTGTCATATTAATAATGAATGCTGTGTGATATTAATAATGATCGAAGTGCATTATTAGTAATAAATGCTGTGTTATATTAGTACTGAATGCTGTGTAATATTAGTAATGAATGCTCTGTGATATTAATAATGAACGCTGAGTGATATTAGTTCTGAATACTGAGTGATATTAATAATGAACGCTGTGTGATACTTGTAATAAATGCTGTGTGATATTAGTAATGAACGCTGTGTGATATTAGTAATGAATGCTGTGTGATATTAATAATGAACGCTGAGTTATATTTGTAATGAATGCTGTGTGATATTAGTGATGAATGCTTTGTCATATTTGTAATGAATGCTGTGTCATATTAATAATGATTGCAGTGCATTATTAGTAATAAATGCTGTGTTATATTAGTACTGAATGCTGTGTAATATTAGTAATGACTGCTCTGTGATATTAATAATGAACGCTGTGTGATATTAGTTCTGAATACTGAGTGATATTAATAATGAGCGCTGTGTGATATTTGGAATAAATGTTGTGTGATATTAGTAATGAATGCTTTGTGCTGTTTGTGATTAATGCTGTGTCATATTAATAATGAATGCTGTGTGATATTATTAATGAATGCTGTGTGATATTAATAATGACTGCTGTGTGATATTAGTAATGAATACTGGGTGATATTAATAATGAACGCTGTGTGATATTAATAATGAACACTGTGATAAAAGTAATGAATGCTGTGTGATATTAATAATGAATGCTGTGTGATATTAGTAATGAATGCTGTGTGATATTAGTAATGAATGCTGTGTGCTCTTAATAATGACTGCTGTGTGATATTAGTAATGAATACTGGGTGATATTAATAATGAACACTATGTGATATTCATAATGAATGTTGTGTGATATTTGTAATGAACGCTGTGTGATATTAGTAATGAACGCTGTGTGATAAAAGTAATGAATGCTGTGCGATATTAATAATAAATGCTGTGTGATTTTATTAACAATGCTGTGTGATATTAATAATAAATGCTGTGTGATATTTGTTAAGAATGCTGTGATATTAATGAATGCTGTGTGATATTAATAATGAATGCTGTGTGATATTCATAATGAATGCTGTGTGATTTTAAGATTGAAGGCTGTGATATTAGTAATGAATGCCGTGAGTATTAGTAATAAATGCTTTTTGTGATATTAGTAATGAATGCTGTGTGATATTGGTAATGAATGCTGTGTAACATTAATAATGAACGCTGTGTGATGTTAGTAATCAAAGCTGTGTGATATTGATAATGAGTGCTGTGTGATATTAGTAATGAATGCTGTGTGATATTAATGAATGCTGTGTGATATTAATAATGAATGCTGTATGATATTAGCAATGAACGCTGTGTGATATTTGTAATGAATGCTGTGTGATATCAGTCGCGAATGCTGTGTGATATTAATAATGAATGCTCTGTGATATTAGCTATGAACACTGTGTGATATTAATAATGAACGCTGTGTGATATAACTTATGAATGCTGTCTGATATTAGTAATGAATCCTACGTGTTATTAGTAATGAACGCTGTGTGCTATTAGTAATGAATGCTGGGTGATATTGGTAATGAATGCTGAGTGATATTAGTAATGAATACTTTGTGATATTTGTAATGAATGCTGTGTGATATTAATAATGAATGCTGTGTCATATTTGTAATGAATGCTGTGTGCTTTCATTTGTAATGAACGCTATGGGCAACACGGTGGCATAGTGGTTAGCACTGGTGCCTCACAGCGCCAGGGACCCGGGTTCGAATCTGACCTCGGGTGACTGTCTGTGTGGAGTTTGCACATTCTCCCCGTGTCTGCGTGGATTTCCTCCGGGTGCTCCGGTTTCCTCCCACAGTCCAAAAATGTGCGGGTTAGGTTGATTTGGCTATGATAAATTGACCCTTAGTGTTAGGGGGGGATTAAATATGTGGGGTTATGGGGATAGGATGGGATATGTTAGGGGGAATTAAATACGTGGGGTTACGGGGGTAGGGTGGGATATGTGTACTGTGGGGATTAAAGCAGGGACAGGGTACTGGATTTGGATGATCAGCCACGATCGTATTGAATGGTGGAGCAGGCTCGACGGGCCGAATGGCCTACTCCTGCTCCTAGATTCTATGTTTCTATGTGATATTAGTAATGAATGCTCTGCAATATTAATAATGAACGCTGTGTGATATTTGTAATGAACGCTGTGAGATGTTTGTAATGAAGGCTTTGTGATATTTGCAATGAATGCTTTTTAGTAATAATAATGAAAGTTGTGTGATATTAGTAACGAATGCAGTGTAATATTAGTAATGAATGCTGTGTGACATGAGTACTGAATGCTGTGCGATATTAGTAATGAATGCTCTGCGATATTAATAATGAATGCTGTGTGATATTAGTACTGAACGCTGTGTGATATTAATAATGAATGCTGTGTCATATTTGTAATGAATGCTGTGTCATATTAATAATGAATGTGTAATATTAGTAATGAACGCCGTGTGATATTAGTAATGAACGCTGTGTGCTTTTAATAATGAACGCTGTGTGATATTAGTAATGAACACTGATATTAGTAATGAATGCTCTGTGATATTAGTAATGAATGCTATGTGATATTAGTAATGAATGCTATGTGATATTAATAATGAACGCTGTGTCATATTTGTAATGAATGCTGTCTGATATTAGTAATGAATCCTACGTGTTATTAGTAATGAACGCTGTGTGCTATTAGTAATGAATGCTGTGTGATATTGGTAATGAATGCTGAGTGATATTAGTAATGAATGCTTTGTGATATTTGTAATGAATGCTGTGTCATATTAATAAGGAATGCTGTGTGATATTAGTAATGAACGTAGCGTAATATTAGTAATGAATGCTGAGTGATATTAATAATGAACGCTGTGTGATATTAGTAACGAATGCTCTGCAATATTAATAATGAACGCTGTGTGATATTTGTAATGAACGCTGTGAGATGTTTGTAATGAAGGCTTTGTGATATTTGCAATGAATGCTTTTTAGTATTAATAATGAAAGTTGTGTGATATTAGTAACGAATGCAGTGTAATATTAGTAATGAATGCTGTGTGATATGAGTAATGAATGCTGTGCGATATTAGTAATGAATGCTCTGCGATATTAATAATGAATGCTGTGTGATATTAGTACTGAACGCTGTGTGATATTAATAATGAATGCTGTGTCATATTTGTAATGAATGCTGTGTCATATTAATAATGAATGTGTAATATTAGTAATGAATGCCGTGTGATATTAGTAATGAACGCTGTGTGCTTTTAATAATGAACGCTGTGTGATATTAGTAATGAACACTGATATTAGTAATGAATGCTCTGTGATATTAGTAATGAATGCTATGTGATATTAGTAATGAATGCTATGTGATATTAATAATGAACACTGTGTCATATTTGTAATGAATGCTGTGTGATATTAATAATGAATGCTTTGTCATATTTGTAATGAATGCTGTGTCATATTAGTGATGAATGCTGTGTTATATTAGTAATGACTGCTGTGTGATATTAGTAATGAATGCTCCTCGATATTAATAATGAACGCTGTATGATATTAGTACTGAACACTGTGGGCTGGATTTCGTCAATGGGGACGTGATGGAGGCGGGACTCCCACTTTTTGGGTTCTAGTCCCGCCTCCATCGACTTGTGGCCAACCCACCTTATTTTCCCTTGATTGACCTTGTTAAGCCTGCCCAGCGGTCTTAGCAGGCCAATCAAGGGTCCCTTGGATACAGGTGACGTCAGCCATTGAAATTTCATCTGTCAAGAGCTTTTGACAGATGAAGTTTCAGCGTTTGACAGCTCTGTGAAGCTGTCAAACACTGACAATATGATTTCTAACGTGAGTCCCTGTACTTAGACTCAGTTAGAAATCAATCCAGCACAGAAAGCAGAGCCTGCAGCTTTTGACAGCTCCACGGCCATTCTGCTTTCTGTGCCGGTGAGCTGAGGGACTCTCGAGAACTGAAGGAAGGAAGCCTGCAGGACAAAGTTAAGGTAAGTACAAGTTCTTAAAACACTTTACACGCACCAAACACACTTACCTCTGCACTCATGCACCCATCACTCACCTGCACATCTCGACCCCTCTAAGCCCTCCAGACCGACGGTCCACCTCGCTGAATCGGTGTGGTTCGGATCTGTCGGGAAGCCCACACTTCAGGGCTAAAAATAGGGATTAGGCAAAACACTGCCTGTTAACCACCTATAGGCACTAATCCCCTTCCCGCCTCGGGGAGGCGGGTCCCAGCACAGGTCGGGCACCCGCCTCCTGTGAAACTGACATGGAGGCGGGTTGGGGGCGGGATGGGTTCGGGACCCCCGAATCTGCTATTTTCCCACCCCACACGCCTCCAAACCCGCCTCCGCGGGCCGGTGAGAATTGAGCCCTGAGTGATATTAATAATGAACGCTGTGTGATATTTGTAATGAATGCTGTGATATTAGTAATGAATGCTTTGTGATATTTGTAATGAATGCTGTGCCATATTAATAAGGAATGCTGTGTAATATTAGTAATGAACATGGTGTAATATTAGTAATGAGTGCTGTGTGATATTAGTAATGAACGCTGTGTGATATTAGTAATGAACGCTGTGTGATATTTGTAATAAACGCTGTGTGATATTAGTAATGAACGCTGTGTGATATTAGTAATGAACGCTGTGTGATATTTGTAATAAACGCTGTGTGATATTAGTAATGAATGCAGTGTGATTTTATTAATCAATGCTGTGCGTTTTTAATAATGAATGCTGTGTGATATTAATAATGAACGCTGTGTGATATTTGTAATAAACGCTGTGTGATATCAGTAATGAATGCTGTGTGACATTAGTAATGAACGCTGTGTGATATTCGTAATGAATGCTATGTGATATTAATAATGAATGCTGTGTGATATTAATAATGAATGCTGTGTGATATTAGTAATGAACGCTGTGTGATATTAGTAATGAATGCTGTGTGATATTAGTAATGAACGCTGTGTGATATTAGTAATGAATGCTGTATGATATTAGTAATGAATGCTATGTGATATTAATAATGAATGCTGTGTGATATTAATAATGAATGCTCTGTGATATTCGTAATGAGTGTTGTGTAATACTAGTAATGAATGCTGTGTGTTATTAGTAATGAATGCTGTCTGATATTTGTAATGGATGCTGTGCCATATTAATAAGGAATGCTGTGTGATATTAGTAATGAACATGGTGTAATATTAGTAATGAGTGCTGTGTGATATTAGTAATGAACGCTGTGTGATACTAGTAATGAACGCTGTGTGGTATTTGTAATAAACGCTGTGTGATATTAGTAATGAACGCTGTGTGATATTAGTAATGAACGCTGTGTGATATTTGTAATAAATGCTGTGTGATATTAGTAATGAATGCAGTGTGATTTTATTAATCAACGCTGTGCGTTTTTAATAATGAATGCTGTGTGATATTAATAATGAACGCTGTGATATTTGTAATAAACGCTGTGTGATATCAGTAATGAATGCTGTGTGATATTAGTAATGAACGCTGTGTCATATTAGTAATGAACACTGTGATATTCGTAATGAATGCTATGTGATATTAATAATGAATGCTGTGTGATAATAATGAATGCTGTGTGATATTAGTAATGAACGCTGTGTGATATTAGTAATGAATGCTGTGTGATATTAGTAATGAACGCTGTGTGATATTAGTAATGAATGCTGTATGATATTAGTAATGAATGCTATGTGATATTAATAATGAATGCTGTGTGATATTAATAATGAATGCTTTGTGATATTCATAATGAGTGTTGTGTAATACTAGTAATGAATGCTGTGTGTTATTAGTAATGAATGCTGTGTGATATTAAAAATGAACGCTCTGTGATATTCGTAATGAGTGCTGTGTAATACCAGTAATGAATGCTGTGTGTTATTAGTAATGAATGCTGTGTGATATTAATAATGAACGCTGTGTGATATTCGTAATGAATGCAGTGTGATATTAGTAATGAATCCTCTGTGATATTGATAATGAATGCTGTATGATATTAACAATGAATGCTGTGTGATATTAGTAATGAATGCTGTGTGTAATTAGTAATAAACGCTGTGTGATATTAGTAATGAACGCTGTGTGATGTTAATAAGGAATACTGGGGTAAAAATTCACTTGGTTGCGCCTCCCGTTAGCGCCTTAAGAGGGCGCTAATGGGGCGTTAAGCCGCTAACGCCCGGGCGCAGCGCTGTTTGCGCAGCTCGAGAACTTAACTTGAGATTGTGCGGCGGCGCTAAAACTTACCGCTGCGACCACCTGCGCGTGCAGATTGTGACGTCATTCCATGGTGCAACGCCCTTGGGGCGCCCCGGAGCGGAAATTGAGTGGCGCCCCCTGCCTTACCGCCTGGCGCTTCCAACGACCGGAAGACTGGAACGTTATCAATCGGTGTGGGGCTGGGGGGGGCGCTATTTAAAGGGGGCCTCTTCCTGTCTTTTTCTATGGTCGACATTTATGCACCACTCGTTCTGAGAGAGAGAGAGAGAGACTTCTACATTGACTCAACGCTTTGTGAGGTAGTTTTGCCTAGTTCATCCTAACTTTGTTGCTACTTTAGTTGCTGTACCTCATTACTTTTCTGGCAAAGAGAATATGGGGGCTGCAATGATTGGGGGCGTCGTCCTGCTCCAGCTGAATCGGAGGATACTCAGACGCAGACAGAGAGTGGCAATGATGGCCAGACGGAGGAGGGCCATCAGGCGCATGTACAGGAGAGCTTACCCTCCCAGGGTATATCGTGAACAGCTCTCCTACATCCATATGTCCGAGGAGCTGTGTTTGCGAAGGCTGCGATTCAGCAAGGAGGTGGTCACTGAGCTCTGCCACCTGCTGCAGCCAGATCTGCAGCCTCAGCTGAGGTCCAGGACGTCTCTGTCGGTGGCAGTGAAGGTCACAGTGGCTTTGAACTTCTACGCCACTGGCTCATTCCACGCTGCTGTTGGGGACCTCGCCAATATCTCCCAGTTTGCGGTGCATCGCTGCATCCGGCAGGTCACCAATGCCCTCTTCAGAAGGAGACGAGACTTCATCTCTTTCCCTATGACCCCAGACAAGCAGCGTGACCGTGCTCTGGGCTTTGCGAGGGTAGCGGGCTTCCCCATGGTGCAGGGCGCCATTGACTGCACGCATGTGGCTTTGCGTGCTCCGCGAGAGAATGCAGAGGAATTCAGGAACAGAAAGGGGTTCCATTCCTTGAATGTGCAGTTGGTCTGTGACCACAGACAGGTGATACTCGCTGTCAATGCCCACTATCCGGGCAGCTGCCACGATGCTTTCATCCTGCGCCAGACTACTGTGGCAGAAGTTTTCGAGGCACCGCATCAGCCAGTTGGTTGGCTTCTGGGGGACAAGGGGTACGCATTGAGCACCTGGCTGATGACACCGCTCCGTACGCCAAACACCCCTGCTGAGCTGCGGTACAATGAAAGCCATCAAGCAACCAGGAACATTATTGAGCGCACAATCGGCGTGCTGAAACAACGGTTCCGCTGTCTGGACCATTCCGGAGGAGCCCTGCAGTACTCGCCTGAGCAAGTTTCGAACTTCGTAGTCGTGTGCTGCATGTTGCACAACATGGCAATCCTCAGGACCCAGCCAATGCCACCAGGCCTTGTAGCACCACCAGAGGAGGAGGAGGAGGAAGAGGAGGAACAGGACGAGGACGATGATCATCAGCAGCACCAAGGCAGGAGGGCGGCCCACAATGGTCAAACTGCAAGGGCCGTCCGTCAACGACTAATAGCAAGCCGCTTCTAGGGCCCCTGCCATTGCTACAAACACTAATCAACCCAGCACGCAACCCCTAAGCCGGCCAAGGCACCAATAATTCCAACCACCAGCCATGTATATTTTGAATACAGAAACTTATTTATTTTACAAACTCTGTGTGTGTCAATTCCTCATGACAAACTCATAGAAATAAACACAAAAAAACAGTCAATAACATAACTGGTTCTCACAACCTGGAGATAATGTCCAAAACACTAAACAAAAGTTGGACCATGAACCTCGGCCTTTAATAAAAAAATGACCAGCATTTTGGCACACCTCCTACTTTTTGCCCTTCGAGGGTGATCTCCTTCCCTTGCGCACTTCCCCCCTTCTAACCCTACTGCTCCTCCGTAATGGGACCTCAGTGGCTGCAGCAAGGCTGGTGGAAGGCTGCTGCTCGTCAGACCCTGACACTGCAGATGCCCCTGAAGGACGGCCTCGACCACTTCTGGGCCTGGAGGGCCCGGCTGCAGACTGCACCAACTCTGCATGGGCGGCAGCAGTCTGTCCTACAGGCGGTGGCAAGTGCAGTGGAGAAGTGACAGTGTTGGCAGCAGGAATGCTGTCATCGTGAGAGAGGCCAGCAACTCCCTGCTCGCCCGACACACTGGCACTCCCACGGGGCAGCACTTCAGCATCCGGAGCAATTTGCCGGAGAACAGATTGCTGGCCTGCTGCGGCGCGGTGACAGCCCCGGGGACATGTGCACGAACCATCGAGGTTGGCAGCAGTCTGTGCTCGCGTGGCCTCCATCTGAGTCTGTATGAGAGCAGTCAGAGGTGGGATCACGGCAGCCATTGACTGAATTGCAGCACTAAGCGTTAGTGTGGCATCCGCCTGTGCTACAGCGAAGTGCTCCACACTCCTTGCCAGTGACTCAATGCAATCGGGCACCCTTCCCACTGCACCCATGAGCTCAGTGTGCATGCCCACCGCCTGGGTGTTCATTTCTGCAATCAGCCGCTCCTCCTCTGCGTCCATTGCAGTAGGAGTGTCTGGCATACTCTCCCTCTGGGGAGAAGGCCCCCGTTCTTCCCTACCCCCCCCATGGCGTTGCTGCAGCCCGCTGGGTCCTGGAGCTTCACCATCATCAGCCCCTTCCCCCCTGCTCCCCTCCGGGGAAGGCGTGTTCCCAGTGTGGGCATGGGCTTCCTCGGGAGAGGGTGGCACTGATGCTCCGGCTTCCTCTTCCTCCTCAGCTGCAGCATCACTCCCAGTGGCAGCTTCAGGGCCCGTCTCCTCAGCTGGTGAATCACCATCTGAAAGCAGGGAGGTACAAGAGTGGCTTTAGCGTGAGGACAGGGTGGCAGTAAGGGAGGAATAAGTGCAGCGAGTTAGCAAGTTGGATTGAAAGTGTCAAAGGCTGGTATTGTGAGGGACAAGTGGAAGGACAGAGGACAAAAAGGTGATGACCTTACCATTGCTGTCCACAACGGGGTCGGCGTCTCCAGTGGCGACGGGACCGATCACCCGGCTTGCCACAATCCTGTGGACGCGCTCCTCCAGATCGCTGAGGGGTTGCAGCTGAAGCCGCCCTCCACCCGTCCGTTGCTGCTGTCTCCGATTATGAGCCAGCTTAGCCTGCAAGAAAAAGGACAGCATCTGAGTAAATATACAGCCATGGTCTTGCCTGATGTGCCTCCCATAGGTGAATAGCCCTTACTGTATGCAGCCATGGTCTTGCCTGATGTGCCTCCCATAGGTGAATAGCCCTTACTGTATGCAGCCATGGTCTTGCCTGATGTGCCTCCCATAGGTGAATAGCCCTTACTGTATGCGAAGTGTGGAATGTGCGTGTGTGTTTGATGAAAGGGCCATAGGTGTTGGATGAGTGTTGTGCATTGGGGTTTTAAGACCCTCTGGCCATAGAGTGAGGTTGAGATGGAGGGATGGAGAGGTATTGAGAAAAAGCCACTCACCCTGACGACCCGAGTGAGGTCGTTGAACTTTCTGCGACATTGAACATGGGTCCTGGGCACCATGCTCCTGGAGGAGACGCTCTGAGCCACCTCCCTCCACACTCTTCTGAACTCGCGTGGCAAAGGCCTCCTGCCACTCTCCGGGAACAGCATGCATCGTCTGCGCTCCACTGCGTCAACCAGAGCATCCAAGGCCCGCTCGGTGAAGCGATGAGCGCATTCTCTCACCCTCTCCATGCTTGGCAGCAAAATGGATTACAGGTCTCTCCAGGCTGAGATTCAAGGCTGCAATGAGCAGGGTGTGGCTGGGGAGCAAGTGGCCCCCCCCGCTTTAAGAAGTGTCCGGCGCCATTGTGTCTGTGTTCCCTCGCTAACTGGCAGCAGCTGCGCTGCGCTCGTGCGCTGAGTTAGCGCCTCACTCCTTGGCCTTTGCGCCTTAAGAGAGGTGTGCAGCGCCTACTTTAGCGCTCCACTCACCTCCCGGGGCGGTAATAGTGAAGTTTCCTGTCAGTGCCGATAATTAGCGCCAGGCGCTAATATTTGCGTCCGGACGATATTTGCGCCCCAAATGGGGCGCGACCTAATTTCTACCCCACTGTGCGCTAATAATGAATGCTGTGTGATATTAATAATGAACGCTGTGTGATATTCGTAATGAATGCTGTGTGATATTATTAATGAACGCTGTGAGATATTAATAATGAATGCTGTGTCATATTTGTAATGAATGCTGTGTCATATTAATAATGAATGTGTAATATTAGTAATGAACGCCGTGTGATATTAGTAATGAACGCTGTGTGCTTTTAATAATGAACGCTGTGTGATATTAGTAATGAACACTGATATTAGTAATGAATGCTCTGTGATATTAGTAATGAATGCTATGTGATATTAGTAATGAATGCTATGTGATATTAATAATGAACACTGTGTCATATTTGTGATGAATGCTGTGTGATATTAATAATGAATGCTTTGTCATATTTGTAATGAATGCTGTGTCATATTAGTGATGAATGCTGTGTTATATTAGTAATGACTGCTGTGTGATATTAGTAATGAATGCTCCTCGATATTAATAATGAACGCTGTATGATATTAGTACTGAACACTGTGGGCTGGATTTTGTCAATGGGGACGTGATGGAGGCGGGACTCCCACTTTTTGGGTTCTAGTCCCGCCTCCATCGACTTGTGGCCAACCCACCTTATTTTCCCTTGATTGACCTTGTTAAGCCCGCCCAGCGGTCTTAGCAGGCCAATCAAGGGTCCCTTGGATACAGGTGACGTCAGCCATTGAAATTTCATCTGTCACGAGCTTTTGACAGATGAAGTTTCAGCGTTTGACAGCTCTGTGAAGCTGTCAAACACTGACAATATGATTTCTAACGTGAGTCCCTGTACTTAGACTCAGTTAGAAATCAATCCAGCACAGAAAGCAGAGACTGCAGCTTTTGACAGCTCCACGGCCATTCTGCTTTCTGTGCCGGTGAGCTGAGGGACTCTCGAGAACTGAAGGAAGGAAGCCTGCAGGACAAAGTTAAGGTAAGTACAAGTTCTTAAAACACTTTACACGCACCAAACACACTTACCTCTGCACTCATGCACCCATCACTCACCTGCACATCTCGACCCCTCTAAGCCCTCCAGTCCGACGGTCCACCTCGCTGAATCGGTGTGGTTCGGATCTGTCGGGAAGCCCACACTTCAGGGCTAAAAATAGGGATTAGGCAAAAAACTGCCTGTTAACCACCTATAGGCACTAATCCCCTTCCCGCCTCGGGGAGGCGGGTCCCAGCACAGGTCGGGCACCCGCCTCCTGTGAAACTGACATGGAGGCGGGTTGGGGGCGGGATGGGTTCGGGACCCCCGAATCTGCTATTTTCCCACCCCACACGCCTCCAAACCCGCCTCCGCGGGCCGGTGAGAATTGAGCCCTGAGTGATATTAATAATGAACGCTGTGTGATATTTGTAATGAATGCTGTGATATTAGTAATGAATGCTTTGTGATATTTGTAATGAATGCTGTGCCATATTAATAAGGAATGCTGTGTAATATTAGTAATGAACATGGTGTAGTATTAGTAATGAGTGCTGTGTGATATTAGTAATGAACGCTGTGTGATATTTGTAATAAACGCTGTGTGATATTCGTAATGAACGCTGTGTGATATTAGTAATGAACGCTGTGTGATATTTGTAATAAACGCTGTGTGATATTAGTAATGAATGCAGTGTGATTTTATTAATCAATGCTGTGCGTTTTTAATAATGAATGCTGTGTGATATTAATAATGAACGCTGTGTGATATTTGTAATAAACGCTGTGTGATATCAGTAATGAATGCTGTGTGACATTAGTAATGAACGCTGTGTGATATTCGGAATGAATGCTGTGTGATATTAGTAATGAACGCTGTGTGATATTAGTAATGAACACTGATATTAGTAATGAATGCTCTGTGATATTAGTAATGAATGCTATGTGATATTAGTAATGAATGCTATGTGATATTAATAATGAACGCTGTGTCATATTTGTAATGAATGCTGTCTGATATTAGTAATGAATCCTACGTGTTATTAGTAATGAACGCTGTGTGCTATTAGTAATGAATGCTGTGTGATATTGGTAATGAATGCTGAGTGATATTAGTAATGAATGCTTTGTGATATTTGTAATGAATGCTGTGTCATATTAATAAGGAATGCTGTGTGATATTAGTAATGAACGTAGTGTAATATTAGTAATGAATGCTGAGTGATATTAATAATGAACGCTGTGTGATATTAGTAACGAATGCTCTGCAATATTAATAATAAACGCTGTGTGATATTTGTAATGAACGCTGTGAGATGTTTGTAATGAAGGCTTTGTGATATTTGCAATGAATGCTTTTTAGTATTAATAATGAAAGTTGTGTGATATTAGTAACGAATGCAGTGTAATATTAGTAATGAATGCTGTGTGATATGAGTAATGAATGCTGTGCGATATTAGTAATGAATGCTCTGCGATATTAATAATGAATGCTGTGTGATATTAGTACTGAACGCTGTGTGATATTAATAATGAATGCTGTGTCATATTTGTAATGAATGCTGTGTCATATTAATAATGAATGTGTAATATTAGTAATGAACGCCGTGTGATATTAGTAATGAACGCTGTGTGCTTTTAATAATGAACGCTGTGTGATATTAGTAATGAACACTGATATTAGTAATGAATGCTCTGCGTTATTAGTAATGAATGCTATGTGATATTAATAATGAATGCTGTGTGATATTAATAATGAATGCTGTGTGATATTAGTAATGAACGCTGTGTGATATTAGTAATGAATGCTGTGTGATATTAGTAATGAACGCTGTGTGATATTAGTAATGAATGCTGTATGATATTAGTAATGAATGCTATGTGATATTAATAATGAATGCTGTGTGATATTAATAATGAATGCTCTGTGATATTCGTAATGAGTGTTGTGTAATACTAGTAATGAATGCTGTGTGTTATTAGTAATGAATGCTGTCTGATATTTGTAATGGATGCTGTGCCATATTAATAAGGAATGCTGTGTGATATTAGTAATGAACATGGTGTAATATTAGTAATGAGTGCTGTGTGATATTAGTAATGAACGCTGTGTGATACTAGTAATGAACGCTGTGTGGTATTTGTAATAAACGCTGTGTGATATTAGTAATGAACGCTGTGTGATATTAGTAATGAAAGCTGTGTGATATTTGTAATAAATGCTGTGTGATATTAGTAATGAATGCAGTGTGATTTTATTAATCAACGCTGTGCGTTTTTAATAATGAATGCTGTGTGATATTAATAATGAACGCTGTGATATTTGTAATGAACGCTGTGTGATATCAGTAATGAATGCTGTGTGATATTAGTAATGAACGCTGTGTCATATTAGTAATGAACACTGTGATATTCGTAATGAATGCTATGTGATATTAATAATGAATGCTGTGTGATATTAATAATGAATGCTGTGTGATATTAGTCATGAACGCTGTGTGATATTAGTAATGAACGCTGTGTGATATTAGTAATGAATGCTGTATGATATTAGTAATGAATGCTATGTGATATTAATAATGAATGCTGTGTGATATTAATAATGAATGCTTTGTGATATTCATAATGAGTGTTGTGTAATACTAGTAATGAATGCTGTGTGTTATTAGTAATGAATGCTGTGTGATATTAAAAATGAACGCTCTGTGATATTCGTAATGAGTGCTGTGTAATACCAGTAATGAATGCTGTGTGTTATTAGTAATGAATGCTGTGTGATATTAATAATGAACGCTGTGTGATATTCGTAATGAATGCAGTGTGATATTAGTAATGAATCCTCTGTGATATTGATAATGAATGCTGTATGATATTAACAATGAATGCTGTGTGATATTAGTAATGAATGCTGTGTGTAATTAGTAATAAACGCTGTGTGATATTAGTAATGAACGCTGTGTGATATTAGTAATGAATGCTGTGTGATGTTAATAAGGAATACTGGGGTAAAAATTCACTTGGTTGCGCCTCCCGTTAGCGCCTTAAGAGGGCGCTAATGGGGCGTTAAGCCGCTAACGCCCGGGCGCAGCGCTGTTTGCGCAGCTCGAGAACTTAACTTGAGATTGTGCGGCGGCGCTAAAACTTACCGCTGCGACCACCTGCGCGTGCAGATTGTGACGTCATTCCATGGTGCAACGCCCTTGGGGCGCCCCGGAGCGGAAATTGAGTGGCGCCCCCTGCCTTACCGCCTGGCGCTTCCAACGACCGGAAGACTGGAACGTTATCAATCGGTGTGGGGCTGGGGGGGGCGCTATTTAAAGGGGGCCTCTTCCTGTCTTTTTCTATGGTCGACATTTATGCACCACTCGTTCTGAGAGAGAGAGAGAGAGACTTCTACATTGACTCAACGCTTTGTGAGGTAGTTTTGCCTAGTTCATCCTAACTTTGTTGCTACTTTAGTTGCTGTACCTCATTACTTTTCTGGCAAAGAGAATATGGGGGCTGCAATGATTGGGGGCGTCGTCCTGCTCCAGCTGAATCGGAGGATACTGAGACGCAGACAGAGAGTGGCAATGATGGCCAGACGGAGGAGGGCCATCAGGCGCATGTACAGGAGAGCTTACCCTCCCAGGGTATATCGTGAACAGCTCTCCTACATCCATATGTCCGAGGAGCTGTGTTTGCGAAGGCTGCGATTCAGCAAGGAGGTGGTCACTGAGCTCTGCCACCTGCTGCAGCCAGATCTGCAGCCTCAGCTGAGGTCCAGGACGTCTCTGTCGGTGGCAGTGAAGGTCACAGTGGCTTTGAACTTCTACGCCACTGGCTCATTCCACGCTGCTGTTGGGGACCTCGCCAATATCTCCCAGTTTGCGGTGCATCGCTGCATCCGGCAGGTCACCAATGCCCTCTTCAGAAGGAGACGAGACTTCATCTCTTTCCCTATGACCCCAGACAAGCAGCGTGACCGTGCTCTGGGCTTTGCGAGGGTAGCGGGCTTCCCCATGGTGCAGGGCGCCATTGACTGCACGCATGTGGCTTTGCGTGCTCCGCGAGAGAATGCAGAGGAATTCAGGAACAGAAAGGGGTTCCATTCCTTGAATGTGCAGTTGGTCTGTGACCACAGACAGGTGATACTCGCTGTCAATGCCCACTATCCGGGCAGCTGCCACGATGCTTTCATCCTGCGCCAGACTACTGTGGCAGAAGTTTTCGAGGCACCGCATCAGCCAGTTGGTTGGCTTCTGGGGGACAAGGGGTACGCATTGAGCACCTGGCTGATGACACCGCTCCGTACGCCAAACACCCCTGCTGAGCTGCGGTACAGTGAAAGCCATCAAGCAACCAGGAACATTATTGAGCGCACAATCGGCGTGCTGAAACAACGGTTCCGCTGTCTGGACCATTCCGGAGGAGCCCTGCAGTACTCGCCTGAGCAAGTTTCGAACTTCGTAGTCGTGTGCTGCATGTTGCACAACATGGCAATCCTCAGGACCCAGCCAATGCCACCAGGCCTTGTAGCACCACCAGAGGAGGAGGAGGAGGAAGAGGAGGAACAGGACGAGGACGATGATCATCAGCAGCACCAAGGCAGGAGGGCGGCCCACAATGGTCAAACTGCAAGGGCCGTCCGTCAACGACTAATAGCAAGCCGCTTCTAGGGCCCCTGCCATTGCTACAAACACTAATCAACCCAGCACGCAACCCCTAAGCCGGCCAAGGCACCAATAATTCCAACCACCAGCCATGTATATTTTGAATACAGAAACTTATTTATTTTACAAACTCTGTGTGTGTCAATTCCTCATGACAAACTCATAGAAATAAACACAAAAAAACAGTCAATAACATAACTGGTTCTCACAACCTGGAGATAATGTCCAAAACACTAAACAAAAGTTGGACCATGAACCTCGGCCTTTAATAAAAAAATGACCAGCATTTTGGCACACCTCCTACTTTTTGCCCTTCGAGGGTGATCTCCTTCCCTTGCGCACTTCCCCCCTTCTAACCCTACTGCTCCTCCGTAATGGGACCTCAGTGGCTGCAGCAAGGCTGGTGGAAGGCTGCTGCTCGTCAGACCCTGACACTGCAGATGCCCCTGAAGGACGGCCTCGACCACTTCTGGGCCTGGAGGGCCCGGCTGCAGACTGCACCAACTCTGCATGGGCGGCAGCAGTCTGTCCTACAGGCGGTGGCAAGTGCAGTGGAGAAGTGACAGTGTTGGCAGCAGGAATGCTGTCATCGTGAGAGAGGCCAGCAACTCCCTGCTCGCCCGACACACTGGCACTCCCACGGGGCAGCACTTCAGCATCCGGAGCAATTTGCCGGAGAACAGATTGCTGGCCTGCTGCGGCGCGGTGACAGCCCCGGGGACATGTGCACGAACCATCGAGGTTGGCAGCAGTCTGTGCTCGCGTGGCCTCCATCTGAGTCTGTATGAGAGCAGTCAGAGGTGGGATCACGGCAGCCATTGACTGAATTGCAGCACTAAGCGTTAGTGTGGCATCCGCCTGTGCTACAGCGAAGTGCTCCACACTCCTTGCCAGTGACTCAATGCAATCGGGCACCCTTCCCACTGCACCCATGAGCTCAGTGTGCATGCCCACCGCCTGGGTGTTCATTTCTGCAATCAGCCGCTCCTCCTCTGCGTCCATTGCAGTAGGAGTGTCTGGCATACTCTCCCTCTGGGGAGAAGGCCCCCGTTCTTCCCTACCCCCCCCATGGCGTTGCTGCAGCCCGCTGGGTCCTGGAGCTTCACCATCATCAGCCCCTTCCCCCCTGCTCCCCTCCGGGGAAGGCGTGTTCCCAGTGTGGGCATGGGCTTCCTCGGGAGAGGGTGGCACTGATGCTCCGGCTTCCTCTTCCTCCTCAGCTGCAGCATCACTCCCAGTGGCAGCTTCAGGGCCCGTCTCCTCAGCTGGTGAATCACCATCTGAAAGCAGGGAGGTACAAGAGTGGCTTTAGCGTGAGGACAGGGTGGCAGTAAGGGAGGATTAAGTGCAGCGAGTTAGCAAGTTGGATTGAAAGTGTCAAAGGCTGGTATTGTGAGGGACAAGTGGAAGGACAGAGGACAAAAAGGTGATGACCTTACCATTGCTGTCCACAACGGGGTCGGCGTCTCCAGTGGCGACGGGACCGATCACCCGGCTTGCCACAATCCTGTGGACGCGCTCCTCCAGATCGCTGAGGGGTTGCAGCTGAAGCCGCCCTCCACCCGTCCGTTGCTGCTGTCTCCGATTATGAGCCAGCTTAGCCTGCAAGAAAAAGGACAGCATCTGAGTAAATATACAGCCATGGTCTTGCCTGATGTGCCTCCCATAGGTGAATAGCCCTTACTGTATGCAGCCATGGTCTTGCCTGATGTGCCTCCCATAGGTGAATAGCCCTTACTGTATGCAGCCATGGTCTTGCCTGATGTGCCTCCCATAGGTGAATAGCCCTTACTGTATGCGAAGTGTGGAATGTGCGTGTGTGTTTGATGAAAGGGCCATAGGTGTTGGATGAGTGTTGTGCATTGGGGTTTTAAGACCCTCTGGCCATAGAGTGAGGTTGAGATGGAGGGATGGAGAGGTATTGAGAAAAAGCCACTCACCCTGACGACCCGAGTGAGGTCGTTGAACTTTCTGCGACATTGAACATGGGTCCTGGGCACCATGCTCCTGGAGGAGACGCTCTGAGCCACCTCCCTCCACACTCTTCTGAACTCGCGTGGCAAAGGCCTCCTGCCACTCTCCGGGAACAGCATGCATCGTCTGCGCTCCACTGCGTCAACCAGAGCATCCAAGGCCCGCTCGGTGAAGCGATGAGCGCGTTCTCTCACCCTCTCCATGCTTGGCAGCAAAATGGATTACAGGTCTCTCCAGGCTGAGATTCAAGGCTGCAATGAGCAGGGTGTGGCTGGGGAGCAAGTGGCCCCCCCCGCTTTAAGAAGTGTCCGGCGCCATTGTGTCTGTGTTCCCTCGCTAACTGGCAGCAGCTGCGCTGCGCTCGTGCGCTGAGTTAGCGCCTCACTCCTTGGCCTTTGCGCCTTAAGAGAGGTGTGCAGCGCCTACTTTAGCGCTCCACTCACCTCCCGGGGCGGTAAAAGTGAAGTTTCCTGTCAGTGCCGATAATTAGCGCCAGGCGCTAATATTTGCGTCCGGACGATATTTGCGCCCCAAATGGGGCGCGACCTAATTTCTACCCCACTGTGCGCTAATAATGAATGCTGTGTGATATTAATAATGAACGCTGTGTGATATTCGTAATGAATGCTGTGTGATATTATTAATGAACGCTGTGAGATATTAATAATGAATGCTGTGTCATATTTGTAATGAATGCTGTGTCATATTAATAATGAATGTGTAATATTAGTAATGAACGCCGTGTGATATTAGTAATGAACGCTGTGTGCTTTTAATAATGAACGCTGTGTGATATTAGTAATGAACACTGATATTAGTAATGAATGCTCTGTGATATTAGTAATGAATGCTATGTGATATTAGTAATGAATGCTATGTGATATTAATAATGAACACTGTGTCATATTTGTAATGAATGCTGTGTGATATTAATAATGAATGTTTGTCATATTTGTAATGAATGCTGTGTCATATTAGTGATGAATGCTGTGTTATATTAGTAATGACTGCTGTGTGATATTGGTAATGAATGCTCCTCGATATTAATAATGAACGCTGTATGATATTAGTACTGAACACTGTGGGCTGGATTTTGTCAATGGGGACGTGATGGAGGCGGGACTCCCACTTTTTGGGTTCTAGTCCCGCCTCCATCGACTTGTGGCCAACCCACCTTATTTTCCCTTGATTGACCTTGTTAAGCCCGCCCAGCGGTCTTAGCAGGCCAATCAAGGGTCCCTTGGATACAGGTGACGTCAGCCATTGAAATTTCATCTGTCACGAGCTTTTGACAGATGAAGTTTCAGCGTTTGACAGCTCTGTGAAGCTGTCAAACACTGACAATATGATTTCTAACGTGAGTCCCTGTACTTAGACTCAGTTAGAAATCAATCCAGCACAGAAAGCAGAGACTGCAGCTTTTGACAGCTCCACGGCCATTCTGCTTTCTGTGCCGGTGAGCTGAGGGACTCTCGAGAACTGAAGGAAGGAAGCCTGCAGGACAAAGTTAAGGTAAGTACAAGTTCTTAAAACACTTTACACGCACCAAACACACTTACCTCTGCACTCATGCACCCATCACTCACCTGCACATCTCGACCCCTCTAAGCCCTCCAGACCGACGGTCCACCTCGCTGAATCGGTGTGGTTCGGATTTGTCGGGAAGCCCACACTTCAGGGCTAAAAATAGGGATTAGGCAAAAAACTGCCTGTTAACCACCTATAGGCACTAATCCCCTTCCCGCCTCGGGGAGGCGGGTCCCAGCACAGGTCGGGCACCTGCCTCCTGTGAAACTGACATGGAGGCGGGTTGGGGGCGGGATGGGTTCGGGACCCCCGAATCTGCTATTTTCCCACCCCACACGCCTCCAAACCCGCCTCCGCGGGCCGGTGAGAATTGAGCCCTGAGTGATATTAATAATGAACGCTGTGTGATATTTGTAATGAATGCTGTGATATTAGTAATGAATGCTTTGTGATATTTGTAATGAATGCTGTGCCATATTAATAAGGAATGCTGTGTAATATTAGTAATGAACATGGTGTAGTATTAGTAATGAGTGCTGTGTGATATTAGTAATGAACGCTGTGTGATATTTGTAATAAACGCTGTGTGATATTCGTAATGAACGCTGTGTGATATTAGTAATGAACGCTGTGTGATATTTGTAATAAACGCTGTGTGATATTAGTAATGAATGCAGTGTGATTTTATTAATCAATGCTGTGCGTTTTTAATAATGAATGCTGTGTGATATTAATAATGAACGCTGTGTGATATTAGTAATGAATGCTGTGTGATATTAGTAATGAACGCTGTGTGATATTAGTAATGAATGCTGTATGATATTAGTAATGAATGCTACGTGATATTAATAATGAATGCTGTGTGATATTAAGAATGAATGCTCTGTGATATTCGTAATGAGTGTTGTGTAATACTAGTAATGAATGCTGTGTGTTAGTAGTAATGAATGCTGTCTGATATTTGTAATGAATGCTGTGCCATATTAATAAGGAATGCTGTGTGATATTAGTAATGAACATGGTGTAATATTAGTAATGAGTGCTGTGTGATATTAGTAATGAACGCTGTGTGATACTAGTAATGAACGCTGTGTGGTATTTGTAATAAACGCTGTGTGATATTAGTAATGAACGCTGTGTGATATTAGTAATGAACGCTGTGTGGTATTTGTAATAAACGCTGTGTGATATTTGTAATAAATGCTGTGTGATATTAGTAATGAATGCAGTGTGATTTTATTAATCAACGCTGTGAGTTTTTAATAATGAATGCTGTGTGATATTAATAATGAACGCTGTGTGATATTTGTAATAAACGCTGTGTGATATCAGTAATGAATGCTGCGTGATATTAGTAATGAACGCTGTGTGATATTAGTAATGAACGCTGTGATATTCGTAATGAATGCTATGTGATATTAATAATGAATGCTGTGTGATATTAATAATGAATGCTGTGTGATATTAGTAATGAACGCTGTGTGATATTAGTAATGAATGCTGTATGATATTAGTAATGAACGCTGTGTGATATTAGTAATGAATGCTGTATGATATTAGTAATGAATGCTACGTGATATTAATAATGAATGCTGTGTGATATTAATAATGAATGCTTTGTGATATTCATAATGAGTGTTGTGTAATACTAGTAATGAATGCTGTGTGTTATTAGTAATGAATGCTGTGTGATAGTAAAAATGAACGCTCTGTGATATTCGTAATGAGTGCTGTGTAATACCAGTAATGAATGCTGTGTGTTATTAGTAATGAATGCTGTGTGATATTAATAATGAACGCTGTGTGATATTCGTAATGAATGCAGTGTGATATTAGTAATGAATCCTCTGTGATATTGATAATGAATGCTGTATGATATTAACAATGAATGCTGTGTGATATTAGTAATGAATGCTGTGTGTAATTAGTAATGAACGCTGTGTGATATTAGTAATGAACGCTGTGTGATATTAGTAATGAATGCTGTGTGATGTTAATAAGGAATACTGTGCGCTAATAATGAATGCTGTGTGATATTAATAATGAACGCTGTGTGATATTCGTAATGAATGCTGTGTGATATTATTAATGAACGCTGTGAGATATTAATAATGAACGCTGTGTCATATTCAAAATGAATGCTGTGTGATATTAGTAATTAATCCTCTGTGACATTAGTAATGAACGCTGTGTAACATTAGTAATGAATGTCGTGTGAGATTAATAATGAGCGCTGTGTGATATTAGTTATCAACACTGTGTGATAGTCGGAATGAATGCTGTGTGATATTAGTAATGAATCCTCTGTGATATTAATAATGAAAGCTGTGTGATATTAATGAATGCTGTGTGATATTAATAATGAACGCTGCGTGATATTAGTAATGAACGCTGTGTGATATTAGTAATGAATGCTGTGTGATATTAATAATGAATGCTGTGTGATATTTCTAATGAACGCTGTGTGATATTAGTAATGAAAGCTGTGTGATATCAGTAATGAATGCTGTGTGATTTTATTAATCAATGCTGTGTGATAATAATGAACGCTGTGTGATATTAACAATGGATGCTGTATGATATTTGTAATGAATGCTGTGTGATATTAATAATGGATGCTGTATGATATTTGTAATGAATGCTGTGTGATTTTAATAATGAAGGCTGTGATATTAGTAATGAATGCCGTGAGATATTAGTAATGAAAGCTGTGTGATATTAGTATTGATTACTGTGTGACATTAGTAGTGAATGCTGTGTGATATTAGGAATAAAAGCTGTGTGATATTAGTAATGAATCCTCTGTGTTATTAATAATGAAACCGATGTGATATTAGTATTGAATCCTCTGTGTTATTAATAATGAAACCCGTGTGATATTAGTAATGAATGCCGTGCGATATTAATAATGAGCGCTATGTGATAATAGTAATGAACGCTGTGTGATATTCGGAATGAATGCTGTGTGATATTCGGAATCTATGCTGTGTGATATTATTAATCAACACTGTGTAATATTATTAATGAATGCTATGTGATATTAATAATGAACGATGTGTGATATTAGTAATGAATGCTGTGTGATATTAATAATAAGCGCTGTGTGATATTAGTAATGAATGCTGTGTGATATCCAGAATGAATGCTGTGTGATATTATTAATCAACGCTGTGTGATATTAATAATGAATGCTGTGTGATATTAGTAATGATTCCTCTGTGGTATTAATGATTAATGCTGTGTGGTATTAATAATGAATGCTGTGTGATATTAATAATGAATGCTATGTGATATTAATAATGAACGATGTGTGATGTTAATAATGAATGCTGTGTGATGTAAGTAATGAACGCTGTCTGTTATTAATAATGAGCGCTGTGTGATATTACTAATGAACGCTGTGTGATATTCGTAATGAATGCTGTGTGATATTAGTAATGAACGCTGTGTGATATTGGTAATGAATGCTACGTGATATTAATAATGAATGCTGCGTGATATCAGTAATGATTCCTCTGTGGTATTAATAATGAATGCTGTCTGATATTAATAATGAAGGCTGTGATATTAGTAATGAATGCCGTGAGATATTAATAATGAACGCTGTGTGATATTAGTATTGATCACTGTGTGATATTAGTAGTGAATGCTGTGTGATATTAGGAATGAAAGCTGTGTGATATTAGTAATGAATCCTCTGTGTTATTAATAATGAAACCCGTGTGATATTAGTAATGAATGCCTTGCGATATTAATAATGAGCGCTGTGTGATAATAGTAATGAACGCTGTGTGATATTCGGAATGAATGCTGTGTGATATTCGGAATCAATGCTGTGTGATATTATTAATCAACACTGTGTAATATTATTAATGAATGCTATGTGATATTATTAATGAACGATGTGTGATGTTAATAATGAATGCTGTTTGATATTAATAATGAATACTGTGTGATATTAATAATGAACGCTGTGTGATATTAGTAATGAATGCTGTGTCATATTAATAATTAACGCAGTGTGATATAAATAATGAACGCTGTGTGATATTAATAATGAACGCTGTGTGATATTAGTAATGATTCCTCTGTGGTATTAATAATTAATGCTGTGTGGTATTAATAATGAATGCTGTGTGATGTAAGTAATGAACGCTGTCTGTTATTAATAATGAGCGCTGTGTGATATTACTAATGAACGCTGTGTGATATTCGTAATGAATGCTGTGTGATATTGGTAATGAATGCTGTCTGTTATTAATAATGAGCGCTGTGTGATATTAGTAATGATTCCACTGTGGTAGTAATAATGAATGCTGTGTGATATTAATAATGAATGCTGTGTGATATTAATAATGAATGCTGTGTGATATTAATAATGAATGCTGTGTGATGTAAGTAATGAACGCTGTCTGTTATTAATAATGAGCGCTGTGTGATATTCGTAATGAATGCTGTGTGATATTAGTAATGAATCCTCTGTGATATGATTAATGAATGCTGTGTGATATTAATAATGAATGCTGTGTGATATTAATAATAAACGCTGTGTGATATTAGTAATGAATGCTGTGTGATATTAATAATGAATGCTGTGTGATATTAGTAATGAATGCTGTGTGATAATAATGAATGCTGTGTGGTATTCGTAATGAATCCTCTGTGATATGATTAATGTATGCTGTGTGATATTAATAATGAATGCTGTGTGATATTAATAATGAACGCTGTGTGATATTGGTAATGAATGCTGTGTGATATTAGTAATGAATGCTGTGTGATATTAATAATGAATGCTGTGTGATATTCGTAATGAATGCTGTGTGATATTAGTAATGAATCCTCTGTGATATGATTAATGAATGCCGTGTGATATTGGTAATTAAGGCCGTGTGATATTAATAATGAGCGCTGTGTGATATTTGTAATGAACGCTGTGTGATATTCGGAATGAATGCTGTGTGATATGTGTAATCAATGCTGTGTGATATTATTAATGCTGTGTAATATTATTAATGAATGCTATGTGATATTAATAATGAACGCTGTGTGATATTAATAATAAGCGCTGTGTGATATTAGTAATGAATGCTGTGTGATATTCAGAATGAATGCTGTGTGATATTATTAATCAACGCTGTGTGATATTATTAATGAATGCTATTTGATATTAATAATGAACGCTGTGTGATATTAGTAATGAATGCTGCGTCATATTAATAATGAACGCTGTGTGATATAAATAATGAACGCTGTCTGATATTAATATTGAACGCTGCGTGATATTAGTAATGAATGCTGTGTAATATTAATATTGAATGCTGTGTGATATTAGTAATGAATGCTGTGTGATATTAATAATGAATACTGTGATATCAGTAACGAATGCTGTGAGATATTAATGAATGCTGTGTGATATTACTAATGAATGCTGTGTGTTATTAGTAATGAATGCTGTGTGCTATTAGTAATGAATGCTGTGTAATATTAATATTGAATGCTGTGTGATGTTAATAATGAACCGTATGTGATATTAGTAATGAACGCTGTGTGATATTTGGAATGATTGCAGTGTGATGTTAGTAATGAATGCTCTGTGATATTAATAATGAATGCTGTGTGATATTAGTAATGAATGCTGTGTGATATTAATAATGACTGCTGTGTGATATTAGTAATGAATACTGGGTGATATTAATAATGAACGCTGTGTGATATTCATAATGAATGCTGTGTGATATTTGTAATGAACGCTGTGTGATATTAGTAATGAACGCTGTGTGATAAAAGTAATGAATGCTGTGTGATATTAATAATAAATGCTGTGTGATTTTATTAACAATGCTGTGTGATATTAATAATAAATGCTGTGTGATATTTGTAAAGAATGCTGTGATATTAATAATGAATGCTGTGTGATATTAATAATGAATGCTATGTCATATTCATAATGAATGCTGTGTGATTTTAAGATTGCAGGCTGTGATATTAGTAATGAATGCCGTGAGGTATTAGTAATAAATGCTTTTTGTGATATTAGGAATGAATGCTGTGTGATATTGGTAATGAATGCTGTGTAACATTAATAATAAATGCTCTGTGATGTTAATGAATGCTGTGTGATATTAATAACGAATGCTGTATGATATTACCAATGAACACTGTGTGATATTTGTAATGAATGCTGTGTGATATCAGTCGCGAATGCTGTGTGATATTAATCATGAATGCTGTGTGATATTAGCTATGAACGCTGTGTGATATTAATAATGACTGCTGTGTGATATTAATAATAAACGCTGTGTGATATAACTAATGAATGCTGTCTGATATTAGTAAGGAAACCTATGTGTTATTCGTAATGAATGCTGTGTGCTATCAGTAATGAATGCAGTGTGATATTGGTAATGAATGCTGAGTGATATTAATAATAAATGTTTTGTGATAATAATGAATACTGTGTAATATTAGTAATGGATGCTGTGTGATAATAATAAATGCTGTGTGATATTAATAATGACTGCTGTGTGATGTTAGTAATGAATGCTGTGTGATATTAATAATGAATGCTGTGTGATATTAGTTATGAATGCTGTGTGATATTAATAATGACTGCTGTGTGATGTTAGTAATGAATACTGGGTGATATTAATAATGAACACTGTGTGATATTAATAATGAATGCTGTGTGATATTGGTAATGAACGCTGTGTGATATTAGTAATGAACGCTGTGTGATAAAAGTAATGAATGCTGTGTGATATTAATAATAAATGCTGTGTGATTTTATTAACAATGCTGTGTGATATTAATAATAAATGCTGCGTGATATTTGTTAAGAATGCTGTGATATTAATAATGAATGCTGTGTGATATTAATAATGAATGCTGTGTGATATTCATAATGAATGCTGTGTGATTTTAAGATTGAATGCTGTGATATTAGCAATGAATGCCGTGAGGTATTAGTAATAAATGCTTTTTGTGATATTAGGAATGAATGCTGTGTGATATTGGTAATGAATGCTGTGTAACATTAATAATGAACGCTGTGTGATGTTAGTAATCAAAGCTGTGTGATATTGATAATGAGTGCTGTGTGATATTAGTAATGAATGCTGTGTGATATTAATGAATGCTCTGTGATATTAATAATGAATGCTGTATGATATTAGCAATGAACACTGTGTGATATTTGTAATGAATGCTGTGTGATATCAGTCGCGAATGCTGTGCGATATTAATAATGAATATTCTGTGATATTAGCTATGAACGCTGTGTGATATTAATAATGACTGTGTGATATTAATAATAAACGCTGTGTGATATAACTAATGAATGCTGTCTGATATTAGTAATGAATCCTATGTGTTATTAGTAATGAACGCTGTGTGATACTCGTAATGAATGCTGTGTAATATTAGTAATGAATCCTCTGTGATATGATTAATGAATGCTGTGTGATATTAATAATGAATGCTGTGTGATATTAATAATGAACGCTGTGTGATATTGGTAATGAATGCTGTGTGATATTAGTAATGAATGCTGTGTGATATTAATAATGAATGCTGTGTTGTATTCGTAATGAATGCTGTGTGATATTAGTAATGAATCCTCCGTGATATTAATAATGTATGCCGTGTGATATTGGTAATTAAGGTCGTGTGATATTAATAATGAACGCTGTGTGATATTTGTAATGAACGCTGTGTGATATTCGGAATGAATGCTGTGTGATATTAATAATAAATGCTGTGTGATTTTATTAACAATGCTGTGTGATATTAATAATAAATGCTGTGTGATATTAATAATGAATGCTGTGTCATATTCATAATGAATGCTGTGTGATTTTAAGATTGAAGGCTGTGATATTAGTAATGAATGCCGTGAGGTATTAGTAATAAATGCTTTTTGTGATATTAGTAATGAATGCTGTGTGATATTGGTAATGAATGCTGTGTAACATTAATAATGAACGCTCTGTGATGTTAATGAATGCTGTGTGATATTAATAATGAATGCTGTATGATATTAGCAATGAACACTGTGTGATATTTGTAATGAATGCTGTGTGATATCAGTCACGAATGCTGTTTGATATTAATAATGAATGCTGTGTGATATTAGCTATGAACGCTGTGTGATATTAATAATGACTGCTGTGTGATATTAATAATAAACGCTGTGTGATATAACTAATGAATGCTGTCTGATATTAGTAAGGAAACCTATGTGTTATTAGTAATGAACGCTGTGTGCTATTAGTAATGAATGCTGTGTGATATTGGTAACGAATGCTGAGTGATATTAATAATGAATGCTTTGTGATAATAATGAATACTGTGTGATATTAGTAATGAAAGTTGTGTGATATTAATAATGGATGATTTGTGATATTAGTAATGAATGCTGTGTGATATTAATAATGAATGCTGTGTGATATTAATAATGACTGCTGTGTGATGTTAGTAATGAATGCTGTGTGATATTAATAATGAATGCTGTGTGATATTAGTTATGAATGCTGTGTGATATTAATAATAACTGCTGTGTGATATTAGTAATGAATACTGGGTGATATTAATAATGAACACTGTGTGATATTCATAATGAATGTTGTGTGATATTTGTAATGAACGCTGTGTGATATTAGTAATGAACGCTGTGTGATAAAAGTAATGAATGCCGTGAGGTATTAGTAATAAATGCTTTTTGTGATATTAGTAATGAATCCTGTGTGATATTGGTAATGAATGCTGTGTAACATTAATAATGAACGCTCTGTGATGTTAATGAATGCTGTGTGATATTAATAATGAATGCTGTATGATATTAGCAATGAACACTGTGTGATATTTGTAATGAATGCTGTGTGATATCAGTCGCGAATGCTGTGTGATATTAATAATGAATGCTGTGTGATATTAGCTATGAACGCTGTGTGATATTAATAATGACTGCTGTGTGATATTAGTAATAAACGCTGTGTGATATAACTAATGAATGCTGTCTGATATTAGTAAGGAAACCTATGTGTTATTAGTAATGAACGCTGTGTGCTATTAGTAATGAATGCTGTGTGATATTGGTAATGAATGCTGAGTGATATTAATAATGAATGCTTTGTTATAATAATGAATACTGTGTGATATTAGTAATGAAAGTTGTGTGATATTAATAATGGATGATGTGTGATATTAGTCATGAACGCTGTATAAAATTACTAATGAATGCCGTGTGATATTAGTAATGAATGCTGTGTAATATTAATATTGAATGCTGTGTGATATTAATAATGAACGGTGTGTGATATTAGTAATGATGCTATGTGATATTCAGAATGAATGCTGTGTGATACCAGTACTGAATGCTGTGTGTTATTAGTAATGAACGCTGTGTGCTATTAGTAATGAATGCTGTGTGATATTAATAATGAATGCTGTGTGATATTAGTAATGAATGCTGTGTGATATTAATAATGAATGCTGTGTGATATTAATAATGAATGCTGTGTGATATTAATAATGAATGCCGTGTGATATTAATAATGAATGCTGTGTGATGTAAGTAATGAACGCTGTCTGTTATTAATAATGAGCGCTGTGTGATATTACTAATGAACGCTGTGTGATATTCGTAATGAATGCTGTGTGATATTAGTAATGAATCCTCTGTGATATGATTAATGAATGCTGTGTGATATTAATAATGAATGCTGTGTGATATTAATGATGAATGCTGTGTGATATTGGTAATGAACGCTGTGTTATATTAGTAATGAATGCTGTGTGATATTAATAATGAATGCTGTGTGATATTAGTAATGAATGCTGTGTGATAATACTGAAAGCTGTGTGATAATAATGAATGCGTTGTGATATTCATACGAATGCTGAGTGATATTAACAATGAACGCTGTGTGATATTAGTAATGAAAGTTGTGTGATATTAATAATGGATGATGTGTGATATTAGTCATGAACGCTGTATAATATTAATAATGAATGCTGTGTGATATCAGTTACGAGTGCTGTGAGATATTAATGAATGCTGTGTGATATTTGTAATGAACGCTGTGTAATATTAATATTGAATGCTGTGTGATATTAGTAATGAATGCTGTGTAATATTAATATTGAATGATGTGTGATATTAATAATGAACGGTGTGTGATATTAGTAATGAACGCTGTGTGATATTCAGAATGAATGCTGTTTGATACCAGTACTGAATGCTGTGTGTTATTAGTAATGAACGCTGTGTGCTATTAGTAATGAATGCTGTGTGATATTAATAATGAATGCTGTGTGATATTAGTAATGAATGCTGTGTGATATTAATAATGAATGCTGTGTGATATTAATAATGAATGCTGTGTGATATTAGTAATGAACGCTGTGTGATATTCAGAATGAATGCTGTGTGATACCAGTACTGAATGCTGTCTGTTATTAGTAATGAACGCTGTGTGCTATTAGTAATGAATGCTGTGTGATATTAATAATGAATGCTGTGTGATATTAGTAATGAATGCTGTGTGATATTAATAATGAATGCTGTGTGATATTAATAATGAATGGTGTGTGATATTAGTAATGAATGCTGTGTGATATTAATAATGAATGCTGTGTGATATTAATAATGAATGCTGTGTGATATTAGTAATGAATGCTGCATGATATTAATAATGAATGCTGTGTGATATTAATAATGAATGCTGTGTGATATTAATAATGAATGCTGTGTGATGTAAGTAATGAACGCTGTCTGTTATTAATAATGAGCGCTGTGTGATATTACTAATGAACGCTGTGTGATATTCGTAATGAATGCTGTGTGATATTAGTAATGAATCCTCTGTGATATGATTAATGAATGCTGTGTGATATTAATAATGAATGCTGTGTGATATTAATAATGAATGTTGTGTGATATTTGTAATGAACGCTGTGTGATATTAGTAATGAACGCTGTGTGATAAAAGTAATGAATGCTGTGTGATATTAATAATAAATGCTGTGTGATTTTATTAACAATGCTGTGTGATAATAATAAATGCTGCGTGATATTTGTTAAGAATGCTGTGACATTAATAATGAATACTGTGTGATATTAATAATGAATGCTGTGTGATATTCATAATGAATGCTGTGTGATTTTAAGATTGAAGGCTGTGATATTAGTAATGAATGCCGTGAGGTATTAGTAATAAATGCTTTTTGTGATATTAGTAATGAATGCTGTGTGATATTGGTAATGAATGCTGTGTAACAATAATAATGAACGCTGTGTGATGTTAGTAATCAAAGCTGTGTGATATTGATAATGAGTGCTGTGTGATATTAGTAATGAATGCTGTGTGATATTAATGAATGCTGTGTGATATTAATAATGAATGCTGTATGATATTAGCAATGAACACTGTGTGATATTTGTAATGAATGCTGTGTGATATCAGTCACGACTGCTGTGTGATATTAATAATGAATATTCTGTGATATTAGCTATGAACGCTGTGTGATATTAATAATGACTGTGTGATATTAATAATAAACGCTGTGTGATATAACTAATGAATGCTGTCTGATATTAATAATGAATCCTATGTGTTATTAGTAATGAACGCTGTGTGCTATTAGTAATGACTGCTGTGTGATATTGGTAATGAATGCTGAGTGATATTAATAATGAATGCTGTGTGAGAATAATGAATACTGTGTGATATTAGTAATGAAAGTTGTGTGATAATAATGGATGATGTGTGATATCAGTCATGAACGCTGTATAATATTAATAATGAATGCTGTGTGATATCAGTTACGAGTGCTGTGAGATATTAATGAATGCTGTGTGATATTAGTAATGAACGCTGTGTATTAATATTGAATGCTGTGTGATATTAGTAATGAATGCTGTGTAATATTAATATTGAATGCTGTGTGATATTAATAATGAATGGTGTCTGATATTAGTAATGAACGCTGTGTGATATTCAGAATGAATGCTGTGTGATACCAGTACTGAATGCTGTGTGTTATTAGTAATGAACGCTGTGTGCTATTAGTAATGAATGCTGTGTGATATTAATAATGAATGCTGTGTGATATTCGTAATGAATGCTGTGTGATATTAATAATGAATGCTGTGTGATATTAGTAATGAATGCTGTGTGATATTAGTAATGAATGCTGTGTGATATTAATAATGAATGCTGTGTGATATTAATAATGAATGCTGTGTGATGTAAGTAATGAACGCTGTCTGTTATTAATGAGCGCTGTGTGATATTACTAATGAACGCTGTGTGATATTCGTAATGAATGATGTGTGATATTAGTAATGAATCCTCTGTGATATGATTAATGAATGCTGTGTGATATTAATAATGAATGCTGTGTGATATTAATAATGAATGCTGTGTGATATTGGTAATGAACGCTGTGTTATATTAGTAATGAATGCTGTGTGATATTAATAATGAATGCTGTGTGATATTAGTAATGAATGCTGTGTGATAATACTGAAAGCTGTGTGATATTAATAATGAATGCGTTGTGATATTCATAAGAATGCTGAGTGATATTAACAATGAATGCTGTGTGATATTAGTAATGAAAGTTGTGTGATATTAATAATGGATGATGTGTGATATTAGTCATGAACGCTGTATAATATTAAGAATGAATGCTGTGTGATATCAGTTACGAGTGCTGTGAGATATTAATGAATGCTGTGTGATATTTGTAATGAACGCTGTGTAATATTAATATTGAATGCTGTGTGATATTAGTAATGAATGCTGTGTAATATTAATATTGAATGCTGTGTGATATTAATAATGAACGGTGTGTGATATTAGTAATGAACGCTGTGTGATATTCAGAATGAATGCTGTGTGTTATTAGTAATGAACGCTGTGTGCTATTAGTAATGAATGCTGTGTGATATTAATAATGAATGCTGTGTGATATTAGTAATGAATGCTGTGTGATATTAATAATGAATGCTGTGTGATATTAATAATGAATGCTGTGTGATATTAGTAATGAATGCTGTGTGCTATTAGTAATGAATGCTGTGTGATATTAATAATGAATGCTGTGTGATATTAGTAATGAATGCTGTGTGATATTAATAATGAATGCTGTGTGATATTAGTAATGAATGCTGTGTGATATTAATAATGAATGCTGTGTGATATTAGTAATGAATGCTGTGTGATATTAATAATGACTGCTGTGTGATATTAGTAATGAATACTGGGTCATATTAATAATGAACGCTGTGTGATATTCATAATGAATGCTGTGTGATATTAGTAATGAACACTGTGTGATAAAAGTAATGAATGCTGTGTGATATTAATAATAAATGCTGTGATTTTATTAACAATGCTGTGTGATATTAATAATAAATGCTGTGTGATATTTGTTAAGAATGCTGTGATATTAATAATGAATGCTGTGTGATATTAATAATGAATGCTGTGTGATATTCATAATGAATGCTGTGTCATATTCCTAATGAATGCTGTGTGATTTTAAGATTGAAGGCTGTGATATTAGTAATGAATGCCGTGCGGTATTAGTAATAAATGCTTTTTGTGATATTAGTAATGAATGCTGTGTGATATTGGTAATGAATGCTGTGTAACATTAATAATGAACGCTCTGTGATGTTAATGAATGCTGTGTGATATTAATAATGAATGCTGTATGATATTAGCAATGAACACTGTGTGATATTTGTAATGAATGCTGTGTGATATCAGTCGCGAATGCTGTGTGATATTAATAATGAATGCTGTGTGATATTAGCTATGAACGCTGTGTGATATTAATAATGACTGCTGTGTGATATTAATAATAAACGCTGTGTGATATAAGTAATGAATGCTGTCTGATATTAGTAAGGAAACCTATGTGTTATTAGTAATGAATGCTGTGTACTATCAGTAATGAATGCTGCGTGATATTGGTAATGAATGCTGAGTGATATTAATAATGAATGCTTTGTGATAATAATGAATACTGTGTGATATTAGTAATGAAAGTTGTGTGATATTAATAATGGATGATGTGTGATATTAGTAATGAATGCTGTGTGATATTAATAATGACTGCTGTGTGATGTTAGTAATGAATGCTGTGTGATATTAATAATGAATGCTGTGTGATATTAGTAATGAATGCTGTGTGATATTAATAATGACTGCTGTGTGATATTAGTAATGAATACTGGGTGATATTAATAATGAACACTGTGTGATATTAATAATGAATGCTGTGTGATATTAATAATGAATGCTGTGTGATATTAATAATGAATGCTGTGTGATTTTCAGATTGAAGGTTGTGATATTAGTAATGAATGCCGTGAGGTGTTAGTAATAAATGCTTTTTGTGATATTAGGAATGAATGCTGTGTGATATTGGTAATGAATGCTGTGTAACATTAATAATGAACGCTGTGTGATGTTAGTAATCAAAGCTGTGTGATATTGATAATGAGTGCTGTGTGATATTAGTAATGAATGCTGTGTGATATTAATGAATGCTGTGTGATATTAATAATGAATGCTGTATGATATTAGCAATGAACACTGTGTGATATTTGTAATGAATGCTGTGTGATATCAGTCGCGAATGCTGTGTGATATTAATAATGAATATTCTGTGATATTAGCTATGAACGCTGTGTGATATTAATAATGACTGTGTGATATTAATAATAAACGCTGTGTGATATAACTAATGAATGCTGTCTGATATTAGTAATGAATCCTATGTGTTATTAGTAATGAACGCTGTGTGCTATTAGTAATGAATGCTGTGTGATATTGGTAATGAATGCTGAGTGATATTAATAATGAATGCTGATTGAGAATAATGAATACTGTGTGATATTAGTAATGAAAGTTGTGTGATATTAATAATGGATGATGTGTGATATCAGTCATGAACGCTGTATAATATTAATAATGAATGCTGTGTGATATTATATATATTATATATTATATATTAATGATTTGGACGAAGGGATTAAATGTAATATCTCCAAATTTGCGGATGACACTAAATTGGGAGGCAGTGTGAACAATGAGGAGGATGCTAGGAGGCTACAGAGTGACTTGGACAGGTTGGGTGAATGGGCAAATGTATGGCAGATGAAGTACAATGTGGATAAATGTGAGGTTATCCACTTTGGTGGTAAAAATAGAGAGGCGGACTATTACCTGAATGGTGGCAGATTAGGGAAAGGGGAGGTGCAACGAGACCTGGGCGTCAGGGTACATCAGTCACTGAAGGTGGGAATGCAAGTGCAGCAGGCAGTCAAGAAAGCAAACGGAATGATGGCCTTCATAGCAAGGGGATTTGAGTACAGGAGTAGGGAGGTGATGCTACAGTTGTACAGGGCCTTGGTGAGGCCACACCTGGAGTATTGTGCGCAGTTTTGGTCTCCTAACTTAAGGAAGGACATTCTTGCTATTGAGGGAGTGCAGCGAAGGTTCACTAGATTGATTCCTGGGATGGCCGGACTGACATATCAAGAAAGATTGGGTCAACTGAACTTGTATCCTCTGGAGTTCAGAAGAATGAGGGGGGATCTTATAGAGACATTTAAAATCCTGACTGGTTTAGACAAATTAGATGCGGGCAGAATGTTCCCAATGTTAGGGAAAACTAGAACCAGGGGTCACAGTCTAAGGATTAAGGGGAAGCCATTTAGGACTGAGCTGAGGAGGAACTTCTTCACGCAGAGAGTGGTGAATCTATGGAATTCTCTTCCACAGAAGGTTGTTGAGGCCAGTTCGCTAAATATATTCAAAAGGGAGTTAGATATAACACTCACAACTAAGGGGATCAAGGGGTATGGCGAGAAAGCAGGAATGGGGTACTGAGGTAGCATGTTCAGCCATGAACGCATTGAATGGCGGTGCAGGCTCGAAGGACCGAATGGTCCACTCCTGTACCTATTTTCTATGTTTCTATATCAGTTACGAGTGCTGTGAGCTATTAATGAATGCTGTGTGATATTAGTAATGAACGCTGTGTAATATTAATATTGAATGCTGTGTGATATTAGTAATGAATGCTGTGTAATATTAATATTGAATGCTGTGTGATATTAGTAATGAATGCTGTGTGATATTAGTAATGAACGCTGTGTGATATTCAGAATGAATGCTGTGTGATACCAGTACTGAATGCTGTGTGTTATTAGTAATGAACGCTGTGTGCTATTAGTAATGAATGCTGTGTGTTATTAATAATGAATGCTGTGTGATATTAGTAATGAATGCTGTGTGATATTAATAATGAATGCTGTGTGATATTAGTAATGAATGCTGTTTGATATTAATAATGAATGCTGTGTGATATTAATAATGAATGCTGTGTGATATTAATAATGAATGCTGTGTGATGTAAGTAATGAACGCTGTCTGTTATTAATAATGAGCGCTGTGTGATATTACTAATGAACGCTGTGTGATATTCGTAATGAATGCTGTGTGATATTAGTAATGAATCCTCTGTGATATGATTAATGAATGCTGTGTGATATTAATAATGAATGCTGTGTGATATTAATAATGAATGCTGTGTGATATTGGTAATGAACGCTGTGTTATATTAGTAATGAATGCTGTGTGATATTAATAATGAATGCTGTGTGATATTAGTAATGAATGCTGTGTGATAATACTGAAAGCTGTGTGATATTAATAATGAATGCATTGTGATATTCATAAGAATGCTGAGTGATATTAACAATGAACGCTGTGTGATATTAGTAATGAAAGTTGTGTGATATTAATAATGGATGATGTGTGATATTAGTCATGAACGCTGTATAATATTAATAATGAATGCTGTGTGATATCAGTTACGAGTGCTGTGAGATATTAATTAATGCTGTGTGATATTAGTAATCAACGCTGTATAATATTAATATTGAATGCTGTGTGATATTAGCAATGAATGCTGTGTAATATTAATATTGAATGCTGTGTGATATTAATAATGAACAGTGTGTGATATTAGTAATGAACGCTGTGTGATATTCAGAATGAATGCTGTGTGATACCAGTACAGAATGCTGTGTGTTATTAGTAATGAACGCTGTGTGCTATTAGTAATGAATGCTGTGTGATATTAATAATGAATGCTGTGTGATATTAGTAATGAATGCTGTGTGATATTAGTAATGAATGCTGTGTGATATTAATAATGACTGCTGTGTGATATTAGTAATGAATACTGGGTGATATTAATAATGAACACTGTGTGATATTCATAATGAATGTTGTGTGATATTTGTAATGAACGCTGTGTGATATTAGTAATGAACGCTGTGTGATAAAAGTAATGAATGCTGTGTGATATTAATAATAAATGCTGTGTGATTTTATTAACAATGCTGTGTGATATTAATAATAAATGCTGCGTGATATTTGTTAAGAATGCTGTGATATTAATAATGAATGATGTGTGATATTAATAATGAATGCTGTGACATATTCATAATGAATGCTGTGTGATTTTAAGATTGAAGGCTGTGATATTAGTAATGAATGCCGTGAGGTATTAGTAATAAATGCTTTTTGTGATATTAGTAATGAATGCTGTGTGATATTGGTAATGAATGCTGTGTAACATTAATAATGAACGCTGTGTGATGTTAGTAATCAAAGCTGTGTGATATTAATAATGAGTGCTGTGTGATATTAGTAATGAATGCTGTGTGATATTAATGAATGCTGTGTGATATTAATAATGAATGCTGTATGATATTAGCAATGAATGCTGTGTGATATTTGTAATGAATGCTATGTGATATCAGTCGCGAATGCTGTGCGATATTAATAATGAATATTCTGTGATATTAGCTATGAACGCTGTGTGATATTAATAATGACTGTGTGATATTAATAATAAATGCTGTGTGATATAACTAATGAATGCTGTCTGATATTAGTAATGAATCCTATGTGTTATTAGTAATGAACGCTATGTGCTATTAGTAATGAATGCTGTGTGATATTGGTAATGAATGCTGAGTGATATTAATAATGAATGCTGTGTGAGAATAATGAATACTGTGTGATATTAGTAATGAAAGTTGTGTGATATTAATAATGGATGATGTGTGATATCAGTCATGAACGCTGTATAATATTAATAATGAATGCTGTGATATCAGTTACGAGTGCTGTGAGCTATTAATGAATGCTGTGTGATATTAGTAATGAACGCTGTGTAATATTAATATTGAATGCTGTGTGATATTAGTAATGAATGCTGTGTAATGTTAATATTGAATGCTGTGTGATATTAATAATGAACGGTGTGTGATATTAGTAATGAATGCTATGTGATATTCAGAATGAATGTTGTGTGATATGTGGAATCAATGCTGTGTGATATTATTAATCAACGCTGTGTAATATTATTAATGGATGCTATGTGATATTAGTAATGAATCCTCTGTGATATGATTAATGAATCCTCTGTGATATTAATAATGAATGCTGTCTGACATTAATGATGAATGCTGTGTGTTATTAGTAATGAATGCTATGTGATATTAATAATGAATGCTGTATGATATTAATCATGAATGCTGTGTGATATTAGTAATGAATGCTGTGTGATATTAGTATTGAATGCTGTGTGATATTAGTAATGAATGCTGTGTGATATTAATAATGAACGCTGTGTGATATTAGTAATGAATCCTCCGTGATATTAATAATGAATGCCGTGTGATATTGGTAATTAAGGCCGTGTGATATTAATAATGAGCGCTGTGTGATATTTGTAATGAACGCTGTGTGATATTCGGAATGAATGCTGTGTGATATGTGGAATCAATGCTGTGTGATATTATTAATCAACGCTGTGTAATATTATGAATGAATGCTATGTGATATTAATAATGAACGCTGTGTGATATTAATAAGCGCTGTGTGATATTAGTAATGAATGCTGTGTGTTATTCAGAAAGAATGCTGTGTGATATTAATCAATGCTGTGTGATATTATTAATGAATGCTATTTGATATTAATAATGAACGCTGTGTGATATTAGTAATGAATGCTGCATCATATTAATAATGAACGCTGTGTGATATAAATAATGAACGCTGTCTGATATTAATATTGAACGCTGTGTGATATTAGTAATGAATGCTGTGTGATATTAATAATGAATGCTGTGATATCAGTAATGAATGCTGTGAGATATTAATGAGTGCTGTGTGATATTACTAATGAATACTGTGTGTTATTAGTAATGAATGCTGTGTGCTATTAGTAATGAATGCTGTGTGATATTGGTAATGAATGCTGATTGATATCAATATTGAATGCTGTGTGATATTAATAATGAACCGTATGTGATATTAGTAATGAACGCTGTGTGATATTCGGAATGATTGCAGTATGATGTTAGTAATGAATGCTGTGTGATATTAATAATGAATGCTGTGTGATATTAGTAATGAATGCTGTGTGATATTAATAATGACTGCTGTGTGATATTAGTAATGAATGCTGTGTGATATTAATAATGACTGCTGTGTGATATTAGTAATGAATACTGGGTGATGTTAATAATGAATGCTGTGTGATATTACTAATGAACGCTGTGTGATATTTGTAATGAACGCTGTGTGATAAATGTAATGAATGCTGTGTGATATTAATAATAAATGCTGTGTGATTTTATTAACAATGCTGTGTGATATTAATAATAAATGCTGTGTGATATTTGTTAAGAAAGCTGTGATATTAATAATGAATGCTGTGTGATATTAATAATGAATGCTGTGTGATATTCATAATGAATGCTGTGTGATTTTAAGATTGAAGGCTGTGATATTAGTAATGAATGCCGTGAGGTATTAGTAATAAATGCTTTTTGTCATATTAATAATGAATGCTGTGTGATATTAGTAATGAATGCTGTGTGACATTCATAATGACTGCTGTGTGATGTTAGTAATGAATGCTGTGTGATATTAATAATGAATGCTGTGTGATATTAGTAATGAATGCTGTGTGATATTAATAATGACTGCTGTGTGATATTAGTAATGAATACTGGGTGATATTAATAATAAATGCTGTGTGATATTATTAACAATGCTGTGTGATATTAATAATAAATGCTGCGTTATATTTGTTATGAATGCTGTGATATTAATAATGAATGCTGTGTGATATTAATAATGAATGCTGTGTCATATTCATAATGAATGCTGTGTGATTTTAAGATTGAAGGCTGTGATATTAGTAATGAATGCCGTGAGGTATTAGTAATAAATGCTTGTTGTGATATAAGTAATGAATGCTGTGTGATATTGATAATGAATGCTGTGTAACATTAATAATGAACGCTCTGTGATGTTAGTAATCAAAGCTGTGTGATATTGATAATGAGTGCTGTGTGATATTAGTAATGAATGCTGTATGATATTAATGAATGCTGTGTGATATTAATAATGAATGCTGTATGATATTAGCAATGAACACTGTGATATTTGTAATGAATGCTGTGTGATATCAGTCGCGAATGCTGTGTGATATTAATAATGAATGCTCTGTGATATTAGCTATGAACGCTGTGTGATATTAATAATGACTGCTGTGTGATATTAATAATAAACGCTGTGTGATATAACTAATGAATGCTGTCTGATATTAGTAATGAATTCTATGGGGGAAAAATTCAGCTGCTTGCGCCTCCCGTTAGCGCCTTAAGAGGGCGCTAATGGGGCGTAAAGCAGCTAACGCCCGGGCGCAGCGCCGCCCACGCCTCCCGAAAAATTTAGTGGGAGGTTAGCGGCGGCGGCAGCCGGTAGCGCCCTGTGGCGCTGCGCCGCCGGCGATGACGTCATCGCCGTGCGCAGCACCCCGCTCGCGCCCCGGCCGTGATCTTCAGTCGCGCCCCCTGATTTACCGCCAGACGCTATGTCCGACGGGTTCAGGGAGGCGTACGTGCGGCCGGGGCGGCGATATTTAAAGCGGAGGTGGCAGGCGGCCATTTTTGTTGCTGGCCGCCTGCCAGCACCTGCCCCCGGCCCCCGTGAAGCCCCCCCACCGTGAAGTGCCGGCTGCGCTCCAAGAGCCCGGCACTTCTCTTGAGTGCCGGGCTCTTTTGCCGGCACTCCCGATCCCTGGGGGCCCAGCTGGGCCCCGGTTCGCGCTGCGCAGGGTCCCTCCCCTTTAAGAAGGGGAGGAAGGCCTGCAATATCGCGGCGCGACGTGCCGCAGCGCGTGGCGCTGCGGCACGTAGCGCCAGGATATTCACTCACAGCGCCCCAAGAGGGATGCGGGCTGCTTCCAGTTGCGCCCCGCTTCCCTCTTGGGGCGCAACCACTGAAGTTCCGGCGCGGGGCCGCTAATTTTTTCGGGGCGCTAAAAGTCGCGCCCCGGCGAGGTTAGCGCCCCAAATGGGGCGCGACTCAATTTTTACCCCTATGTGTTCTTAGTAATGAACGCTGCGTGCTATTAGTAATGAATGCTGTGTGATATTGGTAATGAATGCTGAGTGATATTAATAATGAATGCTGTGTGAGAATAATGAATACTGTCTCATATTAGTAATGAAAGTTGTGTGATATTAATAATGGATGATGTGTGATATTAGTCATGAATGCTGTATAATATTAATAATGAATGCTGTGTGATATCAGTTATGAGTGCTGTGAGATATTAATGAATGCTGTGTGATATTAGTAATGAACGCTGTGTAATATTAATATTGAATGCTGGGTGATATTAGTAATGAATGCTGTGTAATATTAATATTGAATGCTGTGTGATATTAATAATGAACGGTGTGTGATATTAGTAATGAACGCTGTGTGATATTCAGAATGAATGCTGTGTGATACCAGTACTGAATGCTGTGTGTTATTAGTATTGAACGCTGTGTGCTATTAGTAATGAATGCTGTGTGATATTAATAATGAATGCTGTGTGATATTAGTAATGAATGCTGTGTGATATTAATAATGCATGCTGTGTGATATTAGTAATGAATGCTATGTGATATTAGTAATAAACGCTGTGCGATATTAGTAATGAATCCTCTGTGATATTAATAATGAATGCAGTCTGACATTAATGATGAATGCTGTGTGATATTAGTAATGAATGCTATGTGATATTAATAATGAATGCTGTGTGATGTAAGTAATGAATGCTGTATGGTATTAATAATGAGCGCTGTGTGATATTAGTAATGATTCCTCTGTGGTATTAATAATGAATGCTGTGTGATATTAATAATGAATGCTGTGTGATATTAATAATGAATGCTGTGTGATATTAATAATGAATGCTGTGTGATGTAAGTAATGAATGCTGTCTGTTATTAATAATGAGCGCTGTGTGATATTACTAATGAACGCTGTGTGATATTCATAATGAAAGCTGTGTGATATTAGTAATGAATCCTCTGTGATATGATTAATGAATGCTGTGTGATATTAATAATGAATGCTGTGTGATATTAGTAATGAATGCTGTGTGATATTAATAATGAATGCTGTGTGATATTAGTAATGAATGCTGTGTGATAATAATGAATGTTGTGTGATATTAATAATGAATGCTGTGTGTTTTTAGTAATGAATGCTGTGTGCTATTAGTAATGAATGCTGTGTGATATTGGTAGTGAATGCTGAGTGATATCAATAATGAATGCTGTGTGATATTAGTAATGAATGCTGTGTAATATTAATATTGAATGCTGTGTGATATTAATAATGAACCGTATGTGATATTAGTAATGAACGCTGTGTGATATTCGGAATGATTGCAGTATGATGTTAGTAATGAATGCTGTGTGATATTAATAATGAATGCTGTGTGATATTAGTAATGAATGCTGTGTGATATTAATAATGACTGCTGTGTGATATTAGTAATGAATGCTATGTGATATTAATAATGACTGCTGTGTGATATTAGTAATGAATACTGGGTGATATTAATAATGAATGCTGTGTGATATTACTAATGAATGCTGTGTGATATTTGTAATGAACGCTGTGTGATATTAATAATAAATGCTGTGTGATATTTGTGAAGAATGCTGTGATATTAATAATGAATGCTGTGTGATAATAATGAATGCTGTGTGATATTCATAATGAATGCTGTGTGATTTTAAGATTGAAGGCTGTGATATTAGTAATGAATGCCGTGAGGTATTAGTAATAAATGCTTTTTGTGATATTAATAATGAATGCTATGTGATATTAGTAATGAATGCTGTGTGATATTAATAATGAATGCTGTGTGCTATTAGTAATGAATGCTGTGTGAAATTAATAATGAATCCTCCGTGATATTAATAATGAATGCTGTGTGATATTAGTAATGAATGCTGTGTGATATTAATAATGACTGCTGTGTGATATTAGTAATGAATACTGCAGATATTAATAATGAATGCTGTGTGATATTCATAATGAATGCTGTGTGATATTTGTAATGAACGCTGTGTGATATTAGTAATGAACGCTGTGTGATAAAAGTAATGAATGCAGTGTGATAATAATAAATGCTGTGTGATTTTATTAACAATGCTGTGTGATATTAATAATAAATGCTGCGTGATATTTGTTAAGAATGCTGTGATATTAATAATGAATGCTGTGTGATATTAATAATGAATGCTGTGTCATATTCATAATGAATGCTGTGTGATTTTAAGATTGAAGGCTGTGATATTAGTAATGAATGCCGTGAGGTATTAGTAATAAATGCTTGTTGTGATATTAGTAATGAATGCTGTGTGATATTGATAATGAATGCTGTGAAACATTAATAATGAACGCTCTGTGATGTTAGTAATCAAAGCTGTGTGATATTGATAATGAGTGCTGTGTGATATTAGTAATGAATGCTGTATGATATTAGCAATGAACACTGTGATATTTGTAATGAATGCTGTGTGATATCAGTCGCGAATGCTGTGTGATATTAATAGTGAATGCTCTGTGATATTAGCTATGAACGCTGTGTGATATTAATAATAAAAGCTGTGTGATATAACTAATGAATGCTGTCTGATATTAGTAATGAATCCTATGTGTTATTAGTAATGAACACTGTGTGCTATTAGTAATGAATGCTGTGTGATATTGGTAATGAATGCTGAGTGATATTAATAATGAATGCTGTGTGATAATAATGAATACTGTGTGATATTAGTAATGAAAGTAGTGTGATATTAATAATGGATGATGTGTGATATTAGTCATGAACGCTGTATAATATTACTAATGAATGCCGTGTGATATCAGTTACGAGTGCTGTGAGATATTAATGAATGCTGTGTGATATTAGTAATGAACGCTGTGTAATATTAATATTGAATGCTGTGTGATATTAGTAATGAATGCTGTGTAATAATATTGAATGCTGTGTGATATTACTAATGAACGGTGTGTGATATTAGTAATGAACGCTGTGTGATATTCAGAATGAATGCTGTGTGATACCAGTACTGAATGCTGTGTGTTATTAGTAATGAACGCTGTGTGCTATTAGTAATGAATGCTGTGTGATATTAGTAATGAATGCTGTGTGATATTAATAATAAATGCTGTGTGATATTCGTAATGAATCTTCTGTGATATGATTAATGAATGCTGTGTGATATTAATAATGAATGCTGTGTGATATTAATAATGAACGCTGTGTGATATTGGTAATGAACGCTGTGTGATATGAGTAATGAATGCTGTGTGATATTAATAATGAATGCTGTGTGATATTAGTAATGAATGCTGTGTGATAATAATGAAAGCTGTGTGATATTAATAATGAATGCGTTGTGATATTCGTAAGAATGCTGTGTGATATTAACAATGAATGCTGTGTGATATTAGTAATGAACGCTGTGTGAAATTAGTAACGAATCCTCCGTGATATTAATAATGAATGCCGTGTGATATTGGTAATTAAGACCGTGTGATATTAATAATGAGCGCTGTGTGATATTCGGAATGAATGCTGTGTGATATGTGGAATCAATGCTGTGTGATATTATTAATCAACGCTGTGCAATATTATTAATGAATGCTATGTGATATTAGTAATGAATCCTCTGTGATATGATTAATGAATCCTCTGTGATATTATTAATGAATGCTGTCTGACATTAATGATGAATGCTGTGTGATATTAGTAATGAATGCTATGTGATATTAATAATGAATGCTGTGTGATATTAATAATGAATGCTGTGTGATATTAGTATTGAATGCTGTGTGATATTAATAATGAATGCTGTGTGATATTACTAATGAATGCTGTGTGATATTTGTAATGAACGCTGTGTGATATTAGTAATGAACGCTGTGTGATAAAAGTAATGAATGCTGTGTGATATTAATAATAAATGCTGTGTGATTTTATTAACAATGCTGTGTGATATTAATAATAAATGCTGTGTGATATTTGTTAAGAATGCTGTGATATTAATAATGAATGCTGTGTGATATTAATAATGAATGCTGTGTCATATTCATAATGAATGCTGTGTGATTTTAAGATTGAAGCCTGTGATATTAGTAATGAATGCCGTGAGGTATTAGTAATAAATGCTTTTTATGATATTAGTAATGAATGCTGTGTGATACTGGTAATGAATGCTGTGTAACATTAATAATGAATGCTCTGTAATGTTAGTAATCAAAGCTGTGTGATATTGATAATGAGTGCTGTGTGATATTAGTAATGAATGCTGTGTGATATTAATGAATGCTGTGTGATATTAATAATGAATGCTGTATGAAATTTGCAATGAACACTGTGTGATATTTGTAATGAATGCTGTGTGATATTAATGAATGCTGTGTGTTATTAATAATGAATGCTGTATGATATTAGCAATGAACACTGTGTGATATTTGTAATGAATGCTGTGTGATATCAGTCGCGAATGCTATGTGATATTAATAATGAATGCTCTGTGATATTAGCTATGAACGCTGTGTGATATTAATAATAACTGCTGTGTGATATTAATAATAAACGCTGTGTGATATAACTAATGAATGCTGTCTGATATTAGTAATGAATCCTATGTGTTATTCGTAATGAACGCTGTGTGCTCTTAGTAATGAATGCTGTGTGATATTGGTAATGAGTGCTGAGTGATATTAATAATGAATGCTGTGTGATATTAATAATGAATACTGTGTGATATTAGTAATGAAAGTTGTGTGATATTAATAATGGATGATGTGTGATATTAGTCATGAACGCTGTATAATATTAATAATGAATGCTGTGTGATATCAGTTACGAGTGCTGTGAGATATTAATGAATGCTGTGTGATACTAGTAATGAATGCTGTGTAATATTAATATTGAATGCTGTGTGATATTAGTAATGAATGCTGTGTAATATTAATATTGAATGCTGTGTGATATTAATAATGAACGGTGTGTGATATTAGTAATGAACGCTGTGTGATATTCAGAATGAATGCTGTGTGATACCAGTACTGAATGCTGTGTGTTATTAGTAATGAACGCTGTGTGCTATTATTAATGAATGCTGTGTGATATTAATAATGAATGCTGTGTGATATTAATAATGAATGCTGTGTGATATTAGTAATGAATGCTGTGTAATATTAATATTGAATGCTGTGTGATATTAGTAATGAATGCTGTGTAATATTAATATTGAATGCTGTTTGATATTAAGAATGAACGGTGTGTGATATTAGTAATGAATGCTGTGTGATATTTGGAATGAATGCTGTGTGATATTTGTAATGAATCCTCTGTGATATTAATAATGAGCGCTGTGTGATATTAGTAATGAATGTTGTGTGATATTAACAATGAACGCTGTGTGATATTAATAATGAATGCTGTGTGATATTCGGAATGAATGCTGTGTGATATTCGTAATGAATCCTCTGTGATATTAATAATGAATGCTGTGTGATAAAAGTACTGAATGCTGTGTGATATTAGTAATGAAAGCTGTGTGATTTTATTAATCAATGCTGTGTGATATTAATAATGAACGCTGTGTGATATTTGTTAAGAATACTGTGATATTAATAATGAATGCTGTGTGATATTCGTAATGAATGTTGTGTGATTTTAATAATGAAGGCTGTGATATTAGTAATGAATGCCGTGAGGTATTAGTGATGATCGCTGTGTGATATTAGTAATGAATGCTTTGTGATATTATTAATGTATGCTTTGTGATATTAATAATGGATGCTGTGTGATATTAGTAATTAATGCTTTGTGTGATATTAATAATGAATGCTGTGTGATATTGGTAATGAATGCTGAGATATGAGTAATGAATGCTGTGTGACATTAATAATGAATGCTGTGTGATGTTAGTAATCAAAGCTGTGTGATATTAATAATGAGTGCTTTGTGACATTTGTAAAGAATGCTGTGTGGTATTAATAATGAATGCTGTGTGATTTCAATAATGAAGGCTGTGATATTAGTCATTAATGCCATGAGATATTAGTAATCAACGCTGTGTGATATTAGTAGTGAACGCTGTGTGATATTAGTAATGAATGCTGTGTGATATTAATAATGAATGCTGTATGATATTAGCAATGAACGCTGTGTGATATTTGTAATGAATGCTGTGTGATATCAGTAACGAATTCTGTGTGATATTAATAATGAATGCTGTGTGATATTAGCTATGAATGCTGTGTGATATTAATAATGACTGCTGTGTGATATTAATAATGAATGCTGTGTGTTATTAGTAATGAATGCTGTGTGTTATTAGTAATGAATGCTGTGTGATATTGGTAATGAATGCTGAGTGATATTAGTAATGAATGCTGTGTGTTATTAGTAATGAATGCTGTGTGATATTAGTAATGAATGCTGTGTGATATTAGTAATGAATGCTGTGTGTTATTAGTAATGAATGCTGTGTGATAAATGTAATGAATGCTGTGTGATATTAATAATGAATGCTGTATGATATTAGTAATGAATGCTGTGTGATATTAATAATGAATGCTGTGTGATAATAATGAATGCTGTGAGATATTAGTAATGAATGCTGTGTGATATTAATAATGAATGCTGTGTGATATTAGTAATCAATGCTGTGTGATATTAGTAATCAATGCTGTGTGATATTAAAGAATGCTGTGTGATATTAGTAATAAATGCTGTGTGATAATAATGGATGCTATGTGATATTAATAATGAACGCTGTGTGATATTAGTAATGAATGCTGTGTGATATTTGTAATGAATGCTGTGTGGTATTTGTAATGAATGCTGTGTAATATTAATGGTGAATGCTGTGTGATATTGTTAATCAATTCTGTGTAATATTAATATTGAATGCTGTGTGATATTAGTAATGAATGCTGTGTGATATTAATAATGGATGCTGTATGATATTAATAATGGATGCCATGTGATATTAGTAATGACCGCTGTGAGACATTAGTAATGAATGCTGTGTGATATTAGTAATGACCGCTGTGAGATATTAGTAATGACCGCTGTGAGACATTAGTAATGAATGCTGTGAGATATTAGTAATGAATGCTGTGAGATATTAGACATGAAAATCGGGCGGGTTGAATAATTGGCGAGCTATCTGCAGCAACAGTCAGTGAAGATGAAAATCTACCCTTGTGTGTGTTAGTTTCCATGTGTGAGAGTGTGTGTGTTTGCATGTGTGAGAGTGTGGGTGTGTGCATCTGTGAGAGTGTATGTGTGCATGCGTGAGAGTGTGTGATATTAGTAATGAAAATCGGGCGGTTTCTTCAATTGGCTGGCATCTCCAAGCGGTGAAGGTGAACATCTACCCTTGTGTGTGTGTTTGCATGTGTAATAGTGTGTGTGCATGTGTGAGAGTGTGTGTGTGCATGTAGGACAGTGTGTGTGTGCGAGTGTGTGTGCATGTGTGAGAGGTGCGAGAGTCTGTGTGTGTGCATATGTGCGAGTGTATGTGTGCATTTGTGCAAGTGTGTGTGCATGTGTGAGAGGTGCGAGTGTGCATGTGCATATGTGTGATTGTGTGCATGTGTGTGTGTGTGCATGTGTGACAGTGTGTTTGTTTGTGACTGCATGTGTGTGTGCATGTATAAGTGTGTGTGCATGTGTGAGAGTATGTGTGCACGTGTGTGAGTGTGCATGCGTATCTGAGTGTATGTGCGTGTTTGTATGTGTGTGTGAGCAGTTTGCCTATGTTTGCTGAGGAATATCACTGCGTTTGATGAAGTTCATTAGTGTGGTGCACTGTGAAAGAAAGTCAGCACATTGTTCTTGGAGAGGACAGAGCTGCAGTGACATTTTGGGCTGGATTTTCCCAGTGGAGGCGGGTTCACGGCGGGAAAGCTGTTTGGCGGGTTTCGGTCCCGCTCCTGGCTGTTGCCGCTCTGTCAAAAGGATTTTCCATTCATAGGGCTTGTTAAGCCCGCCCTGCGGGGTTCCTGGCCAATTAAAAGGAAGCGGGTCTGATGATGTCATTTGATGACGCATCATCAGCCGGTTTCCTTAACGGGACCATGGCCACATTCATTTTGACAGTTGTGCTGTCAGTGTTCTGCAGCATTGAGGTGCTGCAAACACTGACAAGCACTGCACAAACATGCACGGCTGCACCCAGGCTCTCGCATGACTCCCTCCATATGCTTATGGAGGGAGTCACAGCAGGCAGGGAGATTCTCTTCCCTTCCCATGGGCGGAAGAGACCTCCCCAGAACACCAGCGCAGCCTGGTTGCACATTGCACAGGAGGACAAAAGCAAGGATGTCATTTGGAGTTCCCCTCCAAGTCACACACCATCCTGACTTGGAAATATATCACCGATCCTTCATCGTCGCTGGGTCAAAATCCTGGAACTCCCTACCTAACAGCACTGTGGGAGTACCTTCACCACACGGACTGCAGCGGTTCAAGAAGGCGGCTCACTACCACCTTCTCAAGGGCAATTAGGGACAGGCAATAAATGCTGGCCTTGCCAGCGATGCCCACATCCCATAGATGAATTTTTAAAAAAAGTAGTACCTGGCTGCAGTGCACAAACCTTTTAATGATCTCAGTAAATCACGAAACGTTACTGCAAAGCCACACTCAACCTCATCCTGCTGTGCCACTCATCACATCCCCATAACTCTGCCTTACTTACCCTACTCCTGCACATCCTTACACCAACTTACCTTGCACCTCCACCCATCCCTCTCTATCTACATTATCACTTCCTCATCTCACGAGCCACCCCCTCACACTCACCCTCATCCTAGTCCAGTCATACCAACTAACAACACACAAGGGTAGGCACTTGGGTGTCTTATGCAATGTTCATGTAAATTTTCTGTTAATGTGCTGACAAACATTGAAATCTTTATTTTTAACACTTTGCCTTATTGTACAGATCAGTGCTCATCTTTGGAAGTGTCTTAGTGAGTTGCATTGAATGGTGAGACATAACGGTATCCCCTGCAATGATGATGAGTGTAGAAGGAACGGCTTGGTCATTGTAGGAATGCTTTATGGTGCTGGTGTGGGGGGTGGTGTTAACCTGGCGCATCATGTGGCAGCCAGGGTGTACAGCGTCAAGTGAAGTCAATCTGGCCATGGTGATGCCATCGCTGGTCTCCCAGGCAGCAATGTGACGGGTGCTGATGTCCTGTGTCCTGTGCAGCATCAGGTGATTGCGGAGAAGGTTGGTGTTGTTGTTGGTGATGTTGATATGCCTGGTGATGTTGCTGTTGAGGCTGATCGTGGAGGGATTCAGAGGACCAAGGTGTGATTTTTTTCAAGGGCACCGATGTTGCTGGAATACATTTCAGCTGGAGTTGAGATGACAGAAGCGATCTGTCAGTGGTGAGAGAGCTTGCTCCAAGAAGGCGACAGTGGATAGAGCGTTTACTCCAAACACTTCCAAACTGCATACAGCTCAAAAGTGTCTTCCAAGTCCTGAAGGCTCAAGCTTCTGACATTGGAAAGTGACCAGCTGTGAAATGTTAGCTTTGCTACCACTTTTGCAGCTGTCACCTATTCACAGCAATGGGGAGACATAGAGAACCCGACCTACTTACCTGAACGACGGGAATCCCGTTAAAAATTTGGGAAAATAAAAAAAGGCTGGCAAAATAGTTGTTAACAAGCACTTAACAAGCAGTTAACTATCTTAAATGCCTCACCCGTTGCTTGGTGTCGGGTCTGTTCTGAAATTGCAGACCCGACACTTTAGAAACTTACACGGAGGCGGGTTCGCGGCGGGTTCCCAACCCACCGTCAATCATTTCAAATTTAACAGCTGACCCGCCTTTGAAACCCCCTCTGAACGCCGGCAAAATCGTGGCCTTTGGGCTGGATTTTGATACTGGGGCGGGTTGGGGTTGTGTCATCCACTTTTCGTGTTATCCACCCGACTGCAATTGGATGTGGGAGATTGATGCAATTTTCACCTAATTGGGCAATTGAGTTCCAGCCTGTGGGAACCCATGACCCAATTAGTGTTTTCAGTCTGAAAGTCGCCTCTGATGATGTCATCATTGCTGCTGCATTGAAGGTCTTCAAACACTGTGTGGTAACACAATACAGCTTCCTGTGACTCGAACTTTATTGCATCACTTCCTGTGATTAGTCCAGGATAAATACTGGACTGATCAGTTGGATCCTGGAGAGGCATAGAGTAAGACCTCTTTTGTATGTAGCACCTTTTTTAGTTGATTAAAGCTTACTTTAAGTTCACCACGCGTAAGGCTCATTCTTACGACACACTGCCTGGCCTTTGCTGTGAGAGGACCTGCAAAATGAGCAGCAGCAGTCCTAAGTCTGCGCCCAGATATTTTTACACCACCACTCCCAGATATGTCTCCTCTCCATCCATCCATATATACATCCATCCCCACAGCCAGCCAGCCAGCCTCAACTATCCATATCCAAATGTGCTCCCGCCAGGTTTCACAATCGTGGTTCAGAACAGGCGTGCTTCACATATAACAAAGGGTTAAAATCACAAAGGCCTTTCAAAATGGCATTATAGAGCCAATTTAGTGCTTGTTAAGGGCCTTAACAACCTATCCCGCCTCTTAAAGGCGGGACGGAGTCGGGACCAGCAGACACGATTTAATGAAAATTGCGTGGAGGCGGGATGGAGGCGGGCTTGTGCCCGCCCATCAGTTTTCGCAATTTTAACCCCCCACACGCCTCCAAACCCGCCTCCACGGGTCAATGAAAATCCAGCCCTTTGTCTTCAAGTATTAGTTTTTCGAACATCTTCTCCCAATCCTGAAGGTGCTTTTTCTTACTGGGGTACATAGACATTGACAACCCCGCCAGAACCGTATTCCAGTGGCCATTATTCAGATGTGAGCCTAAATATTGATGTCAGCAATTTTCTCGGGGGTGGGGGCCCTTCCGATCGGAGGTATATGTTGCTCAACAGGATAGAGAAATAAAATCCGTATCAATAGTTTCATATAAGCCAAGGCAGCAGGACAAGAGAGATTGAGGGCTGGATTTTAGTAACCTCGGTGGGTCCGTAACAGGCGACGTCGGTGGCAGGTCCCGGCACCACTGCCGGCTCCAGCCCACTGTGTAGAATGAATTTACCGTGATTGGGCTTGTTAAGCCCACCCAGCATGTTTGCCGGCCAATTGAAGGAAGTGGGTCTGATGACGTCATTTGATGACGTGTCACCAGCCGGTTTCCTTATAAAGGGACCATGGCCAACTTTAATTTGACAGTTGTGCTGTCAGTGTTCTACAGCATTGAGGTGCTGCAAACACTGACAATGACTGCACAGAGATGCAGGGCTGCACCCAGGCTCTCCCATGACTCTCTCCATATGCTTATGGAGGGAGTCACAGCACACAAGGGAGGTCCCCTTCCCTTCCAGAGGGTGGAAGAGACCTCCCCAGGAGACCAACAAAGCCTGGCTGCACATGCAGAAGAGGGCATAAGCAGGGATGTCATCAGGAGGACCTGGGTGCAGTGCCGCAAACGTTTCAATGATCTCAGTAGATCACGAAGCGTTAGTACAAAGCCACACTCAACCTCATCCTGCTGTGCCTCTCATCACATCCTCATCACGCTGCACATCCTTACTCATACCAACTTACCTTGCACCTCCTATCTGCATTATCACATCCCCATCTCACTAGCCACCCCTCACACTCACCCTGATCCTAATGCAATCATATCAACTAACAATACACAAGGGTAGGTACTTGGGTGTTTTATCCAATGTTCATGTAAAGTTTCTGTTAATGTGCTGTCAAACATTGAAACCTTTATTTTCAACACTTTGAGTTTTTGGACAGATTTGTGTGCACCTTTGGAAGTGGCTTAGTGAGTTGCAGTGAATGGTGAGACAATAATGGTATCCCCCACAATGGTCATGAGTGTGAAAGGAATGGCTTGGTCATTGTAGGGATGCTTTATGTTGTTGGTGTGGGGTGGTGCCAACCTGGCACATCATGTGGCAGCCAGGGTGTACAACGTCAAATGAAGTAAATCTGGCTCGGGTGAGGCCATCCCTGGCCTCCCGGGCAGCAATGTAGTCGGATGCTGATGCCCTGTGTCCTGTGAAGCAGCAGTTGATTGCGGAGAAGGTTGGTGTTGTTGTTGGTGCTGCTGGTGTGTCTGGTGATGCTGGTGTGCCTGGTGATGCTAGTGTTGGGGCTGATTGTGGTGGGATTCTGAGGACAAAGGTGAGAGAGTATAAAGTGCACCGATGCTGATGGAATAGATGGCAGGTGAAGTAGAGATGACAGAAGCGATCTGTCAATGGTGGGAGAGGTAATGAGGTCAGACTGGATGGAGATTTGTGTAAAGACTTGCAACATTCTGAATCTGTAGTGGAAGTGCAGTTTAGAGAAGCTAGTGGCTAAGGGAACATTTCTCAATCAGCTGGGAGCTTTGACTTGACATTTGAAGCTGTCAACCCATCAGCTGAAACAATGGCAAGTAACCTCCCACCTCAGCTTCACAGACGAGGGCTAGGCACAGCAGGAAACCTGTGAGCGACCTGTCAAAATCAAAAAGCTGGGAAAAAACCATTGATAAGTGACTGTAAACAAGCCACTAATGATTTTAATTGCCTCCCCTGCCGCTGCATGTCAGGTCTGCTCAGTGCTGACAGACCCGACATTTGGGAAAGGCGCGTGGCGATGGGTTGACAGCGGGGTCCCGACCAGCTGTCAAAAAAAAACATTTTCCCACCCGATCCACCACCGATCATGCCCGCTGACCCCCCGCAAAATTCCCCCCTGAGAGACTGAAAGCCCTGACTTATCCCTTCATTCATCAGAGCTCATCCCTCTAACATCAGGGATCAGCCTCACTGCACTCCTCTGCAGTTAAGGTGTTGTAGTCCAACCCACCTGGAGTTACCATTTTTCTGTCGCTGTGTAAGTGACTGTCATTCTCCAAAGGAGAAGTGACTCAACTAGCCCCCTACACATTTCAAATGCCCCCTCCCGACCCCTCCAATGGAACAGTCCTGCCGTCCCCAAGGAAACAGCTCACATTTCGCAATTCATTTGCTCTAATTTACTGTCCTGAGGCCTGTCGACAACTCGTTCATTCTTAAAAGTGTTTAACAAGTGTGGTAATCTCCTGTTCACTGCAGAAACAATTAAATTATTCCTTTTCATCTTATAACTGCATTCATAATAAATATTTAATATTTAATTTCTGTGCTTTGACACAGGCAGAGAAACAAGTTTTGAGCCTTTGATGAAAAGTCTTTTATGTTAGTGCTAAGAGGAAATATTCAAAGACAATCAACTGCTCATTACTCTATTGCTCTATGTCTTCAGTCAATAATGTTACAACCATAAAGTTTAACTCACATTAAATTACAGAGTCTTCCTGGAGGCTCATTTGATTCCAAGGTAAATCCTTTAATAATGTTCTATTAAGGTGTCAGCTGTGGCTCAGTAGTCGCTTTCTCACCTCTGAGTCAGAAGGTCATGGGTTCAAGTCCCACTCCAGGGACTCCAGCACATAATCGAGGCTGATACCCTCAGTGCAGTACTGAGCGAGTGCTGCACTGTCGGAGGTGCTGTCTTTTCAATGAGACGTTAAACTGAAGCCCCGACTACCCTCTCAGGATGAAAAATACAGAGCAACAGTGCGGTGCAGTACTGAATGATACAGAGGGACAGTGCAGTGAGGTATTGAGCGATAGAGGAACAGTACGTTGAGGTATTGAGTGATACAGAGGAACAGTACATTGAGGTACTGAGTGATACAGAGGAACAGTACGGTGCGGTACTGAGTGATAGAGGAACAGTACAGTGAGTTATTGAGTGACACAGAGCGACAGTATGGTGAGGTATTGAGTGATATAGAGGAACAGTTCATGGAGGTATTGAGTGATACAAAGGGACAGTGCAGTGAGGTATTGAGTGATACAGAGAAACAGTGAGTCACTATCAGTGAGGTGCAGTATTGAGTGATACAGAGGGACTGTACGGTGAGGTATTGAGTGATACAGAGGAACAGTACGGTGAGGTATTGAGTGATACAGAGGGACAGTGAGTCACTGTCAGTGAGGTGCGGTATTGAGTGATACCAAGGAACAGTGTGGTGGTGTACTGAGCCCTACAAACCAGTCTGTCCCTGCTTTGATCTAGAATTGAGCTGGAGAGACAATGCTGGAAGGTACCTCTGTGTTGTCATCGGTTGAGAAGGGGGAGTTGGGCTTAGCTGTGGGTCTACCCTGCCCAACCACGTCAAATACCCTGCCCACGCTCACTATCTGGGCTTTCAAATGATGGATGATCACTCGGCTGAGTAATATGAAAACAGCCCGCACCAGGAAGTCAACTCGGCACATGCTCAGTGAAGTGTCTCACAGACAGTGTTATATGTTCATTGAGATTCCTGTATCAGGGCCCAACACCCACTCTTTGGCTCGAGGCACCAGAACTGTGAGCAGATGTCGACTAATTACTGTTTACCTTGTACTTTGGTGGAATTTTTGCTTGAGCTCCATTCAGTGCCACTCAACCTTGATTTTTTGAGCTAATTACTGTGTTCAAAAAGCAACCACAATCTCATTCCACTGCAGTCAGCCTCACTCACTCAGCTTCATTATTTAGCCTCATTTCACAGAAACAGACCCAGCCCCATCAAAACACTCCTAGGGCAGGTACAGCATGGCAGCATATAGATGAGAAATAAGAAGGGGCCAAGGATAGATCCTTGGGGGACTCCAGAGGTAACAGTGTGGGAGTGGGAACAGAAGCCATTGCAGGTGATTCTCTGGCTACGACTGGAAAGATAAGAATGGTCCCACCCAGCTGGACGATGGAGGAGAGGCGTTGGTGAAGGATAATGTGGTTAACCGTGTCAAAGGCAGCAGACAGGTGCAGAAGGATGAGGAGGGATAGTTTACTACTGTCACAGTCACATCGGATGTCATTTGTGACATTGATAAGGGCCGTTTCAGTGCTGTGGCAGGGGCGGAAACCCGATTGGAAGGTTCAAACATGGAGTTGCGGGAAAGATGGGCATGAATTTGGGAGCAACAATATGTTCAAAGACTTTGGAGCGGAATGGGAGGTTGGAGATGGGGCGGTAGTTTGCATGGACAGAAGGGTCAAGGGTGGGTCTTTTGAGGAGAGGGGTAATGATGGCAGATTTGGTGGGGAGGGGGATAATACCTAAGGAGAGGGAATCATTAACAATATCAGATAACATCAGATACAGAGTAAAACTGTATCCCATCAAACTTTCCCAGGGCAGGTACAGCACAGATTAGATACAGAGTAAAGTTCCCTCTACATGTCCCATCAAACACTCCCAGGGCAGGTACAGCACAGATTAGATACAGAGTAAAGTTCCCTCTACATGTCCCATCAAACACTCCCAGATAGGTACAGCATGGGTTAAAAGAGAGTAAAGCTCCCTCTACACTGTCCCATCAAACTTTCCCAGGGCAGGTACAGCACAGATTAGATACAGAGTAAAGTTCCCTCTACATGTCCCATCAAACACTCCCAGGGCAGGTACAGCACAGATTAGATACAGAGTAAAGTTCCCTCTACATGTCCCATCAAACACTGCCAGGGCAGGTACAGCACAGATTAGATACAGAGTAAAGTTCCCTCTACATGTCCCATCAAACACTCCCAGGGCAGGTACAGCACAGATTAGATACAGAGTAAAGTTCCCTCTACATGTCCCATCAAACACTCCCAGGGCAGGTACAGCACAGATTAGATACAGAGTAAAGTTCCCTCTACATGTCCCATCAAACACTCCCAGATAGGTACAGCATGGGTTAAAAGAGAGTAAAGCTCCCTCTACACTGTCCCATCAAAAACCATATAATGGGGCGGTGTGCGTCTTTATTGTATGTACATCTGCTATTATCGCACACCAATTTGGCCAGTCCCTCATTCGTCCACATAAATTATGCAAGTTTCTTATCCCTTGTAAAGCATGTGAACCTCCTACCCCATATATATTATGCCAATTTCAAATGATTCCACATAAATTATGCAAATTAGATATCACCCTATTGCCTTGTTTAATTTATGGAAGTTGGGTCAAGCTCTGAATTGCACAAGTCCCAGTGAGCCTCCTGTCTACCTCAGGTATCAGTTTACACTGTCTGCCATGGGGGTGGGGCTGGGGGTGGGGGGGTCATTGCGTCGGCTGAGATTTTATTTTGGAGGCAGGGAGAGAACTGGTGACAGGAATTGGGATCAGCTGTCCTTCGTTTTTTGAGTTCAGTAGTGGAAAAATCAGACCGGATTCCTGTTCTTGGTTGCTTTCCAGTAATCTCTGCTAGCAATCCATGGATGGGTGATGGTCAGTCCATTCTCTGGTCTTGTGACCTTTGCAGTTGAACATGCTGCTGAGATGTTCACGCAAGGCTCCCACATGATAAGCACCCACTGCGGGAGAGGTCCTGGATGGATGCTGGCCTCAGTGGGAATCTCCAGAACAGAGCAGTGTGCTTGATTGGTCACCCTGCCACTGGGCTCAGTACCCACCCCCTCCACCACCGGCACACTGTGGCTGCAGTATGTATGATCTATGGGATACAGTGCAGCAACTCACCAAGGTTACTTCAACACCACCTCCGTCCCTTGCGACCTCTACCACTGAGTAGGCTGAGAGCAGCAATATTGTGGGAACACCATCACCTCAAAACTCCCCCTCCGAGTCACTGACTTGAAAATATATCCATTCTTTCATCGTCACTAGGTCAATATCCTGCAATTCTCTACCTAACCCCATTGTGGAAGCACCTTCACCACAAGGACTGCAACGGTTCAATGAGGATGCCCACCACTACCTTCTATGGGCAACTAGGGATAGGCAATAAATGCTGGCCTTGCCAGCGTTACTCACCGTCAAACCAAGAAGCACAAAACAACCTGTTGCAACAAGAGTCAGAGCCTTTAGGAGAAGAGAGAAGAAAATAAGGAGAGAAGAAGAGGTTATTGTTGATTGGGTTCACGATCGTCCTGTGTTCTCAGATCGTGGGAACTGATGAAAGTGATCATTCACCCTTGGATTGTAACGAGTAACTTTCATATTGTAAATATGTAGTGTATCTCTTCCCTCTTCCCTCATTAAAACATGATTATCGTTGGGAGTGTTGGGTAAACTTTAATTTGCTCCTAATTGTTATTGTCTGAGATGAATTTTGATTAGACAGAGGCCTTGGATTTTAACAAAACTAATTATTTTCTGGATATAAATGGCTCAAAGCTCTTCACACGGAGAATTATTCTGCGGGGTTTAATTGGGGAAATGGATGCTCCATCTATTTCACACACATACATGAAAATTGTTAGGAATTGACATTTTTTTAATAGCCAATAAGCCCATCCGTATTTTATTTATTTGTTTATGGGATGTAGGCGTCATTGGCAAGGCCAGCATTTATTGCCCATCCCTAATTGCCCTTGAGAAGGTGGTGGTGAGCTGCCTTCTTGAACCGCTGCAGTCTATGTGGTGAAGGTACTCCCACAGTGCTGTTAGGGAGGGAGTTCCAGGATTTTGACCCAGCAACAATGAAGAAACAGCAATATATTTCCAAGTCAGGATGGCACTATGTGACTTGGAGGGGAACTTGGAGGTGATGGTGTTTCCATGCGCCTGCTGCCCTTGTCCTTCTAGGTGGTAGAGGTTTGGGAGGTGCTGTCGAAGAAGCCTTGGCAAATTGCTGCAGTGCATCTTGTATATGGTACACACTGCAGCCATGGTGCGCCAGTGGTGGAGGGAGTGAGTGTTTAAGGTGGTGGATAGAATGCCAATCAAGCGGGCTGCTTTGTCCTGGATGGTGTCGAGCTTCTTGAGTGTTGTTGGAGCTGCACTCATCCAGGCAAGTGGAGAGTATTCCATCACACTCCTGACTTGTGCCTTGTAGATTATGGAAAGGCTCTGGGTAGTCAGGAGGTGAGACACTCGCCCCAGAATACCCAGCCTCTGTCCTGCTCTTGTAGCCACAGTATTTATGTGGCTGGTCCAGTTAAGTTTTTGGTCAATGGTGACCCCCAGGATGTTGATGGTGGGGGATTTGGCGATGGGGAGGTGGTTAGACACTCTCTTGTTGGAGATAGTCATTGCCTGGCACTTGTGTGGCGCGAATGTTACTTGCCACTTATCAGCCCAAGCATGAATGCTGTCCAGGTCTTGCTGCATGCGGACAAAAACTGCTTCATTATCTGAGGAGCTGCAAATGGAACTGAACGTTGTGCAATCATCAGCAAATATCCCCACTTCTGACCCTATTATGGAGGGAAGGTCATTGATGAAGCAGCTGAAGATGTTTGGACCTAGGACACTGCCCTGAGGAACTCCTGCACCGTTGTCCTGGGGCTGTGATGATTGGCCTCCAACAACAACAACCATCTTCCTTTGTGCTAGGTATGACTCCATAGATCAGGTCTCTTAGTCGATATTTATCCCTCAACCAACATCAATAAAAAAAATTATTATCTGGTCCTTATCTCTGTTGTTTGTCAGAGATTGCTGTGCACAAATTGACTGTCATGTTTCCTCCATTACAACAGTGACTACACTTCAAAAGAACATAATTGGCTGTAAAGTGCTTTGGGACATCCTGAGGTCAGGAAAGGGGCTATGTAAATGCAAGTTCTTCCTTTTACAATAGCCACTACCCAACTACTCAGTACCCAACTCTGCACTACCCACATACTCAGATCAGATGTTGAGCCAAGACCACGTCAGCCCTCAGATGGACGTGAAAGATCCCATAGCACTATTCAGAGAAGAACTGGGGAGTTCTTGCCCTGGGAGTGTTTGATGGGGTGGTGTAGAGGGAGCTTTACTCTGTATCAAACCCGTGCTTTACCTGTGCTGGGATTGATTGATGGGACAGCGCAGAGAGCTTTACTCTGTATCAAACCTGTGCTGTACCTGTGCTGGGAGAGTTTGATGGGACAGTTTAGAGGGAGCTATATTCTATATCTAACCTGCCTTGGGAGTGCTTGATGAGAGAGTGCATAGGGAGCTTTACTCTGTATCTAACCCGTGCAATACCTGCCCTGGGAGTGTTTTATGGGACACTGTAGAGGAATTTTTCATCTGTATTTAACCCGTGTTGTTACTGCTTTGGCAGTGTTTGATGGGACAGTGTAGAAGGAGCTTTACTCTGTATCTAACCTGTGCCGTACCTGCCCTGGGAATATCTAATGGGACCGTATAGTTGGAGCTTTACTCTGTGTTTTACCCATGCTGTACCTGCGCTGGGCTTGTTTGATGGATCAGTGTAGAGGGATCTTTACTCTTTATCTAACCTGTGCAGTACCTACCCAGGGACATTTTGATAGGACAGCGTAGAAGGAACATTACTTTGTATCTAACCCGTCCTGTACCTGCCCTGGGAGTGTTTGATGGGACAGTGTAGAGGGAGCTTTACTCTGTATCTAACCCATGCTGTACCTGCCCTGGGAGTGTTTGATGGGATTGTGTAGAGGGAGCTTTACTCTGTATCTAACCCGTGCTGTACCTGCCCTTGGGAGTGTTTGATGAGGACAGTGTAGAGGGAGCTTTACTCTGTATCTAACCCGTGCTGTACCTGTCCTGGGAGTGTTTGATGGGATTGTGTAGAGGGAGCTTTACTCTGTATCTAACCCGTGCTGTACTTGTCCTGGGAGTGTTTGATGGGATTGTGTAGAGGGAGCTTTACTCTGTATCTAACCCGTGCTGTACCTGCCCTTGGGAGTGTTTGATGAGGACAGTGTAGAGGGAGCTTTACTCTGTATCTAACCCGTGCTGTACCTGCCCTGGGAGTGTTTGATGGGACAGTGTAGGGGGAGCTTTACTCTGTATCTAACCCGTGCTGTACCTGCCCTGGGAGTGTTTGATGGGATTGTGTAGAGGGAGCTTTACTCTGTATCTAACCCGTGCTGTACCTGCCCTTGGGAGTGTTTGATGGGACTGTGTAACAGGAGCTTTACTCTGTATCTAACCCGTGCCGTATCTGCCCTGGGAATGTTTGATGGGGCATTCTAGATGGAGCTTGACTCTGTATCTAACCTATGCGGTACCTGACCTGAGAATGTTGGATGGGACAGTGTAGAGCGATCTTTACTCTGTATCTAACCTGTGCTATACCTGACCTGGGAATGTTGGATGAGTAACCACGCACTGCAACGGTGGGGCAAACTTCAAGGTGTCAGTGACGGAAGTCGCAAAAATGGACATAAATTGAAATGAGCTCAGTGGCGGTTCCATGCTGCTGTCTGACACAGTCATAGATACACTGACACAGACATAACAACAACAAATTTGACACCGAGCCTGATGAGATATTAGGACCAAAAGCTTGGTCAGCGAGGTTTTAAGGAGCGTGTTAAAGGAGAGAGAGGTAGAGAGGCGGAGACGTTTAGGGAGGGAATTCCAGAGCTTAGGGCCTAGACAACTGAAGGCACAGCCGCCAATGGTGGAGTGAAGGAAATTGTGGATGCACAAGAGGGCACAATTGGAAGAGCGCGGAGATCTTGCAGGCTTATGAGGCTGGAGGAGGTTCGAGATAGGGAGGTACGAAGCCATGGAGGAATTTGATTGAACACAAGGATGAGAATTTTAAAGTTGAGGGGCTGGATTTTCAATGACCCATGGAGTCGGGTTTGGAGGCGTGTGGGGGGTTAAAGTTGCAGATTCGGGGGTCCCGACCCCATCCCGCCTCCAACCCGCCTCCACGCAATTTTGATAAAATCGTGTGCGGTGTTCCCGACTCCGTCCCACCTCCAAGAGGCGGGAGAGGCCATTAAAGCCCTTAACAAGCCCTAAATTGGCTCTGTAATGCCATTTTGAAACGTTTAACTAGTTTAGCTAGTTTAACCCTTTTCTGACGTGAAGCACGCCTGATCTGAAACACGCCAGTGAAACCTGGTGGGAGCACAAGTGGATAGCTGACTATCAGCTGCAGGTCCACTATTACAACGGAGATGTGATGAAGGTAGTAGTAGTATTAGGTCTGAAAGTCGCCTCTGATGCTGCTGCATTGAATGTCTTCAGAGACTGCCGGGGCCTTTGGAGGACCTGGATGGAAAAAAAAACTCTCTCTCTCTCTCTCTCTCGCTCTGTCTCTCTGTCTCTCTCTCTCTCTCTCTGCTGAGCAGCATTTTGCATCCAGGTCCTCTCACAGCAAAGGCCAGGCAATCTCTGAGACCAGACCAGGCAGTCTCTGACCTACAATGATGATCATCAGAGGCGACTTTCAGACTGAAACTACTAATTGGTTCATGGGTTCCCACATGCTGGAACTCAATTTCCCAATTAAGTGAAAATTGCATCAATCTCCCACATCCAATTTCAGGCGGGTGGATAACACGAAATGCGGATGACACGACCCCAACCCGACCCCAAGACAAAATCCAGCCCGAGGCGTTGCCGGACTGGGAGCCAATGTAGATCAGGGAGCACAGAGATGATGGGTGAACGGGACTTGGTGCGAGTTAGAATACGGGCAGCGAAGTTCTGAATGAGCTCAAGTTTATGTAGGGTGGAAGATGGGAGGCTGGCCAGGAGAGCAATGGAATAGTCAAGTCTAGAGGTAACAAAGGCATGGATGAGGGTTTCAGCAGCAGATGAGCTGAGTCGGGCGATGTTACGGAGGTGGAAGTAGGTGGCCTTGGTGTTGGAAAGGATATGCGGTTAGAAGCTCATCTCAGGGTCAAATAAAATGCCAAGGTTGCGAATGGTCTGGTTCAGCCTCAGACAGTTGCCAGGGAGAGGGATGGAGTCGGCGACTAGGGAACAGAGATTCTGGCGGGGATCGAAGACAATGGCTTTGGTCTTCCCAATATTTAGTTGGAGGAAATTTCTGCTTATCCAGTACTGGATGTTGGACAAGCAGTGAGACAAATCAGAAGCTGTGGAGGGTCAAGAGATGTGGTGGTGTGGTAGAGCTGGGTGTGGTCAGCATACATGCGCAACATGACATTGTGTTTTCGGATGATGTCGCCAAGGGGCAGCACATAGATGAGGAATAGGAGGGGGCCAAGGTCGCCCAATGCAGAGGCTGAGGGAGGAAAGCAGTGAAGATATCTTGGTGAGAAACTTGGCATGGTATTTGGGTGGGCTGTAGTGAACAAGGATTTTAAAGGAGGTGAGAGGGGTGGAACAAGGTGAGAGGGACAGATCAAGGTGTGATTTGATGATAAGGACCACACTGCCACCGCGGCGGTTTGGGCAGGGCAAGTGGTGGAAGGTACGGCCGTGCGGGGAGCCTTCATTAAGGGGGAAGGTGTCATCACTTGTCAAGGCCATAATGTTGATGCAATGGACATAGGTACAAACACAGAGATAGATACAGACACAGACATAGATACTGACACAGACACAGAGATAGATATACTGACACAGGCACAGACATACACATAGACATAGATACAGACACAGACAAGAAAGGTGGTGGTCAGCCAAGTTTCTGTCAAGGCCATAATGTCGATACAATCGACATAGATACAAACACAGACATAGACACAGACATAGGGATAGACACTGACACAGACATACACACACAAAACATATACACACAGTGGCGCAGGCATGCACAGAAACTGCACTAGTAATTATAGAAGCATAGAATTATACAGCACAGAAGGAGGCCATTTGGCCCATCATGCCTGTGCCAGTTCTTTTAAAGAGCTATCTGATTAGTCCCACTTCCCCGCTCTTTCCCCATAGCTCTGCAAATTTTGCTTTTACAAGTATTTGTTCAATTACTTTTTGAAAGTTATTATTGAATCTGCTTCCACCACCCTTTCAGGCAGTACATTCCAGACCATAACAACTCGCTGTGTAAAACTTTCTCTTCATCTTCCCTCTGGTTCTTTTGCCATTTCCCTTTGTTGAGTTTCTCCTTATTTACTCTATCAAAACCCTTTATAATTGTGAACACCTCTATTAAATCTCCCCTTAACCTTCTCTGCTCAAAGGAGATAATCGGGGGGCAGTACTGTGTGGCGGGGGCAGGTTGGTAGAGGACCTTTGTCTTACGGATGTTTAGTGTAAGGCCCATGCTCTCGTACGCCTCGGTGAAGGTGTTGACGATGGTTTGGAGTTCGACCTCCGAGTGAGCGCAGACGCAAGCGTCGTCTGCATACTGTAATTCAACGATAGAGGATGGGACGACCTTGGATCTGGACTGGAGGCGATGGAGATTGAACAGTTTCCCGTTTGTTCTGTAAATTAGCTCCACTCCAGCGGGGAGCTTACTGAGGGTGAGATGGAGCATTGCAGCAAGGAAGATCGAGAAGAGCGTTGGTGCGATGACACAGCCTTGCTTGACCCCGGTCCGTATGTGAATTGGGTCTGTGGTGGAACCGTTGGTCAGGATTACGGCTTGCATGTTGTCGTGAAGCAGGCGGAGGATGGTGACAAACTTTTGAGGGCAGCCGAATTTGAGGAGGACACTCCATAATCTCTCATGGTTGACAATGTCGAAGGCCTTTGTGAGATCAAAGAAGGCCATGTACAGCGGTTGGTGCTGTTCCCTGCATTTCTCTTGTAATTGACGCGTGGTGAAGATCATGTCCATTGTGCCCCTTAGTGGGCGGAATCCGCATTGCGACTCTGGGAGGAGCTCTTCAGCCACTGGGAGAAGGCGATTGAGGAGGATTCTTGCGATGACTTTCCCTGTGGCAGACAGCAGGGAAACTCCTCTGTGATTACCGCAATCGGACTTGTCACCTTTCTTGAAGATGGTCACAATTATGGCATCTCTGAGATCCCCTGGCATGCTCTCCTCCTTCCAGATAAGAGAAATGAGTTCATGAATTCGCACCAGTAGTGCTTCTCTGCCATGCTTTAGTGCCTCAGCAGGGATTCCATCTACTCCTGAGGCCTTGTTGTTCTTCAGTTGTCGGATGGCCTTTTCAACCTCATGCCGGGCTGGGGTTGTGCTGAGATGGTGGCGGGTAGCATGCTGCGGGATGGAGTTGAGGACACTCGCGTTGAAGACAGAGTCTCGGTTAAAGAGATCTTCGAAGTGCTCCTTCCAGCGGGCACTGACTGCCTCTCTGTCCTTGATGAGTACCTCTCCGTTCTTGGCCCGCAGTGGGGTAGGACCTTGGGTGCTTGGGCCATAGATGGTCTTGACTGCGCTAAAGAATCCACGCACGTTGTGGTTGTCAGCTAGCTGCTGGATCTCCTGCGCTTTCTCCACCCACCATCTGTTCTTTAGGTCGCGAGTTTTTTTTGGACCTCAGCCTTCAGGCGTCTGTAGAGCTGCTTTCTTGCTCTCGAGTTGTGTTGCTGTTTCCAGATCAGGAATGCTTTGCGCTTGCGGCTTATTAGCTCCTGGATCTCTTGGTCGTTCTCGCCGAACCAGTCTTGGTGTTTCCTGGTCGAGTGACCGAGTGTCTCTTCACAAGTGCTGATTATGGAGACCTTGAGTGTAGACCAGGCGCTGTGGGAACTCTGTGTCTCTGCATCACTGGGAGTCGTCAGGTTGTTTGTGAGGCGCAGGTTGAATAGCGCTTTCTTAGCGGGCTCTTTGAGTTTTCCAGTGTTGATTTTCTGCGGCATTGTTTCTGTTGCTGCCGCTGTTTTGGGGCTACATTGATGGAGATGACAGAGCGGATTAGGCAGTGGTCTGTCCAGCAGTCGTCAGCTCCTGTCATGGCGCGGGTGATGCGGACGTCCTTGCGGTCCTTCGCTCGGACGATGGCGTAGTCCAGCAGATGTCAGTGCTTGGAGCGAGGATGCTGCCATGAAGCCTTGTACTTGTGTCTCTGACGGAACAAGGTGTTGGTTATGACAAGGCCATGTTCTAAGCATTTCGACAGGAGGAGGGTACCGATTATCAAAATCCACGACAAGGCCTTGGACAATGTGGACCACTTTCCATACCTCGGGAGCCTACTGTCAACGAGGGCAGATGTCGATGACGAAGTCCAGTACCGCCTTCAGTGTGCCAGTGCAGCCTTCAGTCGCCTGAGGAAGAGAGTGTTTGAAGACCTGGACCTCAAACCCGGCACTAAGCTCATGGTTTACAGAGCAGCAGTGATACCCGCCCTGCTGTATGCCTCAGAGACATGGACCATGTACAGCAGGCACCTCAAAGCACTGGAGAGGTACCACCAACGCTGCCTCCGCAAGATCTTGCAAATCCATTGGCAGGATAGGCGCACCAACGTCAGTGTTCTCGTTCAGGCCAACATCCCCAGCATCGAAGCTTTGACCACGCTCGATCAGCTCCGATGGACGGGTCACATCGTCCGCATGCCCGATATGAGACTTCCAAAACAAGCGCTCTACTCGGAGCTCCGACACGGCAAGAGAGCCCCAGGTGGGCAGAGGAAACTCTTCAAGGACACCCTCAAAGCCTCCTTGAAAAAGTGCAACATCCCCACTGACACCTGGGAATCCCTGGCCCAAGACCACACAAAGTGGAGGAGAAGCATCCAGGAAGGCGCCGAACACCTCGAGTCTCTTCGCCGGGAGCAAGCAGAAGCCAAGCACAAGCAGCGCACGTCAACCCAAGCACCCCACCCACCCGCCCCTTCAACCACCGTCTGCCCCACCTGTGACAGAGACTGTAGGTCCCGCATTGGACTCATCAGTCACCTGAGAACTCATTTTTAATGTGGAAGCAAGTCATCCTCGGTTCCGAGGGACTGCCTAAGAAGAAGAAGAAGAAAAAGGAGAACAACCCCAGCTTCTCTCATCTCTCCACATAACTAAAGTCCCTCATCCCTGGTACCATTCTAGTAAATCTCCTCTGCACCCTCTCCAAGGTCTTGACATCCTTCCTAAAGTGTGGTGCCCAGAATTGGACACAGTACTCCAGCTGGGGCCTAGCCAGTGATTTATAAAGGTTTAGCATAATTTCCTTGCTTTTGTACTCTATGCTTCTATTTATAAAACCAAGGATCTCGTATACTTTTTAACAGCCTGATCAACTTCTCCTGCCACCTTCAAAGATTTGTACATATGAACCTTTCTACTTTGACCATTGCCAACTTTTGAAGTACCTCTTTATTTTTATCCTATCCAATTTCTCTACCCCACCTTCTTTCCTGTGACATTGGCAACATCCTCCTCTCTAGTGAAGATAGATGCAAAGTACTCGTTTAGTACCTCAGCCATGCCCTCTGCCTCCACTAGAAGATCTCTTTTTCTGTCCCTAATCCTCCCCCACCCTTCCTTTCACTATCCTTTAACTCTTTATATGTATAAAAATGTTTTATTGTTCCCTTTTATGTTACCCGCTAATCTTTTCTCAAACGCTCTCATTGCCCCTCTTATTTCCTTTTTCAGCTCTCCTCTGCACTTTCTGTATTCTGCTTGATTCTTGACTGCTGTATGAGCCTGACATTTACCATAAACCTCTGTAGTCTGAGATGATGAGGAGCATGCATTTCAGTAATTTTGTGCCAGCAACACATTTTCTGATCTCGCTTTGCCAAACACTATCCTGCATTGATCAGTATTCTGCCTGTCGCCTTGTTGCAGTTGAGGGCTGCCCTGCTGTTGGCAAAGTATCCACTGGAGGTCCTCAGTGAGATGCATCACTCCGCCCTCTAGCGGCAGAAGGTGGTAGCTATTGGTCTCTACCACATTGTATAGTTTATCAGGGTAGATTTCTGCTTTGGGAGCAATCGGGAAATTGTGCCAAAATGCACTTGAAATTGCACTGGATAGGTTACGCTTCAAGTTTCCGTTAAAATTCATTTGCACAATCACAATTGTAAAATCTTCCATGAGCCATCGCAATCGGGCAGCATAATAGAACATAATTGTGTCTTATTTTTTCTTTCCATTGAAATGTATTCCTTGATGTATTTAAGAGTGATAACCTGGTGTAGTTTTATCAAAACAGCTGAAAATGGGTCTATCACCAAATATAAGCATTTTTAATAAGGGTGTCCAGTCCTCCGCCTGTGTGTAACCTGAGTTAAAGTCACTGAAAATGACTTAAAAACCTATACTGAACCATGTAATACTTTCATTGGTGTACACTAGTCAGTTTCTCAGCAAATCAAATTAATGGGATCAGTAGTGTAGTGATTATGTTACTGGACTAGTAATCCAGAGGCCTGGACTAATGATCTGGAGACGGGAATTTTTCGAGGGGGGTCAGCAGGCGCGATCGGTGGCGGGTCGGGTGGGAAAAAAAAATGTTGACAGCGGGTCGGGACCCTGCTGTCAACCCACTGCCATGCGCCTTTCCCAGATGTCGGGTCTGTCTACACTGAACAATTCAGGTCATTATGACCTTGTTAACAGCCCATTAAGAAGTATTTTGAGCTCACCTTACCATTTTACGAGATCGCCCACGCGGTCCACGCTGCTCGGGGATCACATCAGATAAGCAGGTCGGGAGTTGTATGACCATGGAATCATCTCATTACTTGACAGCTGCAAATGTGCTATAAAAGCTCCATTCTCACAGATCACTTTCCAGGCTCAGATGCTGTTGCTTACTGCATTTGGAAGACAGATTGAACTTTATGCAGGTTGCAAGTGTTTGGAGTAAACTCTCTATCCAGTGTCACCTCATTGGAACAACCTCTCTCACCATTGACAGATCGCTTCTGTCATCTCAAGTTCACCTACCATCTATTACATCAGCATCAGTGCCCTTGAAACTATCTCACCTTGATCCTCTGAATCCCACCACGATCAGCCCCAACACCAGCAGCACCAGGCACACCAGCAGCACCAACGCAATCCACTGATGGTGCACAGGACAGAGGGCATCAGCACCCGACCACATTGCTGCCCGGGAGGCCAGAGATGGCCTCACCATGGCCAGATTTACTTCAGTTGACACTGTACACCCTGGCTGCCAAATGATGCACCAGGTTGGCACCACCCCCTACCAACACCATAATGCATCCCTACAATGCCCAAGCCATTCATTTCACACTCATGACCATTGCAGGGGGGAACCGTTATGTCTCACCATTCACTGCAACTCACTAAGCCACTTCCAAAGGTTCACACAAATCTGTTCAAGAACGCAGAGTGTTGAAAATAAAGATTTCAATGTTTGACAGCACATTAACAGAAACTTCACATGAACATTGGCTAAAACACACAAGTGGCTACCCTTGTGTGTTGTTAGTTGGTATGATTGGACTAGGATGAGGGTGAGTGTGAGCGGGTGGCTAGTGAGATGGGGATGTGATAATGTAGATAGAGTGGGATGGGTGGAGGTGCAAGGTAAGTTGGTGTGAGTAAGGATGCGCAGGAGTAGGGTAGGGAAGGCAGAGTGATGGGGATGTGATGAGTGGCACAGCAGGATGTGGTTGAGTGTGGCTTTGCAGTAACGTTTCGTGATCTACTGTGATCATTGAAAAGTTTGCGCCACTGCAGCCTGGTCCTCCTTCCGACATCCCTGTTTGTGTCCTACTGTGCAATGTGCAACCAGGCTGCGTTGATCTCTTGAGGAGGTCTTTTCCGCCCATTGGAAGGGAAGAGAACCTCCCTGCGTGCTGTTTATGTCCATATGTTTATGGAGGGAGTCATGGGAGAGCCTGGGTGCAGCCCTGCACCTTTGTGCAGTGCTTGTCAGTGTTTGCATCACCTCAATGCTGTAGAACACTGACAGCACAAATGTCAAAATAAATTTGCGCATGGTCTCTTTAAGGAAACCGGCTGATGATGCGTCATCGAATGACGTCATCAGACCTGCTTCCTTCAATTGGCCAGCAAACGTGCCGGGCGGGCTTAACAAGCCCAATCAGGGGCAAATCATTTTGAACAGCGGGCTGGAGCCAGCAGCGAGGTCGGGACCCACCACAGACGTTGCCTGCCACGGACCCGCCGAGTTTGGTAAAATCCAGCCCTATGCATTCAAATCCCACCATGACAGCTAAGGAATTTAAATTCAGTTAATTAAATAAATCTGGAATAAAAAACTACTATCAGTAAAGGTGACCATGAAACTATCAGATTGTCGGAAAAACCCATCTGGTTCACTAATGTCCTTTAGGGAAGGACCTTACCTGGTCTGGCCTATATATGACTCCAGACCCACAGTGTGGTTGACTCTTAACTGCCCTCTGAAATTGCCTAGCCAGCCACTCAGTTGTTCAAGGGCAATTAGGGATGGGCAGTAAATGCTGACCTTGCCAGTGATGCCCACATCACGTGAACGAATATTTCAAAAAATATTTTCTAATATGAAAAAGACTTTTAAAGCGTGCCAACTAGTGCCTGTGTGAAAACAAGTGCAGTTTGAAGAGCCTTCCCAAACAGCGGAATCTCGCAATTTCCACCTGGGGGGCGTGGCCAGTTTTGTGGGCGGGGCCTGATTCCAGCGAATTAAATCTTAAACCAGTGTAAAACACGAGTGTAAATGCATGGGCAATTAGTGGTTATGGGTGTAACTCACCTAGGTTTTAAATTCCCCAATCATTTTGCACTGGTTCAGCCAATTGCTCCCAGATTGCACTGGAATCTGGGCTCAAAACCAGCAGAAGCAAGACTTCCCTCCTATATTTCTGTAAATATATATACATTGATAATGTTTACTTTTATACACCATGTCAGAATGTTTTACACAATGAATCACCTTAGAAGTGCAGTGACTGTTGGTTTGTAGGTAAACACAGAAGCCGTTCTGCACTCAGCAATCTCGCACAAACAGCACTGATTTGAATAACCAGATAATCTGTTTTTTGATGGTGCTGGTTGAGGGAGAAATTAGGGATGGGCAGTAAATGCTGGCCTTGCCAGTGATGCCCCCAGGACGCCGGGAAAACAACCTGCTCTTCTTCCAGTAGTGCTGTGGTATCTTTAGCATCTCCCTGAGAGGGCAGACGGGGTCTCAGTTTAATGTCTTATCTGAAAGACGGCACCTCCAACAGTACATTATGCGCTGGGAGTGTCGGCCTGGGTTATGTGTTCTGGAGTGGGGCTTGAAACCGGAACCGTCTGACTCAGAGGTGAGAGTCCTGCCACTGAGCTGATGCGAGCTGGGCCCCTAAATTACAAGTGCTGAACTTTCTTTTTTACATACTTCCCCTGTAATCGGTATTACTGAGTATTTTAAGTATTTGAATCCACAGCTGTAACTAAAATATAATTAAGTGATTATCCCATGAGTTAGAGCACTGAGTTAAAGAGGCTACCTTGCAGAGGTATATGGCATAGTAAATGGTGTGGGAATAGAACACTGCTTCAAGTTCAACCAGAGTAGTAGGACTGGGGAGTATAGGGTCAAACTCGGGGATGGTAAATTTAGGACTGATGTCAGGAAATTCTTCTTCACACAAAGAATGATCAACACTTGAATTGGACTTTGAGTAGGTTGGGGGGATGAGGAGGTGCGGGGAAAAGTCTGGTGGCCTTTACTGGATGTATGAGCTGGGAGGGGCTAACTGACCTTTCTTGACCACAATCTTGAGCAGGCTCACGTCACCAAAAAGAAGAAAAAAGAAACCTTAACTCCAACCCCCTCCATACAAACACCAAACGAACACTGCCTTAATGGCACTCCCAGCAGTCTGTGTATATCATTCCTGTGTGATACACTGTAATTTGAGAGATATACAACCCTCATGTGATATATGCATTAGTTACAGAGATATACCACATTCTGTGTGGCACACTATAATTACAGATATACTACCCTCATGTGATATACGTTTTTAATTACAAAGATATACTGCCCTTGTGTGATGCACTGTAAACCATCCCTGGGTATGTCCTGTCCTAATGGCAGGACAGACCCAGTAGAGGTGGCGGCACAGTGGTATACAGTCAGGAGGGAGTGGTCCTGGGAGTCCTCAACATTGACTCCAGACCCCATGAAGTCTCATGGCATCAGGTCAAACATGGGCAAGGAAACCACCTACCGCCCTCCCTCAGCTGATGAATCAGTACTCCTCCATGTTGAACACCACTTGGATGAAGCACCTAGGATAGCAAAGGCACAGAATGGGGGACATCAATGTCCAGAGTGGCTCGGCAGCACCACTACTGACTGAGCCGGTCGAGTCCTGAATGGCATAGCTGCCAGACTGGGCTTGCGGTAGGTGGTGAGAGTACCAACACGAACCTACCTGACCTCGTCCTCACCAAGCTACCTGTCACAGATGCACCTGTCCAGGACTGTATTGGTAGGAGTAACCACCGCACAGTCCTTGTGGAGACAAAGTCCCATCTTCACACTGAGGACACCCTCCATTGTGTTGCGTGGTACTATCACTGCACTAAATGGGATAGTTTAAGAACAGATCTAGCAGCTCAAAACCGGACATCCGTGAGGCGTTGTTGGCCATCAGCAGCAGCAGAATTGTATTCCACCACAATCTGTAACCTCATGGCCCGGCATATCCCTCACTCTACCATTACCATCAAGCCAGGCGACCAACTCTGGTTCAATGTGAATAGTATGCCAGGGCCAGAAAAAGATGTACCTGAAAATGAAGTGCTAACCTGGTGAAGCTACAACTCAGGACTACATTCTAAACAGCGGAAGCAGCAGCTTGCTATACACATAGCTAAGCGATCCCACAACCAATGGATTAGATCAAAGCTATGCAGTCCTACCACATCCAGTCGTGAATATTGGTGGACAATTAAACAGCTAACGGGAGGAGGAGGCTCCAAGAACATCCCTCTCCTCAACAATGGCGAAGCCCAGCATGTGAGTGCAAAAGACAAGGCTGAAGCGTTTGCAACAGCCAGAAGTGCCGAGCGGATGATCCATATCGGCTTCCTCCTGAGGTCCCCACTACCACAGAAGCCAGTCTTCAGCCAATTCAATTCACTCCACGTGATATCAAGAAACAGCTGAGCGCACTGGATACAGCAAAGGGTGTGGGCCACAACAATATCCCAGCTGCAGTGCTGAAGACTTATGCTCCAGAACTAGCCGCGCCTCTCGCCAAGCTGTTCCAGTACAGCTAGAACACTAGCATCTACCCGAAAATGTGGAAAATTTCCCGCCCATAAAAAGCAGTGCAAATCCAATCGGGCCAATTACCACCCCATCAGCCTACTCTCAATCATCAGCAAAGTGATGGAAGGTGTCGACGACAGTGCTATTAAGCGACACTTACTCACCAATAATCTGCTAAACGATGCCCAGTTTGGGTTCCGCCAGGATCACTTAGCTGCAGACCTCATTACAGCCTTCGTCCAAACAGGGTAGCAAAGGCACAGAATGGGGGACTTCAGTGTCCAGAGTGGCTCAGTACCAAAAAGAGCTGAATTCCAGAGGTGAGGTGAGAGTGATACACTGTAATTACATAGATATACTGCCCTGATGTGATATATGCTTTAATTACAGAGATATACCATACCCTGTGTGGTACGATTTTAATTACTGAGATACACTGGTATTGCAAAAGCAAAATATTGCAGATGCTGGAATCTAAAATAAAAACAGAAAATGCTAGAAATACTCAGCAGGTCAGGCAGCATTTATGGAGAGAGAAACAGAGTTAATATTTCAGGTTAATGACCTTTCATCAGAACGATAACAACAACTTGCATTTATATAGCGTCTTTAATGTAGTAAACATCCCAGGGCGCTTTACAGGAACATTATCAAACAAAACTTGACACCGAGCCACATAAGGAGATATTAGGACAGATGACCAAAAGCTTGGTCAAAGAGGTAGGTTTTAAGGAGTGTATTAAAGAAAGAGAGACGGAGAGGTTTACAGAGGGAATTCCAGGTCATAGGGCCTAGGCAGCTGAAAACATGCACGCCATGGTGTGCACTAGGGTGAGAAACTTGGGTATCAAACTAGTGTCCTGAACTTAAATAAAGGCAATTACAAAGGTATGAAGACGGAGTTAGCTAAAGTGGACTGGTAAAATAGATTAAAGGGTAAGACGGTAGATAAGCAGTGGCAGATATAACTCTCAGCAAAGATATATTCCAGTGAGAAAGAAAGACTTTAAGAGAAGAATGAACCATCCGTGGCTAACTAAGGAAGTTAAGGGTGGTATCAAATTGAAAAAAAAGGCATACAATGATGCGAAGATTAGTGGTAGGCCAGAGGATTGGGAAATTTTTAGAAACCAGCAAAGGAAGACTAAAAAAATAATAAAGAGAAAGAAAATAGATTATGAGAGTAAGCTAGCAAGAAATATAAAAACAGACAGTAAGAGCTTCTACAGGTATATAAAAAAGAAGAGAGTAACTAAAGTAAACGTTGGTCCCTTAGAGGATGAGACTGGGGAATTAATGGAAAACAGGAAAATGGCAGAGACTTTGAACAAATATTTTGTATCGGTCTTCACGGTAGAAGACAATAAAAGCATCCCAGTAATAATAGATAATCAAGGGGCTATAGGGAGGGGGGAACTTAAAACAATCACCTTCACTAGAGAAAAAGTACTAGGCAAACTTATGGGACTAAAGGTGGACAAGTCCCCTGGACCTGATGGCCTGCATCCTAGGGTCTTAAAAGAAGTGGCTGCAGAGATAGTGGATGCATTGGTTGTAATCTACTAAAATTCCCCAGATTCTGGAGAGGTCCCAGCAGATTGGAAAACCGCAAATGTAACACCCCTATTCAAGAAAGGAGGGAGACAGAAAGCAGGAAACTATAGACCAGTTAGCCTAACATCTGTCATTGGAAAATGCTGGAGTCCATTATTAAGGAAGTAGTAGCAGGATATTTAGAAAATCATAATGCAGTCAAGCAGAGTCAGCATGGTTTTATGAAAGGGAAATCATGTTTGCCAAACTTTCTAGAGTTCTTTGAGGATGTAACGAGCAGGGTGGATAAAGGGGAACCAGTAGATGTAGTGTATTTAGATTTACAGAAGGCATTCGATAAGGTGCCACATAAAAGGTTACTGCACAAGATAAGAGCTCACGGGGTTGGGGGTAATATATTAGCACGGAAACAGAGAGTCGGGATAAATGGGTCATTTTCAGGTTGGCAAACTGTAACTAGTGGGGTGCCACAGGGATCAGTGCTGGTGCCTCAACTATTTAGAATCTATATTAATGACTTGGATGAAGGGACCGAGTGTAATGTAGCCAAATTTGCTGATGATACAAAGATAGGTGGGAAAGAGTTTAGAAGAATGAGAGGTGATCTCATTGAAACGTATAAGATTCTGAGGGGGCTTGACAGGATAGATGCAGAGAGGATGTTTCCACTCATGTTGTGAAGAGGACACAAAGAATCTGCAAAGGGATATAGATAGGTTAAGTGAGTGGGCAAAAATTTGGCAGATGGAGTCTAATGTGAGAAAATGTGAGGTTATTCACTTTGGTAGGAAAAATAAAAAAGCAAATTATTAGTTAAATGGAGGGAGACTACAAAATGCTGCGGTACAGAGGGATCAGGGGGTCCTTGTACATGAAACACAAAAAGTTAGCATGCAGGTACAGCAAGTAATTAGGAAGGCAAATGGAATGTTGGCCTTTATTGCAAGGGGGATGGAGTATAAAAGTAGGGAAGTCTTACTACAACTGTACAGGGCGTTGGTGAGACCACACCTGAAGTACTGCGTACAGTTTTGGTCTCCTTGTTTAAGGAGGGATATACTTGCATTGGAGGTAGTTCAGAGAAGGTTCACTAGGTTAATTCCTGAGATGAAGGGGTTGTCTTATGAAGAAAGGTTGAGCAGGTTGGGCCTATACTCATTGGAGTTTAGAAGAATGAGAGGTGATCTCATTGAAACGTATAAGATTCTGAGGGGGCTTGACAGGATAGATGCAGAGAGGATGTTTCCACTCGTGGGGGAATCTAAAACTAGGGGGCATAGTTTCAGAATAAGAGGTCGCCCATTTAAAACGGAGATGAGGAGGGATTTCTTCTCTCAGAGGGTCGTGAATCTTTGGAATTCTCTACCCCAGAGAGCTATGGAGGCTGGGTCATTGAATATATTTAAGGTGGGGATAGACAGATTTTTGAACAATAAGGGAGTCAAGGGTTATGGGGAGCGGACAGGAAAGTGGAGTAAAGGCCAAGACCAGATCAGCCATGATCTTATTGAATGGCGGAGCAGGCTCGAGGGGCCAAATGGCCTAATCCTGCTCCTATTTCTTATGTTCTTATGTTCAATAGTGGAGCGATTAAAATTGGGGATACGCAAGAGGCCAGAATTGGAGGAACACAGAGATCTCGGAGGGTTGTAGGGCTGGAGGAGGTGAGACCATGGAGCAATTTGAAAACAAGGATGAGAATTTTAAAACTGAGGCGTTGCCGGACTGTGAGTCAGTGTAGGTCAGCGAGCACAGGGGTGATGGGTGAACGAGATTTGTTGCGGGTTAGGATACGGGCACCAGAGTTTTGGATGAACTCAAGTTTATGGAGCGACGAAGATGGAAGGCTGGCCAGGGGAGCATTGTAATAGTCAAGTCTTGAGGTAAGAAAGACATGGATGAGAGTTTCAGCAGCAGTTGAGCTGAGGCGCAGGGGCTGAGATGAGCGATGTTATGGAGGTGGAAGTAGGCAGTCTTGGTGATGGTGTGGATATGTGGTCAGAAGCTCATCAAACTGGAAGAAGTTAGTGATTCAACAGTTTATAAGCAAGTACAGAGGCAGGGAAAGGGGGAGGGGAGGAAAGAACAAAAGGGAAGGTCTGTGATAGCATGGTAAATGGCAACAGCAGAACCATTACCAGCAACTGCTGTCCAAGAAAATGGGCATGATGCGGAGATGCCGGTGTTGGACTGGGGTGGACAAAATTGAGAGGTCGCACAACACCAGGTTATAGTCCAACAGTTTTATTTGAAATCACAAGCTTTCGGAGCTATCGATTGCCCCTTCACCTGAGGAAGGGGCAATCGATAGCTCCGAAAGCTTGTGATTTCAAATAAAACTGTTGGACTATAACCTGGTGTTGTGTGACCTCTCAAGAAAATGGGAGCAGTGGTTATGATCTAAAATTGTTGAACTTAATGCTGAGGCCGGAAGGCTGTAATGTGCCTAATAGAAAGATGAGGTGCTGTTCCTCGCGCTTCCATTGAGCTTCATTGGAACAGTGTAGGAGGCCAAGGACAGAGAGGTCAGAGTGGGAGTGGGATGGAGAATTAAAGTAGCAAGCGACCGGAAGCTCAGGGTCAGGCTTGTGGACTGAACGGGGGTGTTCAGCAAAGTGATCACCCAATCTGCGTTTGGTCTCCCCAAGGGCAAGTGTTGCCTCTCTCACCTTCTCCCTTCCCACCGTCCAGGGCCCCAAACACTCCTTCCAGGTGAAACAGCGATTTACTTGTACTTTTTCCAACTTGGTATACTGTATTCGCTGCTCACAATGTAGTCTCGTGTACATTGGGGAAAGCTGGATGGAATGGGCTTGGAGGTTACAGGGTCAGGTAGAGACTGAGATAATCAAATGCTCCATCGGATACAATGGTACATGCGTCGCCGGTGACTGAGGGAGGCTATTGCCTGGAGGGAAGCAGGGCAGAGTTGAATAAAGGACATGAGAGGATGGATGCCTCCAGATATTAAATGGGTGGGATAGAGCCCATATTAGGGTAGAGTGTACATGGGCTGTAGAAGGAGAGTAAATGGGTGGGTTGAGTCCATGATGTAGAGTGTACGTGGGCTGTGAAAGGAGATTAAATGGGTGGGGTAGAGGCCATGATAGGAGAGAGTGTACATGGGCTGTGAACGGAGCAGAGTGATGGGCTGAATGACTTTATTTCATTCTATGCATTCTAATTTTTGTTAAGTGCACTGTAACAATTTAACAGCAACAACACAATCAGCAGCAGTAGTTAGTGTTGTCATGGACATGCCAAGATTATAAATTGGAAAGGGTGCAGGCTTCATTTAGACCAGGCATGAATGGAGTGAAGGCAATACGCAGAGAAGGACTGGGATAAAAGGCGGAGCCAGGTTTACCGAAAAGCACTGCCTGGTTGGCGCTGAGCCATATGGTCCAGGAGGGTTTCTTGCCTTGATCCTGTGACCCCGCTGCAAGCTGTACATATGTGGATGTTGGTGAGGTTAGGTTCAGGCCTGGGTGTGATGCCCACCTTGGTCAAATAACTTGTGATGCTCACTGTTGTAGGCTCACAAACAAAAATGGCCATTTGTGCAAGGAAGTTGTGGAATTGTGCCTCAGCACCCTCAGGTGAGTTGGTGGGGGTGGGGGGTGGAATGTGAGGGAGGTTCCATTTTTGTGTGTTTTGAAGTCCTATTCAACTCAGAGTGAGATAACTAGCACTAACATATTTGAAAATTTCAGTGCCTTTCAGAGAGACCCCGAGCTACACCAACAGGCGACGAGCTGGAGGAAGTGCCCTCTCATCCCCACGCACGCTGCTACGATCTACCAGTGACAACAATATCAACAACCTCCCGAGCCGCACCTCTCACTCGCCTGTCCCGTCCCTCAGAAGCCTGCCGCCGCAGCTACTGGCGCACATGCAGGAGGGCGCCGAGGGAGGCCAGCAGAGCGCGGCGAGCTCACGGAGCTCACACAGCCGATCACCCTCGCTGCAGTGCGTCCAGGAGGAGAGCGAGGCCAACACCCCTATCCTCAGGAGGCAGACTAAAGCCAGGCTCAGGTAAGATGGTTCAGCTGCTTCCGTCCTCGATGGGGTGGCGGGGGCGCAGGGGAAGTGTTAAACTCAGGTTGCCATTTTCTGCCCAGTTACGGAACTGATCCAAATTCCTTTGTAATTCTTTAACATTCCTTGTATGGAAGAATCGTTTTCAACTATTAGGTTCACGGGTGAAGGTAATAACAGTAAATCAGGGAAAAGAGAATACAAATTTAAAATGAATTGATACATGTTGCAGTTTAAATTTCTGTATCTGAAATGGTCCTTTAAACCTTGCTCAAGACCTTTAAAGACTAGCTCACTTGCCCAACAAATCATTGACACCCCTCACTCAATATCAGTAAGCATAGAGTTATTCAACCAAGTGCAGTGTGTGTTAGTCTCATTCCTTCATCATCTCCCTCATTGTGTAGTTCGTGTGCCACAGCATTCTCTTCCCAATAAGCCACCGCAGTGGGCCAAGGCTCGAGCTGCTTGTCCTAGGGCTGACCAGCTGTCTGGCTAATTTTCTGACAGCCTGGGGAGGGTGTGCAAATGAGGGAGCATGGGGAACTTGGCACACTTACGATAGCAGCTTGTACCTGTGAGGTAGCTCTCCTGTCAGAGGAAGGGTCGAGACAGATTGTTTGAGAAGATTAGCTGCTTGAGGCCCTCAGCACTTGCATTTGCGACGGGATGGGATTTAGGGCTTTGTGTCTGGTTAGCGGTCCTAGGAAGTAAGAGAATGGAAGGTGCAAGGGTAACAAACCGTTCTCCCCTCCTCCAATTCCCGTCCTCATGTGAAGCCACTGCTTGTTGCCGGAGTAGGAGTCAGTGCAGCCAGTTCTATAGCGCTTCATGTGGGAGCCTATCCAGCAGGATATTTAACTATGGAAGGGCCTCAGAGCTGAGCCCAATCCTGTTCTCACTCCACATTCACGTTTCCAGCAGGGGACACTGGACAGCAAACATTAGCAGAAGGCTTGACCAATTTCATCCCTGGCTTCGCCCAGTGCTGCCAGGGCTGTTAGTAGCATTGACAAAAAACAAGTTTAAAAAAAAATTATATTGCTAACCAGTCATGACCATGAATCTGTGCTGTTCATCCCGGCAGCTGGAAGCAATCATTTGTTCTTACCTGTGGCCTTGTGGAATTGACAGGCTACTATGTCTGCTCTGTGACTCTGACTCTATCTCCTCTCCGCTTCACTCTCTCTTTTTCTTTCTAGCTCTTTCATCTCTCTGTTCTGGATAGAGTCAGTGCTGGGACAGTCAGTCGTGTTATACACACAGTTGGTGCTGGGACACTCAGTCCTGTTATACACACAGTCAGTGCTGGGACACTTAGTCCTGTTGTACACACAGTCAGTGCTGGGACACTTAGTCCTGTTATACACACAGTCAGTGCTGGGACACTTAGTCCTGTTGTACACACAGTCAGTGCTGGGACAGTCAGTCCTGTTATACACACAGTCAGTGTTGGTACCGTCAGTCCTGTTATACACACAGTCAGTGCTGGGACAGTCAGTCCTGTTATACACACAGTCAGTGCTGGGACAGTCAGTCCTGTTATACACACAGTCAGTGCTGGGACACTCAGTCCTGTTATACACACAGTCAGTGCTGGGACAGTCAGTCCTGTTATACACACAGTCAGTGCTGGGACACTCAATCCTGTTATACACACAGTCAGTGCTGGGACACTCAGTCCTGTCATACACACAGTCGGTGCTGAGATAGTCGGTCCTGATATATACACATCTACCCACCTTCTCAACCCCACCTACCCCACTTCTCCCCTTATCGCTCAACCCCACCTACCCACCTTCTCCCCATATCCCAAACTCCACCCATCCATCTTCACAGCATATCCCTCAACCCACTTTACCACCTCACCCTATCCCCCAACCCCACCTACCCACCTACTCTCAATATCCCTTAATCTCACCTACCATCAAATTCAAGAAGACATTAATAAACTTGCAGAATGGGCAAGTAAATGGTAAATTAATTTCAATATAGATAAGTTTAAGGTGGGGCATTTTGGTAGGAGGAATAAGGAGGCCACATACTCCTTGGAAAATCTGGGGGAGAAATTCATTATAGCCCTGTTTGGGGCACTAACTTTTAAAAGTTGAAAAAATTAGCGGCAGGCACTAATGTCTTTCAACTTTTAAAAATTCGGTTTTGTGCTCCAGGAAGGTAGTGGAGCGCTAAATCAAGTGTTCCACTTCCTTCCTGGAGCACAACAGGCAGCAGGCGGGGCGGTAGGTGTGTAGCACTGCACAATGGGCTGTGCACCGCTGCCGCGTTGGAAGGCTCCTTCCCTCCCTTAAAGGGAAGGGCCATCGCTGCAGGCTCTGCAAAGAAAAAACTTACCTGGTCCCCGACAGCAGCTGCGATCCGGCCCGATCAGCCCGATGCATTGCAGCAGAGTGCCAGGCTGATCGATCGCTAGAGAAGAAAACTGAAAAAAAAACAGAAACATCATTTCAGATTTTTTATTACTTACCTTGGCCACCTCGCCTTTAAGTATTGCGCCCGGCCTCCCGATGAACGCCTCCTGCAGCTGCCGGTGTTTTTGCCCGGCGATGCTGTAGGAGGCAGAACCGAAGTTCGGGTCTGGGTCACTACCGGGGCGATGCGCACGGCGGTGACGTCATGATATCTGGGCGAAGGAGATCGGGGCACAACGCCATACCGCCGCCGCAAACCTCCAGCTGAATATCGCAGGAGTCGATCTGCTCGCCGCGCCCGGTCAATAAGTGATTATCGCTGCCCCGTTATCGCCCGCCGGAGGCGATAACGGGAGGCGCAAAGATACCCAATTTCTCCCCCTAAGAGTCTAAATGGGGTAGAGAAGTAAAGAGATCTTGGGGTACAGATTCACAAATCATTAAAAGTAGCAAAGCAGATTAACAAGGCCATAAAAAGTGCAAGCAAAGCACTGGGGTTCTTTTCTAGGGGGATAAAATTGAAAAGCAGAGAGGTTATGTTAAACTTGTATAGAATTTTGCTTAAAACCCACTTAGAGTACTATGTACTGTTCTGGTGTCCATATTACAAAAAGAATATAGAGGCACTGAAGAAGTTGCAAAAAAGATTTACAAGGAGGATACCAGAACGGAGAAGGTACAACTATCAGGAAAGACTGAAGAGGCTGGGGCTCTTTTCTCTGGAAAAGAGAAGACTGAAGGGTGATCTAATAGAGATCTTTAAAATTATGAAGGGGTTTGATAGGGTAGATGTAGAGAAGATGTTTCCACTTGTGGGTAGTCCAAAACTAGCGGCCATAAATATAAGATAGTCACTAGTAAATCCAATAGGGAATTAAGGAGAAACTTTTTTACACAGAAAATGGTATCCCTCAACCCCACCTTCTCACCATACCCCTTAACACCGCCTACCCACCTTCTTACTATATCCCTCAACACCGCCTACCCACCTTCTCCCCATATCCCTTAATCCCTTCCTCCAGAAACACGTCCAATTGTCCTTTGACTCATTTACTTCAATAACGTTCCCTGGGAACTTATTCTTCAAAATTCTCCTTTGGTGAAGAAGTTCCCCATACTCCCATTTTCACAACTATCGGTCAAGATGTACCAAAGCACTTTACAGCTTTTTAAGTATAGTCACTGTTGCAATGTAGGAAACGCGGCAACCATTTTGCACACAGCAATATCCCACAAACAGCAATGAGATAAATAGCTGTTTTAGTGATGTAGATTGGAGGATAAATGTTGGCCAGGATCAGAGTGAACTCCCCTGCTCTATCTTCAAATTGTTCTGTGGGATCTTTTGCATCCACTCGAGAGGGCAGATGGGGCCTCGGTTCAACATCTCATCCAAAAGAGGGCACCTCGCACAGTGCAGCACTCTCTCACTACTGCACTAGAGTGTCAGCCTGGATTACGGGCTCAATTCCTTGAGTAGGGCTTGAACCCACAACCTTCTGACTCAGAGGCAAGAGTGCTACCACTGAGCCAAAGCTAACACCCAAAATACTTCTGAGTCTTCAGCTCTTAAAGCTGAATTGCCTTCCGCACCTAAAAAAATGGGAAAAGTGCTTCAGCACTAACACAAATGTCTCAGCAGGCCAGGGAAGGGCACCCAGGCTCTCGCACGCAGCACTCCAGTTTTGTGTAGGGGGTTAACACTGCAAGAGAGGTCCTCTACCCACAGGGGCACAGAGGCCCTCCAGAAGGAAGGATGTGGGACCAGATCACCGAGACCATCACTGTCAGCAGTGTTGCCCCCACGACCTGGCTCCAGTGCCCAAAGAAGCTTCATGACCTCAGTCCAGTGGTCAAGCTCAGTGAATACATCTTCAAAAGCCATCTCCCACTAACTGCACCATCAGCCTCACGCACTTCTCAATACATGACTCCCCCCCACCCCCCCAATCACTCACCTACCAAAAATCTGTACCAAACACGAGACACACCTCCCACTCCTAGCTTCACCTCACCCCCTTGGAGGAGACGGTGCTGGCCATTTTTGGCAGGGGCATGGCTGAGCCCTTGGCCAGCGGCAGGGCTGACAGGATACAAGATCCTGGTATCCTCATATGTTATCCTGGGCAGGTGGAAAGGGTATCAGTGGGAGAGCATATTGGTGGTAGTGATCATAATTCAGTTAGATTTAGGGTAGTTATGGAAAAGGTCAAGGACTAACCAGGAATCAAAGTTCTCAATTGGGGAAAAGCTAATTTTACTAAGCTGAGAGGTGATTTAGCCAAAGTGGACTGGAGACAGAAACTTGAAGGTAAATCAGTGTCAGAGCAGTGGGAGGCATTCAAGGAGGAGATAGTGAGGGTTCAGAGCAAGTATGTTCCCTTAAAGAAAAAGGGTGGGACAAACAAATCTAGAGCTCCCTGGATGTCAAGGGGCATACAAGGTAGGATAAAGAAAAAAAGGGAAGCTTATGACAGATACCGAGGACTCAGTACTGCAGAAAGCCTAGAGCAGTATAGAAAGTGCAGGGGTGAAATTAAAAAGGAAATTAGGAAAGCAAAGAGAGGGCATGAAAAAATATTGGCAAGTAAAATCAAGGAAAACCAAAAGATGTTTTATAAATACATTAAGAGCAAGAGGATAACTAAAGTCGGAGTAGGGCCTTTTCATGACCATAAAGGTAACCTGTGTGTGGAAGTGGAAGACATGGGTATGGTTCTTAATGAATACTTTGCGTCTGTTTTCACAAAAGAGAGGGACAATGCAGACATTGCAATCAGGGAGGAGGAGTGTGAAATATTAGATGAAATAAACATAGTGAAAGAGGAAGTATTAAGGGGTTTTAGCATCTTTGAAAGTGGATAAATCCCCAGGCCCGGATGAAATGTGTCCCAGACTATTAAGAAAAGTAAGAGAGGAAATAGCAGAGGCTCTGACCATCATTTTCCAGTCCTCTCTGGCTACAGGTATGGTCAAAATTGAGAGGTCGCACAACACCAGGTTATAGTCCAACAGTTTTATTTGAAATCACAAGCTTTCGGAGCTATCGATTGCTCCTTCCTCAGGTGAAGTCTTCACTTCACCTGAGGAAGGAGCAATCGATAGCTCCGAAAGCTTGTGATTTCAAATAAAACTGTTGGACTATAACCTGGTGTTGTGCGACCTCTCAATTTTGTCCACCCCAGTCCAACACCGGCATCTCCGCATCATGACCACTACAGGTATGGTGCCAGAGGACTGGAGGACTGCTAACGTGGTACCGTTGTTTAAAAAGCGAGAAAGGGATAGACCAAGTAATTACATGCCAGTCAGCCTAACCTCGGTGGTGGGGAAATTATTGGAAAAAGTTCTGAGGGACAGGATAAATCCTCATTTAGAAAGACACGGATTAAGCAGGGACAGTCAGCATAGATTTGTTAAGGGAAGGTCGTGTCTGACTAACTTGATTGAATTTTTTGAGGAGGTAACAAGGAGGGTCGATGAGGGTAATGCGTTTGATGTAGTGTATATGGATTTTAGCAAGGCTTTTGATAAGGTCCCGCATGGCAGACTGGTCACGAAAGTAAAAGCCCATGGGATCCAAGGCAAAGTGGCAAGTTGGATCCAAAATTGTCTCAGAGGCAGGAAACAAAGGGTAATGGTCGAAGGGTGTTTTTGTGACTGGAAGGCTGTTTCCAGTGGGGTTCTGCAGGGCTCAGTACTGGGTCCTTTGCTTTTTATGGTATATATCAATGAATTGGACTTTAATGTAGGAAGTATGATTAAGAAGTTTGCAGATGATACAAAAATTGTCCGTGCGGTTGATAATGAAGAAGAAAGCTGCAGATTGCAGGAAGATAACAATGGACTGGTCAGGTGGGCAGAACAGTGGCAAATGGAATTCAGTCTGGAGAAGTGTGAGGTAATGCATTTGGGGAGGGCTAACAAGGCAAGGGAATATACTATAAATGGTAGGACACTGAGAAGTGCAGAAGATCAGAGGGACCTTGGAGTGCATGTCCACAGATCCCTGAAGGTAGCAGGACAGCTGGATAAGGTGGTTAAGAAGGCATACGGGATACTTGCCTTTATTAGCCAAGGCATAGAATATAAGAGCAGGAAGGTTATGCTTGAACTGTATAAAACACTAGTTAGGCCGCAGCTAGAATACTGCGAGTAGTTCTGGTCACCACATTGATTGCACCAGATGGGGTGCAAAGGAGATTTACGTGGATGTTGCCTGGGCTGGGGAATTTTAGCTATGAGGAAAGATTGGATAGGCTGGGGTTGTTTTCTTTGGAACAGAAGAGGCTGAAGGGAGACCTAATTGAGGTGTATAAAATTATGAGGTGCCTAGATAGAGTGGATAGGAAGGACCTATTTCTCTTAGCAGAAGGGTCAATAACCAGGGGGCATAGATTTAAAGTAATTGGTCGGAGGTTTAGAGGGGATTTGAGGAGAAATGTTTCCACCCAGAGGGTGGTGGGGGTCTGGAACTCACTGCCTGAAATTGTGGTAGAGGCAGAGACCCTCATCACATTTAAAAAGTACTTGGATATGCACTTGAAGTACCATAACCTACAAGGCTATGGAGCAAATGCTGGAATGTGGAATTAGGGTGGATAGCTCTTTGTCGGCCAGCACAGACAAGATGGGCAAATGGCCTCCTTCTGTGCTGTAAATTTCCATGATTCTATGATCCTCCTTCTCGCATGCACCTCTTGCTTTCCCACCCTCCCCTCACCGCAATGCCACTCTTGTGCCTTCGCATTTCACATACCCAAGAAATGCAGCCTGCCCAGCCAGTGGTTGACCAAGAAGAGGGAGAGGAGAGTGAAGAAGAAGAAGAAACACCATCACTCGATTTCACACTCCCAGCCACCAGCTCCTCAAGGTAGACCTGCAAGGCTATTTGAAGTGTCCCCCACTGAAAGTCAGCAGAATTCCACCAGCTATGCTGCAGCCACTGCGGTAGCACTGTGTGACATCAGTAGGATAGACAAAGACACACACAAGACAGTCACTAAGGGAATGCATAAGGGTGATTAGTTGATCTCTTGATGTCATATTGGATGGATAGATATATAAAGTTGGATTGGAAAGTTTGCTTTGTGGTGGCTTTTATTTCAGCATTGTGGCCAAGAGGACAGTAACAGAGGGAAGGTAAGGTGTGGGACAAATGTTGAAAGGGGAATTAGGGTTGTGGTTACTGGTACTGCAGGCAGATGATTCCATCCCGGATATCCCAGCCAGAAAGGGGCTGTCTCGGTTGCATCCTTCCTTCTGCTTCCTCCTCTTCTGCTTCTTCCTCTTCTGCATCTTCCTCTCCTGCGTCTTTCTCTTCCCTCGGCGAGCGGATGCTGGAAATCTGAAATAAAAGCAGAAAATTCTGGAAATATTCAGCAGTTCAGGCCACATTTCGACCTGAGGCGTGAACTCTGTTTCTCTCTTCACGGATGCTGCCTGACCTGCTGAGTATTTCCAGCATTTTTTGTCTTCTCAGAGGCCTTCCTTTACCATCTGAAGCCTTGCAAGCATCCAGTAGCACGCCCTGCACACTTTAAAAACTTTTAACGTCTATTGCACCAAACCACTACTTCAATAAAATTTTAAAAATCCATTCCAGAAGCTTAAATGCAAACTTACCTGAAAGATGTGTGTGCCCCTTTAAGAAGTGTTGACAGCATCTCTGTCAGTCTGCTGCACACTCACTTTTCAGAGCGAGCTTAGGACCCAGCACTAAACTCAGCACTGAGGTCCAAGTTCGCAGTGCATGGCCTCAAGTCGCAATTGCACAATGACTGACATCACGCTCTGCAGATTTGCATGTCTAGGGCCAGCGCTATGGCCCTCACCAAAATTGCGGCCGCCATTTCCCGTGCCAGAGGTGGGCGGAAGTGAGGCGGCCGCCATTTTTTTTCACAATACGGGCCTTACTGAGTGGCGGTAGGTACCCAGATTTCTAGCCCAGGGTTTCTGATGATGAGGCACTCTCTGTAAACGGGGTCCCTGACGATGAGGCTCTTCTTTAAAAGGAGTCCCGTTAATGAGAATCCCTGTTTGATGCTGAGTGTGTGTCGGTTTGTGTAGGAGGTTTCCCCACCCCCGCACAAGGCCCCTCAGGCTCTCTGGAAAATCCTTTCAATCTTATTGCTATACTTTTGTGTTCTGGGCAAGAAAACTCAATTATTCAATCGCACAGCCCTTCAGCCAAATGGATGCTATTTATAGTTCACTGCATCGATCAGTCGGTGCTGATTTACAGCCGTTGTACAGGTTGATGGTACTTTCCTGCGGAGGTGGAAATCGTTGCACCCTCCTCTCACAGCTCCATCAACTCAAGGCCAGTTGCTGCAAATTGGAAGGTGCTTCCAGAATAAGTAAGGAGGAGTTGGATCAAACCATTAAGAGCACCAAGTGAGGACCTCTTTCTTCCCCCCCCCCCCCCCATCCCCAATTTTCTCCCCTCATCTCCTGAAGGTGCCAACTGCTTCCTGAGGTAGAATTCCACAGGCAAGTACTTGATAGGGACTCCAAGTGGCCATTCCTCACCCGACTCTGTCTTTGACCGATTGAGGGAACATAGGAACAGGAGTAGGCCATTCAGCCCCTTAAGCCTGTTCTGCCATTCTGTTAGATCATAGTTGATCTGTACCTCAACTCCATTTACCCGCCTTAGCTCCCTATCGCTTGATACCCTAACCCAACAAAAGTCTGTCGATCTCCATCTCAAAAATTTAATTTGCCACCTCCAATAACCTTTCAGAGGAGAAAGTTCCAGATTTCCACTACCCTTTGTGTGAAAAAGGGGTATGAGAGATCGGGTAGTGGGTGGTATTATTTAAACTTGGGATTTGCCGATGGAAAGCAAAGGGCTAGAAATTCGTTATAGCCAAGGAATGGGTGGTGTTAGGACAAAAGATGGTGAATTAGTGCCAGGTGAAAATGCTCTAGACTGCACGCAAAACTCATCCTCACTGCTCAATAAAATGATTGGAGTCTTAAATCAAGTCTAAAAACCCAAGCTCATTGGTGAGACACTTAAAAGCTGGACCAATATCGGGTGCAGTCTAATCGCAACTCATGATTGGCACAGGCTTTTTTCACTACTTAAAGGGGAGGTTCATTGATGCTGCAGCACCTCATTCTCAGCATTGTTGGCTGTGCAGCTGCCGCAACAACCATAAGAAGAAGGAGAAGGAGCACTTATTTACAAATCCTCATGGCAGATTGCCGCCCTAGGGAGAGAGCCCGCAGGTTTTCCCATGAAGCTTTGGAGATAAGGCGGTGGAGAGAAGGCAGGCAGTTCTGTACCCACCAACTGGCAGGAGGCCCTCGCCACAAGTCTGCCGCACTATGTGGAGGAAGGTGGCACAACACATCACAGACCGCCCGTCCGGAAGCCCGATTGTCCGGCTGCCTCCTCCCTCCTGTTCCTCGTCTTCTTCCTCCTTGTCTTCTTCCTCCTCATCTTCTTCCTCCTTGTCCTCCTCCCTCTGCGCACATGTTCCCGTCCTTCTCGCTGCCTACGCTCCATCCACCATAGATCCTGGAGGGCGAGGTGGCATGCCAGTACAGCCCCCATTAATCTTACCAAGTGTTGCAGTTTGAATCTTTGAAGAATAAATGTAGCTACTTTGTACTTGCCACAAGATTCCTGATACAAAAGAACCTTGAAATTACTCAATGAAACTGTTACAGTAGCTGAAACTAAGAAAAAGCCATTGAAACTGCACTAACCTGACAGGTGCGAGTGATTTCTGATGATCCCTTTAAATAACGCTGCTGCAGCCGGCTTCCTGGTGCTGCACACCAGCTCTCCCCATCAGTGTTTACTCCAGGCAGTGAGGGTAAGTGGCTAAAAGCAATTTGGGAAATCGGGCGTTCAGTGAGCGTTGCACACTCACTGATGTCACGATCTCCTTGGCATTGAGATCCCCGTCGATAGCTGTCAGCGGCAGTGCTACGTGGGGTCCTGATTTGGCATGTGGCGCTGGATTTGCCTCGCCCTGTCAGTACTGGTCTCAACACCGCATTAGCGCCATCAACTGGTGCTAACGGGCGGTGCTTAGGGGACAAATTTTTCCCCGAAGAGTTTTTCTAGCCCTGTGAGTTCCTGGGTTCTTACTATTCAGACACTCACTTTCCAGCATGACTTAGTGGAGAATAATCAGAAGCCGGACCCCTCGGTAATTCTTTTCCCCACCTCCACACCGATTGTCAAGTACGACTCGGACAACTATTAAATTCCACTGAGTTGTCACTGTGTTTGTTCACATACCTCCAGAGGTCAAATGAATTGGGGAGAGTGAGTGCCATTCTTGGCTCATTGGGTTAAACAGCCTTTTCATGCACAATGTTTTCCTTTGATTTGGAGCCCCCTGGAAGTCTGGTAAATCTCAAGACCAGTTTCTATGGCAGACAGCCAGGGGTTCAGAGAGGGCATTCCCCCACCAAGGATGTTGAGAGGACTCTTGGGCACCAGGGGTGAGGAAGGAGGGAGACTCCAGAATCAGCAGAACACACAAAGTCATGTTGAGTGCCCGATAACTGACAACTATTACAAAGTATTTACAGCACTGAAACAGGCCATTTGGCACAACAGGTCCATGCCGGTGTTTATGCTCCATACCAGCCTCCTCCTCTTGATCTAACCTCATCAACATAGCCTTCTATTCCTTTCTCCCTCATGTGTTTATCTAGCTTCGCCTTGAAAGCTATTCTCCTCAACTACTCCCGTTGGTAGTGAGTTCCATATGCAAACCACTCTCTGGGTAAAGAAGTTTCACCTGAATTCCCTATTGCATTTATTAGTGACTATCTTATATTTATGGCCCCTAGTCTGGTCTCGCCCGCAAGTGGAAACTGGTGAGAACATAATGGCGGATCCTAGCCCACCGAGGGAACTCTTCACAAAGAAGTGGCCTCCATAATTATCAACTGACTGGGACGTGTGGAAACTCGCTCATTGGCCTTGGGTTTTTTTCTGTTTCTTCTTTCCTACAGTTTGGTTACATGGCTAGAATCCTCTCCATTTGGCTTTTGCTCACCGAATGTGCCTGTTGTACCTCTGCTTGCCGACTACTGGTCGCAATGAAGATCTGCAGATGTGGTTAGCTGGAACCAAGCGCAGAACGAGTACCAGGCACACCACGGGAAACAAAACCAGAAGGGAACAGATTCCGCAGCCATGGAATTGCAGAATGCCGGATCCCTGTTTATGGTTCCTTAGGGATTTCAGTATTGTTAATAAGAATCACATTCTGAGATCACTACAATTTGTGGCAAAGTCTCTTACTCCATTGAATGATGTCAGGAGTTGGCTCGTAGGATGACAGAAATAGAAGCCGCAAAGCAGCAAGGCCTCCACGTCTGATGCAACCTGTCAACCCTTTTGCTCTCTCTTCAGTTCACCTGTCCTTTGCCTCCAGTGAAAGGACTGACAGGTGAGAGAACCAACTGCCCTCCCTGTTAAGCAATCATCCTTTCAGAAACAAAAGTATTGGGCCAGTCCCTCGCCAACAGATGTCGTGTTCATTCTCATTAACGTGTCTTATCTGGGTCACGTCTTGGAAGTAGAACCAGGAGCAATGTTTAACTCCTGAAGGGTTTTGGTAAGAAATTTAAATGACATATTTAAACAGTATGACAAACTAGATTTTTGTTTGAGTGCAGTTCTTCCCATTTATCCTGTACTGAGGGAGGGATTTGGGCACATTTGGTCCTGTGAGGATTAAAGGCTTCAACCACACAATGGGGATTTTCAAGATGGTAGTCATTTATGTCAGAAGAGAGGGCAAGAGACAGCTCCTGGTTTTTTGAGTGAGGAGGATGATTTAAAATACACAACAACGGATCACTGTGAAAGGAAAGATATATAAAATTAGGAAGATTTTGGAACAAAATCATTCCCACAGCTGTCTTATTAATCAAGTACAAGCCACTGAGATATAGAGGGGACACACTGGGGAACATTGGGATGTAGAGGGGACACACTGGGGAACAGTGGGATATCGAGGGACACACTGGGAACAGTGGGATATCGAGGGACACACTGGGAACAGTGGGATATCGAGCGACACACTGGGAACAGTGGGATATAGAGGGACACACTGGGAACAGTGGGATATCGAGCGACACACTGGGAACAGTGGGATATAGAGGGGACACACTGGGAACAGTGGGATATAGAGGGGACACACTGGAAACAGTGGGATATAGAGGGGACACACTGGAAACAGTGGGATATAGAGGGGACACACTGGGAACAGTGGGATATAGAGGGGACACACTGGGAACAGTGGGATATAGAGGGGACACATTGGAAACAGTGGCATACAGAGGAGACACACTGGGAACGGTGGGATATAGAGGAGACACACTGGGAACAGTGGGATATAGAAGGGACACATTGGGGAACAGTGGGATATAGAGGGGACACACTGGGAACAGTGAGATATAGAGGGGACACACTGGGAACAGTGGGATACAGAGGTGACACACTGGGAACAGTGGGATATAGAGGAGACACACTGGGGAACAGTGGGATATAGAGGTGACACATTGGAAACAGTGGGATATAGAGGGGACACACTGGGAACAGTGGGATAAAGAGGAGACACAGTGGGAACAGTGGGATATAGAGGGGACACACTGGGAACAGTGGGATAAAGAGGAGACACAGTGGGAACAGTGGGATACAGAGGAGACACACTGGGAACAGTGGGATATAGAGGAGACACACTGGGAACAGTGGGATATAGAGGGGACACAGTGGGAACAGTGGGATATAGAGGAGACACAGTGGGAACAGTGGGATACAGAGGAGACACACTGGGAACAGTGGGATATAGAGGGGACACACTGGGAACAGTGGGATACAGAGGGGACACACTGGGAACAGTGGGATATAGAGGGGACACACTGGGAACAGTGAGATATAGAGGGGACACACTGGGAACAGTGGGATACAGAGGAGACACACTGGGAACAGTGGGATATAGAGGGGACACACTGGGAACAGTGGGATACAGAGGAGACACACTGGGAACAGTGGGATATAGAGGTGACACACTGGGAACGGTGGGATATAGAGGGGACACACTGGGAACAGTGGGATACAGAGGAGACACACTGGGAACAGTGGGATATAGAGGGGACACACTGGGAACAGTGGGATACAGAGGAGACACACTGGGAACAGTGGGATATAGAGGTGACACACTGGGAACGGTGGGATATAGAGGGACACACTGGGAACAGTGGGATACAGAGGAGACACACTGGGAACAGTGGGATATAGAGGGGACACACTGGGAACAGTGGGATATAGAGGGGACACACTGGGAACAGTGGGATATAGAGGGGACACACTGGGAACAGTGGGATACAGAGGAGACACACTGGGAACAGTGGGATATAGAGGTGACACACTGGGAACAGTGGGATATAGAGGAGACACACTGGGAACAGTGGGATATAGAGGTGACACACTGGGAACAGTGGGATATAGAGGGGACACACTGGGAACAGTGGGATATAGAGAGACACACTGGGAACAGTGGGATATAGAGGGACACACTGGGAACAGTGGGATATAGAGGTGACACACTGGGAACAGTGGGATAAAGAGGAGACACAGTGGGATACAGAGGAGACACACTGGGAACAGTGGGATATGGAGGGGGCACACTGGGAACAGTGGGATACAGAGGAGACACACTGGGAACAGTGGGATATAGAGGTGACACACTGGGAACAGTGGGATATAGAGGGGACACACTGGGAACAGTGGGATATAGAGGGGACACACTGGGAACAGTGGGATATAGAGGAGACACACTGGGAACAGTGGGATAAAGAGGAGACACAGTGGGATACAGAGGAGACACACTGGGAACAGTGGGATATGGAGGGGGCACACTGGGAACAGTGGGATATAGAGGGGACACACTGGAAAAAATGGGATGTAGAGGGACACACTGGGAACAGTGGGATATAGAGGGGACACACTGGGGAACAGTGGGATATAGAGGGGACACACTGGGAACAGTGGGATATAGAGGAGACACACTGGGAACAGTGGGATATAGAGGAGACACACTGGGAACAGTGGGATATAGAGGTGACACACTGGGAACAGTGGGATATAGAGGAGACACACTGGGAACAGTGGGATACAGAGGAGACACACTGGGAACAGTGGGATATAGAGGTGACACACTGGGAACAGTGGGATATAGAGGGGACACACTGGGAACAGTGGGATATAGAGAGACACACTGGGAACAGTGGGATATAGAGGGACACACAGTGGGATAAAGAGGAGACACAGTGGGATACAGAGGAGACACACTGGGAACAGTGGGATATAGAGGGGGCACACTGGGAACAGTGGGATATAGAGAGACACACTGGGAACAGTGGGATATAGAGGGACACACAGTGGGAACAGTGGGATAAAGAGGAGACACAGTGGGATACAGAGGAGACACACTGGGAACAGTGGGATATGGAGGGGGCACACTGGGAACAGTGGGATATAGAGGGGACACACTGGAAAAAATGGGATGTAGAGGGACACACTGGGAACAGTGGGATATAGAGGGGACACACTGGGGAACAGTGGGATATAGAGGGGACACACTGGGAACAGTGGGATATAGAGGGGACACACTGGGAACAGTGGGATATAGAGGAGACACACTGGGGAACAGTGAGTAATGCTTCTCACCATGTCCTTCAAACCTGACTTGTCACTATATCCTTCATTCCCGCCTCCCTGCCTTCTCATCTTATCCCTCAAGCCCACCCATCATCTTTTCACCAGATCCCTCAACCCCACCTACCCACCTTCTCACCATATCCCTCAATTCCTTTTTTCTGCATAAACCAAATTAATTGTCTCTTGGACCCACTGATACTCCCCTCTTCAATGACCTGCTTTACTCGGTAAGTTATTCTCCAACTCAAGTCCCCTTCAGGTGCTAAAGTTACCCCTGCCTTCTCTTACCGCTTACTCCCTCATTATTACCATGTGATCCCTGGGATTTGAACCCTTCGCCACAGGTGAACAATTTGTCCAATTCAACTTTGTTAGTTCCCTTCAGAATCTTGAAATGCTAGTCAGCAAACCTGCCAAGCTTGCAGTTTGTTTCAGTATTCAGGTCATTTAATGTAGATAAGTAAAAACAGGAGGACCATGGACTGATCCTGTGTAAGGTCCCACTGAGATGTGCCCCTCAGTGTCACAATGCACTCCTGAAAATAGAGAGCGGTGTAATGTCAGACTGGGGGGAGGTGTTGAATCGAGTCCTGCAGGGACCAATGATTGGATCCCTGTTGCTTCTAATCTACATGAAATGACCTAAATCCTGAAATTAACTGTAAACTTGACAGATTTGCTGACAGCATTAAAGCTGGGAGAGAGAGGAGACAGCACAAGGTGTCCTAGCGAATCAAATAACTAGGGCGGTAGATAGGGCTTTAAATTATGAAGGGAGGGTGGGATGATTCAGGGAAAGGTAAATTCAAAAGCAGTAAGAGAAATGTTAAGGCTGTAGAGCAGAATAGTGATTTGGGTAAAAATAAGCAGAGTGGGTCAGGAAGGAACAGAGAGCTTAACAAAGGTAATAGGGCATTAGAGACGAAGGTGTCATCAGGGAAAAATAGAAAACAGTTAAAGCTATATCTGAATGCGCAAAGTATTTGCAACAAAATAGATGAATTAATAGCACAGATAGAAATAAATGGGTTTGATCTAATGGCCATAATAAGGGAATGGTAGCGTAGTGGTAATGTCACTGGGCTAGTAATCCAGAGGCCTGGATTAATAATCCAGAGAGTGAGTTCAAATCCCACCACGGCAGCTGGGGAATTTAAATTCAGTTAATTAAATAAATCTGGAATAAAAAGCTAGTATCAGTAATGGTAGCCATGAAACTATCGGATTGTTGTAAAAACCCATTTGGTTCACTAATGTCCTTTAGTGAAGGAAATCTGCCGTCCTTACCTGGTCTGGCCTATATGTGACTCCAGACCCACAGCAATATGGTTGACTCTTAACTTCCCTCTGAAATGGCTTAGCAAGCCACTCAATTGACCCACCGGCAGGACAGACCCACCAGGGGTGGCGGCACAGTGGTATACAGTCGGGAAGGAGTGGCCCTGGGTGCCCCATGAAGTCTCATGGCTTCAGGAAACCACCTGCTGATTACCACCTACCGCCCTCCCTCAGCTGATGAATCAGTACTCCTCCATGTTGAACACCACTTGGAAGAAGCACTGAGAGTAGCAAGGGCACTGAATGTACTCTGGGTGGGGGACTTCAATGTCCATCATCAAGAGTGGCTCGGTAGCATCACAGCTGGCCGAGACCTGAAGAACATAACTGCCAGTCTGGGCTTGCGACAGGTGGTGAGAGAACCAACACGGGGGAAAAACCTACTTGACCTCGTCCACACCAATCTACCTGTCGCAGATGACCACTGCACAGTCATTATGGAGACGAAGTCCCGTCTTCACACTGAGGACACCTCCATCGTGTTGTGTGGCACTACCACCGTGCTAAATGGGATAGATTCAGAACAGATCTAGCAACTCAAAACTGGGCATCCATGAGGTGCTGTGGGCCATCAGCAGCAGCAGCAGAATTGTATTCCACCATAATCTGTAACCTCATGGCCCGGCATATCCCTCACTCTACCAGTACCATGAAGCCAGGGGACCAACCCTGGTTCAATAAGGAGCGTAGAAGAGCATGCCAGGAGCAGCACCAGGCATACCTAAAAATGAGGTGCCAACCTGGGGAAACTGCAACACAGGACTACACGCATGCTAAAAAGTGATAGCAGCATGCTATAGACAGGGCTAAGCGATCCCACAATCAATAGAGCAGACTAAAGCTCTGCAGTCCTACCACATCCAATCGTGAATGGTGGTGGACCATTAAACAACTAACGGGAGGAGGAGGCTCCATGAATATCCCCATCCTCAATGATGGTGGAGCCCAGCACGTGAGTGCAAAAGACAAGGCTGAAGCGTTTGCAACCATCTTCAGCCAGAAGTGCTGAGTGGATGATCCATATCGGCCTACTCCTGAGGTCCCCACCATCACAGAAGCCAGTCTTCAGCCAATTCGATTCACTCCACAATATCAAGAAACAGCTGAGTGCACTGGATACAGCAAAGGCTATGAGCCCCGACAACATCCCGGCTATCGTGATGAAGACTTGTGCTCCAGAACTAGCCGCGACTCTCACCAAGCTGTTCCAGTACAGCTACAACACTGGCATCTATCCAATGATGTGGAAAACTGCTCAGGTATGTCCTGTCCACAAAAGGCAGGGCAAATACAACCCGGCCAATTACCACCCTCTCAATCATTAGCAAAATGATGGAAGGTGTCATCAACAGTGCTAACAAGCGGCACTGATGCCCAGTTTGGGTTCTGCCAAGACCACTCAGCTCCCGACCTCATTACAGCCTTGGTCCAAACATGGACAAAGGTGCTGAATTCCAGAGGTGAGGTGAGAATGATTGCCCTTGACATCAAGGCAGCATTTGACTGAGTGTGGCATCAAGGAACCCGAGTAAAACTGAAGTCAATGGGAATCAGGGGGGAAACGCTCCACTGGCTGGAGTCATACCTAGCACAAAGGAAGATGGTTGTGGTGATTGAAGGTCAATCATCACAGCCCCAGGACATCGCTGCAAGAGTTCCTCAGGGCAGTGTCCTAGGCCCAACCATCTTCAGCTGCTTCATCAATGACCGTCCCTCCAACATAAGGTCAGAAATGGGGATGTTCGCTGATGACTGCACAGTGTTCAGCGCCATTCACAACTCCTCAGATAATGAAGCTGTCCATGCCCGCATGCAACAAGACCTGGATGATGTTCAGGCTTGGGCTGATAAGTGGCAGGTAACATTCGCGCCACACAAGTGCCAGGCAATGGCTATCTCCAACAAGCGAGAGTCTAACCACCTCCACTTGACATTCAACGGCATTAACATCGTCGAATCCCCCACCACCAACATCCTGGGAGTCACCATTGACCAGAAACTTAACTGGACCAGCCACATAAATACTGTGGCAACAAGAGCAGGTCAGAGGCTAGGTATTCTGCGGTGAATGTCTCACCTCCTGACTCCCCAAAGCCTTTCCACTATCTACAAGGCACAAGTAAGGAGTGTGATGGAATACTCTCCACTTGCCTGGATGAGTGCAGGTCCAACAACACTCAAAAAGCTCGACACCATCCAGGGCAAAGCAGCCCGCTTGATTGGCACCCCATCCACCACCTTAAACATTCACTTCCTCTACCACCAGCATACCATTGCTGCAGTGTATACCAGCTACAAGATGCACTACAACAACTCGCCAAGGCTTCTTCGGCAGCACCTCCCAAACCCACGACCTCTTCCCCCGTGAAGAACAAGGGTAGCATGCACATGGGAACACCACCACCTCCAAGTTCCCCTCCAAGTCACAAACCATCCTGACTTAGAAGTATATCCCCGATCCTTCATCGTTGCTGGGTCAAAATCCTGGAACTCCCTCCCTAACAGCACTGTGGGAGTACCTTCACTACACGGACTGCAGCGGTTCAAGAAGGTGGCTCACCACTACCTTCTCAAGGGTAATTAGGGATGGGCAATAAATGCTGGCCTTGCCAGCGACGCCCAGTTCCCATAAAAACAAATTTTAAAAAAATGATATCGGGCCTTGGTGGGACGACACCTGGAGTACTTCGTACAGTTTTGGTCCCCTTACCTAAGGAAGGATATACTTGCCTTAGAGGGAGTGCAATGGGGGTTCACTTGACTGATTCCTGGAATGAGAGGATTGTCCTATGATTAGAGATTGAGTAGACTAGGCCTATATTTCCTAGAGTTTAGAAGAATGAGAGGTGATGTCATTGAAACATATAAAATTCTTAACGGGCTTGACAGGGTAGATGCTGGGAGGACGTTTCCCCTGGCTGGGGAGTCTAGAACTAGGGGTCACAGTCTCAGAATAAGGATCGGCCATTTAGGACTGAGATGAGGAGAAATTTCTTCACACAAAAGGTTTGGAATTCTCTAACCCAGAGGGCTGTGGATGCTCAGTCATTCAGTATATTCAAGACAGAGAGCGATAGATTTTTGGATACTAAGGGAATCAAGGAATATGGGGCTAGGACGGGAAGGTGGAGTTGAGGTATAAAATCAGCCATGATCTCCTGACAGGCTCGAATGGCCAATTTGCTCCAGTTTATTATGTTCTTTTGCAAGTTAATCGTAACACTGGGAAATATAAATAACGCCCGTGACTTCTGGATCAGAAGCACACAGTGAGTAGAATAGTCTAAGAGAGACCAGTAGACATGCCATTGTCACTATCTGGACAATGTGAGGAAGCAATTAAAAAACTTATTGTAAATACCTCGAATCATAGAATGATACAGCACAGATGGAGTCCATTCGGCCCATCATGCCTGTGCCAGCTCATTGAAAGAACTATCCAATTAGTCCCACCCACCTGCTCTTTCCTCATGCCCTGTAATTTTTCCCCTTCAAGTATTTATCCAATTCATTTTTGAAAGTTACTATTGAATCTGCTTCCAGCACCCTTTCAGGCAGTTCATTCCAGATCACAACAACTCGCTATGTAAAATAAATGTCCTCATGTTCTTTGGTTCTTTTGCAAATCACCTTAAATCTGTGTCCTCTGGTTACCAACCCTTCTGCCATTGGAAAAAGTTTCTCCTTATGATTTTGAACACCTCTATCAAATCTCCTCTTAACTTTTTCTACTCTAAGGAGAACAACCCAGTTTCTCCAGTCTCTCCACATAACTGAAGGCCCTCATCCCTGGTACCATTTCAGTAAATCTCTTCTGCACCCTCACCGAGGCCTTGACATTCTTCCTAAAGTGTGGTGCCCAGAACTGGCCAAGACACTCCAGCTGAGGCCGAACTAGTGTTTTATAAAGGTTTAGCATAATTTCCTTACTTTTGTACTCTTAGGGGGCGATTTTCCTCGGATAATTTAGGCCAAAATAGGGTCTTGAGCTGCAACGCTGGTTTAGCCCGCGTTCCGCACAGGGCGCAATCTTGGTAAAGGAGTTGACGCAAGCACTAGGAACAGCCACCTGAAGGATCGATAAATGTCTGATTTACAATTAAATTGCCTGCTAGCGCTCATTAAAGTGGCTGCACAGCATTTTGGTGACTAACACTTCAACTAACACCCTCTCCTAACAGCGACCAGCTGAACAGGAGTAAAGAAGCCGTTGCTGAGGATTTTGAGCACTACTTAATGGCATACTCAGTTTTCACTGTTCACTTGCTGCTGGGGGTTTGAAGAGGACTTTTGAGACACATCAGGAGACTTTCTGGGACAATTTGTCAAGACTTCACCAACACTCTATTAACATTTATTCCAGAAATTCTCTGAGGACTTCTAAAGAGAGTGAGTGCTGTGCTACACTACCTTCTTGGAGACCTTATAGGGGTCACCAGGAGAAAGAGAGTGCTTGGTCATGGGCATCTTGCAAGGGGTCCCCCTTGGTCTGGAGGAGGAATAGGAGGAGGAGACATCAGGTCAGGCAGAGCAGCACCAGCTGCTGCAGGAGAGAAGGACAGGAGGGCGAGGTGGACTCCTTTCCCCCTGCGGGTACAGGACACCCCTCCTCCTCTGGACCTTCTCCACTAGGACATCCAGTGCAAGTTAGAGAACCTATGCTGCCTCTCCCTCGGTCTAAGAGGCTAACAAAAGAAATTAAGGATAGTATTAGATCCAAAGAGGAGTCATATAAAGTTGCCAGAAAAAGTAGCAAGCCTGAGGATTGGGAGCAGTTTAGAGTTCAGCAAAAAAGGACCAAGAGATTGATTAAGAGGGGAAAAATAGAGTATGAGAGTAAACTTGCAAGGAACATAAAAGCGGATTGTAAAAGCTTCTACAAGTATGTAAAAAGAAAAAGATTAGTGAAGACAAATGTAGGTCCCTTACAGTCAGAAATGGGAGAATTTATAATGGGGAACAAGGAAATGGCGAGCAATTATACAAATACTTTGGTTCTGTCTTCAAGGAAGAGGACACAAATAATTTCCCAGAAATGCTAGGGAACCAACGGTCTAGTGAGAAGGAGGAATTAAAGGAAATTAGTATTAGTAAAAAAATAGTGCTGGAGAAATTAATTGGACTGAAAGCCAATAAATCCCAAGGGCCTGATAATCTGCATCCCAGAGTACTAAAAGAGGTAGCCATGGAAATAGTGGATGCATTGGTTGTCATCTTCCAAAATTCTATAGATTATGGAACAGTTCCTGCAGATTGGAGGGTGGCAAATGTAACCCCACTATTTAAAAAAGGAGGGAGAGAGAAAACAGGGAGCTACAGACCGGTTAGCCTAACATCAGTAGTGGGGAAAATGCTGGAGTCTATTATAAAGGATGTGATAACAGGACACTTAGAAAATATCAACGGGATTCGACAAAGTCAACATGGATTTATGAAAGGGAAATCGTGTTTGACAAACCTACTGGAGTTTTTTGAGGATGTAACTGGTAGAATAGATAAGAGAGAACCAGTGGATGTGGTGTATTTGGATTTTCAGAAGGCCTTTGATAAAGTCCCACATAGGAGGTTAGTGTGGAAAATTAAAGCACATGGGATTGGGGGTAATATACTGGCATGGATTGAAAATTGGTTAACAGACAGGAAACGGGGAGAAATTCGGTATCGCCCCGTTTGGGGCGCAATTATCGACCGGGCGCAAAGTTTAGCGCCTGGTGCTAATTATTGCCTCCGACTGCAAACTTAGCTTCTATCGCCCCTGGAGGTGATTAGAGCGCTAAATCAGGCGCTACACACCTCTCTTAAGGCTCTAACGCCGAGGAGCGAGGCGCTACCTCAGAGCGCTGGCGAAGCTCGTGATGTCAGTCAGCAATGGAACACAGACACAATTGCGCTGGCCACTTCTTAAAGGGGAGGGTTGATGTTGCTCTCCATCCACACCCTGCTCATTGCAGCCTTGAATCTCAGCCAGGAGAGACCTGTACATCAAATCTGCTGGAAAGAACAATGGAGAGACCCAGGGAAAGAGCTCAGAGTGCAGACCCCACAGTCTCTTCTAAATCAACGCAAGGAAGGTCAAATCAAAATGAACCTGCAAAGTGCTGCTCAGTACCCAAAACGCCTTCACACAGCGTTGAATTTCTCCAGAAATCTCTCTCTCTCTCTCAGAATGCATGGTGCAAAAATGTCGCCAACAAAAAAAGGCTGGAATTAGTCGCCTTTAAATACCACTCCTCCAGTCCCTTCCCGTCTGCAAAACTCTCCCCTCAACCTGTCGTTGCTAGCGGCAGGTGGTAAGGCAGGGGGCACCACTCAATATCCGGTCTGGGGCGCTACCTGGGCGTTGCACGCTCGACTGACGTCACGGTCTGCAGGCGCAGGAGATCGTGCTGGTAGTGTTTAGCGCCGCCGCAAAATGTCTGGTCAATTTCGCGAGCGGCGCAAACTTCACCGCGCCCGTGCGCTAGTTGCTTTGCGCCCCATTAGCGCCCTCTTAGGGCGCTAACGGGAGGCGCAAACCAACTGAATTTTTACCCCAGAGAGTAGAAATAAATGGGTCTTTTTCGGGGTGGCAGGCGGTGACTAGTGGGGTACTGCAGGGATCAGTGCTTGGGCCCCAGCTATTCACAACATATATCAATGATTTGGATGAGGGAACCAAATGTAATATTTCCAAGTTTGCTGACGACACGAAACTAGCTGGGATTGTGAGTTGTGAGGAGGATGCAAAGAGGCTTCAAGGCGATTTAGACAAGTTGAGTGAGTGGGCAAATACATGGCTGATGCAGTATAACATGGATAAATGTGAAGTTATCCACTTCGGTAGGAAAAACAGAAAGGCAGAGTATTATTTAAATAGTGATAGATTGGGAAATGTTGATGTTCAGAGGGACCTGGGTGTCCTTGTACACCAGTCACTGAAAGCAAACATGCAGGTGCAGCAAGCAATTAGGAAGGCAAATGGTATGTTGGCCTTCATTGCAAGAGGATTTGAGTACAGGAACAAGGATGTCTTACTACAGTTATACAGGGCCTTGGTGAGACCACACCTGGAGTACTGTGTGCAGTTTTGGTCTCCTTACCTAAGAAAGGATATACTTTCCATAGAGGGAGTGCAGCGAAGGTTCACCAGACTCATTCCTGGGATGGCAGGACTGTCGTATGAGGAGAGATTGGGTCAACTAGGCTTGTATTCACTAGAGTTTTGAAGAATGAGAGGGGGTCTCATTGAAACGTATAAAATTTTGACAGGGCTAGACAGTCTGGATGCAGGGAGGATGTTTCCCCTGGCTGGGGGGTCTAGAACGAGGGGTCACAGTCTCAGGATATGGGGTAGGACATTTAGGACTGAGATGAGGAGAAATTTCTTCACTCAGAGGGTGGTGAACCTGTGGAATTCTCTACCACAGAATGCTGTGGAGGCCAAGTCACTGAATATATTTAAGAAGGAGATAGAAAGATTTCTATACACAAAAGGCACCAAGGGGTATGGGGAGAGAGCGGGAATATGGTATTGTGATAGAGGATCAGCCATGATCGTATTGAATGGCGGAGCAGGCTCGAAGGGCCGAATGGCCTACTCCTGCTCTATTTTTCTATGTTTCTATGTTTCCTGAAATGTGCCATTGTGTGTCTGCTAGCACACTCCATACCTTCAATGGAAGTGGGTGCGTGGAGGCTTCATATACGAAAATTGCTTATAATTAGCGCTTGAGTGCTAAACCTGCAGGTGTCTGTTTTAGCGCCTCTAGGCAAGTTCAAATCATGGTAATCAGCAATTAGCCACAAAATTGTGTGTTAAAACCAGACTCCCAAACAGATGTGTCTTATTAGCACAGCACCCACTAGTGCCTGTTTTCACCCTTTCACCAAAATAACCCCCATAGCCTCAATTAATAAAGCCAGGGATACCATATGCTTTTTTAACAGCCTGATCATCTTGTCCTGCCACCTTCTGGCCAGAGCCTCCGCAATTTCCACCCTTACTTCTCTCAGTAATCTAGGATGCATCTCATTCGGACCAGATGACTTTTGTACTTTGAATACAGGCAACCTTTTATGTACCTCTTTTTTAATCTATTTTTATCCTATCCAATATTACTACTACCTCCTCCTTTACTGCTACATTTAGGGGTAGAAATTAGGTCGCGCCCCATTTGGGGCGCAAATATCGTCTGGACGCAAATATTAGCGCCTGGCGCTAATTATCGGCACTGACTGGAAACTTCACTTTTACCGCCCCGGGAGGTGAGTGGAGCGCTAAAGCAGGCGCTGCACACCTGTCTTAAGGCGCAAAGGCCAAGGAGTGAGGCGCTAACTCAGAGCGCTGGCGAAGCTCATGTAATGTCAGTCAGCAATGGAACACACACACAATGGCACGGGCCAGTTCTTAAAGGGGATGGTTAATCTTGCTTTCCATCCACATCCTGTTCATTGCAGCCTTGAATCTCGGCCTGGAGAGACTTGCACATCAAATGTGCTGGAAAGAACAATGGAGAGTACCAGGCAAAGAGCTCAGAGTGCAGCTCCCACAGTCTCTGCTAAATCGATACAAGGAATGGCAAATCAAAATGAACCTGCAAAGTGCTGCTCAGTACCCAAAACTCCTTCACACAACGTTGAATCTCTCCAGAAGTCTCTCCCTCTCTCTCTCAGAATGCGTAGTTCAAAAATGCCACCAACAATAAAAGACACGAAGAGGCCCCCTTTAAATAGTGCCCCCCCCAGCCCCACAGCGATTGATAGTGTTCCAGTCTTCTGGTCGTTGGATGCGCCAGGCGGTAAGGCAGGGGGCGCCACTCAATTTCCGCTCCGGGGCGCCACAAGGGCGTTGCACCATGGAATGACGTCACAATCTGCGCGCGCAGGTGGTCGCAGCGGTAAGTTTTAGCGCCGCCGCACAATCTCAAGTTAAGTTCTCGAGCGGCGCAAACATCGCTGCGCCCGGGCGTTAGCGGCTTTGCGCCCCATTAGCGCCCTCTTAAGGCGCTAACGGGAGGCGCAACCAACTGAATTTTTACCCCTTAGTACCTGAGTCATGCTCTCTGCCTCCACAAGAATATTTCCTTTTTGGTCGCTAATCGCTCCCACCCTTCCTTTGCCTACCCTTTTACTATTTATATGTTTATAAAATACTTTTTTGTTCACTTTTATGTTAGCCGCTAATCTATTCTCATACCCTCTCTTTGCCTCTCATTCCCTTTTTTAGATCTCCTCTGTATTTCTGTATTCAGCTTGGTTCTCTACTGCATTATGAATCATGCATTTGTCATAAACCTCCTTTTTCTGTTTCATTTTAATCTCTAGCTGTAGTCATCCAAGGAGCTTTAGCTTTGGATGCCTTTCCTTTCCCTCGCGTGGGAATGTATCCGAACTATCTCCTCTTTGAAGGCCTCCCGTTGTTCAATTACTGTTTTGTCTACCAACTTTGATTCCAATCCACCTGGGCCAGATCCCTTATTAATTCACTGAAATTAGCCCACCTCCAGGCAAGTATTTTTACACTTGATTGTTCCTTGTCCTTTTCTGTAACTATTATAAACCTGTTGATATTATGATCACTGTTCCCCAAATGCTCCCCCACTGAAACATGCTCCACTTGCCCCACTTCATTCCCCAGAACTAGATTCAGCACTGCTTCCTTCCTCATTGGGCTGGAAACACACTGATCAAGAAAGTTCTCTTGTACACATTTCACAGGTCAGAAATGGGGATGTTCGCTGATGACTGCACAGTGTTCAGTGCCATTCACAACTCCTTAGATAATGAAGCAGTCCATGCCCGCATGCAACAAGACCTGGACGACGTTCAGGCTTGGACTGATAAGTGGCAGGTAACATTCGCGCCACAGAAGTGCCAGGCAATGACTATCTCTTACAAGCGAGAGTCTAACCACCGCCACTTGACATTCAATGGCATTACCATCGCCGAATCCTCCACCATCAACATCCTGGGGGTCACCATTGACCAGAAACTTAACTGGACCAGCCACATAAATACTGTGGCAACAAGAGCAGGTCAGAGGCTAGGTATTCTGTGGCGAGTGTCTCACCTCCTGACTCCCCAAAGCCTTTCTACCATCTACAAGGCACAAGTAAGGAGTGTGATGGAATACTCCCCACTTGCCTGGATGAGTGCAGCTCCAACAACACTCAAGGAGCTCGACACCATCCAGGACAAAGCAGCCCGCTTGATTGGCACCCCATCTACCACCTTAAACATTCACTCCCTCCACCACCGGCGTACCGTGGCTGCCGTGTGTACCATCTACAAGATGCACTGCAGCAACTCGCCAAGGCTTCTTCAGCAGCACCTCCCAAACCTGTGACCTCTTCCACCTAGAAGGACAAGGGCAGCAGGCGCATGGGAACACCACCACCTCCAAGTTCCCCTCCAAGTCACACACTATCCTGACTTAGAAGTATATCGCCGATCCTTCATCGTCGCTGGGTCAAAATCCTGGAACTCCCTACCTAACAGCACTGTGGAAGTACCTTAACCACACGGACTGCAACGGTTCAAGAAGGCGGCTCACCACCACCTTCTCAAGGGCAATTAGGGATGGGCAATAAATGCTGGCCTTGCCAGCGATGCCCACATCCCATAAACAAATTAAAAAAAGAATTTGCCCTTTACATTGTTACTATCCCAGTCTATATTAGGATAATTGAAATCCCCCAATGTCGCTACTCTATAGTTCTTGTAGCTTTCTGTAATTTGGAGAAGATAGTCAGGCGGAGTTTAAAACCGGCAGCTGTTTTGCTATTGCCCGTTTTGCGCTAATTCCCAAGACAAATTTTATGTCCCCCGCTGTCTCTGGCCTTTTATTCATCCCCCCTCATTCACTCCAACATCAGTCACCTCAGCCCGACTCTCTGGAACTCTCCTCCATAAAGCCTCTCCGCCTCTCTCTTTTCCTGTTAGAATCCTTCTCTAGACTTTTGGTCACACCATCTAATCTCTCCCTCCATGGCTCAGCAGTGGTTTCCCTGTCTATTCCCATTTGTGAAGCATCTTGGGACATCTTTTATTTTAAAGGTGCTCTATCAATGCAAGTTGTTGTGGTCTTTGTTGAACCCACAAACTTCTGACTTGGGGGAGTGAGTTCTGCCATCTGAGCCAAGCTAACACAGAATCCAGAGAAAGGGAAGGCTTTGGTACAGAATGTTTCCAAAGGATCTTGTGATTTTTTTTCTTTTAAGCTCACAAAATATTCAACAAGAATACTGCTACCTTGATTGCATTGACTGTCTGGGCCACACAGATGGAGCACGGTTTAATCGCTGGTCTGCCGAGGCAGTGCTGAGGCAGTAGTCCTCAATGTCCTTAGGGAGGTGGGATGGAAATCAGCCAGGATTCCCGTTCCTGATCACTGTCCAGTATTCCCTCCTTCAACATGTACTAGTGTGTTCTATGGACCTCAGTTGGGGACAGGATCAATTAGGGTTGTGATGTCCTCCTCAGTCAAAAGGCCTGTGACAGTCGGTGGGTGGGGGGGTGAAATTGTATCTTGTTGCACCCATTTTCCAGGTGTAAAATAGGCACAAAGAGGTCCAACTTTGGAGGCCAACCTCCTGCACCCGAATAGTGTCGGAAACACGTCCAGCTAATAAGGGGCTTAATGCCTGTTTTATGACCCAAACTGGAAATTGGTTTGCCCTGAACGCAGCCAGTATCTGGCTCGCTGTGTTCAAGATGACCAGGTCTACATGTAGCCTAACCAATGCTCCTTAAAGGGACCACTGGAGGCCACCACCAAAAAGGTCAGTTTTTAAAAAAATAATTACCTGAATGTGGAGCTGGGAGAAGCAGGAGTGCGACTGGCGTGCACAGCTCGCCGGTACTATCCCGATGAAGCCGATAGGCCAATTTGCCACAGTCCTGCCGCCGGCCTCGTTGGGCACTACACCGAGCACGGGCCCCAATTCTGGTGTGATCTATTTCTAGGACTCACTGTATGGGCTTGCACATGAAGAATGGCCTCTTGGGTGCGGTAGCAGAGGGCCGTCAGTGCCCGTAGAACTGTACCCAGGCAAGAGATCACTGTCTTCAGGAGGGGAGGAGTCCAGGGGAGGAAAACTGGTGTTAATGTTAGTTCACTGAAATCATTCGCGTGTTATGCAAATTATATCAAATTTGCACATCTCAATTCAGTTAATTACAAAATAAATCTTGTCTGTGTGAGTCATGAGGAATGTGTAGTTGGGTATGATATATAAATAAATTAACCAATTCGCACCATGTTAATATATGCAAATTTGATTAATTTGTATTGCACTTTGCATTGTCATGACAGAAAGTCCCTTGTCAGTAGTGGTTACACACACATTCCAACAGTGGTAGTGACACAAGGAGATGGAGCAGCCTTTATGCAGATCCCAATGAATGGGAGATCTTCTTGAGCATTACCTCTAAGCTCATCCAGCAATCTCTTGAGGTGATTGCCAGTCCTCTATTTAACACTCTCCCTCTAACTACCTCTATCTAATTCTTACAATCTCTCTCCAACTTGAATTTGTCTACCCTTTGCTGCCTTCTCTCAGCTCTTTGTCCAATTTTTCTCCCATCTCCCATCTCCCATTCTAACCCATTCTTTCCCAGGACCCCAAAACTATGGAGCTCATCACATCTTTCTGTCTTTCTTTCCTCCCGCAATCTATAGATTCCTAATACCCAAGCTTGGTGTCACCTTACTATTACTTCCTGATTTACCTCCTCTCTTTTCAGCTTTTTTATTATCCTGCACCAGTGGGTTCAGCGCTTCACCAAACTTTCGCAATGAAAAAACATTCCATCCAGGGATGTGGATCAGTGACTCCGCACACATTCCTCACAATAGGAACATATAGAGTGACATTCTCCGTATTTCACTCACTCATGAAAAGGGGTCCTGATGGTGAGACTCCCTCTTTAAAAATGGTCTTGCAGGTGAAAATTTCTCTTTAAAGGGGGTCTCAATGTTTAATCTCCATCTTTGAAAGGGGTACTGATACGAACTCGCTCTTTAAAGGGGCCTTGACGGCAAGATTGCATCCTGGACGACATTCAGGCTCGGGCTGACAAGTGGCAAGTAACATTTGCGCCGCACAAGTGCCAGGCAATGACCATCTCCAACAAGCGAGAATCTAACTACCGCCCTTTGACATTCAACGGCATTACCATCACCAAATTCCCCACCATCAACATCCTAGGGGGTTACCATTGACCAGAAACTTAACTGGACCAGCCACATAAATACTGTGGCTGCAAGAGCAGGTCAGAGGCTGGGTATTCTACGGCGAGTACTTCACCTTCTGACTCCCCAAAGCCTTTCCACCATCTACAAGGCTCAAGTCAGGAGTGTGATGGAATACTCTCCACTTGCCTGGATGAGTGCAGCTCCAACAACACTCAAGAAGCTCGACACCATCCAGGACAAAGCAGCCCGCTTGATTGGCACCCCATCCACCACCTTAAACATTCACTCCCTCCACCACCAGCGCACCGTGGCTGCAGTGTGTACCATCTACAAGATGCACTGCAGCAACTTGCTAAGGCTTCTTCAACAGCACCTCCCAAACCTGCAACCTCTACCACCTAGAAGGACAAGGACAGCAGGCGCATGAGAACACCACCACCTGCAAGTTCCCCTCCAAGTTACACACCATCCTGACTTGGAAGTATATCGCTGTTCCTTCATTGTCGCTGGGTCAAAATCTTGGAACTCCCTCCCTAACAGCAGTATGGGAGCACCTTCGCCACACGGACTGCAACGGTTCAAGAAGGCAGTTCACCACCACCTTCTCAAGTACAATTAGGGATGGGCAATAAATGCTGGCCTTGCCAGCGACGCCCACATCCCAGGAACGAATAAAACAAAAAGATTGCCACTTTGAAAGAGGCTCTGATAGTGACATTTCCTCATTAAAAGTATGTAACTAGATAAGTGTGAAGTGGTGTATTTTGGTGGGAGGAATAAGGAGGCCAACTACTCCTTGGAAAATAAGAGTCTCAATGGGGTAGAGGAGCAAAGGGATCTGGGATACAGATTCACAAATCATTGAAAGTAGCGACGCAGGTTAACAAGGCCATAAAAAGTGCAAGCAAAGCACTGGGGTTCATTTCTAGAGGAATAGAATACAAAAGCAAAGATATTGGCCTAGAAATTCGGGTGGCCGGCTTGCCGCGGGGGTAAGGATCGCGCGCGATCTTACCTACCGCGCCTGCCGTTGTGTTTCGGGCCCACAGGAACTTCGGGTCCTGGGCCTCTCCCTGGTGCCAGCGATGCGACTCCTGGGATCACGTGGGCCATGGAGAGCCAATGGCAGCAGACCATCTTTCATTCATAGATTTGACAGGAGACCTGTCAAATCTATGAATACAAATCGCCCCCAAAAGAACAGCTAAACCTCAAATAATTTTTTTTTAAAACCCATCACATTAATAAAATAACTATAGTTAAATAAATTAACCACTTTAAACAAAAATTTAAATTTTTGAAAAAATTTAAATTCTTTTTAAAAATTATAAAAATAAACTTACCTTTCTTTAAAGTCTCTAAAAAAGATAAACCTGTTGAAAAAAATTTAAAATTATACTTAATTAACTACTTACCTTGTTCAAAAGGGGTCTTACGCCTCCTTTTTACTTGTGTAAAATCTTCCATACTTACCCTCGCGTTGAAACCTGAAAAAAAACCTAAGTGTGCTGCGTGCGCACAGCCTGTAGTGCGCACGCGGTTCACCTCGGAACCGCCCCCTTCGCCATACCGGAAGTGCCGGTTTCCCGCGCATGCGCAGTGCATGCAGGAAACCGGCACTTCGGGACCGAATACGGGTGAGTACGCAGCGGGTACTCTCCCGTATTCGGCCGAATTTTTGGGCCGTTATGTTCAACTTTATAGAACCTTGGTTAGACCACACTTAGGCCGTGAATTTAATAGACCTCAGAGGGCGGGTTTGGAGTCGGGTCGGTAGTGAAAATCAGAAAAATTGATTGCGGGCTGCGAACCCATCGACATCCCGCCTCCACGTTACTTTGGCAAGTGTCGGGTCAGCGGCTCCCGACCTGACCCGACACCAAATGGCGGGAGAGACACTTAAGGCAGTTAACAGCTTGTTAACTGCCTGGATAATCTTATTTTAACTGTTTGTTTGGATTTTGCAGCTTTTTCTGCGTGTTGCCTGCCTTCAGAAAAACACGGCAGCTGCATTAAGCCGGGTTTAGCGAGGACCTTAATCGTTGGCAGCTGCTCGATCAGCTTAAAAGCGGTCCTGCAATCTCTCATCGTTTCAGATGCCACAACTTAGTGCTTTGAGGTTTGGGACACTTTTTGCAGCTCTACTAATCTTGTGTGTGTTCACGCTGAAATCCATCTGCAGTGTGACCTCCTTGGAATACCCTCTGGCCACTTTGTCTGAGTGCAAACAACCTCCATTCCTCGACTGAGATATATACCAGCGGTATGGGAACCATATATATATCCTCTCATCCTGGTTGTCAGATTCGGAGGAAGAGCAGCCGCGGCAGCAGCGCAACCAGGTACATCAGCAGCACCAACAAAAGGAGAGCCAACCTTCTCCTCAGCCACCTGATAATGCACAGGGCAGAGGGCGTCAGCACAGGCCTGCACCTCGCCGCACGAGATACCCCCAACACCGGGTTTACAGGCAGAGGATGAGCTTCCTCAACATGAGTGAGCAGCAGTGCCAAAGGAGGCTGAAACTTCCGCGAGATGTAGTCGCTGACATCTGCGCATTGCTGCACCAACACCTGGAGCCCAGAGGAGCGTGTGGACACTCCTTACCAGTGGCTGTCAAAGTCACCACCGCACTCAACTTCTTTGCTTCTTCCAGGGATCAGCTGCACACATCAGCGGCATCTCCCAGTCGGCCGCACGGGCCTGCATCACGCAGGCTACTGATACCCTCTTTGCAAAGTCGCACAATTACATCCACTTCTCCACGGATGAAGCAAGTGTGACCGTGCGTGCGGTTGGCTTTGCAAATATGGCAGGCTTCCCAAGGGTGCAGGGTGTCGTAGACTGCACACATGTGGCCATTAGGGCACCCCATCACAACCCAACTGTATTTGTCAACCGCAAGGGATTCAACTCCCTTAACGTCCAGCTGGTGTGTAACCACAGGAAGATCATCATGCATGTTTGTGCAATGTACCCTGGCAGTTGCCATGACTCCTTCATCCTGTGGCAGTCTGCTGTGCCTCAGCTCTTCAATCCGCCAACGCAACTTTCCGAATCGCTACTTGGCGACAAGGGCTATCCCCTGAAAAAGTGGCTCATAACACCGATGAGGACGCCATCAAACGAGGCTGAGGAGCGGTACAATGTGAGCCACATTTCCACCAGAAGCATCATAGAGCAAACCATCGGCTTGCTCAAAATGCGATTACGATGCCTCGACAGATCTGGTGGAGCCCTGCAGTATGCACCAGCCAGGATGTCCAGAATCATCGTCATCTGCTGTGCCCTGCACAACATCGCACAGCAGCGTGGCTTGGCATTGCCTGAGGAACAAGTGGCTCAGCGCAGAGCCTCCTCGGAAGAAGAGGAGGTGGATGAGGAGGAGGAAGAGGACGAGGAGGAGGAGGCACGCCTTGCAGGGCCGGATGTGGCCAATGCAGCAGCATGTGACCACATTGTTGGCCGTCAGGCAAGGGATGCATTCATCCATGCCAGATTCGCGTAAATTTACGCTTCAACCACAGGTGGCTGGCATATGGCTATGAATGTGTGGACGACCTTCTTAACACACCATACATCATCTCTCCAATAAACGGTGCTTTCCTATCACTCTCAGCCCCATTATTACAAATGCAAGTCGCCCTGAGCCCTCACTGTGCAACTTCCATTTCCCAGAACACATAGGCCAGAACTTCAACTCTTTGCCATCACTTTTGTTTAATCACATCACAAAAGGATGACAATCGATACTTTACAACAGAACAGAACACCCAAGTGACTACCCTTGTGACTATTTGTGTGTTAACTTCCTCTTACGCGTGCTTCTACGTGGTGCTTCCCCTGTGGCTTCAGCAGATGTAGAGGCACCTTGGGCACTTTGATGCTGTGCCTGCCTAGATGCCTTTTGGCGGGCATCCTCTGGGTTTGGGAGCCTGGGAGGGCTCCTCCACAGTCTGCTTTTCCTGCGGCTGTGCAGGGGCTGAGATGGCCATCTCAGTTGGGTGAGGAATCTGGGGCTCTGACCGAGGGCTCCGCAGTGGCATGGTCATGTGAGCGCTTGGAGAGGAGCCCACACTTCCTTGTTGTCTGCCACCAACATCCCTCTCATGGGTCACCAGCACTTCAGTGCTAGCAAGTGGCTGGAGGGCACCTTGCTGCACATCAGTGGGGCCATGAGGACCCGTCTCTGTACTGACAATCCTCATAACAGGGACGTCCATGTACCTCTGGTGTCTCTCCTCAATAGATGCCCATAGCAGACCATCTATTTAGAAGAGTCACCACAAGAGCTTGGAGGGAGTCCTCATTGAACCTTGGAGCAGTCTTGGCTTTGGCAACAGTCATTGTAGCCTGGGCCCATTCAAACAGCAGCAGACAGGAGAAATGAGAGGCTGAGGCTACATGGGCCCCTTAAAAATAACTGCAGCAATGACGTCATCAGTGGAGAGCAACAGACCCGCTCCCACTCATTGGACCAGGCAGCGCGCACGACGGGACTAATTAGGGCACTTAAACTAACATCAGAAATCGGGAGCGGCTGAAACTGGCAGTGGGACTGGAACCCGCCCACCAGGCAACCCGACTCCAACCCGCCTCCTCTATTAAATTCGCGGCCTTAGAGTACTGTGCACAGTTCTGGTCTCCATATTACAAAATGGATATAGAAAACGTGCAAAAAAATTACAAGGATGACACCAGAGCTGAGAGGTTACAACTATCAGGAAAGATTGAACAAGCTGGGGCTCTTTTTTCTGGAAAAGAGAAGACTGATGGGTGACCTAATAGAGGTCTTTAAAATTATGATGGGGTTTGATAGGCTAGATGTAGAGAAGATGTTTCCACTTGTGGGTGAGTCCAAAATTAGAGGACGCAAATATAAGATAGTCACGAATAAATCCATTAGAGAATTCAGGAGAAACTTCTTTACTCGTAGAGTGGTTGGAATGTGGAACTCGCTACCACAAGAAGTTGTTGAGGCGAATAGTATAGATGCATTTAAGGGGAAGCTAGATAAGTACAGGAGGGAGAAAGGAATAGAAGGATATGTTGATAGGGTGAAATGAAGTAAGGTGGGCTCGTGTGGAGCATAATCTAAGGCATAGATCTGTTGGGCCGAATGGCCTGTTTCTGTAAATTCTGCGTAATTCTATGATCGATAGGCGACAATCCCCCAGACCAAATGCTGAAATTGACCATCTTAAATGACAGACCTTCCCTACATGGTTAATTCAAGACTGGATACCTCATCCTCTGCTCTGTAAATTCAGCCCTTGGTTGTTAAACACATGCAGGCCTCAGCACAACTGGCAGAGACCAGCGCTGGCCTCTGAAGGAGCAGGAGGGGAGTGTGGGGGGGTCTCTGAGTGACGCAGGCCTAACACGCTGCGCTTGGTGGAACATGGATGTAACTCAGCATTATTGTGGTTGATGCAGCAAACCGCTAAATAGCGATTGATACGGCCATTAAGAACAGTGAACTTTCAGTTCGGAAATCTGACTGGCAATGATGACAGAGTGTGTTCAGAAAGGGCCTTAGCACATCTATCAAAAAACCCTCAACCCATCTCACCAACAATGATGTACTTTAGGGTTCAGTGACTGTTGTTGTGTCAGCAAACATGGCACTGTGATGGACATATTTTAACTCCCGATGGCAATTCGGAGTGGGAGTCTACGTCGGAAGCCCAACGGATTTGAACTGCCTGATTTGAACTGCCTGATTTGAACTGCCTGATTTGAACTGCCTGATTTGAACTGCCTGATTTGAACGGCCTGATTTGAACTGCCTGATTTGAACGCTGCCGGTCAGTTGCTCGTCTGTCTCGGGTGGGAAGCGGCAACTAGCGAGGCTGGTTGCGGGAGGGGACGAAGATCAGGGGGTGCCTGGAGGCTTCCCGTCGGCAGCAAAGTTAAGTCCTGGAGGTGGAGGGGGCATGGCAAAGGTCTCGCAACTGGGGAGGCAGAGGCCCAAACTTTCCTTCTGGGGCTCTGTGGAGCACTCCTGCTCATCCTGGGGCCACTGAGGAAAGTTGTTTAACTAACTGCAGTGACCTTGCTGGCTTCCCTGATGGGGGCTGCCGTGGAGGGCATTCTGCTCAGGAGCCGGTTCATAGGCCATTGGGGTCCCATGTACTCTGCGGGACTCCAATTTGCGTTTGTTAACAAGGCTCAAGCCAGAGTCCAATGGGAAACGCAACCTTCATCAAAACCAGCACTGTTATATTGATGGGAACAGAACGACTCCATTTTAACTGCTCACCCCACACCTTTCCCATGGGTTGGGAATGAGTTAAAATTCCCCCTTCTGTTTTTAGTTGCTGAATGTTGGCCAGGATACTATTAGAAGCCCCATGCCCTTCTCTGCCTACTGCCATGGGTAACAGTTGCCCAACTGAATCAGAAGTCTCTGTGTTCAAGCCTCACAACAGGAGTTGAACCCACAAGACAGGCTGACACTCTGCTGAGGGAATGCTGCATTGTCAGAGGAACCAATCTCTGGATAAAGAAAGAGCTCATGTTGATAAGTGCCTTTCACATCAAACACCAGTGACTTGCTTTAGAAATGTGGTCATTATTTTGTAGGCAAATGCAACAGCCAATGAACACAGTGAGATCCCACAAACCTCAGTTTATTGGCTCATCCAAAAGGTGATTTGGAAAAGAAAATCAGCCAGTGTGCAAAACCGGCTGGCGGGGATTGGCTATCAGCTATTTTGTGCTACCGCCCAAGATGAATTTATACCCTAGGTCAGCTGTGTAGATGGGAGCAGGAAGTTACAAAGGGATATAGACAGTCTGAGTGAGTGGGCAAAACTATGGCAGATGGAGTTCAATTTGGGGAAGCATGAGGTCAAGTGTGAAGACAAAACAGAATTATTTTCTTAATGGCGAAAGACTAAGAACTGTGGAGCACCAAAGGGATTTGGCTATCCATGTACACAAATTACTGAAAGTTAGTGCACAGGTACATATTTCTGAAAGGGAAATTGTGTTTGACAAATCTATTAGAGTTTTTGAGGTTGTAACTAGCAGGGTAGATAAGGGGGGAACCAGTGGATATAGTGTATTTGGATTTTCAGAAAACATTTGATAAGGTGCCACGCAAAAGGTTATTACACAAAATTAGGGCTCATGGGATTGGGGGTAATATATTAGCATGGATTTAGGATTGGTTAGCGGACAGAAAACAGAGAGTAGAAATAAATGGGTCATTTTTGGGTTGGCAGGCTGTAACTAGTAGGGTATGCAAGGATCAGTGCTTGGGCCTCTCAACTATTTACAATCTATATCAATGACTTAGATGAGGGGGACCAAGCATAATGTATCCAAGTTTGCTGACAATACAAAGCTAGGTAGGAAAGTAAGTTGTGAGCAGGATGCAAAGAGGCTGCAAAGGGATATAGACAGGTTAAGTGAGTGGGCAAGAACATGATAGATGGAATACAATATGGCAAAATGTGAAGTTATCCACTTTGGTAGGAAAAATAGAAAAGCAGAATATTTTTTAAAAGGTGAGAGATTGGGAACTGCTGGTATTCAGAGGTACCTGGGTATCCTTGTACACGAATCACTGAAAGTTAACATGCGGGTACAGCAAGCAATTAGGAAAGCAAATGGTATGTTAGCCTTTATTACAAAAGAATTGGAGCATAAGAGTAAAGAAGTCTTATTGCAATTATATAGGTCTTAATAAGACCACACCTGGAGTACTGTGTACAGTTTTGGTCTCCTTATCTAAGGAAGGATATACTTGCCTTAGAGGGAGTGCAACTAAGGTTCACTAGACTGATTCCTGGGATAGGGCGATTGTCCTATGAGGAGAGATTGAGTAGACTAGGACTATATACCCTAGAGTTTAGAAGAATGAGAGGTGATCTCATTGAAGCATAAAATTCTTAAGGGACTTGATAGGGTAGATACTGGGAGGATGTTTCCCCTGGCTGGGGAGTCTATAACTAGGGGTCAAAGTCTCAGAATAAGGGGTTGGCCATTAAGGACTGAGATGAGGAGAAATTTATTCACTCAAAGGGTTGTGAATCTTTGGAATTCTCTACCCTAGAGGGCTGTGGATGCTCAGTCGTTGAGTATATTCAAGACAGAGATTGACAGATTTTTGGATATTAAGGGAATCAAGGGATATGGGGATCGTGTGGGAAGGTGGAGTTGAGCTATAAGTGATGCTTATTTTATACAGTGCCTTGATCAGACCCAATCTAGAATACTATGTTTGGTTTTGGGTACCGCACCTCAGAAAGGATATAATGACCTTGGAGGTGGTATAGCGCAGATTCACCAAAATGATACCAGGGCTTAAAGGGTTAAATTATAAGAACCAGGTTGCATAAACTTGGCTTGTATTACCTTGAATATAGAAAATTGACAGGTGATCTAATCGAGGTGTTTAAAATGATAAAGGGAATTGATAGGGTAGATTGAGAGAAACTATTTCCTCTGTTGAGGGAGTCCAGAACAAGGGGGCACACTCTTAAATTTAGAGCCAAGTCATTCAGGAGTGAAATGAGGACACACTTTTTCACACACAGCATGGTGGAAATCTGGAACTTTCTCCCCAAAAGCCTGTGGATGCTGGGGTCAATTGGAGTTCCAAGACTGAGATCGATAGATTTTTGCTAGGTAAGGTTATCAAGGGATATGGAACTAAGGCGGGTAAATGGAGTTGAGGTACAGATCAGCCATGATCTAATTGAATGGTGGAACAGGCTCAAGGGGCTGAATGGCCTATTCCTATGTTCCTGTGACAGCACCTCCGACATTGCAGAACTCCCTCAGTGCTGCCCTGGCAGTGTCTGCCTAGATTATGTGTTCAAGTCCTGGAGTGGTTGGCATTGCTGGCTCTGCCAATGGGGAAGGGCTGCAGCCAGAAAGAGGGAATTCAACGGCAGAGATGAGAATGGTGCCCCTGAACTAAATGGACATATGAGGGTAAATTTTCCAGGTGGAAGGTCGTGGTGCAGAGGCTGACTTGCAGTGTGTAATCAAAGATTATGTGCACTTCCCTGCGATTTTCTATCCATTAATTTTGACGGAGAGAAATCCGTCAGGGGAGGGGTGCTGAAATTCCTGACGGTGCTGATTCCCCGATAGAACGCATCTGATGAGGAGCGGGGACCAGAGGCCGAGAGTTGCTGCTCTGCAGGCATTGATTTCCATTGCAGTGGATTGAGAATCAGGTCACGCAGGCCCACAATTTCCTAACAATTGAGAGCTGGTCATCACTGGCAGCGCCTGGCTGGGGAAATAACCATGATACTCACTCCCAGCGGGTGGGGCTCCATTATAGACGGGGTTCCGTGGTCAGCTGGACTCCATAGTAATGGGGCTCCATGGCGGTGAGGTTCCCTGTTAACAGGATCCCGTGGTGGATGAGGCTCACAGCTCGACAAGGATCCCTGCTAGATGGGGCTCTCTAGCGTGGAAAGCTCTCTGGCAGATTGGGCTCTGGAGTGGATGGGGTTTCCTGATGTGCAGGACTCTATGACAGGCGGGGCTCCGTGGTGGGCAGTGCTCGGTGGTGGGCATACTGTACCTGCCCTGGGAATGTTTGATCCGACAGTGTAGAAGGAGCTTTACTCTGTATCTAACTCCTGCTGTACCTGACCTGGAGTGTTTGATGGGACAATGTAGAGGGAGCTTTACTCTGTATCTAACCCGTGCTGTACCTGCCCTGTGAGTGTTTAATGGGACAGTGTAGAGGGAGCTTTACTCCAGGTAACCCATGCTGTACCTTCACTGGGAGTGTTTGATGGGACAGCATTGAACGAGCTTTCTTCTGTATCTAACCTGGGCCGCACCTGCCCTGGGAGTGTTTGTTGGGACAGTAAAGAGGAAGCTTTACTCTGTATCTTAACCATGCTGTACTTGCTTTGTGGGTGTTTGATCAGACAGTGTAGAGGGAGTGGTATTCTGTATCTAACCCGTGCTCTACCTGCCCTGGGAGTGTTTGATGGGACAGTGTAGAGGGAGCTTTACTCTGTATCTAACCCGTGCTCTACCTGCCCTGGGAGTGTTTGATGGACAAAATTGAGAGGTCGCACAACTCCAGGTTATAGTCCAACAGTTTTATTTGAAATCACAAGCTTTCGGAGCTTACTGCTCCTTCGTCGGGTGAAGTAAAGAGATACAGAATCGCCAAAGCATATATAGATAGAGAACAATGCATGTGTACCTTACAATTGCAGACAACTAAATTAAATCATCCTGACTGTTTATCTGCCGAGGTGTGATAAAGTTAATCAGGTCAGCCAGGAAGGTACCACATCAAAGACATAGCAAGATACAACTGAGACAATGAGGTGGAGGCGCAGGGGGTCTAACGTGTCAAAAGCTGCCGTCTGTATGTAAAACGATAAGCTTTAAAATTTTTACATTTTTACTGGGAATCACATCTGTGAACAAGCCAACGACGACTCGAGTCCGAATCACGTCATGTATCGTGACATAAACCCAAGATCCCGGTTGAGACCGTCTTCATGAGTGCGGAACTTGGCTATCAGTTTCTGCTCGATGATTTTGCGTTGTCATGTGTTCCTAAGGTCGCCTTGGAGAACGCTTACCCGCAGATCCGAGGCTGAATGTCCTTGACTGCTGAAGTGTTCCCCGACTGGGAGGTAACAATCCTGCCTGGCGATTGTTGCGCGGTGCTCGTTCATACGTTGTCTCAGTGTCTGCATGGTCTCGCCGATGTACCATGCCGCGGTGCATTCTTTTCTGCAACGTATGAGGTAGACAACGTTGGCCGAGTCACATGAGTATGTACCATGTACCTGGTGGGTAGTGTCCTCACTTGTGATGGTGGTATCTGTGTTGATGATCTGGCATGTCTTGCAGAGTTTGCCGTGGCAGGGTTGTGTGGTGTCGTGGTTGCTGTTATCCTGAAAGCTGGGTAATTTGCTGCGAACGATGGTACTTCTGAGGTTAGGCGGCTGTTTGAAGGCAAGTAGTGGAGGCGTGGGGATGGCCTTAGCAAGGTGTTTGTCGTCATCGATGACATGTTGAAGGCTGCGAAGAACATGGCGTAGTTTCTCCGCTCCGGGGAAGTACTGGACAACGTAGGGTACCCTGTTGGTTGTGTCCCGTGTTTGCCTTCTGAGGAGGTCCATGTGATTTTTCGCTGTGGCCCGTCGGAACTGTCGATCGATGAGTCGAGCGTCATATCCCATTCTTACGAGGGCGTTTTTCAGCGTCCATAGGTGTCCATCGCGTTCCTCCTCGTCTGAGCAGATCCTGTGTATTCGCAGGGCTTGTCCATAGGGGATAAGAACATAAGAACATAAGAAATAGGAGCAGGAGTAGGCCAGTCGGCCCCTCGAGCCTGCTCCGCCATTCAATAAGATCATGGCTGATCTGATCCTAACCGCCAATCTACTATCTATCACAGAACCATCTCCTGCATCTAACAGAATTGCACACACGAAATAGGAGCAGAATCAGGCTACACAGTCCCTGCGCCCGCTCCACTACCCACAGGGCCATGACCGATCCGAACCTAGACTCATGTCCAAATTCCTGCCCGCTCCCCGTAACCCTTAATGCCCTTTACTTCTAGGAAACTGTCTATTTCTGTTTTAAATGTAATTAATGTTGTAGCTTCTACAGCTTTTTGTGGCAGCATATTCCATGGACCTACCACCCTCTGAGTGAAGTAGTTCCTCCTCATCTCAGTTTTGAAAGAGCAGCCCCTTATTCTAAGACTATGTCCCCTAGTTCTCGTCTCACCCGTCATCGGGAACATCCTCCCCGCATCCACCCGATCCAACCCCTTCACAATCTTATATGTTTCAATGGCTTCTTTAACGTGGTTAGGGTGGAAGCTGGAGAAGTGGAGCATCGTGAGGTTGTCCGTGGGCTTGCGGTAGAGTGAAGTGCTGAGGTGTCCGTCTTTGATGGAGATTCGTGTGTCCAGGAATGAAACCGATTCTGAGGAGTAGTCCATGGTGAGTTTGATGGTGGGATGGAACTTGTTTTTGTTATCGTGTAGTCTTTTCAGTGATCCTTCGCCATGGGTCCAAAGGAAGAAAATGTCGTCGATGTATCTGGTGTACAGCGTTGGCTGGAGGTCCTGTGCAGCGAAGAAGTCTTGCTTGAACTTGTGCATGAAGATGTTGGCGTATTGGGGTGCGAATTTGGTCCCCATGGCTGTTCCGTGTGTTTGGGTAAAAAAATGATTGTCGAAGGTGAAGACATTGTGGTTAAGGATGAAGCGGATGAGTTGTAGGATGGCGTCTGGAGATTGGCTGTTGTTGGTGTTGAGTACTGAGGCTGTCGCAGCGATGCCGTCATCATGGGGGATACTGGTGTAGAGTGCCGATACGTCCATCGAGTGTTTGATGGGACAGTGTAGAGGAAGCTTTACTCTGTATCTAACCCGTGCTGTACCTGCCCTGGGAGTGTTTGAGGGGACAGTGTAGAGGGAGCTTTACTCTGTATCTAACCCGTGCTGTACCTGCCCTGGGAGTGTTTGAGGGGACAGTGTAGAGGGAGCTTTACTCTGTATCTAACCAGTGCTGTACCTGCCCTGCAGAGCTTTGCAGCTCCATATCGCAGGAGCTGTTTATGAAGTGCTTGTTGTCAATGACTGACAAAGCTCAGACAGAAGGAATGATAAACTGGATGAAGTTCTGGAGCTCTGCCAGATAGCATGGAACTGGAGCACAACCTGAAAGAAAGGGAAAAGAACCGAGGAGATGCTGGAAATACACAGCAGGTCCATCAGTAACTGTAAAGAGAAAGGGCAAAGTTCATGTTCAGGGCCTGTAGTTTGATCAGAAGTAACGATCATTCTGAACAAAGTCTACCACCTGATTACATCTCTAAGCTCTTCCCATATAATGAATTACCATTGAAGTGCAGTCAGTTTTATGTAGGAAAATCCAGCAGCCATTTTGCACACAGCAAGATCCCACAAACAAGGTAAATGAGCAGTTATTCAGTTTTCAGTTTTATTGATTGAGGGAGGAATGTTGGCATAATCCCAGGGAATCCTCTGCTCTTCTTCAAAATAGTGCCATGGGATCTTTGACACCCACCTTAGAGGGCAGACAGGGCCTCGGTTTAACATCTCATCCAAAAGACAGCACCTCCGACAGTGCAGCACTCCCTCAGTACTGCACTCAAGTGTCACCCTAGATTATGGGCTCAAGTTGTGGAGTGGGGTTTGAACCCACAACCCTCTGTCTCAGAGAGGGGAGTACTACCACTGAGCCAAGCTGATGTAAGAGTAGAAAGAAATGTATTAATTAGTATGTTTTACTTGTGGCCGCTCAATGCCCTCAAATAGTCAAAAGTCATAGCCGAGTTCAAAGGCCCGATACTTCCAAGTGCTTTGTCCTTTTCCACTGAGGAATTATAGTTTGCTGTACCTATCTTCTGAAAACTGTATTAAATTGCACACAGCCTTTCCTGATGGGTCATTTTTATAAAGGTACTTCACAGTGTGGGACAGATCAGAAAGGTCCATGGGTTGACTCAAATACTGTGCTGAGTTAGCTGATCTGAACCGAGCCATTGATTCAACTCATTGGGTCAGGGAGAGGAGAAAGCAACCAGGGTTCTTGCTCCTGATCACTACTCGGTGGCCCTGGCTGGGTAATGTTTGTGTATGCATATATATGTGTGTGGGTACCAATGTTCCCTTTAAGCTGCGCGGCCGTGCAGCACTCTGAAGGTCCCGCGCAGCCGGCTTGCCAGCTTTTAAATAGAAAATGGGACCGCGCAGCCCCCCAAAAAATTACAGGGAACATTGGTGGTTACCTGCATCTCTATATGCATGTGTGAATCTATTTGTGTGTGCGCGTGCATGTGTGTCCGAGTGCACATGTATGTGTGCACATATGTGTGTGTGTCTGTGTGTGCGTCTGTGTGTGTGCGTGCGTGCACGTGTATGTGTTTGCGTATTCATGACTGAACTTCAGGTGATTACAGGATATAAACTCGCTGACCTACATTGGCTCCTGGTCCAGCGACGCCTTGAATTTAAGATTCTCATCCTTGTGCTCAAATTTCTCAAGGCCTTGCCCCTTCCTATCTCTGTAACCTTCTCCAGCCCTACAACGCTTTGAGAACTCTGCTTTCCTCCAACTCTGCCATGGCCCTAAGCTCAAAAATTCCCTCCCTAAACCTCTCTGCCTCTATATCTTCCTCTCCTTTAAAAACCCTCCTTAAAACCCATCTCTTTGACCAAGCCTTGAGCCACTCTTCCTAATATCTCCTTCAGTGTAATTGTTTTTGCCTGATACACTTCTGTGAAGCATCTCAGCAGGTTTTTCAACATTAATGGTGCTATATAAATGCAAGTAATTGTTGGGCTGGTCTGTGGTGTCATACGCCCTGGTTGAAAAGCCTGCTGACATTCACAGTCTAGCGTCCCACAGGAGAATGGAAACTTGGGCAAGGCATCTGAGGGCAGCTGGCCGACAGCATGAGTCAGAACCTTCAGGAGAAGGGGGAGAAACTGGAAGGAAGAGAAGTGAAATGATACTCACCTGAAAGAGATTTCTTCATCACTTCCACAACATGGTCTGTTTATGCAATTAAAAAATATTAATTTATGTTGTTGTGTGTTTCATCTCAGATTTAGTCATCGAAACTCATTTGCATTTCCTCGCAGTTATCTGCCACTTCTTTCATCTGGGATAACTGTCAGGCAGCTGTTGGGTTTGTGAAGTGGAGCTGAAAGTGGAGATTAGGGTGTCTGAGAGGGATGTGGGAGCTTTCGTCATGTTTTATGCCAGTAATTTACAGCCGGAGAATGTTGTTTGGCTTAGACGGCTGAGCATGTGGATTTCTGCTTTTGATTTCTGCAGGGATGAGGGACTTCAGTTATGTGGAGAGACTAGAATTATAGAATGATGCAGCACCAAAGCAGGCCCTTCGTCCCAGCATGCCTGTGCTGGCTCTTTGAAAGAACTATCCAATTAGTCCCACTGTCCCACTCTTTCCCCTATTTGCAAATTTTTCTCCTTCAAGTATTTATCCAGTTCCCTGTTGAAAATTACTATTGAATCAGTTTCCACCACCCTCTCAGGCAGTGTGTTCCAGATCACAACAACTCTCTGCATAATTTTTTTTTCCTCAAGTCGCCTCTGGTTCTTTTGCCAATTACCTTCAATCTGTGTTCTTTGGTTACCAACCCACCTGCCACTGCAAATAGTTTCTACTTATTTATCAAAACCCTTCATGATTTTGAACACCTCTATCAAATCTCCCCTTAACTTTCTCTGCTCCAAGGAGAACAACCCCAGCTTCTCCAGTTTCTCCACATAACTGAGGTCCCCCATCCCTGGTACCATTCTAGTAAATTTCCTCTGCACCAAGGCCTTGACATCCTTTCTAAAGTGTGGTGCCCAGAATTGGCCACAATACTCCAGCTGGGGCCTAACCAGTGTTTAGAAAGGTTTAGCATAACTTCCTTGCTTTTGTACTCTATCCCGCTATTTATAAAGCCAAGGATCCCGTATGTCTTTTTAACAGCCTTCTCAACTTGTCCTGCCACCTTCAAACATTTGTGTACGTACACCCCCAGGTCTTTCTGTTTCTGCACTCCCTTTAAAATTGTACCATTTAGTTTATACTGCCTCTCATTCTTCCTACCAAAATGAATCACTTCACATTTCTCTGCACTAAATTTCACCTTCCATGTGTCTGTCCATTTCACCAGTCTGTCTATGTCCTCCTGAAGTCTGTTACTATCCTCTTCACTGTTTACTACATTTCCGAGTTTCATGTCATGTGCAAACTTTGAAATTATGCCCTGTATATCCAAGTCCAGGACATTAATATATATCAAAAAGAGCAGTGGTCCTAATACCGACCCCTGGGGAACACCACTCTATACTTCTCTCCAGTCTGAAAAACAACCGTTCACCATTACTCTCTGCTTTCTGTCTCTTAGCCAATTTCATATCCATGCTGCCACTGCCCCTTTAATCCCATGGGCTTCAATTTTGCTAACAAGTCTATTATGTGGTACTTTATCAAATGCCTTTTGAAAGTCCACAAAACACAACATCAACCGCACTACCCTCACCAACCCTTCCCATTACTTCATCAAAGAACTCAATCAAGTTAGTCAAACACGATTTGCCTGTAAGAAAGCCGTGCTGGCTTTCATTTATTAATCCATATTTTTCCAAGTGCCAATTAATTTTGTCCTGGATTATTGTCTCTAAAAGTTTTCCCACCACTGACGTTAGGCTGACTTGCCTGTAATTGCCGGGTTTACATCTCTCCCCTTTTTTAAACAGGGGTGTAACATTTGCAATCCTCCAGTCCTCTACCCCCATACTAAGGAGGATTGGAAGATTTTGGCCAGAGCCTCCGCAATTTCTACCATTCTCTCAGTAGCCTAGGATGCATCCCATCCGGACCGGGTGACTTTTCTACTTTGAGTACTGCCAACCTTTTAAATACCTCTTTATCTATTTTTATTCTATCCAATTTCTCTACTACCTTCTCCTTTACTGTGACATTGGCAGCATCCTGTTCTTTAGTGAAGATAAATGCAAAGTACTCATTTAATACCTCAGGCATGCCCTCTGCCTCCACAAGAAGATCTCCTTTTTGGTCCCTAATCGGCCCCACCCTTCCTGTAACTACTCTTCTACTGTTTATATGTTTGCAAAAGACTTTTAGATTCCCTTTTATGTTAGCCGCTAATCTATTCTCACTCTCTTTGCCCCTCTTATTTCCTTATTCTATTCTCCTCTTAGAGAAGCTGGGATTGTTCTTCTTAGTACTTCATTGGCTGTAAAGCGCTTTTGGATGTCCAATGGTCATGAACGGTGCTATATAAATGCAAGTCTTTTTTTTCTTAGAGCAGAGAAGGGGAGATTTAATAAAGGTGTTCAGTTCAACATCAGGTGATGCATTCACCCACTGAGCATGCTCACTAGAACTTTCCTTCATTAAAAGCTTCTAATCTATCTAGAGATCAAAGATGAAGTGGCAGAAATGAGGAGCTTCTCAAGTTTAATCATTGGTTTCTTCTGAGCTCAGCTGTGTGTGAATATATATCAGCTGGTTATTATTAAGAGGATGCAGTGAAGGGATGTATGTGAGTATGCTTGTTATTATGAAGAGGATGTAATGATGGGGTGTGTGTGTGTGTTGGTTATTATGAAGAGGATGCAGTGTGTTTGTGCACATGTGTGTGTGTGTGCGATAGTTCTTAGTAAAGGAAGCAGTGATCACATTCAATTGGACTGTGTTAGTCGAAGGCAATTGCTTTCTGCCTAACTTTGAATACAGATGAATGATTTCATATATTCCATCTCGCTCATCCTTCCATACAAACCTACTGTTACTTTCTTTGGGTCTTTTTACCTTTTTTTTTTAAACTTGAGATAATATAAGCCTCTGTACCTCATACCACTGTTGTAGTTGAGCCCTCAATCTAAGTCCTCAAGTGGTTTTTATTCGTTTATGGGATGTATGTGTTGCTGGCAAGGCCAGCATTTATTGCCCATCCCTAATTGCCCTTGAGAAGGTGGTGGTGAGCCGCCTTCTTGAACCGCTGCAGTCCGTGATTATTGTGTTTCGTAGCGGTTTGTTACAACTGAGTGGCTTGCTAGGCCATTTCAGAGCGCAATTAAGAGTCAACCACATTGCTGCGGGTCTAGAGTCACATATAGGCCAGACCAGGTAAGGACGGCAGATTTCCTTCCCTAAATGACATTAGTGAACCAGATGGGTTTTTACGACAGTTTCATGATCACCATTACTGATACTAGCTTTTTTATTCCAGATTTATTTAATTAACTGAATTTAAATACCCCAGCTGCCATCGTGGGATTTGAACTCATTAGTCCAGGCCTCTGAATTACTAGCCCAGTCAGATTACTACTATGCTACTTGCCCTAACAGCTAGGTAGTTTTGATGGCACATCCAGCATAATGAACAGGAAGTCCTTTATTAGACTGTGTTAGCCACCGGTTCCATGCCATGTCTTCACAGAATGGTCCTTCTCTTCAAGAAGTGGCAGAATGACACCACACTAGATCTTCGTCAAGGCTTTAACTGCCACATAAATTTATTCAACAGTAAAGGAACAAGTAAATAAATAACAGAAATGTAAAATATATTTTACAGCAGTTGTTAAACTTTGCTAACTCCTCGTATAGTAATTGACAAATAGCTTACAACTCTCCACTAAACAAATTGTAATCAATCTTCTTATATTGTGAGTCTTTTTTTCTTCATTCCCGTGAACTACCTACCTTAGCTAATATCTCTGGAAGTCCCAGATGGGCTGTCCTTAAAGATTCTGGATAAAATGCTTCAGTTTGAACAGTGCAGGCTAATAAATATCCCAGAACTGTTAGTGGGGCAGGCTCTTTTGCTTAAAACAATTGCCTGCTAAACGCAAAAGGAGTGTGGAGTTTTGCCTTAAATGGAGTGATTGAAGCAAAAGCTTGCAATTTTCACTGATTTCTTTTACAGTAATTTGAGTTTAATGTGCTTCATTTTAGCTGATCAGCACTAGGAGCTGTTTAAACTTATTTACTTGGCACATTAACTGGGGCCTGGTTTGCGGCAGTAATAGGTTAATTAATTTGTTACATAAGAGTGTGATTAGCTGCACTATGGCTTTTTTCCTGTAGTAGTTGGACCTTTGTGTAAGTTAAGATAGTCTAACTCGTACTGAAAGTCTTTAATCTTGAGCTGCAAGAAACCAGTGGAGTGTGAAAGGCCAGGAGAGTGTGGAGTTTAACCTCGCTGGGAGTTCAGCTTGAGATGCAGTCAACCTAAATATATACTTGAAGGGTTAAACTACTAAGGTATGCTTGCTTTTATTAAATTTTTAATTTTAACAAAGAATTAGTTTAGTATGAGGAGGGACAGTTGAAGCCTGTGATGTGTGGTACTTGTGCAATGTGGGTGGTCCTGGATGCTTTGTGTGTCTGAGATGACCGCACATACAACAAATGTCCCACCCAACTGCTTGCGCTCGAGCTCAAGGTTTCTGAGCTTAAGGAGCAGCTGGCGACACTCTGTCACATTCAGGAGGCTGAAGGAATCTTGAATTGTGCATTTCAGGAGGCAGGCACCTAAAAGGTAGAGTGAGTTAGTGTGGAAGGAAAGTGGAGAAAGAAGAGTAGCTCAGAAGCAGTGCAAGGATCTCCTGAGACTACAGAACTAACCAACGGGTAGTTCACTACCAAATACTGGTTTCTGGTTGGGCGGAGATCACCTCGTACAAGAAGTAGGTAGCTTATAACATTAATCAGGGATAGAATGATCTCCTGGACCAGTTTTGATCGCCTAAGAGGGTTGGAGAGGAATTTTCCAGATTTATTTTCCCTAATTGGCCTGGGTTTTTATGCTTTTTCACCTTTCCCAGGAGATTGCATGACTTTTGGGTGGGGTGGGGAGTGTCTGTATTGTGTTGCAGAAGGTATCGCAGTTGTGTGGGACAGGCTAGATGAACCAATGGGTCTTTTCCTGTCCATCATTGTTCGTATGACAGTGACGATAACTCAGGAAAGGGCAACCACGAGCAAAAGCACAACACTGTGAAACAGGGGAGACTGAAATGTGGAAATGCAGTATTAATAGGGGACTCCAGAGTCAGGGGAATAGGCGGGCACCTTTGCAGTTGCAACCAAAGGTCCCAAATGGTGTGTTGCCTCCCAGGTGCCAGGGTAAGGAACAGGGGTGGCATTAGGACCACACAACCCATGTAATTGAATGGGGCGGTGAGCCAGTCAGGGACCCCAGGTGGATCCAGTGAAAGCACACCTCCGCAGTGGTGATAGCAGATCCCTGATCATTTTGTCAATTAATTTTATATTACCTAGAAGAAAGGAAAACTTCATTTCTATAGCGCCTTTCATGACCTCACGACGTCCTAAAGCGCTTTACAGCCAATTAAGCACTTTTGAAGTGTAGTTACACAGCAAGGTCCCACAAACAGCCATGTGATAAATGACCAGATGATCTGTTTTAGCGAAGTTGGTCAAGGAATATATATTGGCAGGACACTGGGGAGAACGCCCCTGCTCGTCTTCAAAATAGTGCCGTGGATCTTTTCTGTGCACCCGAGAGGGCAGACAGAGACTCGGTTTAACGTCTCATCCGAAAGACCATCACCTTCTCTCCATATCCCTCAATTCCACCCACCCACCTTCTCACCATATCTCTTAACCCCACCTACTCACCTTCTCACCATATCCCTCAACCTCACCTACCCACTTTCTTGCCATATTTTTCAACCCCACCTTGTCACAATATCCCTCAGTACCTTCTCTCCCTAGAAACACATCCAATTGTCGCTTGACCCCATTTATATTGTCCACTTCAATGTCCTTCCCTGAGAAGTTATTCCACAACTCGATTCCCCTTTGGATGAAAATGTTCCTCTTGACTTCCCTTCTTACCCCAGCGTTTATAACTTGTCTCCCCTGAGATTTGAACCCTTCACAGTGAAAGATTTGCCTTGATAAATTATACCGGGGGAATTCTGGCCATTTTTTTCCCTTCCTCGGACCAGAAGTGCAGGAGGTAACAGGGATGGTCTCCTGCCGCCCTGGCTAAGATCAGCCAATTCAGTACAGACCGGCGATCAAATCTGGAACCTTCCTACTATGTCCAGCTCAGTGTCACAAAGGAGAGTGCATTCACCTACTGAGGTGTCTTTCAGATGAGACGTTAAACCGAGGCTTCGTCTGTCTTCTCAGGTGGACGCAAGAGGTCCCATGGCGCTATTTCGAAGAAGAGCAGGCGAATTCTCCCTGGTGTCCTGGCCGATATTTACCCCTCAATCAACATCATTAAAACAGATTATCTGGTCATTATGACATTGCTGTTTGTGGGAGCTTGCTGTGCACAAATTGGTTGCCGCATTTCTTACAACAGTAACTACACTTCAAATGTACTTAATTAGCTGCAAATTCTAGAGCTTTTAGGGCCTTGGCAGCTGAAGGCACGGCCGCCTATGGTGGAGTGATTAAAATCAGGGATGCTCATGAGGCCAGAATTGGAGGAGCGCAGAGATCTCGGGGGGTTGTAGGGCTCGAGGAGATTACAGAGATAGGAAGGGGTGAGGCCATGGAGGGATTTGAAAACTTATACAATTAAACATATAGGGGGAAAAATTCAGTTGCTTTGCGGCTCCCATTACCGCCCTAAGAGGGCGCTAACGGGGCGCAAAGCAACTAGCGCCCGGGTGCGGCGCCGCCAACACCTCCCGCGAAATTCAGCGGGAGGTTAGCGGCAGTGGTAATCGTTAGCGCCCCACAGCGCTGCACCGCCGGCGATGACGTCATCGCCCTGCGCAGCGCCTCGCTTGCACCCTGGCCGCGATCTTCGGTAGCGTCCCCTGACTTACCGCCAGACGCTTTGTCTGACGGGGTCAGGGGGACCTACCTGCGGCTGGGGCGGCGCTAATTAAAGGCAAGGTACCGGGCGGCCATTTTTGTTGCTGGCCGCCTGCCAGCACCTACCACCGTTGCCGTCCCCGGCCTCCTCTGCAGTCCCCCTGCGGAGTGCCGGCTGCGCTCCGTGAGCCCAGCACTTCTCTTGAGTGCCCGGCTCTTTTGCTGGCACTCCAATCCCAGGTGGCCCAGCTGGGCCCCGGGTCGCGCTGCGCTAGGCCCCTCCCCTTTAAGAAGGGGAGGAAGGCGTGCAGTACCGCGGCGCGACGTGCCGTGATATTCCCTCGCAGCGCCCCAAGAGGGAGGCGGGGCGCTTCCAGTAGCGCCCCGCTTCCCTCTTGGGGCGCTACCGATGAATTTATGCCACGGGGGCGCTAATTTTTTCGGGGTAGCGCCCTGGCGAAGTTAGCGCCCCAAAGGGGGCGAGACTCAATTTTTCCCCCATAAACTTTAGGGATTAATGATAGACGTTAGGACTATGGTTAGTATGTTACAGTTAGGGGTTGGGGGTTAGGGATTGCATTAATGTTTCGAGTTAGGATTTTACGGTTACGGGTCAGGGTTAGGGATCAGGGTTACAGTTAGGACGTTAGGTTTAGGGTTGGGGATACCAAGGCTAGGAGAGGCACTCTGGAAGGTATGGGGAGCTGGCCCTGACCTGTCACCATCTCTCTTCATTTACAGACACGCCCTGGCCCATCACCATTTTTCCTTCATTTACAGACGCTCCCTGAGAGTTCCCAGCACTTGCGGTTGCTCCTGGAGTTTGGCGCTTACACTGCGCTTTCCGGCTGGGGCGAACCCGGGAACCGGTCCCCCCAGGGACCGAGCAGGTCCTTCAGCCAATCGGAGTGTGTGAGGGGCGAGATGTTGTGTAGAATCTAGTTATTATTGGCAGACCCCTTAAAACCTTCTCACGGACCCCCGGTTGAGAAACCCTGCGTATATTACATCTCAGCGAGGGAGTTTCTGTACTGACTGTGTCTTAGCCGACATGCTTTGTAAATTCTGCCTCGTATTGCACTGAGGCGGTTACAGTCCAGATGGTGCTTGTTTGCTCATTTGTAAGCAAGAAAACAGGCTCCAGCAAATGGTGCTGCACGCCAGGTCTGACTGTTTACATTGGAGAATGTTGTATGGCTGTAATTTTACACTGGCCCTCAGTACATGTGGCTCAGGGGAAATCAGCCAGGGTTCCCAGTCCTGATTGCTGTGCAATGACCTCAACTGTGGATGTCAGGTGAGGGCAGGATTGGGCTCCGTGTGATGTCCCTCACAGTGGAATAGCCGCTCACAGCATTTTTTTTACATTAATTCTCGGGATGTGGGCGTCACTGGCAAGGCTGGCATTTATCACCCTTGAGAAGGTGGTGGTGGGACTTCTTCTTGAACCACGTAGTGAAGGCGCTCCCCCTGTTAGGTAGGGAGTTCCAGGATTTTGACCCAGCGACGTTGAAGGAACGGCAATATATGCCCAAGTCGGGATGGTGTGGAACTTGGAGGTGATGGTGTTCCCATGCATCTGCTGCCTTTGTCCTTCTAGGTGGTAGAGGTCACGGTTTTAGGAGGTGCTGCTGAAGAAGCCTTGGCGATTTGCTGCAGTGCATCTTGTAGGTGGTACACACTGCAGCCACAATGTGCTGGCGGTGGAGGGAGTGGATGTTTAAGCTAGTGGATGAGGCTAGATTTTCTCATTGGTGTTATTTTATGGTTGGCCTTAACCTGTGATAATGTTGATCGGAAAATCTAGGCATTACTGACTGGTCTCGCACATAAAGAGTGGTCACCTGACTTAGGGTAGAACGGAACCGTGTCCGAGGAAGTCAGCATCTTCAGTAGGGAAGGGGAGAAAGTATGGGAAAATAATTTTTGGATGCATTTAATAGCTGTACTTTTGCTAAAGAATGCCACAAAGACATGAAGTGTGTTATAAAAACAGAAAATGCTGGAAATACTCAGCAGGTCAGGCAGCATCTGTGGAGATAGAAACAGAGTTAACGTTTCAGGTCGATGACCCTTCGTCAGACCTGAAACGTTAACTCTGTTTCTCTCTCCACAGATGCTGCCTGACCTGCTGAGTATTTCCAGCATTTTCTGTTTTTATTTCAGATTTCCAGCATCCGCAGTATTTTGCTTTTGAAGTGTGTTATATGTCATTTTTCTCAATGAGGGCCTTGTACTTGTCATTATTATCCAGTGTGAGCTGTGTTATTAGCTGTCAATCTTGCATAATCGCTAAAGTATTTTCCATTTTCAAAATGAAGTGATGTGGTCTTCTCCTATAAGAAAATTAGGGAAACTTTGAACCGCAAAAACTTTTTGGGCAAAAGATAGACCTGGTAAGTTAGAGTCTCACCATCAGGACCCTGTACCCCTTCCGAAAGGAGAATCTCATCACTTGAACCTCGAGGGAGTCTCACCATATAGGCCCCTTTTAAAGAGGGAGCTCCCTATCAGGACCCCTTTTAAAGAGAGAGTCGCACTGTTAGGACCCTTTTTAAAGAGACAGTCTCACCATCGGACTTAAGGAAGGACATTCTTGCTATTGAGGGAGTGCAGCGAAGGTTCACTAGATTGATTCCTGGGATGGCCGGACTGACATATCAAGAAAGATTGGGTCAACTGAACTTGTATCCTCTGGAGTTCAGAAGAATGAGGGGGGATCTTATAGAGACATTTAAAATCCTGACTGGTTTAGACAAATTAGATGCGGGCAGAATGTTCCCAATGGTAGGGAAAACTAGAACCAGGGGTCACAGTCTAAGGATTAAGGGGAAGCCATTTAGGACTGAGCTGAGGAGGAACTTCTTCACCCAGAGAGTGGTGAATCTATGGAATTCTCTTCCACAGAAGGTTGTTGAGGCCAGTTCGCTAAATATATTCAAAAGGGAGTTAGATATAACACTCACAACTAAGGGGATCAAGGGGTATGGCGAGAAAGCAGGAATGGGGTACTGAGGTAGCATGTTCAGCCATGAACGCATTGAATGGCGGTGCAGGCTCGAAGGACCGAATGGTCTACTCCTGTACCTATTTTCTATGTTTCTATGTTTCTATAATCAGCAGGACCACTTTTTAAAAGTTTTGCCATTTTATCCTGTGTCCTGAATCTATCGACTGTTGCTCGGATTCGTTTGCTGAGGGTGCAGAGTGGGGGGAGGGGAAGGGAGGAGAAGGGATGGGAGGAGAGGGGGGAAGAGAAGGGATAGGAGGAGAGGGAGAGAGTACACGTGTCTTCCGTAAATAAATGCCCTTTCCCGGGGCTCCTGTGAGGCCGGCGCAGAGCAGGGGCGGGGCGGGGCCACAAACCCGATGGGTGGAGCCAGCGAACCAATGGGCGTGTCTCGGGGGCAGGGCCAGCAGTCCCCAGCGAACCAGCGAGCCCGTAGTGAAGGGGGGGGGCGGTGGGCGGGGCCGGCAAGAATTGGGAGGGCGGAGCGTAGGTTCGCAGCCCTCCGGGGGCGATGGGCGGCGCCAGGCTGTGTGGGGGCGGGGCCAGGCTGAGTGGGGGCGGGGCCGGGGCGAAGTTCGCAGCCAGCCCGGGGGTGGGCGGGGCGACAGTTCGCAGCCAGCCTGGGGGTGGGCGGGGTCAGGCTGTGTGGGGGCGGGGTCAGGCTGTGTGGGGGCGGGGCCATGCTGAGTGGGGGCGGGGCCGGGGCGAAGTTCGCAGCCAGCCTGGGGGTGGGCGGGGTCAGGGTGGGTGGGGGCGGGGCTGTAGTTCGCAGCCAGCCCGGGGGTGGGCGGGGTCAGGGTGGGTTGGGGCGGGGCTGTAGTTCGCAGCCAGCCTGGGAGTGGGCGGGGTCGGGAGTGGGCGGGGTCAGGTTGGGTGGGGGCGGGGCTGTAGTTCGCAGCCAGCCTGGGGGTGGGCGGGGTCAGGGTGGGTGGGGGCGGGGCTGTAGTTCGCAGCCAGCCCGGGGGCGGGGTCAGGGTGGGTTGGGGCGGGGCGACAGTTCGCAGCCAGCCCGGGGGTGGGCGGGGGCGGGGCTGTAGTTCGCAGCCAGCCCGGGAGTGGGCGGGGTCAGGGTGGGGGGGGGCGGGGCTGTAGTTCGCAGCCAGCCTGGGGGTGGGCGGGGTCAGGGGGTGGTGGTGGGGGGGGGTTGGGGCGGGGCGACAGTTCGCAGCCAGCCTGGGGGTGGGCGGGGTCAGGGTGGGTTGGGGCGGGGCTGTAGTTCGCAGCCAGCCTGGGGGGGGGGGCGGGGCTGTAGTTCGCAGCCAGCCCGGGAGTGGGCGGGGTCAGGGTGGTGGGGGCGGGGCTGTAGTTCGCAGCCAGCCTGGGGGTGGGCGGGGTCAGGGGGGTGGGGGCGGGGCTGCAGTTCGCAGCCAGCCCGGGAGTGAGCAGAGTGCCAGAGCTGGTATTCAGCGCTGGCATGTGAGGAGCTCCGGCCGGGGAAGGATGGAGCAGCCCCGGCCGCGGCCAGTGACATTACAGCCCTCCTCAGACTAGCGATGACAGCGGACCCGGCGCCCGGCTTCCGTTCGGTGTCCGACCGCTCTGGCCGGGAGAGGCCGAGTTGAGTGAGCCGCTGTCCGCCGCCCCCCCCGCCCGGACAGGTCGCGGAGGATGTGGGAAGGGACGGCCCCCGGTCCCGGCTGCGGGCCCGGAAGAACCACTGTCACCTATGTTTTTGTTTACAGCCCGAGTACCGTGAGCGCCGAGCCCAGCCCGACTACAGCCGCCGCTGCCGTGCACAGAGGACCCAAGCGCAAGCTGTACAGTGCGGTCCCGGGACGGACCTTCATCGTGGTGAAGCCCTACCAACCCCAGGGAGAGGGCGAGATCCTGCTGCACCGAGGGGAGCGAGTCAAAGGTCAGTACGATCCCCACTCACTCTCACTGTCTGTTTATAGTGCTGAACCCTCGATCTCTCACTCTATCTCTCACTATCTCCCACTCTATCTCTCACTATCTCCCATCGTTCTCTCTATTTCTCTCACACTATCTCCCATCTTTCTCTCTATCTCAATCTCTCACTACCTCCCATCGCTCGCTATCTTTATCTCTCACTATCTCATCGCTCTCTATCTCTCACTATCTCATCGCTCTCTATCTCTCACTATCTCATCGCTTTCTCTATCTCTCACTATCTCATCGCTTTCTCTATCTCTCACTATCTCATCGCTCTCTCTATCTCTCACTATCTCATCGCTCTCTCTATCTCATCGCTCTCTATCTCTCACTATCTCATCGCTCTCTCTATCTCATCGCTCTCTCTATCTCTCTCTATCTCATCGCTCTCTCTGTCTCATCGCCCTCTCGAGCTCTCGCTATCTCATCGCCCTCTCGAGCTCTCGCTATCTCATCGCTCTCTCTAGCTCTCGCTATCTCATCGCTCTCTCTAGCTCTCGCTATCTCATCGCTCTCTCTAGCTCTCGCTATCTCATCGCTCTCTCTAGCTCTCGCTATCTCATCGCTCTCTCTAGCTCTCGCTATCTCATCGCTCTCTCTAGCTCTCGCTATCTCATCGCTCTCTCTAGCTCTCGCTATCTCATCGCTCTCTCTAGCTCTCGCTATCTCATCGCTCTCTCTAGCTCTCGCTATCTCATCGCTCTCTCTAGCTCTCGCTATCTCATCGCTCTCTCTAGCTCTCGCTATCTCATCGCTCTCTCTAGCTCTCGCTATCTCATCGCTCTCTCTAGCTCTCGCTATCTCATCGCTCTCTCTAGCTCTCGCTATCTCATCGCTCTCTCTAGCTCTCGCTATCTCATCGCTCTCTCTAGCTCTCGCTATCTCATCGCTCTCTCTAGCTCTCGCTATCTCATCGCTCTCTCTAGCTCTCGCTATCTCATCGCTCTCTCTAGCTCTCGCTATCTCATCGCTCTCTCTAGCTCTCGCTATCTCATCGCTCTCTCTAGCTCTCGCTATCTCATCGCTCTCTCTAGCTCTCGCTATCTCATCGCTCTCTCTAGCTCTCGCTATCTCATCGCTCTCTCTAGCTCTCGCTATCTCATCGCTCTCTCTAGCTCTCGCTATCTCATCGCTCTCTCTAGCTCTCGCTATCTCATCGCTCTCTCTAGCTCTCGCTATCTCATCGCTCTCTCTAGCTCTCGCTATCTCATCGCTCTCTCTAGCTCTCGCTATCTCATCGCTCTCTCTAGCTCTCGCTATCTCATCGCTCTCTCTAGCTCTCGCTATCTCATCGCTCTCTCTAGCTCTCGCTATCTCATCGCTCTCTCTAGCTCTCGCTATCTCATCGCTCTCTCTAGCTCTCGCTATCTCATCGCTCTCTCTAGCTCTCGCTATCTCATCGCTCTCTCTATCTCTCTCGATCTCATCGCTCTCTCTATCTCTCTCGATCTCATCGCTCTCTCTATCTCTCTCGATCTCATCGCTCTCTCTATCTCTCTCGATCTCATCGCTCTCTCTATCTCTCTCGATCTCATCGCTCTCTCTATCTCTCTCGATCTCATCGCTCTCTCTATCTCTCTCGATCTCATCGCTCTCTCTATCTCTCTCGATCTCATCGCTCTCTATCTCTCTCGATCTCATCGCTCTCTATCTCTCTCGATCTCATCGCTCTCTCTATCTCTCTCGATCTCATCGCTCTCTCTATCTCTCTCGATCTCATCGCTCTCTCTAGCTCTCACGATCTCATCGCTCTCTCTAGCTCTCACGATCTCATCGCTCTCTCTAGCTCTCACGATCTCATCGCTCTCTCTAGCTCTCACGATCTCATCGCTCTCTATCTCTTGATCTCATCGCTCTCTATCTCTCACGATCTCATCGCCCTCTCGAGCTCTCGCTATCTCATCGCCCTCTCGAGCTCTCGCTATCTCATCGCTCTCTCTAGCTCTCGCTATCTCATCGCTCTCTCTAGCTCTCGCTATCTCATCGCTCTCTCTAGCTCTCGCTATATCATCGCTCTCTCTAGCTCTCGCTATCTCATCGCTCTCTCTAGCTCTCGCTATCTCATCGCTCTCTCTAGCTCTCGCTATCTCATCGCTCTCTCTAGCTCTCGCTATCTCATCGCTCTCTCTAGCTCTCGCTATCTCATCGCTCTCTCTAGCTCTCGCTATCTCATCGCTCTCTCTAGCTCTCGCTATCTCATCGCTCTCTCTAGCTCTCGCTATCTCATCGCTCTCTCTAGCTCTCGCTATCTCATCGCTCTCTCTAGCTCTCGCTATCTCATCGCTCTCTCTAGCTCTCGCTATCTCATCGCTCTCTCTAGCTCTCGCTATCTCATCGCTCTCTCTAGCTCTCGCTATCTCATCGCTCTCTCTAGCTCTCGCTATCTCATCGCTCTCTCTAGCTCTCGCTATCTCATCGCTCTCTCTAGCTCTCGCTATCTCATCGCTCTCTCTAGCTCTCGCTATCTCATCGCTCTCTCTAGCTCTCGCTATCTCATCGCTCTCTCTAGCTCTCGCTATCTCATCGCTCTCTCTAGCTCTCGCTATCTCATCGCTCTCTCTAGCTCTCGCTATCTCATCGCTCTCTCTAGCTCTCGCTATCTCATCGCTCTCTCTAGCTCTCGCTATCTCATCGCTCTCTCTAGCTCTCGCTATCTCATCGCTCTCTCTAGCTCTCGCTATCTCATCGCTCTCTCTAGCTCTCGCTATCTCATCGCTCTCTCTAGCTCTCGCTATCTCATCGCTCTCTCTAGCTCTCGCTATCTCATCGCTCTCTCTAGCTCTCGCTATCTCATCGCTCTCTCTAGCTCTCGCTATCTCATCGCTCTCTCTAGCTCTCGCTATCTCATCGCTCTCTCTAGCTCTCGCTATCTCATCGCTCTCTCTAGCTCTCGCTATCTCATCGCTCTCTCTAGCTCTCGCTATCTCATCGCTCTCTCTAGCTCTCGCTATCTCATCGCTCTCTCTAGCTCTCGCTATCTCATCGCTCTCTCTAGCTCTCGCTATCTCATCGCTCTCTCTAGCTCTCGCTATCTCATCGCTCTCTCTAGCTCTCGCTATCTCATCGCTCTCTCTAGCTCTCGCTATCTCATCGCTCTCTCTATCTCTCTCGATCTCATCGCTCTCTCTATCTCTCGATCTCATCGCTCTCTCTATCTCTCTCGATCTCATCGCTCTCTCTATCTCTCTCGATCTCATCGCTCTCTCTATCTCTCTCGATCTCATCGCTCTCTCTATCTCTCTCGATCTCATCGCTCTCTCTATCTCTCTCGATCTCATCGCTCTCTATCTCTCTCGATCTCATCGCTCTCTATCTCTCTCGATCTCATCGCTCTCTCTATCTCTCTCGATCTCATCGCTCTCTCTATCTCTCTCGATCTCATCGCTCTCTCTAGCTCTCACGATCTCATCGCTCTCTCTAGCTCTCACGATCTCATCGCTCTCTCTAGCTCTCACGATCTCATCGCTCTCTCTAGCTCTCACGATCTCATCGCTCTCTATCTCTTGATCTCATCGCTCTCTATCTCTCACGATCTCATCGCCCTCTCGAGCTCTCGCTATCTCATCGCCCTCTCGAGCTCTCGCTATCTCATCGCCCTCTCGAGCTCTCGCTATCTCATCGCCCTCTCGAGCTCTCGCTATCTCATCGCCCTCTCGAGCTCTCGCTATCTCATCGCCCTCTCGAGCTCTCGCTATCTCATCGCCCTCTCGAGCTCTCGCTATCTCATCGCCCTCTCGAGCTCTCGCTATCTCATCGCCCTCTCGAGCTCTCGCTATCTCATCGCCCTCTCGAGCTCTCGCTATCTCATCGCCCTCTCGAGCTCTCGCTATCTCATCGCCCTCTCGAGCTCTCGCTATCTCATCGCCCTCTCGAGCTCTCGCTATCTCATCGCCCTCTCGAGCTCTCGCTATCTCATCGCCCTCTCGAGCTCTCGCTATCTCATCGCCCTCTCGAGCTCTCGCTATCTCATCGCCCTCTCGAGCTCTCGCTATCTCATCGCCCTCTCGAGCTCTCGCTATCTCATCGCCCTCTCGAGCTCTCGCTATCTCATCGCCCTCTCGAGCTCTCGCTATCTCATCGCCCTCTCGAGCTCTCGCTATCTCATCGCCCTCTCGAGCTCTCGCTATCTCATCGCCCTCTCGAGCTCTCGCTATCTCATCGCCCTCTCGAGCTCTCGCTATCTCATCGCCCTCTCGAGCTCTCGCTATCTCATCGCCCTCTCGAGCTCTCGCTATCTCATCGCCCTCTCGAGCTCTCGCTATCTCATCGCCCTCTCGAGCTCTCGCTATCTCATCGCCCTCTCGAGCTCTCGCTATCTCATCGCCCTCTCGAGCTCTCGCTATCTCATCGCCCTCTCGAGCTCTCGCTATCTCATCGCCCTCTCGAGCTCTCGCTATCTCATCGCCCTCTCGAGCTCTATCTCATCGCTCTCTCTAGCTCTCTCTATCTCATCGCTCTCTCTAGCTCTCTCTATCTCATTGCTCTCGCTATCTCATTGCTCTCGCTATCGCTCTCGCTCTATCTCTCTATCGCTCATCTCTCTCTCTCTATCGCTCATCTCTCTCTCTCTATCGCTCATCACTCTCTATCGCTCATCTCTCTCTATCGCTCATCTCTCTCTATCGCTCATCTCTCTCTCTCTATCGCTCATCACTCTCTCTATCGCTCATCACTCTCTCTCTATCGCTCACTCTATTGGCTATTCTATTTCAGTGACGCTCACTATCTCTTCCCTTTCCATGATACTGGACCCTCCACCTCTTTCCTCCATGGCACTGAACTCCTACATCTCTCTCTTTTTGTCCCCTCTCCATGGTGCTGAACTCATCTGTCTCTATCTGTACCTTCTCCATGGTGCTGAACCATATCTATTTTTCTATCCGTCTCTCACTCTCCCCTCCTGCCATCTGTCCCATCTCCATGCTGCTGAACCCTCTATTTCTCACTCTTCCTCTCCCTTCTGCATGCTGCTGAGCTCTCCCTGAGACTCAGTGCGTGCTCACCAGCTCTAAATTATCTCTCAATTGCACAAAAAACACAATTATGGAATCAGATTCAGTTCACTTTATAACTTTCCAACTCCATTCTTTGGCCAAAATGTATTGATCACTTTTTCATTTCTGCATCCTCCTTACATGCCACATGCAGAGGTTCACTCTCATGGCAAAGGTAAATGTGCTGTTTTTTTCTCTCCTCCCACTTTTTCTTCTATTCCCTTCCCACCGATCCTTTAATTTCATAGCATTTGGGACCAGGGTTTGAGGTTCCAACTGCCCTGTTCTGCTGTGTTCCTTACCCTCTGTGTGTGCGTGTGTTTGTTGTAAAGAATGAGGGAGGCCAGCCATGCGTGAGCTGTTTTCAGACCTAGGGCTCTGCTACTCAGTGTTCCATTCATTCTGGCTGCAGCAACGGGCTCGACAGGAGCTGCCTTACCTCAGATCCCAGGCTCCGCTTTCTAACTTATGGCTCCAGCTGAAAGAGGCCAAGAGGTGACTGTTCTTTCCCCAGCCCTCTGGATTGGAGTGTTTTGTTTGTTTGTCAGCCAGTAAGGTTAAGCGAGTGTCAGGAACAAAAAACTTTTATTTTTCTTTGGAATTGTGACTTGCAGCTTATTTGTGCATGTTGGTTTAAGCTTGTTCATTTATTTACATCACTAACATTCTCTGTTTCTAGATGCTTAACTCCTTCTAGAAAAGCAGTGGTCTCAGCCCATCTCTTGCAGTTATATAACATCAGAGTTCATTTGATTAAGCCTTTGCAATTGTCTAGTGTACAGGCGAGGGTCTCATCCAACCCCTTGAAGTTCTATTGTTTTTAGGGGATCTTTGCCCAAACCTCACAGTGTGAGAGGGTCTCACCTGACCACTCACAGTTCTGTATTATGTGAGAGGGTCTTATATTAACCCCTCACAGTTCTCTCACATGCATGCCTTAGATTAGTGCATGGAGAGGGTCTCGCACTATGTAACTATGAAGGATTGGCTCAGACTGTACACTATATAAATGCTTGGGACTAGTCCCAGATTCATTCACATGTGATACAACTGCAGAGGCAGCTAAGAAATTATGCAACTGTGGGGAGTTAGTCTATGATACCCACACACACTGTGCAACTGCTAGGGACTGTCTGAGACCCTCTTAGACACCACAGAACTGCAAGGGATTGTCTGAAACACTTTCATACACCATAGAACTATGGAGACCAACTGAGATCCTCTCTACTAACATAGAACCTTTCCCTTAAGAATTACCAGGAAGAAGAACTAAATTATTGCCGTTCCTGTTTCCCTCCATCTCCCCCCTTTCCTTCCTCTAATGCCTTCCTTCTCCCAGTTCCTCACTTCCTCCCACTTTACTTCCCAAACTTTCATTCCCTCACTTGCTGCTATCTGTCTGATGCTCTTACTTTCTGTCTTTCTCGCTGTCTACCTGTTCTCTCTGTTTCTGTCCATCTCTTTCTCTGTCTCAGTCTGTAATAATCTCTCTAATTCTCTGTCTGTCTATCTCATGCTCTTTGATTCTCTTTCTGTTTGTATCTCTGCCAGTCTCTCTCTCCCTCTCTCAGTCTGGTGGCAATCTTCTTCTAATCAGCCATCCTGTGCAAGCCTAGACTGTGAGACTTGGTGGGCTGTTTGACCATGAAGGGCATCACAACTGAGTTACATCCTCACCTAACATCCAAACATGCACACCAACTCTGCCTGGAATGGAAACCCTGGCTGATGTTTTCCCCTCCCTAGCCCAGTGGTGCTATGGCAGATTACAGCAGCCTCAGCAGAGGCCCAATGCAGGTCAGCTAACTCAGCACAGACCTCCAGAGTTTAGAACTAGGATTGTGCAGGCTGGAATCTAATCGAGGGGTTCAGGTGGTTTACATATAGAATAACGGATAGCCGGGAGTGAGTTACAGGCTGGAATCTAATCGAGGGTTTTGGGTGGTTTATATATAGAACAGTAGATACCTGGGAGTGAGGAATCTAATCGAGGGATTTTAGGTGGTTTATTTGTAGAGTAACAGATATCTGGTAGTGAGTTACAGGCTGGAATCTAATCGAGGGGTTCAGGTGATTTATATAAAGGATACCCTGGAGTGGCTGACCTCAGAACGTCGCCAGTTATCATGCTACAGAGCCACCGCTCGCAGGAGGGTATTATTACAGCATGGCAGGTGTATGCAGGCAATAATGCAATGTAGATGTAACCACAATTTGCACTTATTTAGCATCTTTACCATAGAAAAACATCGCAAGGTGCTTTACAGAGGCATAATCAGAAAAATATACACTGAGCTAAAGAAGGAAATATTAGAAGAGGTGACCAAAATCTTGGTAAAAGAGGTGGGTTTTAAGGAGGAGAGGGAAGTGGAGAGGTTTAGGGACGGAATTCTAGAGCATTGGGGCCTTGGCGGCTGAAGTCATGGCCACCAATGGGAGGGCAAAGAGGAGGGGGGATGCACAAAAGCCAAAATATCAAAAGAATGGAAGTTTGAGGAAGGTTATAGGGCTGGAGGTGGTTTCAGAGATAGGGAGGGATGAAGCTATGAAGGGATTTAAAGAAGGTAATTTTAAATTTAAGGTATTGGGGACCAGGAGCCAGTGTAGGTCAACATATGAATTTATAATGGGATAAGTTGATACAGTAATTGCATGCAGATGTCAGATTTTCAATATGTTTTAGTTTGAATTTTATGGACTGTACAGTGCATTGGAAGTTTCAGCCATGGCTCAGTCGGTAGCACTCTCACCTCTGAATCAGAAGGTCATGGGTTCAAGTCCAACTCCAGAGACTTGAGCATATAATCCAGGCTGACATTTCAGTGCAGTATTGAGGGAGTGCTCCACTGTTGGTGGGGCCGTCTTTTGGATGAGATGTTAAAACCGAGGTCCCGTCTGCCCTCTCAGGCGGCGTAAAAGATACCATGGTACTATTCGAAGAAGAGCAAGGAAATTGTTCCTTGTGTCCTGGCCAATATTTATCCCTCAAACAACATCACTAAAGCAGATAATCTGGTTATGTATCTCATTGCTGTTTGTGGGATCTTGCTGTGTGCAAATTGGCGGCCACGTTTACCTACATTGCAATAGTGACTGCACTTCAGAAAAGTACTTCATTGGCTGTGAAGGACTTTGGGATGTCCCGAGGTCGTGAAAGGTGCTATATAAATGCAAGTCCCTTCTTTCTATATGTCCTGTGGATTACAGACTACACTCTGCATGCCTGCTTGGTTTATTATAAATTAAACTTCAGAGTATTTATATACTCTATTGTAATATAGTTTCCATTGCTTTGTTATCTATAACCAAAACATCCTGTAGATTATAGTTTGTAATACAGTGGAGATTGCAGATTGTACTCGATGCATAGATCCTTATAGCTCATGTATAATTTCATATGTTGTGTTAAAATTCAGAGCATGCATAATTCAATATTGTATATTGTGCCTGCGATATTCTAATCACATCAGTACAATAGGTGTAGGATGATGGACTGCATGGGATCTGTAAATAGACGGACTGTTCCAGCACTGACTGTGTATAACAGGACTGATTGTCCCAGCACTGACTGTATGTATAACAGCACTGACTGTCGCAGCACTGACTGTGTATAACAGGACTGACTGTCCCAGCACTGACTGTATGTATAACAGGACTGACTGTCGCAGCACTGACTGTGTATAACAGGACTGGTTGTCCCAGCACTGACTGTGTATAACAGGACTGATTGTCCCAGCACTGACTGTATGTATAACAGCACTGACTGTCGCAGCACTGACTGTGTATAACAGGACTGATTGTCCCAGCACTGACTGTATGTATAACAGGACTGACTGTCCCAGCACTGACTGTGTATAACAGGACTGACTGTCCCAGCACTGACTGTATGTATAACAGGACTGACTGTCCCAGCACTGACTGTGTATAACAGGACTGACTGTCGCAGCACTGACTGTGTATAACAGGACTGACTGTCCCAGCACTGACTGTATGTATAACAGCACTGACTGTCGCAGCACTGACTGTGTATAACAGGACTGATTGTCCCAGCACTGACTGTATGTATAACAGGACTGACTGTCCCAGCACTGACTGTGTATAACAGGACTGACTGTCCCAGCACTGACTGTATGTATAACAGCACTGACTGTCGCAGCACTGACTGTGTATAACAGGACTGGTTGTCCCAGCACTGACTGTGTATAACAGGACTGATTGTCCCAGCACTGACTGTGTATAACAGGACTGATTGTCCCAGCACTGACTGTGAGTATAACACGAGTGACTGTCCCAGCACCGACTGTGTAGAAACATAGAAACATAGAAAAACAGGAGCAGGAGTCGGCCATTCGGCCCTTCGAGCCTGTTCCGCCATTCAATATGATCATGGCTGATCCTCTATCTCAATATATATTCCCGCTCTCGCCTTTTGCGTCTAGAAATCTATCTATCTCCTTCTTAAATATATTCAGTGACTTGGCCGCCACAGCCTTCTGTGGTAGAGAATTCCACAGGTTCACCACCCTCTGAGTGAAGAAATTTCTCCTCATCTCAGTCCTAAATGTCCTACCCCGTATCCTGAGACTGTGACCCCTCGTTCTAGACACCCAGCCAGGGGAAACATCCTCCCTGCATCCAGTCTGTCCAGCCCTGTCAGAATTATATACGTTTCAATGAGATCCCCTCTCATTCTTCTAAACTCTAGTGAATACAGGCCTAGTTGACCTAATCTCTCCTCATACGACAGTCCTGCTATCCTAGGAATCAGTCTGGTGAACCTTCGCTGCACTCCCTCGATGGCAAGTATATCCTTTCTTCGGTAAGGAGACCAAAACTGCACACAGTACTCCAGGTGTGGTCTCACCAAGGCCCTGTATAACTGTAGTAAGACATCCTTGCTCCTGTACTCAAATCCTCTTGCAATGAAGGCCAACATACCATTTGCCTTCCTAACTGCTTGCTGCACCTGCATGTTTGCTTTCAGTGACTGGTGTACAAGGACACCCAGGTCCCTTTGTACAGCAACATTTCCCAATCTATCACCATTTAAATAATACTCTGCCTTTCTGTTTTTCCTACCGAAGTGGATAACTTCACATTTATCCACGTTATACTGCATCTGCCATGTATTTTCCCACTCACTCAACTTGTCTAAATTGCCTTGAAGCCTCTTTGCATCCTCCTCACAACTCACAACCCCAGTTAGTTTTGTGTCATCAGCAAACTTGGAAATATTACATTTGGTTCCCTCATCCAAATCATTGATATATATTGTGAATAGCTGGGGCCCAAGCACTGATCCCTGCTAGTCACTGCCTGCCACCCCGAAAAAGACCCATTTATTCCTACTCTCTGTTTCCTGTCTGTTAACCAATTTTCAACCCATGCCAGTATATTACCCCCAATCCCATGCGCTTTAATTTTGCTCACTAACCTCTTATGTGGGACTTTATCAATGGCCTTCTGAAAATCCAAATACACCACATCCACTGATAGTCCTCTCGGGTCCCAGCAGCTGCACGCGTCACTGACTAGATTGAGGGGTTCAGGCCGTTCTATGCTGTGGGAAGCCGGTGCTGGCCCCAATAGCTCCTGACACACAGCTTGTTGAAATCCCAAAATAAATCTGTCAGATTCACAAAGGCCTGCAGCTGGAGAGGTCATTTCCCAGATCTCGGCCTCAGTGAATACAGCGATTTCTCTATCGCTGGCTGCGCAGGTTTTGCATATAGGAATTCAGTGGGCCTTGAGGTAATACAGAAGGAGCCATCAGGCTGTAAATAAAATCAGGGACAGTGTTGATGCGAGTGGGGTTCCGCCACCTGTAGCCATTCATCCTGGGCTCCACAGACAAGAAGCCAGTTCACTGTACTGATGGGGTCTCCTCCTGAGCTGCTGAAAATCTTGATTTCTCGTCCAATTTATGATGAATTTTCATTGCATCAGTTTCATTAGCAGCTTGGCATTTCATGCGGGTGTCTCACACTCATACGCATGCATTCACACATACACGTAGTGGTTATGTTACTGGACTAATAATCCAGAGAAGGCAAGTTTGAAACTTGAATTCAATTATTTTTAAAAACAATAAAATCAGGAAATAAAAAGCTGGTATCAGTAAAAGTGACCATGAAGCTGTCGGATTGTCATTAAAAACCCAACTGGTTCACTAATATCCTTACCCAGTCTGACCCTATATGTGACTCCAGTCCCACACCAACGTGGTTGACTTGTAATTGCCCTCTGAAATGGCATAGCAACACACATAGATGTACCAAATCGCTATTGCGAATCAAGAAGAAGGACCACCACCACCACCTTCTCAGGGCAACTAGGTATGGGCAATAAAAGCCAGCCTTGCCAGCAACGTCCACTTTGCCAGACACACACACACTCATGCAGATTAACAATAATTTGAAACATAAACCCTTATATCTGCAATCCTCCCTCCCCCTCACGTTTGCCTGCAGCAGTCGAGCAGACTCTCTTGTCCTTCCGTCATTAAATTTTGCAGCTTTAGCAATGTGCATGTTGGCACAAAGTCTAACCTGGGAATACGTCACAAGGGTGACATCTCAGCTCGTTGGGGTGGCCCAATCAGACGGGCAATTTCTGTCTCTCTCAGCCACAGAGGATTTGGGGCCCAGATGACCCTCGATACAGTTTGGGGTGCAGCAGGTGGGCTTGTAGCACCATGGTGGGTGTCCCCTATTATTAGCCACAGAAGCTTGAGGCCTTCAGAGTCCCTGAGGTGTTTACTGTGACGGAATGCCGCGAGTCAGCATGGAGCACAGTGGGACCCTTTGCACGAACTCTGCACAGGACTCAACGCTCCAGATTTTATGGTAATGCAGTGGCCTCCCTCTAATAGAAAGCCTGAGTAACACCCCGAACACATCAGGAATGGGCGCTGAAGGGGAGGCCCTATGCAAAAAGTATTTTTTTTCTCCAGCATGACCTTGATCTTCCAGCAGCTTACCTCCTCCTTCAGTGGATTTTGGCTTCAAAGGCCAGTTATTCATTCTTGGTATGTGGGCATCGCTGGCAAGGTTGGCATTTATTGCCCAACCCTAGAGGGCAGTTAAGGGTCAACCACATTGGTGTGGGACTGGAGTCACATATAGGCCAGACCAGGTACGGATGGCAGGTTTCCTTCCCTAAAGGACATTACAACAATCCAACAGCTGCATGGTCACTTTTACTGATACCAGCTCTTTATTTCCAGATTATTTTAAAACTGAATTTAAATTCTCAAACTGTCATGGTGGGATTTGAACTCGCATTCTCTGGATTAATAGTTCAGGCCCCTGTAGCAAAACTCAGGAATGTTGGATCGCGCTGGGGCCTGAAAAAGAATAGAACATCTACCCACCTTCTCACTAAATCCCTCAATTCCACCTACACACCTCCCCATACTCCTCAACCCCATCTACCCTCCTTCTCACCATAATCCCTCAACACCACCTACACACCACCTCCCTATATTCTTCAACCCCACCTACCCTCCAGGAACACATCTAAATGGGTGGGCACAAAGCTGATCGTGTCAACAATCTGGCTGAATCCCACGGGATCGTAAAATCTACCTCACACTCTCTCTTTTCATTACTTGCTTAGTTATTTTATACTTAATCACACAATTGTATTTTCCACCTGCTTGCCCATCCAGTTAGTACCCCAGACACAGACTGGGAAGTACTTAATCTTCTCCAGGTTAAATATTCAGAACAGTTGCAGGTCCATATCTCAGTCAGCTGTCTTGCTCACTTTTAATTAACCTTTCGAATCATCTCAGCCATGAACATTGATTCATTTATATACTTACTGAATGATTCATCGGCCCGAAGTACAATATATTTTAAATGAGTAGATTGCATGTCTACAGCAGCACTGGCTTTGTGTTTATGGCAACCAGGACGGACTGTCCTGGCATTAGCAGAGTGGGATATATCGGAGAGTGTTACCTTGAGGGTGTGGGGTATATCAGAGAGTTACAGTGAGGGTGTGGGATATATCAGAGCGTTATAGTGTGGGGTATATCAGTGGGTTACAGTGATGGATGTGGGGTATATCAGAGTGTTAGTGAGGGGTGTAGGGTATATATAAGTGTTACAGTGAGGGGTGTGGGGTCTATCAGTGAGTTATAGTGCAGGGTGTGGGGTATATCAGTGTTACAGTGCAGGGTGTGGGGTATATCAGCGTGTTTTTTTTAAATTTATTCATGGGATGTGGGCGTCACTGGCAAGGTCAGCATTTATTGCCCATCGCTAATTGCCCTTGAGAAGATGGTGGTGAGCCGCCTTCTTGAACCGCTGCTGTCCATGAAGGAATGGCGATATCTTTCCAAGTCAGAATGGTGTGTGACTTGGAGGGGAACTTGGAGGTGGTGGTGTTCCCATGCACCTGTTGCCCTCGTCCTAGGTGGTAGAGGTCGCGGGTTTGGGAGGTGCTGTCGAAGAAGCCTTGGTGAGTTGCTGCAGTGCATCTTGTAGATTGTACATACTGCAGACACGGTGTGCCGGTGGTGGATGAGGTGCCAATGAAGCGAGCTGCTTTGTCCTGGATGGTGTCGAGCTTCTTGAGTGTTGTTGGAGCTGCATTCATCCAGACAAGTGGAGAGTATTCCATCACACTCCTGACTTGTGTCTTGTACATGGTGGAAAGGCTTTGGGTGTCAGGAGGTGAGTCACTTGCCGCAGAACACCCAGCCCCTGACCTGCTCCTGTAGCCACAGTATTTATGTGGCTGGTCTAGTTAAGTTTCTGGTCAATGGTGACCCCTCCAGGATGTTGATGGTGGGGTATTTGGCGTTGGTAATCCCGTTGAATGTAAAGGGACGTGGTTAGACTCTCTCTTGTTGGAGATGATCATTGCCTGGTACTTGTGTGGCGCGAATGTTACCTGCCACTTATGAGTGTTAGTGAGGGGTGTGGGGTATATCAGTGTTACAGTGAGGGTGTGGAGTCTATCAGAGTGTTACTGTGAGAGTCATGGGGTCTATCAGTGTGTTACAGTGAGGGGTGTGGGGTCTATCTGTGTTACAGTGAGGGGTGTGGGGTCTATCAGTGTGTTACAGTGTGGGGTCTAACAATGTTACAGAGGGGTGTGGGGTCTAACTGTGTTACAGTGAGAGGTGTGGGGTCTATCAGAGTGGTACAGTGAGGGGTGTGGGGTATATCAGGGTTAATTAAATTGTTAGGCCATAGTATGACTGTAGGGATCTCCTCTGAGATGTATTTAGAATTCACCACCCGTGCCCTGATCTCTGACGCTGGCTCTTGCTGTTAATGATGGATGAGGTGGCCACTTTCCAAACATCACTGACTTTAATGGAATTCCTTATATTTAGTTGGCTGCATAAATTTGTCCTATTTTAGAGTTGCATTCTCTGCAAATTTAGGATTAATGCAGTGGGCATTCTTCGGTGAGAGATTCCCTTCCCTTCAAACTGCAGCATTGAAGTAAAGCTACTATATTGAGGCTCTTTGCGTAACCTGATGGGTACAGTCTCTGCCACGTCAGTCACACAGACCACAAGGTCCCAGTTCAGCATCTGTTTCTGCTGATCTCACCCAGGGCACCAGTCCAGGGTAGTAGAGTTAGCTTCAGTGCCCCTGGGTTGGGGAGGGTGAGAAAAAAATCACTCATGGGTCCCATTCCCGATCACTGTCCAATAACCTCCCATTTGCTCCTCCCCCTCCGCACCTCATGTACGGTGGTAGGGACAGGATAGCTATGCTCTGACAACCCCTGTGACAAATACCCTTACAATGCTCACAGGTCGAAGCTGATAGTTGAAGAATGTATGCTTTGATCAGCAAGTAGAAGCTGTCTGGCCTCTGTGAAAGAGCACCCATCAGACAGGAGCGAAGGAGACTAATGAGCGAAAAGTACTATTCATGGTTTCCGAGACACCTGCGCTCCTCCAATTCTGGCCTCTTGCACATCCTCGATTTTAATCGCACCACCATTGGCGGCCTTGCCTTCAGCTGCCTCGGCCCAAAGCTCTGGAATTCCCTCCCTAAACCTCTCTGCCTCGCTACCTCTCTCTCCTCCTTTAAGGCGCTCCTTAAAACCTAACTCTTCTGTCCTAATATCTCCTTCTGTGGCTCAGCAACAAAAACTTGCATTTATATAACGCCTTTAACGTCCCCAGTGGGGGTGGTGGGTGGGTGGGTGGGTGGGTGGGTGTGGGAGAGAAGGTCAGGAGCTCGGGGGAGGCGAGAAGGTCAGGAATGTCGGATGGGGTGGAAGAGCACGGAGAGAACACTGGGGATGAGGGAAGAATGTGATCCAGGTCTAAAGCGGGGTGGGAGAGGGGGATGAGAGCGAGAATGTGATCTAGATGGGAAGACAGATTACATTCTTTCCCCTTCTGTTAGACATGAATCATGTTCTTCCAACCCCCACTCCGTTTACACCTGCACCACATTCTCCCTCTCCTCACCCCTCGACCTCGATCACGCTCTTGACCATGAATGGGAGTTGATTTCTTGGAAAGCCCAGTGCATGTGGGGCATGTGATATCATTGGACTGGATGAAATCTGGAAGTCATGACACTGTCACTATTCACGTCGTACCCAATAAATCTGTTAGTTTGATGGAGTGATTAGCAACAGTGTGGGTACTTCCAGTTTTCGATTGACCCGTGATGTCATCCTGCGTATGAGCCGGGCCACTCGATGATGTCATTCTCAGCGCATGCTAAAAATCTACGGTTCTGCTAGTGACGTCACTTGCAATGACGTCACCCTCACCTGTTCTCACTGAATGAAATGCGCCTCATTAAACCAACCTTGCAGCTCAAATTATGTAAAATAGTCACTGTGGATTTCACTCAAATCAGGCACCATTTACGGAAAGCGAAGCAGAATTAACGTTTCACGTTCTGATGAAAGGTCACTGACCTGAAACGTTAACTCTGCTTCTCTCTCCACAGATGCTGCCTGACTTGCTGAGCATTTAAAGCATTTTATGTTACATCACTCAACTGATGATTGGAAGGAGGTCGACAGAGCAGGCTGTCCGTGGCCGAGTGAGAGTTATCTTGGTTTTCTAGGTGACCCTCCACATTAACATGAAGATGTCACTGTCATGGCTGCACTGGAGCAGCTTCACTGGAGAAGCCTACCTGTGACAATGACTGGATCAAATTACACATTGCAGAGACTGAATTACTCTCCAGCAGGCAGGATCAAATTACACATTCCAGACAAACTGTTGGGTGTGTCTTTTCCTCCAAGGAGACCAATCAGAAATCTGGTGCAATCCACTTGTGGTACATAAGAACATAAGAAACAGGAGCAGGAGTAGGCCATACGGCCCCTCGAGCCTGCTCCGCCATTCAATAAGATCATGGCTGATCGTCAGCCTCAACTCCACTTTCCTGCCTGATCTCCATATCCCTTGATTCCCCTAGTCCAAAAATCTATCTATCTCAGTTTTGAATATACTCAAAGACTCAGCATCCAGAACCCTCTAGGGCAGAAAATTCCAAAGATTCACAACCCTCTGAGTGAAGAAATTCCTCCTCATCTCGGTCTTAAATGGCCTACCCCTTATCTTGAGACTATGCCCCCTAGCTCTAGACACTCCAGCCAGGGGAAACAACCTCTCAGCATCTACCCTGTCAATTCCCTTCAGAATCTTGTATGTTTCAATGAGATCACCTCTCATTCTTCTAAACTCCAGAGAGTACAGGCCCATTCTACACAATCTCTCATCATAGGACAGCCCTCTCATCCCAGGAATCAATCTAGTGAACCTTTGTGCACCGCCTCCAAGGCAAGTATATCCTTCCTTAGATAAGGAGACCAAAACTGTGCACAGTACTCCAGGTGTGGTCTCAACAAGTATAATTGTAGGAAGACTTCCTTACTCTTGTACTCCAACCCCCTTGAAATAAAGGCAAATATGCCATTTGCCTTCCTTATTGCTTGCTGTACCTGCATGCTAGCTTTCTGTGTACTTGCACGAGGACACCCAAATCTCTGAACAGCAACATTTAAAAGTTTCTCACCATTTAAAAAATATTCTGTTTTTCTATTCTTCCTACCAAAGTGAATAACCTCACATTTCCCTACATTATACGCCATCTGCCACCTTACTGCCCACTCATTTAGTCTATCTATATCCCTTTGCAGACTCTTTCTGTTCTCCTCACAGCTTACTGTCCCACCTAGCTTTGTATCGTCAGCACACTTGGACAGCTCTGGTTAGATACAGAGTAAAGCTCCCTCTACACTCTCCCATCAAACACTACCATGTCAAATACAGCACGGGTTAGATACAGAGTAAAGCTCCCTCTGCACTCCATGACCCATCAGGATGCCTTAACTCCAGCCTCAGAAGAGGGTCCTCATAAAATTAAAGTAATATTTCCTCATTCCCTCAAAAACCTGTGGCCCCTCTGAGTGATTGTCCTATTAATGTGTGGGTTAGGTTGATTTGGCTATGATAAATTGACCCTTAGTGTTAGGGGGGATTAAATATGTGGGGTTATGGGGATAGGATGGGATATGTTAGGGGGAATTAAATACGTGGGGTTACGGGGGTAGGTTGGGATATGTGTACTGTGGGGATTAAAGCAGGGACAGGGTACTGGATTTGGATGATCAGCCATGATCGTATTGAATGGCGGAGCAGGCTCGACGGGCCGAATGGCCTACTCCTGCTCCTAGATTCTATGTTTCTATGTTTCTATGTATTAAGGGCTGAAAGTCTGTGTGCAGCGGGCGTGTCAAACGGGATCGCTATCAGTGCACTTGATTTGTGGCATCCCTGGGTTTTCCAAAGGGAATGCGCTGGTGGTGCATGAGGTTTGCTTTGCTTCATGATGAACTCTCATTACAGCATTTACCTGGGCTGTTTCCTGGCTCTGCCAGGAATTCCAATGAGTCTCACCTTGGAGTCTGGCCAGCTCTGCGCCTTTGAAAGTTGGAGAAAGGCTGACTCCAGCAGGCACACTACAACTGGAAGCTGCTTTGAATCTGTCCTGACTGACCTTTTGATGAGATTAGTCCTCATTTATTTTTTTTGTTGCTGCTGGTTTTGTTTTTTTTGGACCAGTGCTTGCTTCTTTTGATAGGGTTTTATTATGGCTGCCATTCAGAGCAAATTGCTTGACATCTACTGATCTGCCTGTTATCCCCTCCCCCACGGGATCCAATCAGCCCACTACCTCATCCCAACACGAAACACAAAATTTTGCCGCCAACAGGAAGTGCAGCAGCCACTTTAAGAAGCTGCCCCCAGCACGTTTCTGCTCTCGCGCAGGAAATCGGGATCTCTGCGTTCCTAGCGCGAGACGCATGTCACACTGGGAACATAACACCTGCATTTAAATCAGGCGATGGCGGAAAACCCTGGGAAGCCCCTTTGCACGGCAGTGAAAAATGTGGCAGGCAAATCGCACCAGTATTGCTGATGTGCCAGGAGTACAACAACAGCAACAAAAACTTGCATTTATATAACGCCTTTAACGTCCCAAGACGATTCACAGGACCGTTATTAAACAAAATTTGATACCGTGCCACTTTTTTTTAATTCATTCATGGGATGTGGACGTCGCTGGCAAGGCCAGCATTTATTACCCCTCCGTAATTGCCCTTGAGAAGGTGGTGGTGAACCGCCTTCTTTGAACCGCTGCAGTCCTTGTGCTGAAGGTACTCCCACAGTGCTGTTAGGTAGGGAGTGCCAAGACTGTGACGATGAAGGAATGGCGATCTATTTCCAAGTCAGGATGGTGTGTGACTTGGAGGGGAACTTGGAGATGATGGTGTTCCCATGCGCCTGCTGCCCTTGTCCTTCTAGGTGGTAGAGGTTGCGGGTTTGGAAGGTGCTGTCACAGAAGCCTTGGTGAGTTGCTGCAGTGCATCTTGTAGATGGTACACACTGCAGCCACGGTGCGCCGGTGGTAGAGGGAGTGAATGATTAAGGTGGTGGATGAGGTGCCAATCAAGCGGGCTGCTTTGTCCTTGATGGTGTTGAGCTTCTTGAGTGTTGTTGGAGCTGCACTCATCCAGACAAGTGGAGAGTATTCCATCACACTCCTGACTTGTGTCTTGTAGATGGTAGAAAGGCTTCGGGGTGTCAGGAGGTGAGTCACTCGCCGCAGAACACCCAGCCTCTGACCTGCTCTTGTAGCCACAGTATTTATGTGGCTGCTCCAGTTAAGTTTCTGGTCAATGGTGATGACTCCCAGGATGTTGATGGTGGGGTATTTGGCAATGGTAATCCCATTGAATGTAAAGGGGAGGTGGTTAGACTCTCTCTTGTTGGAGATGGTCATTGCCGGGCACTTGAGTGGCGCGAATGTTACCTGCCACTTATCAGCCCAAGCCTGAATGTTATCCAGTTCTTGCTGCATGTGGGCACGGACTGCTTCATTATCTGGGAAGTTGTGAATGGAACTGAACACTGCAATCATCAGCGAACATCTCCACTTCTGACCTTAGGATGGAAGGAAGGTCATTGATGAAGCAGCTGAAGATGGTTGGGCCTAGGACACTGTCATAAGGAACTCCTGTAGCATGTCCTGGGTCTGAGATGATTGGCCTCCAACAACCACCTTCCTTTGTACTAGGTATGACTCTAGCCAGTGGTGAGTTTCCCCCCCAATTCCCATTGACTTAAATTTTACAAGGACTCCCTGATACTACATTCGGTCAAATGCTGCCTTGATGTCAAGGGTAGTCACTCTCCCCTCACCTTTGGAATTCAGCTCTTTTGTCCATGTTTGGACCAAGGCTGTAATGAGGTCTGGAGACGAGTGGTATTGGCGGAACCCAAACTGAGCATTGGTGAGCAGGTTATTGGAAAGTGCTGCTTGATAGCATTGTCGACGACACCTTCCATCATTTTGCTGATGATTGAGAGTAGACTGATGGGACAGTAATTGGCCAGCTTGGATTTGTCCTGCTTTTTGTGGACAGGACATACCTGGACAGTTTTTCACTTTGTCAGGTTGAATGCCAATGTTGTAGCTGTACTGGAATAGCTTGACTAGAGGCACGGCTAGTTCTGGAGCACAAGACTTCAGCACGACAGCCAGGATGTTGTCGGAGCCCATAGCCTTTGCTGTATCCAGTGCACTCGGCCGTTTCTTGATATTACGTGGAGTGAATTGAATTGGCTTCTGTGGTGGTGGGGACCTCAGGAGGAGGCCGAGATGGATCATCCACTCGGCACTTCTGGCTGAAGATGGTTGCAAATGCTTCAGCCTTTTCTTTTGCACTCACGTGCTGAGCTCTGCCATCATTGGCAATGTTAGGACTAGGACAGCTAACCAAAAGCTTGGGCAAATAGGTAGGGTTTCAGGAGCGTCTTAAAGGAGGAGAGAGAGGTAGACAGGCAGAGAGGTTTAGGAAGGGAATTCCATTGCTTAGGGCCTAGGCAGCTGAAGGCACGGCCACCCATGGTGGAGCGATGAAAATCGGGGATATGCAACTGGCCAGAATTGGAGGAGTGCAGATATATTGAAGGCTTGTAGGGCTGGAGGAGGCTATAGAGATAGGGAGGGGTGAGGCCATGGAGGGATTTTAAAACAAGGATGAGAATTTTAAAATTGAGACGTTGCCCGACCAGGAGCCAATATAGGTCAGCGAGCACAGGGGTGATGGGTGAACAGGACTTGGTACGACTTAGGATATAGGAGGTGGAGGTGGGTCTCATGGACAAGATGAGCTCAGAGAGGGCAAGATGGGAGATAGGAGAGAAACTAGAGAAAAATGCAAGTTAAGGGCTAGGGCAGGGGGAGGCCTTAGGAGAAGTTTGGCTTGTTGGGCTAGGGGAAGGGAGGGAAGCCGTAGAGGTAGCTGAATGGATGATCTCAATCTTGGTGATAAAGAAGTCCATGAGCACCTCACACTTGTTGTTGGAGGTGAGGGTGGAGGAGACAGGGGAGAGGGGTTTAAGAAGACAGTGTGTAGTGGAGAAGAGAAGGTTGAGGGGTGATCCAATCGAGGTGATTAAAATATGGTAGGTACAGGGAAATTATTTTCTCTAGTGGGGGAATCCAGAACAAGAAGTCATAATTTAAAAATTAAAGCTTTGGAGTGAAATTATGGAGCACTCTTTCTGCACAAAGGGTAGTGTAAATCTGGAACTCTCTCCCCACAATGGACTCCGGATGCTGGGTCAAATGACATTTTCAAGACTGAGATCAAAAGATTTTTTATTAAGTAAGGGTATCAAGGGATATGGAGCAAGACAGGTAAATGGGGTTTAGTTGCAGATCAGGCATGATCGAATGGAATGACGGATCAGGCTTGAGAGGCTGAATAGCAATTCCTGTTCCTATGTTCCTCGTGTCCATTGTTGCTGAATTAAGGACCGTTTTTGCTGTTATCTCTTGCCTGGTGGCATGGGACAACAGGTGGCCCAAAGTAGAAGTCTTACAGGTGGAGGGAGTAGATTTTGATTAAGTCCGTCTGTTTTGGTTTTCCCCAGGGCTGAAAGATCAGTCTTCCAAAGATCTGAGAGCTGCCGGAGTCCTTCAGATTTGATTTTTAGATGTCAATTCATTTAAATGTTTCACAGTATTGCTCGTTTATTGCTGTTTGTGAGACGCTGTGTGGAAAACCACTCCTACATTTGCAATATAAAGCACTAAGCACTGAACTTTAAAACCATTTCAAGGAGTAAAGTATTTTGAGCACTTTAAATGTGGTAATGGTGTATAATGCTGTGGTAGTGCAGGTTGTATTATTATTTGTTGCATTCCACGCTTTAAGATGACACCCACCTTTGTACAGTTATGTTTTTGTGTGGGCTAACCACAAACTTCTAGAATGGAAACTTCATTTTAAATATAATCGGATGGCGTGGGGCAGTTAGCTATTGGTGTCTCATGATGTGGAAGAGTTAGTTACTGGTGTCTTATGACGTAGAAGAGGTAGTTATTGATGTCTGATTATGTGGAGGAGTTAGCTGTTGATGTTTCCTGATGTGGAGGAGTTAGTTATTGATGTTTCCTGATGATGAGGTGTTAGTTATTGATGTCTGATGATGAGGAGGAGTTAGTTATTGTCTGATGATGTGGAATAGTTAGTTATTGTCTAATGATGTGGAGGAGTTAGTTATTGATGTTTCTTGATGTGGAGGAGTTAGTTACTGATTTATGATGATGTGGAATAGTTATTGTCTGATGATGTGGAGGAGTTAGTTATTGTCTGATGATGTGGAGGAGTTAGTTATTGGTGTCTGATGATGTGAAGGAGTTAGTTATTGATCTCTCATGACATGGAGAAGTTAGTTATTGGCCTGGATTTTGCGGTCAGCAGCGAAGTGACGGCACTCGCCGCTGATCTCAAAGAAAGTTGCCCATAAAGATCTAGTGATCTCTGTGGTGTTGATTTCACTTTTCCGGACGTTAGTTTGATCTGGCACCAACTCTAGGGGATCTCCGGTGTCCAGCAACAATGATGTCATCAAGCAGGCTAAGCAGCCAATCACATTGAAGAATTCTCAGACAGCATACCAGGAAGTAAAATGCAATGATTATCCTTCACTTTTTATAAATTTTATGGAGAGCGAAATAAAGATTGGGACATACACATGGGATTATGGTAGAAGCTGAAATATTATAAATAAACTTTAAAAAAATAATATTTTTAATTATATTAAAAACCTATGGCTTTTTAATCATAATGGAAAATTTTGACATTCCACAAATATAAAATTAGTTTTTCGGGGTAGAGAGGTTGTTCAGCAGCAGTTATGGCTTAGTACACCATTAAAAACCCAGTTACACCTCATTTAACAAGGCTTAACTTTTTTGGGGGTTTTTAACAGCGACGTTAACAGCATAATAGGGGAAGTTCATGTCAGTTCACGGGATTTCTAAAGATTGCCATCTGCGGGGACTTCAGCAGCGCAACCTGTGGAGGAGCAAGGAATCACTGACAGCAACTTCTGGATTTACGCGTTTAACTGCGCATGTGCAGACGCCAGAAGTTGCTGTCAGTTTCACAGAGTAATGACGGCGAGCGCTCACAGTTTCGCCATCATTACAACCGCAAAATCCAGACCTATGCTGTTGATAATGTGAGGGAGTTAGTTATTGATCTCTCATGACATGGAGGAGGTAGTTATTGGTGTCTCATGACAAGGACCGCTCCCGCACCGTTACCTCTGGAGTCCCCCAAAGATCTATCCTTGGCCACTCCTATTTCTCATCCACATGCTGTTCCTCAGTGACAGCATCTGAAAACACAACATCGGCTTCCACATGTACGCTGACGACACCCACCTCTACCTCACCACCACCTCTCTCGACCCCTCCATTGTCTCTGATTTGTCACACTGCTTGTCCGACATTCAGTATTGGATGAGTAGAAATTTCCTCCAACTAATTATTGGGAAGACCGTAGCCATTGTCTTCGGTCCCTGCCACAAACTGTTTCATAGCCACTGACTGCATCCCTCCCCCTAGCAACTGTCTGAGGCTGAATCAGACCGCTCGCAACCTTGGTGTCATATTTGACCCCGAGATGAGCTACGGACACATATCTGCTCCATCACCAAGACAGCCTACTTCCACCTCTGTAACATCGCCCGACTCCACCCCGTCTCAGATCATCTGCTACTGAAACCCTCATCCATGCATTTGTTACCTCTAAACTTGACTTTTCCAATGCTCTCCTGGCCTGCCTCCAATCTTCCACCCTCCATAAACTTGAGCTCATCCAAAACTCTGTTTCCCGTATCCTAACTCACACCAAGTCCTGTTCACCCATCACCCTTGTGCTCGCTGACCTGGATTGGCTCCCGTTCCGGCAAGGCCTCAGTTTTAAAATTCTCATCCTTTTCAAATCCCTCCATGGCCTCGCCCCTCACCTCCTTCAGTCCGACAATCCTCCGAGATCTCTGCGCTCCTCTAATTCTGATCTCTTACGCATCCCTGTTAGTTATTTGTGTCATATGATGTGGGAATTGGTTATTGGTGTCTCATGATGTGGAGGAGTTAGTTTTTTATGTCATTTGATGTGGAAGAGTTGGTTAATGATCACCCATGACATTGAGGAGTTATTGGTGTCTCATGACATGGAGGAGTTAATTATTGATGTTTCATGATGTGGAGGAGTTAGTTATTGGTGTCCAATGATGTGGAGGAGTTAATTACTGATGTTTCATGGTGTGGAAGAGTTAGTTATTGGGATCTCATGGTATGGAGGAGATAGTTATTGATGCTTCATGGTGTGAGGAGTTAGTTATCAGGGTCTCATTATGAGATAAGAGTGAATGGGAAGAGGTTTGGGTCATTAGGATTCTATCCAGTGGGAGTGAATGGGAAGGGGTTTGGGTCATTAGGCTTCTATCCAATGGGAGTGAATGGGAAGGGGTTTGGATCATTAGGCTTCTATCCAATGGGAGTGAATGGGAAGGGGTTTGGCTCATTAGCCTTCTATCCAATGGGAGTAAACTCAAAGGCCTTGTTGGGATTTCAGTCTATTTTCAGCTGTGTAAAACTGCTGTAACAAGTAAAAGAATTGTTAGGTCAGAGCTTGTGTCATGATTAGAATAAAGAATTTCTTGGCTCACTTTCTGCAGTGGCCTTGCGAGGACTGTCCCATTTTCTTGATGAAACACTTCCACTTGTAATATATTTAATGTCCTGACTGGGTACAGCAAACCACAATTTGATTTTGCAGAGGAATTTGTACTGTTCCAGGGAGAGTGGCGAATGGAACTTCGAAACCTTAATGCAACACCATGTTTATTCAGAGCAGTGAACGTTACACTGTTTATCCAGCAGGGTAAGGGTTACTCACTGTGTAACTGTTTA